>CM053034.1:12016397-12616397 GCA_028564925.1 Lithobates sylvaticus
AAAGTAGAAAGTCCCTTCTTGGACTGGACTCACCCAGATGCAGAGGCTGTGACTATGAAATCAAGCAGAGAGACTGTGATCTGAGTCCATGGGACATATGATGTGAAGCTGGCTGGTGGTTCAGGATGACCCGGATATCTGGGGGCTTGCTACTGGTGCCATCTCCATGGGTCTTGCAGATTAATGCCTCAAGGAAAGGAATGCTAAATGGTGAAATACCGTTGCAATAAAAAGTATATGCGCGCAATGCGCTACTCACAGAGTTTAAACGAAGGCAGGCTTATCAGAAAAACTTCCGTGAATGCCGCTGGATAAGCGTGCGTTCCACGGAGGCAGGATGTGACGTCGGTGATTGCGTTCGGCCGGAAATGACGTCGACGCGTTTCGCCCCTCCTCCAGGGCGTCATGAAAGGACGCCCTGGAGGAGGGGCGAAACGCGTCGACGTCATTTCCGGCCGAACGCAATCACCGACGTCACATCCTGCCTCCGTGGAACGCACGCTTATCCAGCGGCATTCACGGAAGTTTTTCTGATAAGCCTGCCTTCGTTTAAACTCTGTGAGTAGCGCATTGCGCGCATATACTTTTTATTGCAACGGTATTTCACCATTTAGCATTCCTTTCCTTGAGGCATTAATCTGCAAGACCCATGGAGATGGCACCAGTAGCAAGCCCCCAGATATCCGGGTCATCCTGAACCACCAGCCAGCTTCACATCATATGTCCCATGGACTCAGATCACAGTCTCTCTGCTTGATTTCATAGTCACAGCCTCTGCATCTGGGTGAGTCCAGTCCAAGAAGGGACTTTCTACTTTGCTGGACTGTTTTTTACTTTTGTTGGCACTTAACTCATGTTATTATTTATGTGCAATAACTGTGGTTTATTATTGTAGTCTCACTTCCATACACACCTACAGGTTTGTAGCCTCACCACTACACACACCAACAGATTTGTATATTGGTACACTGTTTGTTAGTATTTGCTAGCGCTGTTCCTTTTTTTCCGTTGTTCACATACAGATAGTATGGCTGAATTTGCATCGCATTCGGCCCAAACTCGCACAGGACCCTTTTTTTTCGGTCCGCAGCAGAATCGGATCGCATGGTGTTCTCACCATGCGATCCGATTCCTGTCCGATTTTGCAGATCGCACTGCGATATTCGAGCTGATATGGGGGTGTCATTAACATTTCATTGACACTCCCAGCAGCTCGCATAGGGCAGTGTGAACTGCCGGCGGGAGACATGCGGTGCGGGAACCCGAAGTGGATTTGCAGCGTTCCCGCACCGCAGCAGTGTTAACCGGGCCTTACAAATCACTATTTGATTTTCTTAATTGTAACGTTTTTTCATGCATTGTCTCTGCACAATACAAAAAAATGTTGTCTGAGCGTTACATACATTTTTTCAGTTGGTTAAACTAGATGGACTTGTGTCTTTTTTTTCAACCTGACTAACTCTGTAGCACTTTGGCATTTTAGTGCATAGTACATATGAGCCACCTGTGTGTTGTACTGCACTGCATTGGGAAAAATTTAGAAAATGAATGAGCTGGCTCAATGCAACACGCATTAAGACCCCTTTCACACCGAGGGCGTTTTGCAGGCGCTATAGCGTTAGAAATGACGCCTGCAATCCGCCTTCAAACTGCTGCTCCATTGCCTTCACACTGCAGCGGTGCGCCGGCAGGACGCCAGGAAATGTCCTGCCAGCAGCTTCTTTGGAGCGGTGAAGGAGCGGTGTGTTTACCGCTCCTCCACCGCTGCTCCCCATTGAAATCAATGGGACAGCGCTGTAATACCGCCGGTTTTAACCCTTTCTCGGCCGCTAGTGGGGAGTAAAAGCGCCCCGCTAGTGACCGAAATGCGCCCCAAATCCGACGGTAAAACACCGCTAAAGATAGCGACATTTTACCGCCGACGCTATAGGCGACTTGGTGTGAAAGGCGTCTAAAGGAGAAGTCCAGCCTGGGCTTGTTTGGCTGGGCTTCTTTTAAGGGTCACAGGAGTGCAATTCGTTTTAGCACTCCTGTGCCCCCTTTTTTTTTTTTTAGCAGAGAGCAGTCTGAAGTCCGCTCTCTGCTGACGTCACCAAGTTCAGTCCAGGAACCGCGTCATCCCGACTTTGGAAGTCTGGATCCGCTAGCTGCCTGGACTGATGGCAGTCTCAGCCTCTCAGCGAGCCACTGAGACAGCCGATCCCCGCCCCTCCACAGCTCAGTGCTCCAGTGAGTGTGGAGGAGCAGAGGTGCTGATTGACAGTCAGCGGCTCTCCTCTCGAGGAGCCGAGAGAACTGAGCTATCGGCGGTGTTTGATGTCTCGGTTCTCAGTGTAGAGACGCCGGGGGATAGATGCAGCATCAGGACGATGCTGCATCCACCTAGGTTAGTATGATTAGGGAAAAAAAAACAAAACCCATACTTCTCCTTTAACGCAGGAAATGGTAAGGAACTGCAATGCACATCAGCATTCTGAACAGGCCTTTTAAAGAAGAATTACGGGCAAAGCTTTTTTTTGGCTATACTTCTCCTATGGATCACAGGATTGCTTCAAGTTTTGAAAATTACTTGCTAATCTATTGCTAGACTTGCCAGGCTTCACAAGTTTGTTGCAAAATTGCAGCAAGTCTGCATAGTACACATACTGCAGGTCTGCTGCAAGTTCTGGTTCAGTTATGTTGTGCAATAGTCATCCCACCACAGGGGTCACTGTGGCTGGATTTTCATGCTGTAGACCAATATGGTACCAATATTCAAAAAACGACAGAGACATGCTTGGAAGCTAGAGGACAGTCAGCCTAACATCAATAGTATGTAAACTATTGGAGGGGATGATAAGCAGTGACTATATCCAAAAATTTGCTGATGAAAACGGTATCATTAGCAGTAATCTGCATAGGTCAGGCAGGAATGAACCTTCCTTAACCCAGGGCTCAAAATTTCAAGTCCTGAGCTACTAGCCAGGCTTCAAAGGTTACCCGCCACCAGTGCCCCACTCAATCCCTACCCTGCCCCTGATTCCACCCCTAGACACGCCCTCATAAATTATCTCATGAAATGACACTTAAATGTTTTATGCAAAAATATTAAAAACAACTTTATCAGTGCAGCCTCACCTGTGCCCACCATTGCAGCCCCACTGTGGCCACCATTGCAGCCCCACTGTGACCACCATTGCAGCCCCACTGTGCCCACCATTGCAGCCCCACTGTGCCCACCATTGCAGCCCCACTGTGCCCACCATTGCAGCCCCACTGTGCCCACCATTGCAGCCCCACTGTGGCCACCATTGCAGCCATACTGTGCCCCTTTGCAGCCATACTGTGCCCCTTTGCAGCCATACTGTGCCCCTTTGCAGCCATACTGTGCTTTTTTGCAGCCTTACTGTGACCATTGTAGTCTCACTGTGCCCATTTAAGCCTCGCCTGGGCAGTGGAATGCACGGCTAGAGGAAAGAGGAGAGACGCAGGAATCGGGATAGCACGCTGTTACTGGCGCTTACATTATACTTACCTCCGCTCTCCTCGACACAGCCCCGCCTCCTCCTGACCCGTGCCAGTGATAGACGGAACGCATCGCAGCATTGGACCGGTGCTCTGTCTATCACTGGCAAGGGTCAGGAGGAGGTGGGGCTGTGTCGAGGAGAGCGGAGACAAGTATAATGTAAGCACCGGTAACAGCGTGCTATCCTGACGGCTCTCCTCTTCCTCCCCGGGGTGATCGCTGGGAGAACGGCTCCCGATCAACCCGCCGACGGTGCTCCCCTCTCCCAGGCAGGCAACCCAGCTCGCAAGCCCTCATTTTCCACTCGCAAAATGCGAGTAGGCGAGTGAAAAATTTAAGGGCTGCTAAACCTATCTGTTAACATTCTACTAGGAAGTGAGCTGCCATCTAGATAGGGAGAGGTCTGTGGATGTGGTGTATCTGGATTTGCAAAAGCATTCGATACAGTTCTCCATAAAGGCTTAATTTACAAACCGAGGTCTTTAGGCATGGACCTTAGTGTTTTTGGATAGAAAACTGGTTACAGGGCCGGGTCCAAAGGGTGGTGATAAGTAACGTGTACTCAGACTGGTCTGGAGTGGTTAGTGGGGTACCCCAAGGCTCTGTCTTGGGACCAATTATGTTTTAATTTATTCATAAATGATATAGGGGAGGGGATAAATAGCTCAATCTCAATTTTTTTATGGACGACACAAAAATAAGTAGGGCAATAGCTAACTTTACACCAGAATATAGAAATTTTACAAGAAGAACAAAATAATGAAGTGGGCAACTACATGGCAACATAGGTTTAATGTGGAGAAATGTAAGGTAATGCACTTGGGGGCTAAAAATATAAACACAAACTACTCACTAGGGGGAGAACCTCCTGGGGGAATCGAGGATGGAGAAATATCTGGGGGTCCTAGTAGAAGACAGACTGAGCAATAGCATGCAATGTCAAGCTGCAACTACCAAAGCCAGCAGAATAGCCACTGAGTCTCTTCATACCGCAGTCCTGCAGGTATTCCACACTCCCGTTGCAGCTATACCGACCTCCACTCTTCTGGGAAGGCTAAAATCGAAATCCCATTCTAAACCCTCTTTGATGGTTTAACAGCCTTCATTTTATGGGTGGAAGGCTTTCCACAAGAATTTGGAGTGTGTCAGGGAGAATTTTTGGCCATTCTACCAAAAGAACATTTGCAAGGTTCAGGTACTGATGTTGGACCAGAAGACCTGGCTCACAATCAAAGTTCCAATTCATCTTAAAGGTTTTCAGTAGGTTTGAGGCCAGCACTCTGTGCAGAGCACTTGAGATCCTCCACACCAAACCCTATCAAACCATAACTTTATGGATCTCTTGGTTGAGAAGACCTGACTCATTCTAGTTCACCCTACAGGTGTTCGGTAGGGTCAGGTCTGTGTTCCTCCACACCAAACTCATCATACCGTGTCTTCTTAATTTGTACACGGGGCACAGTTATGAGGGAACACAATGGGGCATAGTCCTCAACGCAAAGACATGGGATATAGTTTTTTGACGCAAAGACGTGGGATATAGTCCTTTGGCGCAGACGTGGGATATAGTCCTTTTGACGCAAAGATGTGGCATATAGTCCTTTTGACGCAAAGATGTGGCATACAGTCCTTTGACGCAAAGACGTGGCATACAGTCCTTTGACGCAAAGACGTGGCATACAGTCCTTTGACGCAAAGACGTGGCATACAGTCCTTTGAGGCAAAGACGTGGCATACAGTCCTTTGAGGCAAAGAGGTGGCATACAGTCCTTTGAGGCAAAGAGGTGGCATACAGTCCTTTGAGGCAAAGAGGTGGCATACAGTCCTTTGAGGCAAAGAGGTGGCATACAGTCCTTTGAGGCAAAGAGGTGGCATACAGTCCTTTGAGGCAAAGAGGTGGCATACAGTCCTTTGAGGCAAAGAGGTGGCATACAGTCCTTTGAGGCAAAGAGGTGGCATACAGTCCTTTGAGGCAAAGAGGTGGCATACAGTCCTTTGAGGCAAAGAGGTGGCATACAGTCCTTTGAGGCAAAGAGGTGGCATACAGTCCTTTGAGGCAAAGAGGTGGCATACAGTCCTTTGACGCAAAGACGTAGGATATAGTCCTTTAACGCAAAGACGTGGAGTATTGTCCTCAACACCAAGACCTGCAATAAAGTCCTCAAAACCAAGACATGAGGTATAGTCCTCAACACCAAGACATGGGGTATAGTCCTCAACACAAAGTTTTGCGGTTTAGTCTTTATTTTAGGGTAGCAAGTGGAGCCATACAAGTCTCTTCTTTATGTTCCTCCATCCGGCGTATAGCACAGATAAAGTATATCATTATAGAGTAATTTAACTTACCTTACGTACAGCTGTCTCTGTCCGATTCTGATTAGTGCATGGTATGGAGGACTGATGATGATGACGATTTTTTTTAAAGGTGTATATTGGGGTGAAGGGGAACAAATTTAAAGTGTGGTGGACCACAATGAATCAAAAAGTCCTTAGTATAAAGTGCCTTCTTACAATGTATTTATCTGTCATCACTGGATACAATTCAGCATTATGTGGAATTTTTATTTTCTCTTGCTTTTTTTTTGTAGAAGCTTGGCAGTGACCGCAAACCTGAATACAACACGTCCGATGGCCATTCCTCATTCTCACGCTTTTATAGACCTAACTGGTGACTTTACAGCTGGTAAGTTCAAGCAAAACAAAAATGTCTGTCATTATTAACCAAAGCCTTGAGTATTTTTCTTTATCAATTCTCCAACATGTAGATAAATGTACGTAAAACATATACTACTACAACTTATGCCTCCTGGGAACTACAGATTATTCTCTCACGAATTGGCTTCCCTCAGTGGAGTCTTTTTTAAGGGTCAGTAAAAGAGCCCCCCCCCCCCCATTCCTTCGCAGTTGACCTAGCTGACAGTTCAAGAATGGCAGTCATCAGTAGATACCCTAATAACCCAATGCCAGTTTTATTGAATTTTTTTTTTTTTTTTCTTAGCTCTTTTTTTAAAAATAATAAATGCAGCACTGGCATCAATGCTCCCCTAAAGACTCATCACTTTGTGGTCTAGCGTTGATCTTTAATGCACCCCTGAAGACTCATCACTCCGTGGTTTAGTGTTGATCTTCAGTGCTCCCTAAAGACCCATCACTCCGTAATCTAACGTTGGTCTTCAATGCTTCACCGAAGACTCATCACTCTGTGGTCTAGCGCCGGTCTTCAGTGCACCCCTGAAGACTCATCTCTCCGTGCTATAGCATCGGTCTTCAGTGCACCCCTGAAGACTCATCACTCTGTGGTCTAGCGCCGGTCTTCAGTGCACCCCTGAAGACTCATCACTCCGTGCTATAGCATCGGTCTTCAATGCACCCCTGAAGACTCATCACTCTGTGGTCTAGCATCGGTCTTCAATGCACCCCTCAAGACTCATAACTCCGTGGTCTAGCATCGGTCTTCAGTGCACCCCTGAAGACTCATCACTCTGTGGTCTAGCATCGGTCTTCAATGCACCCCTCAAGACTCATCACTCTGTGGTCTAGCATCGGTCTTCAATGCACCCCTCAAGACTCATAACTCCGTGGTCTAGCATCGGTCTTCAGTGCACCCCTGAAGACTCATCACTCTGTGGTCTAGCATCGGTCTTCAATGCACCCCTGAAGACTCATCACTCTGTGGTCTAGCATCGGTCTTCAGTGCACCCCTGAAGACTCATCACTCTGTGGTCTAGCATCGGTCTTCAGTGCACCCCTGAAGACTCATCACTCTGTGGTCTAGCATCGGTCTTCAATGCACCCCTCAAGACTCATAACTCCGTGGTCTAGCATCGGTCTTCAGTGCACCCCTGAAGACTCATCACTCTGTGGTCTAGCATCGGTCTTCAATGCACCCCTGAAGACTCATCACTCTGTGGTCTAGCATCGGTCTTCAATGCACCCCTCAAGACTCATAACTCCGTGGTCTAGCATCGGTCTTCAGTGCACCCCTGAAGACTCATAACTCTGTGATCTAGCATCGGTCTTCAGTGCACCCCTGAAGACTCATCACTCTGTGGTCTAGCATCGGTCTTCAGTGCACCCCTGAAGACTCATCACTCTGTGATCTAGCATCGGTCTTCAGTGCACCCCTGAAGACTCATAACTCTGTGGTCTAGCATCGGTCTTCAGTGCACCCCTGAAGACTCATAACTCTGTGGTCTAGCATCGGTCTTCAGTGCACCCCTGAAGACTCATCACTCTGTGATCTAGCATCGGTCTTCAGTGCACCCCTGAAGACTCATCACTCTGTCATCTAGTGTCGGTCTCCAGTGCTCCCCTGCAGACTCATCACTCTGTGGTCTAGTGTCGGTCTCCAGTGCTCCCCTATCTTGCCCTTTTTTAAATATTGGTGCCACGTTGGCTTTTCTCCAATCAGCTGTTACTATTCCAGTCAGTCAACTGTCCACAAAAATTAGGAACAATGGTCTGGCTATCACCTGACTGAGTTCCTTTTAGATGGGCGCCTTAATGACCACAACATACAGGGGTATACAATGTGCTATTGACACAAACACACACGCATCATTGGTTGAACTGGATGGACTGGTGTTTTTTTTTTTTCAACCTCACCAACTATGTAACTACAGTGCCTTGAAAAAGTATTCAAACCCCTTGACATTTTCCACATTTTGTCATGTTACAACCAAAAACGTAAATGTATTTTATGTGATAGACCAACACAAAGTGGCTCATAATTGTGAAGCGGAAGGAGAAATATAAATGGTTTTCAATTTTTTTTACTAATATGTGAAAAGTGTGGCGTGAATTTTGTATTCAGCCCCCTTTACTCTGATACCCCTAACTTAAGTCTAGTGGAACCAATTGCCTTCAGACGTCACTTAATTAGTAAATAGTCCATTACTGGGTAATTTAATCTCAGTATAAATACAGCTGTTCTTAGAAGCCGTCAGAGGTTTGTTAGAGAACCTTAGTGAACAAACAGCATCACGAAGGCCAAGGAACACACCAGACAGGTCAGGGATAAAGTTGTAGAGAAGTTTAAAGCAGGATTAGGTTATAAAAAAAAAAAAAACTATCCCAAACTTTGAACATCTTACGGAGTTCTGTTCAATCCATCATCCGAAAATGGAAAGAGTATGGCACAACTGCAAACCTACCAAGACATGGCCGTCCACCTAAACTGACCGGCCGGGCAAGGAGAGCATTCATCAGAGAAGAGCCAAGAGGCCCATTGGAACTCTGGAGGAGCTGCAGAGATCCACAGCTCAGGTGGGAGAATCTGTCCACAGGACAACTATTAGTCGTGTTCTCCACAAATCTGCCCTTTATGGAAGAGTGACAAGAAGAAAGACATTGGTGAAAGAAAGTAATAAGAAGTCCTGTTTTGCAGTTTGTGAGAAGCCATGTGGGGGACACAGCAAACATGTGGAAGAAGGTGCTCTGGTCAGATAAAACCAAAATTAAACTTTTTGGCCTAAAAGCAAAACACTATGTGTGGCAGAAAACTAACACTGCACATCACCCTGAACACTCCATCCCCACTGTGAAACATGGTGGTGGCAGCATCATGTTGTGGGGATGCTTTTCTTCAGCAGGGAGAGGGAAGCTGGTCAGAGTTGATGGGAAGATGGATGGAGAGAAATAAAGGGCAATCTTAGAAGAAAACCTGTTTGAGCCTGCAAAAGACTTGAGACTGGGGCAGGACAACGACCCGAAACATACAGCCAGAGCCACAATGGAATGGTTTAGATCAAAGCATATTCATGTGTTAGAATGGCCCAGTCACAGTCCAGACCTAAATCCAATTGAGAATCTGTGGCAAGACTTGAAAATTGCTGTTCACAGACGCTCTCCATCCAATCTGACAGACCTTGAGATATTTTGCAAAGAAGAAGAATGGGCAAAAATGTCCCTCTCTAGATGTGCAAAGCTGGTAGAGACATCCCCAAAAAGACTTGCAGCTGTAATTGCATTGAAAGGCGGTTCTACAAAGTATTGACTCCATACAAATGTACCCCCCCACACTTTTCACATATTTATTTGTAAAACAATGTAAAAAGCATTTATCATTTTCCTTCCACTTCATAATTATGCGCCCCTTTGTGTTGGTCTATCCCATAAAAATCCCAATAAAATACATTTACGTTTTTGGTTGTAACATGACAAAATGTGCAAAATTTCAAGGGGTATGAATAATTTTTCAAAGCACTGTATGTAGGATCGGGGCTGCTCTGTGCAAAACCATTGCAGGTAAGTATGACATGTTTGCTATTTAAAAAAAAATAAAAAATCGCCTTTACAATCACTTTAATAGCTTGCTTCATTTAGGAAAGAGGAGAAACAGTTGTACTTACCTGATCATCTGCTCCACCTGCAGGCAGTGCTCCAAATGATCCGGCAGTGGACTGTCCCTAAATTGCATTTAGAATAACTTTTAATGTGCTTAAGGCCCCTTTCACACTGGGACGGTTTTCAGGCAGTACAGCGCTAAAAATAGCGCCTGTATACCGCCTGAAAAAAACGGCCCCATTCACTCCAGTGTGAAAGCCGGCGGGCTTTCACACTGGAGCGGTGCGCTAGCAGTACGGCAAAAAGTCCTGCTAGCAGCATCTTTGGAGCGGTATAGGAGCGGTGTGTTCACCGCTCCTTCCCATTGATTTGAATGGGACACCGCGGTAAAACCGCGGCAATACTGCCGCAAAGCGCCGCTACGGCGGCGCTCTGCGGGGGTTATTAACCCTTTTTTGGGCGCTCGCGGGGGGTAAAACCGCACCGCGAGCGGCCGAAACCCCCGGGCAAAACGACGGTAAAGCTGCGCTAAATATAGCGCTGCTTTACCGTCACCGCAGCTCCCGCCCCTGTGTGAAAGGGGCCTTATTGTAAGAATAGTGTGACCAGGCCCTGAATTCCTGGAGCACCTAGAGCCAGGGGGATCCGAATACAAGACTTTGGTATTGCACCAATACAACCTACCTCTGAGGTGCAGTGCTTGTGTCTTTCTGAGCTACAGAGAAGAGCAGCGTAGCATTATCGGACAAAGAAGGACGTGGCAGAATTTCAGTTAAAAACAATTGACAACTTTCTTTATGACAGGTTTACTTTTATGTTATGTGCCCACTTTCTGTGTTCCCCGGCCAATAAAAAAAAACGCAATCTGGGGGCATTTAATTATAGAAACGCTTGTATTTTATAATTTCGGAAACACGGGCGCTTTCGCGGTCCGCTTGGCAGTTTTATTACAAAGCCTGGATTTTACAGCTACAATCCATGTCCTGTCTTTGAAAGTAGTGGAGCAGATCCGGCTGTCTTTATGACGAGCTGTACACGCAATTAGTGTTTGTTTAGCTTCTGACTGGGGCAGCAAAAGGTTTCATAACCGCTTCATGCCCATGGGTATTATGTGCCTGCGAGACAATAGACTTTCATAGTTAGTAAGGTTGAATAAAGACATCAGTCCATCCAGTTCAACCTGAGTGAGTGTCTACAATTGTCCATATCCCTGTACATTGCACACTCACATCGGTCCCTACCCTCAAGGAGCCCACAATCCAAGGTCCCTGTTCATATACTAGGGACAATTTTTTAGACAGAAGCCAATTAAGCTACCTGCATGTCTTTTGGATTTTGGGAGGAAGCTGGAGTACCCGGAGGAAACCCACGCAGGCACAGGGAGAACATGCAAACTCCAGGCAGGTAGTGTCGTGGTTGGGATTCGAACCAGCAACCCTTCTTACTGCTAGGTGAGAGTGCTAACCACTACACCACTGTGCCGCCCAAGGTGAGCTGATGCTTTGCCCATGCAAGACCAGGCAACTGCTTTATATAATCGTCCTGTCATGGTCAGGAATCGGGCTCGGAGACCAGTAGGGCTAGGAGAAATGGCCAGGTGCCGTTTCTTGTGTTTGTAGTGGGCCTCGTCTTCGAAACGTGTGTTTTATGGACTGATGATATCAAAGTGACTCTTGACGGACCAGATGGATGGGCCTGTGTCTGGATCAGTAATGGGCGCAGAGCTCCACTTCCACTCAGACGCCAGCAAGTTGGAGGTGGGGTACTGGTATGGACTGGTGGTGTTAAAGATGAGCTAGTTGGACCTTTTCCGGTGGAAGGTGAACTCTAAATCAAATCTCAAACCTACTGCCAGTTTTTAGAAGACAAGTCAAGCAGTGGTACAGGAAAAAAATCTGCATCTTTCAAGACCATGATAGGACAATCCTCCAAAGTGACAGACTCCATGAATGGAAGGCTTAGGACTATTATTGAAAAGAAGGGGGGCTCTATATTGGTTACCGGTTATTCTCACTTTAACAGAGGAAATGAAACAAGTGAGAAAATTTTAATTCAGTTACATAATAATTCAGCATGAAGGCTACTTTCACAGCGCTAAAGCACCACTCGTTTTAGCTGCGCTTTTCGGACATTAGTGGGGTGCTTTTAACCCCCACTAGTGGCTGAAGAAGGGGTTAAAAGCCCCCCCACAAGACGATACCAGACCCTTCAGTCTGGTATGGATCTTAAGGGGAACCCCCACGCCATTTTTTGGCATGGGGGTTCCCCTTAAGATTCATACCAGACCGAAGGGTCTGGTAATTTCTGTCCCCCCCCCCCCCCCTCCTGGACCATACCAGGCTCGGATAAGGGTCTGGCATGGATCTTGGGGGGGTGGAGGGGAGGACCCACAAACCATTTTTTGGAGGGGGGCGCTCGCTCGCTTGTCCTGCCGGGCTGCGTTCTCGATAAGGGTCTGGTATGGATCTTGGGGGGGGGGGGGGGACCTCACGCATTTTGGCGGGGTACCCCTTCAAGATTCTCAGCACACAAGTCGCACCGCAAGTCGGATCGTCTTGATCCAACTTCTGGTGCGACTTCTACTCCAATAAATCATAGGGAACCATTGATTTTGAATATAGGCAGAGAAATGCGGCTGAAAGCTATCGTGGCTAAACGTGCATTGACGCCAATGCAAAACGTGGATAATATCGCATTTTTAACGCTGCTTTTTCCTGGTCTTGGTACTGGCTTTACAGCTCGTTTTTTAATACATCCATGTGTATGAGACCTTAGAAAGCCAAACCCTCACTTTATTTTTCTTAAATATTTAAGTTTGAGGTTTATTAACATTTTGGATTGACCGAGAGCGCCGTAGTTGTTTAATAATGAAATTAATCCACAAAATTACAACTTGATTAATAATTGCACACGCAGTGTACAGCCACCTTCAGGAACGGGTGCGTTGGGAATATTTTGCTTGCACTTTTTCTAAGAGAGCTCAGCGTTTTCTGCTTGAAAGGAAAGTATATCAGAGGCTCTGTTACTGTTCGGCAGGGAAATAATCAATTTCTAATTTACTATAATTCAGCTTGAACTAGTTTTCTCATTAAATTATCCTCAGATGGCTACTGAGTGCTTAAAGTGGTGTTGCACACAAAAAAAAAAAAAAAAATTTATTAAATTCCTAAAAAAAAATTAAAATAAAACATTTTGGAATTTTTTTTTTTTTTTAAACTCGACTAAATGGCTGTTGCTAGGGGGTCCCTCGTAGTCTGCCTCCTTCAGTGCCTGGGCTGGTGACATCACTTCCCCTCAATGCAGGAAGGGCTCAGCTCTGCCCCCTCCCTCCTGTCAGTCATCTGGGATACGTGACAGGTCCCAGATGACTGTGCGGCCAATCACGGCGCGCAGTGCCGCTCGTGCATGCACAGTGGGTGCCCGGCTGTGGAGTCACAGCCGGGTGCCCACAGTTAGAATGCCGGCGCCGCCGTGCTAAGGGGGGAATGAGCGGGGCTTCGTTCCCCCGCATCGCTGGACCCTGGGACAGGTAAGTGTCCGATTTATTAAAAGTCAGCAGCTGCAGTATTTGTAGCTGCTGACTTTTATTTATTTTTTAAGGGGAACTCCTCTTTAGCTACAGTCTAGTGGATTTTAGTTGTCTGCCTCTTATCAGTGAGGGGCAGAGGAAGACAGATTTTTGGGCAGAGCAAGAGTCCTGCTTGTTTGCACAGCCAATGCGGCAGGCAGGTTTACTTATCCCTACAAATGGTTCCTTTAGAGATGTTCTGCCCCTTTAACTCAGGCGTATTTAAATCTATTTATGCATTCCAATATATTTATTCCCATAAAATGCCAGCCCACCTGCCACGTGTGAAGCAGGAAAATAATGAGTTTTAAATACCTGCTGATCACAAATTGGTACTTTTTGTGTTGCCCGTGGAGCCCGAATAAGTCGGATTGTGTCAGATTAAATGAAATTTGCCCACTGTGTTTTGACAGACTATATCTGCTGACCCTGACGGGTTAATTAAGGCTCATTTGCATAATCAAAACTTAATTGGAAGTGAAATTTAAATGATGTTCTCAGTGTATTGAGAAAGGAAGCGGAGCTGAAACTAAGCCTTTTAAAAGCTGACTAAGTGGGGTGATGGAGTCTTGTGATTGGGGTCAGCGCGTTTCACAGATTCTCTTAAAGGAGAACTCCAAAAGAGCAGCAGGAGAGCTTTGTAACATTGTATTCTGCAAGTTTTCAACACCGCTAGGCTGAGTTGACATTGACAATGGATATAGAAGAATGTGTGATGCTTGTGGTTTGACCAATCTCCCAGTGGAAGGAGGGGATGCCCCAGCTGATAACAGGAAAAAAAACCTTGGGAATCCATCTCCCCTTCCCTGAGGAGCCTACATTGGCTAACCGTGAAGAATCGGGTCGCATTCAAGACCCTCTGCCTCACCCACAATGTACCCATGGAGACACGCCTCAATACCTTCTCGAGAAAATAAAACACTACACACCCAATCGCAGTCTTCCATCGGCTAACCAAAACCTCCTCCTCATTCCCAAATCCCGCTACAAATCAAAGGGGGAACGGAGATTCGCTGTCCAAGGACCACGGCTATGGAACGCTCTACCCACCTACATCCGCATGGAAGAAAACCATCAGGCCTTCAGGAAAAAACTCAAGACCCACCTCTTCTAAGAAGTTTGACAACAAAGCCCGAATATAGCGCCTTGCGGCGATTCAGTTCGCATTGTAGCGCTATACAAATTATTCATTCATTCATTTGTAGACAGCCCAGACCCAAGTGTAGCATACAGCCTTGGTCTGTGGTGCTGCCAGCCCTGACCACCCATGTGCCGAGATCTCTGAGGCTGTTAGCAGGGGTCAGGGGCAAGCAACCCTTGTAAATTCCAGTATTAATGAGGCCTTCAATTTTAAGAAGAGATTGGATAAACCTTAAAGTGGTTGTAAAGTGAAAAAAAAAAAAGACTTTTACCTACAGGTAAGCCTATAATGAGGCCTATAATGAGGCTTACCTGTAGGTAAAAAAATATCTTTTAAACCTGTGCGGTTTAGGAGATATTCCTCGTGCAATGCGCCGCTGACTGCAGCGGCGCATGCGCACGGGGGCTTCTCGGCTGAAAGTCCGGCAGAATCCGAACCCTGCCGGGAAGAAGTCTCCCGTGCACATGCGTGGGAGTGACGACATCGCGGCTCCAGCCACTCACAGCGCTGGAGTCGCGATACCCGGAAGACGCATCGAGG
Source organism: Lithobates sylvaticus (assembly GCA_028564925.1). Lineage (NCBI taxonomy): Eukaryota > Metazoa > Chordata > Amphibia > Anura > Ranidae > Lithobates > Lithobates sylvaticus. The sequence continues at coordinate 12,031,437 of CM053034.1, forward strand.
CAACATGTCAGCGACCTCGGCGTGGACCAGGTGAGTTACCGATGCCTCGTTCTAATGTCGCGTACACACGGTCGGAATTCTCGTCGGAAAAAGCTCTGATGGTTTTCCTGTTGGAATTCCGACGGAATTTCGCTCAAACTGTCTTGCCTACACACGGTCACACCAAATTCCGACGGTCAGTAACACAGCGGCATAAAACACACTCGACAGCACTATAGAAGGGAAGTTTAATGCTTCCGAGCATGCGTCGAATTGTTTCCGAGCATGCGTCGGAATTTTACGTGTCGGAATTGCATACACACGATCGGAAAATCTGATAGAAAGGTTTTCCGTCGGAAAACTTAAGAACAGGTTCTCAATCCAAAGTCCGTCGGAAATGCCGACAGAAAAAGACCGATGGGCATACACACGGTCGGAAAATCCGTTGACAAGCTCCCATCGGACTGTTTCCATCGGAAATTCCGACCGTGTGTACGCCGCATTAGGCAAGTATTTCATAATGAGCTAGTATGCGGTGCATACTAGCTCATTATGCCTTTTGCCTTACAGGTGTACTAAAAGAAAAAAAAAATTCAGCGGGTTTACTACCGCTTTAAAGTTAATTCTTTTATAGCGCACCTTTACTTTACATGTATTCCTAATTAACCTGTCATGACAAAACATGGAAGCTGCTATTACCGTCTTCACCTTCTGAAAATGCAACTTTCCTGGCTGCCGTGCTCATCGACTTTCTTTAGTAATTTAAGTCCTACAAGCCTGTACAATGAACAGATAAGGAGTTAAAGTGATTGTAAACGATCGCCCAGTAAAGCAACCCATTCCGTTTAAAATAGAAATGAGTCAAAAAAAATAAATTAAAACACTTTTATATAAAAATAAAAAATAAATAAAAAGTACAGTATGTCACAAAAGTAAGTACACCCCTCACATTTTTGTGAATCTTTTCTTCTATCTTTTCATGTGACAACACTGAAGTAATGACACTTTGCTACAAGTAGTGAGTGTACAGCTTGTATAACAGTGTAAATTTGCTGTCCCCTCAAAATAACTCAACACACAGCCATTAATGTCTAAACCACTGGCAACAAAAGTGAGTACACCCCGAAGTGAAAATGTCCAAATTGGACCCAAAGTGTCAATATTTTGTGTGGCCACCATTATTTCCCAGCACTGCCTTAACCCTCTTGGGCATGGAGGTCACCAGAGCTTCACGGGTTGCCACTGGAGTCCTCTTCCCCTCCTCCATGACGACATCACAGAGCTGGTGGATGTTGGAGACCTTGCGCTCCTCCACCTTCCGCTTGAGGATGCCCCACAGATGCTCAATAGGGTTTAGGTCTATATATTTATGTAGCAGAATACATATGGCACACATTTAACCCTTTGATCGCCCCTGATGTTGACCTTTTCCCAGCCAGTGTCATTAGTACAGTGAGGGGGGGGGGGGGGGGGGGTTAGCACTGATCACTTTATTAGTGTCACTGGTCCTCAAAAATTGTCATTTGGTGTCAGAATGTCCGCCGCAATATTGCAGTCCTGCTATAAGTCGCTGTTCGCCACCATTACTAATAAAAAAGAATATCCCATCGTTTGTGGATGCTATAACTTTTCCGCTTACTAATAATCTACGCTTATTGGGATTTATTTTACCAAAAATATGTAGCAGAATACATATTGGCCTAAATTTTTGAAGAAATTAGATTAAATATTTTTTCAATTTTCTTTTTATTGGATATGTTTTATAGCAGAAAGTTATGCCGCGTACACACGAACGGAATTCTCGTCGGAAAAAGCTCTAATGGTTTTCCCGTCGGAATTTCGCTCAAACTGTCTTGCCTACACACGGTCACACCAAATTCCGACGGTCAATAACACAGCGACATACAACACGTTCGGCGGCACTATAAAAGGGACGTTTAATGCTTCCAAGCATGCTTTAAATTGTTTCCGAGCATGCGTCGGAATTTTGCGTGTCGGAATTGCATACACACGATCGGAAAATCTGATAGAAAGGTTTTCCGTCGGAAAAATTAAGAACAGGTTCTCAATCCCGTCGGAAATGCAGACAGAAAAAGACCGATGGGCATACACACGGTCGGAAAATCCGATGAAAAGCTCCTATCGGACTGTTTCCATCAGAAATTCCGACCGTGTGTACGCCGCATTAGGGTTATTGTTTTTTTTTGTTTTTAAAATTGTTTCACTTTTTTTTGTTTATAAGCAAAAAATGTAAACTGCAGAGGTGATCAAATGCCACCAAAAGAAAGCTCTATTTGTGGGGGAAAAAAAAGGACATACATTTTATTTGGGTACAACGTCGCACGACCGCGCAATTGTCAGTTAAAGTAGGGCAGTGCCGCATCGCAAAAAAATGGCCTGGTCATGAAGGGGGGCTAAACCTTCCGGAGGTAAAGTGGTTAGTTGAACAAGATGAAGTTAGAAGCTGATTGGTTACCATGCAGAGCTGCACCAGATTCTGAGTGCTCCAGTTTTGGTAAATCTCCCCCAGTGTGTCTTTCTGGCCGTAGCACATATATTTTGTAGTAAAATTCATAACACTCTTCATCCTTTGCTTATCTAGTTTGATCTATCTATAGGCTTGTTTAATCATTAATACGATGTCGTGCTGGGAGTCTTCCCCACATGCTGTCTGTTCATTCGCCCTCTCCTCCTCGCCGTTCCTCCAGCCTTCAAGCCACAAGCTGCTTGTGATTTAAGATTCAGTTGTTTGTGTCTGTGAAGCTCCGTGGATTATTCTCTCTCTTTCTCTTTCTTTATATATATAAAAAAAAAAAAAAAAAAAAAAAATATATATATATATATATATATATATATATATTATTATATAATATAATATAATTAAATTTTTTTATATATAGCGGGAGCTGCTGTTGAACTGTGAGCGGTCTATTTTGGCCTGGGGGCAATTAGAATTGAGTGACCCGCAGTGCCTCACTACCAGGTCCATAGTTTTGCTATAAAAGGAATTATGGGAAATAATGCGGAGGTATCGGCCCATGCTGAGTTTTTTTTTTTTTTTTTTCCTCCTCCTGAAATTGCACCAGAGTTTAGTGATGTGTTTTTGTTTATATCTATGGTTGAGAGTGCAGGGGTCAGCAACCTTTTTACACTTAAGGGCCGGATTCAATGTATGTGAATGCATGGAGGGGCCGCGTTCCCTTGCAAATGAATGAAGATAATAATAATTCTAACGTAGTAATAATAACAGTACAGGTTTACCCCACTTTAAGGTGCTTCACTAATACCAAGCCAGTTCACCCCCTTTACATTACACAGCCCGGCACCTCTGGTTCCCTTTACATTACACAGCCCCCACACCTCTGGACCACTTTACATTACACAGCCCTGCACCTCTGGACCCTTTACTTTACACAGCTCCTGCACCTCTGGACCCCTTTACATTACACAGATCCCTGCACCTCTGGATCCCTTTACATTACACAGCCCCTGCACCTCTGGATCCCTTTACATTACACAGCCCCTGCACCTCTGGACCCCTTTACATTACACAGTCCCCTGCACCTATGGACCCCTTAACATTACAAAAGCCACGCACCTCTGTACCCCTTTACATTACCTAGCCCCCGCACCTCTGCACCCTTTTACATTACACAGGCCACGCACCTCTGTACCCCATTTACATTACACAGCCTCTGCACCCTTTTACATTACACATTCCCCTGCACCTCTGGACCTTTTTACATTACACAGCCCCCCTGCACCACTGGACCTTTTTTTTTATTACACAGCTCCGCACCTCTTGTTCCCTTTACATTTCACAGAGTCCCTGCACCTCTGGACCCCTTTACATTGCATAGCCCCCTATACCTCTGTATCCCTTTACATTACACAGCCCCCTGCACCTCAACCCCCCTGAACAGCTTTCCTGAACTCAACCCCCCTGAACAGCTTTCCTGACCTCAACCCCCCTGAACAGCTTTCCTGACCTCAACCCCCCCCTGAACAGCTTTCCTGACCTCAACCCCCCCTTAACAGCTTTCCTGAACTCAACCCCCCCTGAACAGCTTTCCTGACCTCAACCCCCCTCTGACCTCATCCTTACTGAACAGCTTTCCTGACCTCAACCTTACTGAACAGCTTTCCTGACCTCAACCTTACTGAACAGCTTTCCTGACCTCAACCTTACTGAACAGCTTTCCTGACCTCAACCTTACTGAACAGCTTTCCTGACCTCAACCTTACTGAACAGCTTTCCTGACCTCAAACTTACTGAACAGCTTTCCTGACCTCAACCTTACTGAACAGCTTTCCTGACCTCAACCTTACTGAACAGCTTTCCTGACCTCAACCTTACTGAACAGCTTTCCTGACCTCAACCTTACTGAACAGCTTTCCTGACCTCAACCTTACTGAACAGCTTTCCTGACCTCAACCTTACTGAACAGCTTTCCTGACCTCAACCTTACTGAACAGCTTTCCTGACCTCAACCTTACTGAACAGCTTTCCTGACCTCAACCTTACTGAACAGCTTTCCTGACCTCAACCTTACTGAACAGCTTTCCTGACCTCAACCTTACTGAACAGCTTTCCTGACCTCAACCTTACTGAACAGCTTTCCTGACCTCAACCTTACTGAACAGCTTTCCTGACCTCAACCTTACTGAACAGCTTTCCTGACCTCAACCTTACTGAACAGCTTTCCTGACCTCAACCCTATTGAACAGTTTTTCTGACCTCAACCCTATTGAACAGTTTTTCTGACCTCAACCCTATTGAACAGTTTTCCTGACCTCAACCCTATTGAACAGTTTTCCTGACCTCAACCCTATTGAACAGTTTTCCTGACCTCAACCCTATTGAACAGTTTTCCTGACCTCAACCCTATTGAACAGTTTTCCTGACCTCAACCCTATTGAACAGTTTTCCTGACCTCAACCCTATTGAACAGTTTTCCTGACCTCAACCCTATTGAACAGTTTTCCTGACCTCAACCCTATTGAACAGTTTTCCTGACCTCAACCCTATTGAACAGTTTTCCTGACCTCAACCCTATTGAACAGTTTTCCTGACCTCAACCCTATTGAACAGTTTTCCTGACCTCAACCCTATTGAACAGTTTTCCTGACCTCAACCCTATTGAACAGTTTTCCTGACCTCAACCCTATTGAACAGTTTTCTTGACCTCAACCCTATTGAACAGTTTTCCTGACCTCAACCCTATTGAACAGTTTTCCTGACCTCAACCCTATTGAACAGTTTTCCTGACCTCAACCCTATTGAACAGTTTTCCTGACCTCAACCCTATTGAACAGTTTTCCTGACCTCAACCCTACTGAACAGTTTTCCCGACCTCAACCCCACTGAACAGCTTTCCCGACCTCAACCCCACTGAACAGCTTTCCCGACCTCAACCCCACTGAACAGCTTTCCCGACCTCAACCCTACTGAACACCTTTAAAATGAGCTGAAACACCAATGGCACGCTAGATCTTTTCTCCACCAGCATCAGTTGCTGACGTCACAAATGCTTTTTTGGTTGAACGGGCCAAAATTCCAACAGACACACTTCAAGATCTTGTGGAAACCTCCCTAGAAGAGTGGAGGTTGTTACAGACACAAAAGTGGGTTGGCCATGATTTTGAAATTTCAAACTCAACAAGCCCCTATAGGTGTGATGGTCAGGTGTTCATAACCATTCCAAACTTTTATTTGGTCCTGATTGAATAAAGCAAGAGTTGAGGCATCCTTTTGTAGGTCGAATAAAAAAACTCTCATTCCCAGGTCCAAGCCTGCCTTCCATTTTGTCATTGGCATTATTTGCAGACTACCTGACAAGTCCCAGTTTAATAAAGCATGTGTATTTATGGGCTTTATGTCATGTTGAGGCAAACAAGCCTGAGCGATTCCCCTTTCTATTCTGTGCATCGTCTGATATTAGAAAATATGAGAAGACAAGCTGTTCTGACAGTTTGATCTCTGACTTGTAGAGAGACTTGATACAATTATTACCCCGGAGAGGTTTCATCATCGATGTAGTTGATTACATTGCTTGTTGGCCCTAGGAGACAGAAATATAATAAAATTACCATGGAGCCTGTAGAGGCCCAGGTGGCAGCGATCGGCAGACTCCGGGCTGTGTCATCTTTTTGATTGTTCGGCTACATTTAAAATTGTGTAGAAATTAAAATGTATCGAGGCCAAAGTGACACTAAACTATATCCTTACTCTCCAAAAGTATCCACTATATAATCTAATAAAAAAATAGTTTTCTCATTAAATTGTTTCTTTCTCTGTTTTTCTTCCTTCGTTGTAACGATCTCTGTAAGCTCCATTCCCCCATCAACACAGTCATTGTTAATGGGGTAATCCGTCCCATGGAGCTTTTGTATTCTGACAGCAGGAGGTTTCCCAGCTGATAGAATGCACTAATCACTGCTGGCTGCTATAGCCACCGGCAGTGATCAAACTAAAAAAAAAAAAAAAACAGGCTGGTTGTATTGAAGTTATATAAACGATTGACTTCAGTACAACCAGCCTGCTCATAACTCAATAGAAATTCTACTGGTTTCTGATGAATCGGCCACATTTTGATCCGTGTGTGGCCGGCTAAAGTCAGCGTTCTCTAAACTATGGTCCGCAGGCCACATCAGCCCGCTTCAAGACTTTTTCTGGCCCATAGCTAGGATCAATGGGGTATTCTTTATATGTACAGGTTGAGGATTAAGGTCAGCAGAGGCTGTCTGTGGGCTTAAATCCCCTATGTAACAGAGGACTCTTGTGAAGGAAGGAGTCTGATGAACTGTGGACTAATGGGACCCTAAAGTAGGGGACCTTGATGTAAGGAGGACTCTGATGGGAAACCTGATCTAAGGAGCACTTTGATGAGGACCCTGATCTAAGGAACACTTTGATGAGGACCATGATCTAAGCAAGACTTTGATGAAGACCTTGATCTAGGGAGGACTCTGATGGGTACCCTGATATAAGGAGTGCTCTGATGGTGACCCTGATATAAGGAGTGCTCTGATGGTGACCCTGATCTAAGGAGGACTTTGATGATGACCCTACTCTAATGAGGACTCTGATAGGGACCCTGATCTAAGGTGGACTTTGATGTGGACCCTAATTTAAGAAAAACTTTGATGGGGATCCTGATCTAGGGAGGTCTCTGATGGGGACCCTGATCTAAGGAGGGCTCTGATGGTGATCCTGATCTAAGGGGGACCCTGATCCAAGGAGAAGTCTGATAAGGACCCTCATCCAAGTAGGGCTCTGATGGTGACCCTGATCTAAGGAGGACTCATAGGGACCCTGATGTAAGGAGGACTTTGATGGGGACCCTGATTTAAGAAAGGCTTTGATAGGGACCCTGATCTAGGGAGAACTCTGATGGGGATCCTAATCTAAGGAGGTCTCTGATTTGGACCCTGATCTAAGGAGGAGTTTGATGGGGACCCTGATCTAAGAAGCACTCTGGTGGGGACCCTGATCTAAGGAGGACTGATGGTGACCCTGATCCAAGGAGGACTCCGATGGGGACTGTAATGTAAGGAAGACTCTGATGGGGAACCAAATGTAAGGAGGACTCTGATAAGGGACTGTCGTGTAAGGAGGTCTCCGATAGGTACCCTGATATAAGGAGGACTTTGCTGGTGACCTTGATCTTAGGGGGACTCTAATGCCTCGTACACACGTGCGGACTTTTGCCGGCGGACCTAGTCCAGCGGACAATCCCGCGGGACTTTCCAGCTAGGTCCGCTGGACTTTCCGAGCGTGTGGACTTGCCCACACACGCACGGACTTCTCCAGCGGATAATCCGCCGGCCAAAAGTCCGCGGGACTTTTGAAAATGAACGGACTTGCCCACACACGGAGCAGTCCGTTCATTTCGAACGTAACTTCAGGTTACGTAGCTAGCGTAGGCAGTAAATGCCGCCGCGCTAGCTCCGCAAGCTGGCATGGATTTAAAGGGAATCCCCACGCCGAAAAAAACGGCGTGGGGGTTCCCCCCAAATCCAAGTCAGACCCTCATCCGAGCACGCAGCCTGGCAGGCCAGGAAAGGGGTGGGGACGAACGAGCGCCCCCCCCCTCCTGAGCCGTACCAGGCCGCGTGCCCTCAACATGGGGGGTGCCCTGGGGAAAGGGGGGCCGTGCGGCCCCCCCCACCCCAAAGCACCTTGTCCCCATGTTGATGAGGACAAGGGCCTCTTCCCGACAACCCTGGCCGTTGGTTGTCGGGGTCTGCGGGCGGGGGCTTATCGGAATCTGGGAGCCCCCTTTAATAAGGGGGCCCCCAGATACCGGCCCCCGCCCCCCCCCCCCACCCTATGTGAATGCGTATGGGGTACGATGTACCCCTACCCATTCACCTAAGGTGTAAAATGTAAAGTACAAAAACACACACACTTTTGAAAAAATATTTTATTGCACTGCTCCGGGGGTCTTCTTCCGTCTTGGGGGTCTTCTCGCCGGACTCCTCCGCTCTCTTCTGCTCTTTTACCTAGCTCTTTCACGAGCGGGGGGAGTCCGGCTACCTTCTTCGTCGTCGCCGCCGTCGTCTGGGGGTCTCGATCCGCCTTTGGGGGTCTTCCGGGGGTCTCTTCTGTTCTTGCGGCGGTCGTCGTCTTCCGCGCCGCCGGCGCCTTCTTCTTCTTCTTCTTGTCCTTCTTGTCCTTCTTGTTCTTCTTCTTCTTCCGATGTTGACCCGTCGCTGTCTCTGCCCGGAATGCCTGTGCCGCTCTGCGCTTGGACTTATATAGGGGCATGGGGGACAGGGTCACATGTTCATGTCACATGGTGACCCCGCCCCCTTGTGTTGTCACAGTCCCGGAGGATGCTGGGACTGTGACATCTATTGGCATTGATTGGCATTGATGAACAGAAATGGGAATTTTTTCTAAAAGACTGTATGTGACCTCACTGCAAAGTATACACCCATGGGCAATAAGTTTTTAAAAGTCTAAAAATAAAACCTATGTGGCTCACGGACAGATTTTACAAGGTTATAAATAATAAGAAAAATAAAAATGAAGGAACACTATCATCATTTAAATGTTACAAAGAATATAACAGAATATGTAAAATGGAAATCAAGGGCGCAGAAATGCAAAATGAACGCCCAAAAATTCTTCAAATATATTAATAGTAAAAAGGTCAGGTCTGAGCATGTTGGCCCTTTACAAAACAATCTGGAGTGGGTGACCGGGGACAAAGAGAAGGCAAATTTATTAAATACTTTCTTCAGCTCTGTGTATACAAAAGAGCATAGGGGAGCTTATGTCCATAATGGGGATGGTATTGACAGCCCCAAATGATCCACAATGGCTCAAAAGTAATATGGTCCATAAATATTTAGACAGAATAAAGGTGAATAATGATGTAGCAAATTGGATCATGCTTTGTTGTTGTTTTTTTTTTTTTGCCTTCCTCTGGATCAACTGTGGGTATAGAATTGTATATATGAGATTGCATGAATTTTTATTTTTTTTGTTAAACTGGATATACTTTTTTCAACCTGACTAACTATGTAACTATATATTGTTACATGTCAGGAATGTATTTACAGTATGTGGACTTGTTACGTTCGTGTAAGGTCAGTTTTATTATAGAGACTGAAAACAAAGTTATCAAAGGCAGACCCTTGTGGGACACCCTTAAGCCCCATACACGCGGTCGGATTTTCCGATGGATTCTGTCCTATCGGACAATGTTGTCGTAAATTCCGACCGTGTGTAGGCACCATCGGACAGTGTACCTCGGATTGTCCGGCGGACAAAGTTCTATCTCCTGCTGGATAGATTTTTCGACAACAAAGTCCGATCACAACAAATACGATCGTGTGTAGCGAATTCCGACGGACAAAGTGCCACGCATGCTCAGATCACATTACAAGACCAAAGCTATTGGCTACTAGCCTCTACGTAGTCCCGTCGTAGGCAACAAATGTCACCACGTTCAGAATGATCGGATTTTCCGACAACTTTGTCCGACCGTGTGTATGCAACACCAGTGTCGGACTAAATCCGTCGGACCAAATCCGATGGATTTGGTGGTCGCATTTTCCGACCGTATGTATGGGGCTTAACAATCATTTGATTCATTTGAAAATTATCTTTTTTTTCAGCTGTCCTTCGTCTTCTCTCTTTTTGAATCATTCATTTAGCTTGTCCATACTTTCCATCATTGCCCTTTCCTCCTTATCCTCTTTACCAGGGTATTGAGGAAACAGCATTGAGGCCTCCATCAATTATTCTCCATGAAGCCGTTCACATCAGCTCTCTAGCCAGGCATCGAAGCGGTTAAACTGGTTCCTCCGTCTTTTTTTATTTTTCAGTCGTTCTCTAGCGCAGAACCCCGCCAGAGGATTTCCCCCGGAATATGTGTTCAGAATCATTAATGAAGGCTAAAGGCCTCTTGTTCATACAAAGCAGTTATTGACAGAATAAACAGCAGAGAGCATGCCATGTCTCCGATTCACAGCACGGACCTCTGACATTCACCGGAAAGGTCAGCCCGGCCTGCCCCGTCCAGGCGGCGCGCACTAAGCGGGCTATAAATAGCAATTTATTTTATGAACGCAGCCTCAGCAACGCCGAGCCAAACATGATACACTCATAAAGGTTAATTAACCTTTAAATCGGGAAGGCGTTATGGCATATCGATTGATCGCTAGGGTGGTGGAGGGGTTAAATGGGGATTATGATCACGTATCTGCCTAATCCCATTAAATATCACCTTTGTTGTAAGATTGTGGGCCAAGAGAAACCCATTTCACGGTGTACTCTGTTGTCTGCCGTGCCCAATTAAAAAATGATTCACGGCGACAAAGGCTGTATTAATAATAGCGCAAAAAGGATTACCATTTCTGGGCGTCCAGTAAGAGGCTGGCAAGTAAGAGAAACCAAATTAGCAGGGATATGAAAGAGACCTCCCATCCCTGGTGATCTTGTGACCCCTGGTTTTAAAGTGTTTTTTTTTTTTTTTGCCAGCTAGAACTTTATACACTATATTGTTAAAAGTATTGGGACGCTTGCCTTTTAATGGCATCCCAGTCTTAGTGCCGGTTCACACTGAGGCAGCACGACAGCAGCGGCGACTTGCAAACCGACTTCTGTATAGAAGTCAATGCAAGTCGCTCCCAAAGTCGTACAGGTACCTTTTTCTAAGTCGGAGCGACTTGAGTCGCTCCGATTAGAACGGTTCCATATTACAGAACGGGACGCGACTTGTTGTGTCAAAACTGTGTAAAAAAAAAAAATGCTTTTGCAAAATCCAGATACAACACGTCTACGGGCCTTCCTTTATCTAGATGACAACTCACCTCCTCATAGAAGGCTAATAGATTAATAGACATGTTTTCAGAGAGTCCTGTATTTCAAGTGAAGTTATTTGTGGGTGTTTCTTTGCATCCCGAACAATTTTCCTGGCAGTTGTGGCTGAAATCTTAGTTGGTCTACCTGACCGTGGTTTGGTTTCAACAGAACCCCTCATTTTCCACTTCTTGGTTAGAGTTTGAACACTGCTAATTGGCATTCTCAATTCCTTGGATCCTTGGATATCCTTTATATCCCTTTCCTGTTTTATACAGTTCAACTACCTTTTCTGCAGATCCTTTGACCATTCTTTTGCTTTCCCCATGACTCAGAATCCAGAAAAATCAGTGCAGCACTGGATGAAAGATGCAAGGGTCTGTCAGGAGTCTAGAAACTCATTGACCTTTTATACACTAATTACAAGTAAACATGTCACAGGGGAGGATGGTTACCTTTAATAGCCATTCAAACCCCTTTGTGTCAACTTGTGTGCATGTTATCAGACCAAAATCATCAGGGAATGTAAACTTTTGATCAGGGTTATTTGGGTAGTTTCTGTTGGGATTATGATTTAAAAAGAATAGACGCAGTTGATTGATAATAAATGGCTTCAGCCAAACACTAACCATGAGTGAAAGAAAGGTTTTTGTGTTATCATTCATATTTTCTGAAAAATGGCCAAGAAATCATAAATTCTACCAAGGTAAAAAATCTTGTATCTATATAGTCCCTTATAACCCCCTCCCAAGAGCTTGCATACTATTGATGTTAGGCTAACTGGTCTGTAATTCCCAGAGATGTGTTTTGGACCCTTTTTAAATATTGGCTTTTCTCCAATCCACTGATACCATTCCAGTCAGTAAAATTAGGAACAACGGTCTTGCAATTACTTGACTGAGTTCCCTAAGTACCCTCGGGTGCAAGCCATTCGGTCCCGGTGATTTAATAATGTTAAGTTTCCCAATTCTAATTCTGTCCTCTGTTGGCTATGAGGGTGCTTCCTGTGATGTGTCACGAGGATGAACACTGCAGTTTTTGTTACTGAAGCCCCCCCGATTCCTTTGTGAAGACTGAGGAGAAGAATAAATTCAATACCTTCGCCATATCCCCATCCTTTGTAACCAGATGTCCTTCTGCATTCTTTATGGGGCCAATATGGTCTGTCCTCCTTTTTTTTACTGTTTACATACTTAAAGAATTTCTTGGGATTTTTTTTGCTCTCCTCCGCTATGTGTCTTTCGTGTTAAGGGGGGATTATGGTGTGGAGTTGTTCTGCAGGGGTTGGGCTTGGCCCCTTAGTTCCAGTGAAGGGAACTCTTAAGGTGTCACCATACCAAGACATTTAGGACAATTTTGTGCTTCCAAGTTTGTGGGAACAGTTTGGTGATGGCCCCTTCCTGGTCCAACATGACTGCGAGGCAGGCCTTCTCTTCCACATCAGTGTCTGACCTCACAAATGCGCTTCTGAAAGAATGCTTAAACATTCCCATAGACACACTCCTAAACCTTGTGGACGGCCTTCCCAGAAGAGTTGAAGCTGTTATAGCTGCAAAGGGTGGGCCAGCTCAATACTGAACTCTACGGACTAAGACTGGGATGCCATTAAAGTTCATGTGCGTGTAAAGGCAGGTGTCACAATACTTTTGATAATATGGTTTATTTGTCTGCGTTAGGCTGCCTCCCCTGTGATTTCACCAGGCTCCAGTGAAATGGATAGGTTGCATTCCCAGTGATGTCACAGGTCTCTAATGAACGGATAGGCTGCATTCTCCATGATGTCACTGGTCTCTGGTGAATGGATAGGCTGCATTTTCAGTGATGTCACCCATCCCTAGTGAATGGATAGGCTGCATTCTCCATGATGTCACCCATTCCTAGTGAATGGATAGGCTGCATTCTCCATGATGTCACAGGTCTCTGGTGAATGGATAGGCTGCATTTTCAGTGATGTCACCCATCCCTAGTGAATGGATAGGTTGCATTCCCAGTAAGGTCGCAGGTCTCTAATGAACGGATAGGCTGCATTCTCCATGATGTCACCAGTCTCCAGCAAATGGATAGGCTGCATTCTCAGTGATGTCACCCATTCCTAGTGAATGGATAGGCTGCATTCTCCAGGATGTCACCCATTCCTAGTGAATGGATAGGCTGCATTCTCCAGGATGTCACCCATTCCTAGTGAATTGATAGGCTGCATTCTCCATGATGTCACCCATTCCTAGTGAACGGATAGGCTGCATTCTCCATGATGTCACAGGTCTCTGGTGAATGGATAGGCTGCATTCTCCATGATGTCACCCATTCCTAGTGAACGGATAGGCTGCATTCTCCATGATGTCACCCATCCCTAGTGAATGGATAGGCTGCATTCTCAGTGATGTCACCAGTCTGTCGTGAATGGATAATTTGCATTCTCAGTGATTATTGGTCTTTTATTTATATATAGACCATTTTTATAGGTTATTTATTTCTCTCTAGCTTGGAAAGCTGAATTCTGAATTTGTGTATTTATTTTGGCACAATGAGCCGTTAGCCTGGCACAGCTTTACTTGCTTTTGAGGATCCTGTTGTGATGGTGATTTATGTCCAAAAACATTATTTGCTTTTTTATTTTTAATTATATTTTTTTTACTTCTGCCTGAACCATACAGAAGGCAGTAAACATGCTGTCTTCATACAAGGAACAAGGTACGAGGAAGTGATTACCTACCTTGGAACATTTTGTTCCAACCAATTATGTGCAGCGGTTTGTGAGCAGTAAAGTGGAGTAGATTAAGAAGACTCTGTGCTGGTGCTTGTTTATAGTTTTTCATTGAAGGTCGTCAGTCTTTTTGCCTTTTTGGAGATTTGAACTACTCATAAACAGGTTCTAGCTGTTATAATTGCTAAATAAAACCCTCCCACTTCCTTTGCTTGTCTGAAATCCTGAAAATGTACTACGGCCCGCTGGGAAGATGGCAAGTCACCAACTTCAAAGATATGTTCCCAAGTTGTGCAGAGTAATGCTATAGAGAGAAATACTTACCTTATGCCTCACTCCCATCGTAGCTGGTACTCTTCTTTTTCCTTTTCTCCTTGGAATGTGGACATGCCCCAGACATTATCATTATGTCAGATAGAAGAATAGCCACACTACTGGATCAAAGGAGTAGCTTTGTGAGACCAGTCACCCCTTCTGAAACTGGTAGGCCCCCTGGACCTGCAGGATAATGCTTACAAGAACATTGCTACGTCATTATGGCATGGCACAGTTTTCTGCAGCAATCGGGACCTGCCAACCTGTCACGTACCTGATGGTAGAGCCTGATATGCAGTGGACGGCCTCTCTTACACCTCTGACTCGAGGCCCCCCCCGGTAGAGCAGACAGAGAGCGCAGGAGTGCAGAGTCGCACGAGTGCCCGATCAGTTGCAGACCATGGAATCCGAAGCAGCCGTAGGAGGAGCCGTAGCTCCGCAGGATTCTCCAGGCAGAGGAGAGGAGTGGTGCAGGCAGGCCGGGTCATACACTGGCGGACACGTCCGGAGCAGATGCGGAGGCAGCAGAATAGTCAGGGTACAGGCCGGGTCGGTGATGGGCTGGCAGCGAAGTAGCAGAAGGATCAGGCAGGTGCGGTGGTCAGACAAGCCGGGTCGGGTGTAGGCGGAAAGCAGGAATCGTCGGAAGCAAGCCTGGTCGGGTAACAGGAACAGGTAACAAGATGCAGGTAGCAGGAACACACGGGAACGCTGTAGAGCAGACAGCACCGAGTCTGTGCACTGGCAGTGTTTAAATAGGCTGTTGGGCGGCAAAAGCTGTTACCGGGCGCGCGCTTGCGCGTAGGTGCACCGGAGGTGTTCTGACAGGGGCTGAGGTCACAGGTCGTATTCTTCGGCCGCCATCTTGGGTCCTGGCTAGCTCTTCCTGACACAACCTTCGGAGGAAGAGGACCCGGGAGATCGTTCAACCAAACTGAAGGTACTGGGGAAAAAAAGTATCCATAGAATAAAAAGAAAAACAAAGCGGTGTGTGGATGCTCCAAGGGATATAAGGAGTTGATTTTTCATTTTAGGATATTAGGATATGGCAAAGCCATGGAAATAACTTTGTCTCTGGGACAATTGTGCATTCAGAACCTGTTGATTTACAGCACTGATACAGCCTAATATTATTGATCCAAAATGTCAGGCTCGTTGGCCATGTCCAGTGCATTGCATGGAAATCATGGCTGCCATGGAGTAGAGCTTGGGGACCAAGGAGCAAATATTATCAAGCTATGGTGAAGTTGTCTTAAAAAGTTACAGGTTAGGAAAGCTCACTGTTGAAAAGGAATGTACAAGAGGCAAGCTTCATATCAGATGCCCACACATCTCTGCAGCAGGCCACCCCAAGCGACAGGGTCTCTTTACTTGAACCAAATGGCTCCACAAAATGATTGTGATGCAAAGTAGAGCCTTCTTAAGAGATCTGCATTTCACACACATCCAAAAAATAAGGTGTTTATTCCACATTCTGATTAAAGAATGCTCTACTGTGCATTTTAAAGAAGCCTTGAAATACCTTTCTGGCAGAAAATACTGTTGATAAATGGTCATAGAGGTAAGCCTAGTCATCAATCATGTGATCCTTTGGTGAAGGAGAGGATCAGAATTCAGGAATAGCCAAAGGTCAGTCACTACTGTCCTAGCACCAGTTCCCTTAGCTTTATCAGCTCCTGTCTCCTGACCTTTACCTAGACCAAGGATATGCAATTAGCGGACCTCCAGCTGTTGCAAAACTACAATTTCCATCATGCCTCTGGGTGTCATGCTTGTGGCTGTCAGTCTTGCTATGCCTCATGGGACTTGTAGTTCTGCAACAGCTGGAGGTCGCTAATTGCATATCCCTGACATATACCAACCATATTCAAATGGGGTCCAATGGAACCCTAGGCCAGTGTTTCTCCACCTTTTTTCAGTTAAGGCACCCTTTAAAATTATGCATCTCAAGGCACCCCATTATAAAATGTAAAAAGCTAAACTAGTAGTATTACGTGTCGCAGCAGCATCCACAAATGCAGGACACCCAACATTAGAGATGATTTATTCCACCACCTTTGCAAACTGGTACTGATTAGTATTCTAGCGTTTCTCTCCCCCTCTTTGCTAACATGGCACCAGTGCTAACAGAGAGGGGCAGGGGAGGGGCAAGGAAGGATGCTGTGCTGGTGCCACAAGTCCTCCTTATCAGCTGATGTAATCGTTGGTTTTTGGTATGCCAGTGACTAACCGGGATGGTGCCAAAGGTTGTAATGCTTCACAATAAAGACCCGTGGGCTTTGTAACAAAAAGGCAGGCTTGATCCACTCGCTGGTTTGTTGACAAATTTTGGTCAATTTGTGACAATTTTTAGGCATTTGCAACGGCACCCCTGAGGAACCCAGGGCACCCTGGTTGAAAAAGGCTGCCTTGGGGTGGTGGCTAGGGGTTTCTTGAACTGTGGCCTCCCATCTGATGATGCCTGCATAGTTCCAGGTCCAACACCACTTGGCAGAGCCAGTGGTGTGACTGCTAGGGTGTCATTCTGGCCACCCCTGTAAGCAGGGCATTCTTCCTACTTACCACCACCAAGGTAAGGGGCATTTTCCCATTGACCTCCCAATGGACTAATTCTAACAGGAGTTCCCTGAGACCTGAACATTATTCCAAGGGTTCCTCTGGGGTAAAAAGATTAATAATGGCTGGTCTAGACATTTGTCTAAATCAGGGGTCTCTAAACTGCGGCCCGAGGGCCAGATGTGGACCTTTGCTAGCCTTTATCCAGCCCTTGGGGCACTATTCCTCCCACTGATATGGGGCACTATTCCTCCCACTGATATGGGGCACTATTCCTCCCACTGATATGGGGCACTATTCCTCCCACTGACACCAACATGGGGCACAATTTCTTCTACTGATACCAATGACGGGATACTTTTCCTCCTACTAATAGGGGCACTCCTCCTCCTCCTATTGACCACCAACCCTGTGACCATATTTATTCTCACTGATGCCGGGCCCGGGAAATTTTCTGCCCCCGCTGGTTACCATCCGGCCCTCCTAGAGTCTGAAGGACATTTAAACTGGCCCTTTGTTTGAAAAGTTTGGAGACCCCTGGTCTACATGACTGGTAGTAGTAGGTGCTGTATTCAAGCCTTGGCTCCCCTGCTGTCATCTTTTCCAGTGCAGCCTTTAATCTAATGGGTGGGTATGCTGAAAGGCAGACAGTTCTTATTTCAGATACCTTGGTAAATTGAACACACCCACGTCGCCTGGTTCATATTTCAAACTCTGCCATCTGAACGTTTTCTCCGGCCTCATTTCACGCCTGTAGTTTGGAGATTGCATTTGATTGAACGTTCCATAGCTTCTTGTGTTGCTGGTGAAATTCTGTTACTTTCCTGTTGGATAATATCCGCCAACACTGAGGCTCACCGGCTGTTCTGAAAAGTCAGGTTAATTCCCCACGTGAAAATGAGAAAATTTGTTTATCAGCCACTCTGGCATTGTGAAACGATTTTCAATAAGAGTCTCGGCAGGAACAATCTTTGAAGCGTGTCTTAGTCTTGTCACCATTCCTCTATTCCTGCTGCCGTCAAGAATGCGAGAGCAGAGATTTTTAGTTTTTTTTTTTTTCCTTTAAGATCTGAAGAACGGAATAATCTTTAAGGGCTTATTTAGATCTAGAGTATGTATTGTGATAAAACATAATAAAGAGTGTTTTAGCGCAGTGCCTGGTATTGTATATAATGTGTGTGTGTGTGTGTTTTTTGCATGTATGTAAAATTTATAGATATATCCACCAGAAGCAGCCAGTCCATAATGGGCGCAACCCCCCCCCCCCGCTAGTTTGCATGCGGAGCGCCGGACTCGTGCATTTTTATGAGTTTTTTTATTTTTTTCAAGGCGCGTGATTAGGGCCTGAGGCTCTAATCAGCTTGAAAAAGGTTGGGCTCGGGGCACAGAGCACTGTGCCCGAACCCACCCGTGACGCTACCGAATCAACATTCGCTATTGTCTCCCGGCTTCTCTTCCCTGTCAATCAGGACCAGGAGGCAGATCGGATTGGCTGGGAGGGGAAGCCGGGGGGGGGGGGGGGACCATGGAGGGGTGAGTGCAGACCGGGGGGGGGGGGTTGTTTACGCCCCCCCCCCCCCCCCCCCCAAAAAAAAAGTTTAGCTCCAGCCGCCACTGATCTCCACCCAAAAATGTTGCCTGAGCTTGGCCTAATTTGGTCTAACTGAATGACATTGTCTTGAGGGCCATGTACCTGATGTGAGACCGACGTAGTGGGGAGGCCTCCCTTGCACCTCAGGTCCCTAAAGCTTCTGGAGATGGAGACAGAGACTTGGTGGACACCGAGTGGCAGTGGTGCCAGGGGTGGGGAGCACCGTGCAAGCCTTAGTCTGAGATCCAAGCCAAGGTCCAGTCCAGTTGAGCAATGAAGCATAAAAGGGTTAATCCAAAGAAGAATGGTCAAGATCCAAGCCGGGGTCGGTTCCAATCTGGCAGCTGAGTACAAAAGGGGTAAAGAAGTAGAATGGTTAAGGTACAAATCCAAAGTCAATGGCATTTAAGAGTAGTCAAATAGGTTTCCAGGTCACAACAAGTTCAGACAGATCACACACTAGCACAGGAACAAGGGGGGACTGAAGATAATCCAGCAATTTGTCAGTGTCTGGGCTGGGTTTATATAGGGAAGTTTGAGGACACTTCCTGTGCGCCTCCTGGGGATTTCCCCACCTTTTTCCATCAGGTTGAGGTCACTTCCTGTGCACCTCCTGAGTATTTTCCCGCATTTTTCCATCATGTTGAGGTCACTTCCTGTGCACGATCTGGGCATTTTCCTGTCCTTTCCATCAAGTCTTCTGCGCAAGTGCAGGTTGGAGCCCTGAGGGGTCTTTGGCGCATGCTCAGTTGGCACAAATTTCCTCTTGCAGCAACGCGCCAATGGTGCATGCCTAGTAAGCCCCGGACTCACATTACAGTCATTTAATTTGCTAAAGCACTCTTTTTTTTAATAAAATACCATTTTCAAGATTTTTTCATCCTTTTGTTGAATCTTATTGCTGCTCATGTGCGGCCACGCCCTGTCTACATGCACTCCAGCGATGGATGCATTAGTATTTCTTGTACAGTATGTTTTTATGTATTTAAAATAGTGACACATGATGGCTACACTAGACTAGAGCACCACCCAGATTAAAGATTTTAAAACTGTAGTATATATTTTTTTACTTTCCAATCATTTTTATTGGTTATATGTCAGAAAAAAAGAGGTACAGAATTTTACATATTATGCAAAGTTGCTCAGTACAAAGTTCTGGGCCGTACATCTAAGAGCAGTCATTGAAATAATGTTGAGAAAATATATTCAGAGTATTCTCCAAAGGTAACAATAGATAGCACCCCAAAGGATTCTGGGAATCCCCTGAGTTGCAGCATCCTAATGTGTTATCATTTTTAGTGTTGTCTGGGTAGAGGGGGGTCTACGTGGCACCACATGGTCGGCAATGTGATCCCATTCTTTGGAGCAGTAGATGCGAGTACACAACTTTGGGGCACTCCATTTTTGAAAAGACGTGGTCCACCAGTGGACAGACCTAGGAAAATAGGTGGACCCTGGGGTCCTAGGCTAACATTCCTGAGCGTTTCTTTAAGCAACATGTCAACCTAGCTGGAAAGTAACCATAAAACAATGAAGAATAGAAAGAAAATGGAAATTCAGGGAAAATAGTATAGCTGGTCCGATCCAGGAGCATGTTATTGTAACCTATTATGTATCCCCTGTTAGGTAGTTGATCCAGGGTTCCATGTTTTCTCAAACAATTTGAGTTTTTCGTGGAATTGCAGAAAGACCATCATTGATCCAGCACAGTGAAACTAAACATAGTCTCTGGCTTGGTGGTCAGTAGGAGGAGGAATAGTGTCCTTTCATTGGTATCCGTTGGAGGGATATTACACCATTATTGGTATCAGTGGACTAAATAGTTCCGCATTGTTGGTGTCAATGGAAAAAATAGTGGCCCATTGTTGGTGTCAATGGAAGAAATAGTTGCCCATTGTTGGTGTCAATGGAAGAAATAGTGCTCCATTGTTGGTGTCAGTGGGAGGAATAGTGCTCCATCATTGATATTAGTGGTAGAAATAATTCCCCATCATTGGTGTCAATAGCAGGAGTTTTGCCCCACTATTGGTATCAATGGGAGGAATAGTATATCATATCATTGGGAGGAATAGTGTCCCAAGTGCTGCATAAAGGCTGGCAAAGGGATGAAATTTGGAGACCACTGATCAAATTTCTGCTGCCTTTTATGGCTAGTCTCACCAGATCTGGAATGAGTTTTGGTGATGCCCCTACTGTGCTGCTCTCTGTTCTGCTTGCTGGAGGGAAATCTGTATCGAGGCTCTGCAGTGCAAGAATCTCTCTGTTCCTCTTCATTTAGTTTGTGGATCTGTGCTGCTTCCACCTCTGCTTATGCTTCTTGATCATTACTCCATCAGTCGTCAGAGAAGGCAGGGGATCACCTCTGACATTAGAAGAAAGATTCCTCTTCAAAGATGGCTTCCTTCACACACAGACACAGTGCAGAACAGGGCACGGTAGGTAGTAATAGGGATAATGCGATCTGCAGGGCTCTAAAGCCGTGGGGCCGTTTTACCAGGTAATGTGAGACTACAGGCTCATTATAATACTTGATTTTATGTAAATTAACTGATGATTTTGTTTTTGTCTTGTTCTGATTCAGTTGATAATCTAATCATTTTTCTTCCACTGATAAATACTGAAGAGCAGCTGGGATAACATGGCGCCTTTTGCGCACATGAAATCTTCCCGCTTCACACTGACAGCTGTCGTTGGCGCTTTGTGAAGAGATCAAAACTTTGCATGCTTGATGTTTGTTTCTATTCACTACAGTAACAAAGTAAAACTCTCAGCGCTTGCGACGTGTGATAAGTGCACCAGCTGTCTCCTTGTTACCGGCGGCGTAGCTTACAGTGACCGCGTCGGCTTTCATTTTTATATCGGCATATTTGTGTTTTAAAGTGGCAGTTCATGTTTTATTTGCATTGCCTCCCTGTTATGTGTTTGCTGCTTCATTAAGACCCCTTTCACACCAAGGGCGTTTTGCAGGCGCTATAGCGTTAGAAATAGCGCCTGCAATCCGCCCTAAAACAGCTGCACCATTGTCTGCAGTGTGAAAGCCCGAGGGCTTTCACACTGCAGCGGTGCGCTGGCAGGACGTCAGGGAAAGTCCTGCCAGCAGCTTCTTTGGAGCGGTGAAGGAGCGGTGTGTTTACCGCTCCTCCACCGCTGCTCCCCATTGAAATCAATGGGGCAGCGCTGTAATACTGCCGGCAAAACTATTACAGCGTTTTGCCAGGGGTTTTAACCCTTTCTCGGCCGCTAGCGGGGGGTAAAAGCACCCCGCTAGTGGCCGAAATGCGCCGCAAATCTGACGGTAAAACGCCGCTAAAAATAGCGGCGTTTTACCGCCGACGCTATGGGCGGTGTGGTGTGAAAGGGGTCTAATATGCTTATGTGAAGTAACAGGTTTTCCAATCACTAAGCAAACTAACTTACCTGATTCTTCTAGATATGGGGAGCACGTCACTCACCCCCCTTCTTATTAGACGATCATCAGAGACCTCACTGCCCCCAATCTCAGGACACAGTCTCATTTGACAGCACCCCAGGTGCCAGTCCTTGGAATCAGTTCCCTCTTTATGCAGACATTATGGGGGCTATTTACTAAAACTGGAGCACTCAGAAACTGATGCAACTGTGCATATCAGCCAATCAGCTTCTAACTCCAGCTTGTTCATTTAGGCTACTTTCACACTGGAGCGGTGGGGGGCGCTGGCAGTAAAGCGGCGCTATATTTAGCGCCGCTTTACCGGCGTTTTAGCAGCGCATTTCGGCCGCTGGCGGGGTGGTTTTACCCCCCCCCCCCCCCCCCGCGAGCTGCCGAAAAAGGGTCAATACCGCCCGCAAACCGCCGCTGCAGCGGCGTTTTGCGGGCGGGTTCGGAGCGCTGACCCATTGTTTCCAATGGTAATGGGCGCTATAGGAGCGGTAAATATACCGCTCCTATAGCGAGCCAAAGATGCGGCTTGCAGGACATTTTCCAGCGTCCTGCAAGCGCACCGCTTCAGTGTGAAAGCCCTCGGGCTTTCACACTGACGACACAGCAACAGCTGTTTCGGGTTTGGTTTGCAGGCGCTATTTTTAGCTCAATAGCGCCTGCAAACCGCCCCAGTGTGAAAGGGGCCTTAAAGCGGAGGTCCGCCCACTGCTGCAAAAATTAAAGGCCAGCAGCTGCTGACTTTTAATAATCGGACATTTACCTGTCCTGGAGTCCAGCGATGTCGGCACCGCAGCTGATGTTTCCATCAGCTGTCGGGTGCATGCCGCCTCCATTGCGAGTAAGGGAATCATACTGCGCATGCGCAAGGCCCCGCTCCTCTCTTCTACTGGCCCGGGCGACAGAGGGAGGAGGAGGGAGCCCCAGCCGTGATGTCTATACCCGTGGCTGAGGCTCCCAGAAGTGGGGAAAGCATACCTGTGAAAGACAGGTATTCTGTCCCCCCTCCCCCCCCCCGAAAGGTGCCAAATGTGGCACCGGAGGGGGGGAGGAGTACAATGAGCAGAAGTTCCACTTTTGGGTGTAACTCTGCTTTAAGCTTTGACAGTAAAACCTGGAAGCTGATTGGTTTCTATGTAGAGCTGCACCAGACCTTGCACTTTCCAGTTCTAGTAAATCCCCCCGTATGTGAGGAGTCATAGATTATAACTAAGCCCATTTGGGTCAAACGCGTTACTGGGGTGAGTCTTCTAGATGAGTATTCTGATGTGCAATATTTGTCTCAATAAAGATTTTTGAAGGAAGTGATGTCAATGATATGTGGCCTCCATCACTCCCTTTTCCTCCCGCATGACCGTGCTGGTGCTTGCTGATTGGCTGCTCTCACATCCAGCACTGTGACATGTAGGCAGAAGGAGTTCTCAGCCCTGTGCAAGTTCCAAGTTGTAACTTCTTTTCACTCCCACCGAAGTAGAACAAAGCTATGGGGAAACAAAGGGAAGATATGCTGTACATAAGCAGCCACTGGCAATAAACGAATTCCATTGTAGGGCAAAACATTTTTTTTTAGGGGTTGATTTGAGAAAGATTAGAGCTTTCTCTAGATATTTGTTCTATGACTCTTGTAGCAGGGTGACCCGTGCTACTCTGTAAAATGGAGGTTTATGCCAGATTTTGTGGGCAGCAAGCACACTCTGATGGCACAGGTGTTTGCTGGCTTCAAATGAGAGCCAGAGATGGAGCTCAGAGCCCCACCCTCCTGAGGAAGTCAGTGTGTGAAGGGAGCCCGGAGAGGTGCTGGTGTGCACCATGGTGTCTAGGTCTGGACAGAGCAAGGCCCGAGCCTGTGAGAGAGTCCATGAGGGGCAGAAGCAGCAAGGAAGCTGTAAGAAAGATGCAGAGTTGAAGTGCAATGTCTGTGCATAAACACTGGGATTGTTTCATAGTCAGGAGCACCACAAAGGTACTAAAGTTCAGGAGGGACCCTGAAGAGTTACTTGGAGCAGTAAAGCTGCCACAAGAGAGCCAGGAGGCTGAATGTTACATTTTTGCAATGATGGTGAGAAACCCCCTGCGTGGGAAGACATACCTGTGTGAAGTTTTGATATTTGTTTAACCGCTTCCCGACCGCCCACTGCATATATACGTCAGCAGAATGGCACGGCCAGGCAAAACCACGTACAGGTACGTGGCCTTTTAATTGCCTGGCCGTGGGTCGCGCACGCGCCGCCAGCAGCGCGCTCGTGACCTGGTCGGGAGCTCCGTGACCCCGGCCGCGGGACCAGCCGACCCGATCGCCGCTGGTGTCCCGCGATCGGGTCACAGAGCTGAAAACGGGGAGAGGTCTGTGTAAACAAACCTCTCCCTGCGCTTCCTACTCTGCCTGTCATTGATCAATGACGTCAGACGTCAGCCCCACCCCCTAATGTAAAAAAAACACACACACGTCACAGCCCATAACCCCTCCCCTCCCCCTAGTGGTTAACTCTTTCACTGCATGTGTCATTTATACAGGAATCAATGCATTTAAATAGCATTGATTGCTGTATAAATGACAATGGTCCCAAAAATGTGTCAAAAATGTCCGATGTGTCCGCCATAATGTCGCAGTCACAATAAAAATCGTTGATCGCCGCCATTACTAGTAAAAAAAAAAAATATTAATAAAAATGCTATAAAACTATCCCCTATTTTGTAAATGCTATAACTTTTGCGCAAACCAATCAATAATCGCTAATTCCGATTTTTTTTTTTTACCAAAAATATGTAGAAGAATACGTATCGGCCTAAACTGAGGAAAAAAAATGTTTTTTTTATATATTTTTTGGGGATATTTATTATAGCAAAAAGCAAAAAAATATTGCATTGTTTTCAAAATTGTCGCTCTATTTTTGTTTAAAGTGCAAAAAATAAAAACCGCAGGGGCGATCAAATACCACCAAAAGAAAGCTCTATTTGTGGGAAAAAAAGGACGCCAATCTTGTTTTGGAGCCACGTCGCACAACCGCGCAATTGTCAGTTAAAGCGACGCCGCGCCGAATCGCAAAAAGGGGCCTGGTCCTTTGGCTGCCAATTGGTTTCGGGGCTGAAGTGGTTAAATTAAAAGTGGGCAGAAAAGCCCTGAAAACAAATCTGCCGTGGAGTAAACTCACTGTTTTGGTACTTCCATTGAGCTAAGAAACCCTGATGTGTCACACTCAATAGGAGACACATCTTGGAACAGAAAATGACTGGGAATTTGTCCAAGGCTGACATAGAAAAATGGTTTACGAGTAGTGGGAGTCTCACACCAATGTCTGTAGAGTCCATAAAAAATCTATTTAATTTTTAATCAAGATGGTACATCCAACGTGTTTCGAGGGTCATCAGCCTTTTTCTTTTCTTTTTTCTTTTCCTTTCCTATAATGGAAGGTAGCACACTGCTGCTTAGATAGAACATGATTCTGCCATGGTGTCCTGTCTGAACAGTCTCCAATAAAGTTTCTTGTGGATGATCCAGTGTACTACCCTCTTTTTCAGCTGGCATGGAATTGTATTATAAGCAGATGTCAAAAGCACCCCACTCCCCCTTACATCAGATGTCAATAGCCCCCAACCATCAAAGGTCAAAAGACCCCCCACCCTCCCTTAAAACCACAGTGCACCCTCTCCTCCCTTACCCTGTGCTGCTGGCGGGAAGAAGCTTGGAGCGGAGCAGGGTCTGCAGGAGGACCAGAGGAGGGCTGGAGTCAGTTGCTGGAGTCTGCTGATTGCTTGAACCAGAGGAAGTGGAGACGAGGGGGGTGCTGCAGCTGCACAGAGAGGTGCAGGATCTGTAGGAGGACTTCTGTCGTCCTCTCTGCTGCCGACTGCTGAGATGGGGGGGAGGGGGCAGAAACTAGCTTCTCCGTGACTGCAAAGAGAAGCACAGGATCTGTCTCTCTGCTGCAGATTGCTGAGACAGGGTGAAGGTGGAGATGAAGACGAAGGGGGTACTGCAGCTGCAGGAGATTTGTGAGGGCCACATGAAATGGCCTGGTGGGCCGGATGCGTTGTGTTGCCACATGTGTCCTATATGTACACTCTACTAATGCCTATTGCCAACTTGGATAAGTCTTAACCACTTCCCGACCAGCCGCCGCAGTTATACTGTGGCAGGTTGGCTTCCCTGGGCGAGTCAAAGCTGTACATCAGCTATTTTAAGACGCTGTAGCAGGTGCGCGTATCCGGCGCGATGACCGCTGGGCACACGCAATCGCTCGTGACAGAGCGAGAACCGAGATCTGTGTGTGTAAGCACACAAATCCCAGTTCTGTCAGGGGAGAGGAGACAGATCGTGTGTTCCTACTAAGTAGGAACAACAATCTCTCTCATCCTCTAGTCAGCCACATTCCCCTCACAGTTAGAAACGCACCTAGGGAACACAGTTAACCCCTTGATCACCCCCTAGTATTAACCCCTTCCCTGCCAGTGTTATTTATACAGTAATCAGTGGTTATTTTTATCTCTGATCGCTGTATATATGTCACTGGTCCCAAAAAAGTGTCCGATGTGTCCGTCGCAATGTTGCAGTCCCGATTAAAAATCGCAGATCATCGCCATTACTAGTTAAAAAAAAATAATAATAAAAAAGGCCATAAATCTATCCCCTATTTTGTAGCCGCTATAACTTTTGCGCAAACCAATCAATATACCCTTATTGAGATTTTTTTTTTTTACCAAAAACATGTAGAAGAATACATATCGGCCTAAACTGATGAAGAAATTAGTTTTTTTAAAAATAATTTTGGCCATATTTATTATAGTAAAAAGTACAAAATATTGTGTTTTTTTTTTTTTCAAAATGTTTGAATTTTGTGTTTATAGTGCAAACAATAAAAAACGCAGAGGTGATCAAATACCGCCATAAGAAAGCTCTATTTGTGGGGGAAAAAAGGACATCAATTTTGTTTGGGTACAACACCGCACAACCGCGCAATTGTCATTTAACCGCTTCCCGACCACCCACTGCATATATACGTCAGCAGAATGGCACGGGCAGGCAAAATCACGTATATATACGTGATTGTGCATTTGCCTGCCTCCGTGATCCCGGCCGCGGGACCAGCGGACCCGATCGCCGCTGGTGTCCCGCGATCGGGTCACGGAGCTGAAGAACGGGGAGAGGTCTGTGTAAACAAACCTCTCCCCGCGCTTCCTACTCTGCCTGTCATTGATTGGCTGTTCCCGGTCATCGGGAAAGCCGATCAATGACGTCAGACGTCAGGCCCCGCCCCCTAATGTAAAAAAAAAAACACACACGTCACAGCCCATAACCCCTCCCCACCCCCTAGTGGTTAACTCTTTCACTACAACTGTCATTTATACAGGAATCAATGCATTTAAAAAGCATTGATTGCTGTATAAATGACAATGGTCCCAAAAATGTGTCAAAAATGTCCGATGTGTCCGCCATAATGTCGCAGTCACAATAAAAATCGCTGATCGCCGCCATTACTAGTAAAAAAAAAAATATTAATAAAAATGCTATAAAACTATCCCCTATTTTGTAAACGCTATAACTTTTGCGCAAACCAATCAATAATCGCTAATTGCGATTTTTTTTTACCAAAAATATGTAGAAGAATACGTATCGGCCTAAACTGAGGAAAAAAAATGTTTTTTTATATATTTTTTGGGGATATTTATTATAGCAAAAAGCAAAAAATGTTGCATTGTTTTCAAAATTGTCGCTCTATTTTTGTTTATAGCGCAAAAAATAAAAACCGCAGGGGCGATCAAATACCACCAAAAGAAAGCTCTATTTGTGGGAAAAAAAGGGCGCCAATTTTGTTTTGGAGCCACGTCGCACGACCGCGCAATTGTCAGTTAATACCACGCAGTGCCGAATCGCAAAAAGGGGCCTGGTCCTTTGGCTGCCAATTGGTCCGGGGCTGAAAGTGGTTAAAGCGACGCAGTGCCATATCGCAATAAATGACCTGGTCAGGATGGAGGCAAATCATTCCGGGGCTGAAGTGGTTATACTTTTGGCTAAACAAATAAAATCCCAACAACATGGAAGTCACAGCTCTAAATACAAATTATGTGTGAATATGCAATTTCTGGGGTGTCACTGGCAGTGATAGATTTTGTTTAGCAAAGAGACGGCTCATGAATTTCACACGCGCTGAGCCTCAATGATGCTCACGACTTGTCTGCCCTTGGTCTGTAAGAATGTATGAGCGTCGGGTTAAGCGCATTCATTCTGTCACGTCGCGGGTCTGCGGCGAAGCCGTCCCTCCACCTGATTTCGCCTCTGCATTCCGAGAGAATATTTCTTTATGAAATTGGAATGACCCAGGTAAGTATCGCCGCTAATAACTTCCCGGCTGAGCGGTGACCCTATCACCTACCCTGTCTGCACGTCGGCTGCTGCTGCCGCTGTCTGCCGAGGCTGGAGATAGACAGGAGGTTACTAGAGACTGGATAACTTTCTTACAGAAAGCTGATAGATGTTAATGCTCAGGCTTTTACCGCCTGATAAGGGCAATTCTGTACCGCGCCGTTACTGTTTAAAGGGAAAATGCTCTGTGTTTGTAGTCTGCGCACATTTTGAGTTCTGAGCATGAAGTTTACTTGTTACTTTTTGGTGCAACTTTTAACCTTTCTACTTCCATGCTCTGCCTCTTTTTAGTAGATCATTGTATAAATCAGTGGTGGTCAATTTTCTTAATACTTGAATTTTCTTGGCCTCGAGTGTGGCCCTCGACGTCCACAACGGGCCGCACATAAAATTCAAAGAATATCCATTATCTGCGACCGCAGACACAACAGGATATAGTCAGACTGGGCATGATACAAGAAATAGTCAGAGACTGCAGACATGACACGAGAGATGGTCAGAGACTGCAGACATGACACGAGAGATGGTCAGAGACCACGACACGAGACCATCTGACACGAGAGATGGTCAGAGACTGCAGACGTGACACGAGAGATGGTCAGAGACTGCAGACATGACACGAGAGATGGTCAGAGACTGCAGACATGACACGAGAGATGGTCAGAGACTGCAGACGTGACACGAGAGATGGTCAGAGACTGCAGACGTGACACGAGAGATGGTCAGAGACTGCAGACGTGACACGAGAGATGGTCAGAGACTGCAGACATGACACGAGAGATGGTCAGAGACTGCAGACATGACACGAGAGATGGTCAGAGACTGCAGACATGACACGAGAGATGGTCAGAGACTGCAGACATGACACGAGAGATGGTCAGAGACTGCAGACATGACACGAGAGATGGTCAGAGACTGCAGACATGACACGAGAGATGGTCAGAGACTGCAGACATGACACGAGAGATGGTCAGAGACTGCAGACATGACACGAGAGATGGTCAGAGACTGCAGACATGACACGAGAGATGGTCAGAGACCACGACACAAGACCATCTGACACGAGAGATGGTCAGAGACTGCAGACGTGACACGAGAGATGGTCAGAGACTGCAGACGTGACACGAGAGATGGTCAGAGACTGCAGACGTGACACGAGAGATGGTCAGAGACTGCAGACGTGACACGAGAGATGGTCAGAGACTGCAGACATGACACGAGAGATGGTCAGAGACTGCAGACGTGACACGAGAGATGGTCAGAGACTGCAGACGTGACACGAGAGATGGTCAGAGACTGCAGACGTGACACGAGAGATGGTCAGAGACTGCAGACGTGACACGAGAGATGGTCAGAGACTGCAGACATGACACGAGAGATGGTCCGAGACTGCAGACATGACACGAGAGATGGTCAGAGACTGCAGACATGACACAAGGGATGGTCAGAGACTGCAGACATGACACGAGAGATGGTCAGAGACTGCAGACATGACACGAGAGATGGTCAGAGACTGCAGACGTGACACGAGAGATAGTCAGAGACTGCAGACATGACACGAGAGATGGTCAGAGACTGCAGACATGACACGAGAGATGGTCAGAGACTGCAGACATGACACGAGAGATGGTCAGAGACTGCAGACGTGACACGAGAGATGGTCAGACACTGCAGACGTGACACGAGAGATGGTCAGAGACTGCAGACATGACACGAGAGATGGTCAGAGACTGCAGACATGACACGAGAGATCGTCAGAGCATAACTAATCCTGGGTTACCAAACTTTTAGGAAATTGGAGTGAGAGTCCATTAGAATGCTGGTTGTTTTTTCATGACACCACTTGAAATTGGACAGAAGGCTTTTTTCCAGGCCTTAGCTATTGCCTGTTTGGCTACCAAAAAAAAGGCAAGTTGCCACTTTTCAATTGGTGTCGAAAAGGGCCAGGGATTGACAATTGTGCACTTTCAACCCTGTGGTAACCGTTTGGTGATGACCCTTTTTGGTGATGGCCCTTTTCTCTTCCAGTATAATACTGCCCCTGTCCACAAATCCAGCTCCATACTGACATGGTTTAATGAGTTTGGTGTGAGAATCCCGAGTATCGTGCATATAGCCCTGATCTCAATCTTATGCCCCGTACACACGGTCGGATTTTCCGATGGAAAATGTCCGATCGAACCATGTTGTCGGAAAATTTGCCCGTGTCTGGGCTCCATCTGACTTTTTCCGTCGGAATTTCCGACAGACAAAATTTGAGATCCTGCTCTCAAATTTTCCGACAACAAAATCCGATCGGACTTTTTTCCAATCGTGTGACAAGAATTCCGACAGACAAAGTGCCACGCATGCTCAGATCAAATTACGAGACCAAATCTGTTGGCTACTAGCCTCTCCGTAGTTCCGTCGTACGCAACGAACGTCACCACGTTCAGAATGATCGGATTTTCCGACAACTTTGTCCGACCGTGTGTATATACAACACCAGTGTCGGAAAAAATCCGACTGATTTTGTGGTCGGAATTTCCGACGTGTGTACGGGGCTTTACTGAACACCTCTAGGATGAATTGGAGGGCCAGATCTTCTTGTCCAACACCAGTATCTGACCTCGCAAATGTTCTTTTGGCTGAATGGGCACAAGTTCCCTAAGACAAACTCCAGAATCTTGTGGAAAGTCTTCCTAGAAGCGTGCAGGCGGTTAAAACCACAACTGGTTGAAGGGGGACTCCACATTAATGCCCATGGTTTCAGACTTGCCCGTCCAATTTCATATAGGTGTGATGGTCAGTTGCGAATAAACATTTGGCCATGTAGTATATTTGTGGGGGTGGAACAGTGGAAAGGTGAGTATAATGCCCTATACACACGATAGGATTTTCCGACAACAAATGTTGGATGCGAGCTTGTTGTCCGAAAGTCCAACGTGTGTATGCTCCATAGATCATTTGTTGTCGGAATTTCCGCCAACAAATGTTTGAGAGCAGGTTCTCAAATTTAATTCCGTGCGTATGTACACAAGTCCGACACCCAAAAAGGAATCAAGCAGAAGAGCCGCCTGCATATAGACCTGATCTCAATCTTATGCCCCGTACACACGGTCGGATTTTCCGATGGAAAATGTCCGATCGGACCATGTTGTCGGAAAATCCGCCCGTGTGTGGGCTCCATCAGACTTTTTCCGTCGGATCCTGCTCTCAAATTTTCCGAACAACAAAATCCGATCTGACTTTTTCCGATCGTGTGTCGAGAATTCCGACGGACAAAGTGCCACGCATGCTCAGATCAAATTACGAGACCAAATCTGTTGGCTACTAGCCTCTCCGTAGTACGCAACGAACGTCACCACGTTCAGAATGATCGGATTTTCCGACAACTTTGTCCGACCGTGTGTATGCAACACCAGTGTCGGACTGCTATTGAACTTTATTTTTTTTGTGTTGTACGTCACCGCGTTCTTGCCGTTTTCGGAATTTCTGACAACATTTGTGTGACCGTGTGTATGCAAGACAAGTTTGAGCCAACAATCCACGGTTTTGTTGTCGGAAAATCCAATCGCGTGTACGGGGCCTAAGAGGGTCAAGGGTGGTCTAGTAGGAGACTTGCTTTTTCCTGAATGGGAAAGGTGACTGATTCTCTTAAACGGTAACGCCATTACTATTCCAGTATTGGTTTTTATACAGATTTACATGTCATGCTCTATCAAGTTCTGTTATAAAAAAAAAAAAAGCCTTTAGTATCAATTTTACATAAATAAAATGGGAGTTTAAAACATCCCATTAGCTTCAGTTCAGCGATAGACTCGGTTATTTTTTTCCCCATGTTCATTTATATTTTGGGATTTAGCTTACAACTATGAAATGGACCTCCACATTGAATTTGCATTGACGTACTACTTCTTGAAGCTTTCAAACTAAATTTCCTTAATCCTGATCTTCTCTTCCTCCCATTCAACATTTGTGAAGGATTAAAGCTGTATTAAAATTCACATCGAAGCACTTATCATTCTGAAAACTTTCATTTACATTATGTACGTTAAGTAAAAATGCTATTATGTTGCCATTATGTTAATGTAGCGGTAAATGCAACTCTTGGAATGGCTTTTATTGTAAGACTGCACCTTGTTTTAATTAATTTAGTTCCTGTTTTAATTAGACTTTCAATTCCACTGATGTTTTAAACAAAACCCTTCCTTTATTGCCAAGGCTTTTAAAGCTGTATCATTTGATTAATAATTAAATTGCTGTCACATGAATTGCTGCGAGACATAGAACTCAGAAATGACTAGCTGGTCCTAAGGAGCAACTCCCAGCTTGTGGCAAAAATGGCACAAGACACAATTTTTATGCTGTAAAGAGATTTAGGATGAATTGTATTATTATTATTATTATTATTATTGGTTCCTAAGAGAATGATGTTCCCAATGATCTGCCTGCTTTTTCCTGGTCCAGACAATTAATTGTCATTAGTGATAAGCTCGGGCAAGTTTGGACTAGTATCTAAACTGATGTATACAAGACCGCCAGGAAGCTGCCCCCTGTATTGGTAAATCAAATGCAGCCGGGGTATTCTCCACCACCCGCAGCACCTACATACGACACCACCAGAAATATGTCACAAATGCCTTATTGAATCTCCCCCCATTGTGTTTAACCACTTGCTTACTGGGCACTTAAACCCCCCTCCTATACAGACCAATTTTCAGCTTTCAGCGCTGTCGCATTTTGAATGCCAATTGCGCGGTCATACAACACTGTACCCAAATTACATTTTTATCATTTTTTCCCCCCCAAAAAGAGCTTTCTTTTGGTGGTATTTGATCACCTCTGCGATTTTTTATTTTTTTTATATTTTTTGTTAAAATTTTTTAAAAGACCGAATTTAAAAAAAATATATTTTTTTATTTTTTTTATTTTGTTATAAAAATTTTAAATGGGTAATTTTTGTCCGTCATTGATGTACGCTGATGAGGCGGCAGTGATGGGCACCGATAGGTGGTAGTGATGGGCACCGATAGGTGGTAGTGATGGGCACTGATGAGTGGCAGTGATGGGCACCGATAGGTGGTAGTGATGGGCACCGATAGGTGGTAGTGATGGGCACCGATAGGTGGTAGTGATGGGCACTGATGAGTGGCAGTGATGGGCACCGATAGGTGGTAGTGATGGGCACTGATGAGTGGCAGTGATGGGCACTGATGAGGTGGCAGTGATGGGCACTGATGGGTTACACTGATAGGCAGCACTTTTAGGTGGCACTGATTGGCAGCACTGGTGGGCATTGACAGGTGGCACTTATGGGCATTGACAGGTGGCACTTATGGGCATTGACAGGTGGCACTTGTGGGCATTACATGAGGCATAATTGCCTCTGACTTTCCGGGACAGATGTCCCTTTAAGAAGAGCCGCTGATCGGATTTTTTTTTTCTCCTCCGCTGTCGGCGTGAGGAGAAAAAACAACCGATCACCAAGCTTTTGTTTTCATCATGTGATCAGCGGTCATTGGCTGACAGCTGATCACATGGTAAGGGGCCGGGGCCCGCCCCTTACTCGGATCGCTGATCACATCAGTCTGTGACTCGGTGATCAGAGCGCGCTCCGCGTGCGCCCTATAAGGCGCGCGCAGGGAGCGTGCACAGGGGAGGACGTCATATGACGGCCTCCCGGGAATTGAAATCCACGCTGTGGCCGTCATTCGGCCATAGCGCGGATGTCAAGTGGTTAAGTAGTTTGGCTTACATAAGAAGTGCCGTTCCAAAAACCAGCAGATATTTGCCCTCAAAACAGTAAAAAGTCTGTACAAGTGCGATACAAAAAAAAAAAAAAACACACGTTCAGTGGAAAAAAAAGATATGTAGAGTGCAGATGTTGTCCTATTTTTACATTGTCCTAGTTTTTCTTTTTACATTCCTCCTGCTGCATGTGTGTGAAGGCCACGTGAACAGAAGTTACATGAGGCGTTAAATAAAGAATGAAGTTTTCCTTTGTATGAAATCAGGCCTTTTTAAAGAGGATCTCCTCCCACATATCGAGTCTAGCTTTGCTAGCATGCTGTAATATTTCTCTGCCCGCAAAGGAGCAACATGTAAACCCAGTTACTAAAATCTCATGTAAACTGTAACATGTTAGTGTCATTTCGAAGCTGTTTTAATTTTTTTTTTTAAGTCTTCCGATTATTAAAGTGGATGTAAACCCAAAATTTGATGTCATAATGTAGAGAATAAGATTTCCTTTCATTTGAGCCCAGTCTTGCCACAGAGATTTACTCGAGGTCTGAGCAATCCTCTTTTATTGTTCAGTTAGAGAAATCTTGACAAAGTCTTGAAAACTTTGTCAAAAACGCCCCCTTGCTGTGAGTGACGGGTGATTTACATATCTCATGCACTAGCCTGAGACAGGTTATCATCAGATCACTGGATGTTCTACTCTGTCCAGCTCTGACTACATACATGTCTCCTAAATCACTTGTCTGTCTATAGCAGGGCTCTCAAACTGGCGGCCCTCCAGCTGTTGCAAAACTACAAGTCCCATGAGGCATTGCAAAGCTGACAGCCCATGAGACATTACAAGTATGACTCCCACAGGCAGAGGCATGCTGGGACTTGTAGTTTTGCAACAGCTGGAGGGCCGCCAGTTTGAGACCCCTGGTCTATAGTCTGCTGACTGTTCACTGCATCCCATGATGAGAAACATCCAGTCAAAACACAGTAAAGCTGGGAGAGCTGGAGGGGAGGAGGATGTGAATTGTGAACTTTTTACACAGGATGTGCCTGTCTCAGGCTAGTGCATGAGATATGTAAATCACCGGTCACTCACAGCAATGGGGCCGCTTTTGACAAAGTTTTCAAGACTTTGTCAAGATTTCTCTAACTGAACAATAAAAGAGGATTGCTCAGGCCTCGAGTAAATCTGTGTGGCAAGACTGGGCTCAAATGAAAGGAAATCATATTCTCTACAATTTTTTGGGTTTACATCTACTTTAAATTAATTTCTGGTGATCCAGGCTTTGAGGGTTCTTCCTCAACGTTCTGTTACTGTCTTCCAATTGTTTTCTTGTGTTTTCAACCTATCCAAAGGTCGCTTCAAGCGACCATTTCAACCCTCAATATGTTGGTATGGTCATCTCTTGTCACCATTGGGAAACCTGCCCTGAGACATGAAATGCAGCCATCACTGGGGTGCACGTTGACCAGAAAGATGCTGCAGTAAATCAGCAGTGCTTAGATGCACGGCACCTTGGTGAACTTAACCACTTGACATCCGCGTTATGGCCGAATGACGGCCACAGCGCGGATCTCAATTCCCGGGAGGCAGTCATATGATGTCCTCCCCTGTGCACACTCCCTTGCTCCTATAGGGTCACTGAGACTCGGGTGATCAGCGACCCGCCCCCTTACCATGTGATCAGCTGTCAGCCAATGACAGCTGATCACATGATCAAAACAAAAGCTCGGTGATCGTTTTTTTTTTCTTTTCACGCTGACAGCGGAGGAGGAAAAAAAAAAAGCCGCTCACCGGCTCATCTTAAAGGGACATCGGTCCCTAAAAGTCAGAGGCAATTATGCCTCATGTGAATGCCCACAAGTGCCACCTATCAATGCCCACCAGTGCTGCCAATCAGTGCCACCTCATCAGCGTACATCAATGATGGACAAAAATTACCCATTTTACATTTTTATAACAAAATTTTAAAAAAATTACTTTTTTTTTTTTATTATGATTTTTTTCAATTTTTTTTAACAAAAAATAAAAATCGCAGAGGTGATCCAAAAGAAAGCTCTATTTGGGGGAAAAAAATGATAAAAATTTCATTTGGGTACAGTGTTGTATGATCGCGCAATTGTCATTCAAAGTGCGACAGCGCTGAAAGATCGCTCGGCTCTCGGCTGCTGCCGCCGCCATTCTCGGTGAGGGAATCAGGAAGTGAAGCGTTACGGCTTCACTTCCCTACTGCGCATGTGCGAGTCGCGCTGCGTGTCTTAAATGGTCCCCGCTATCTCCTGGGACCTGTGTGTTTCCCAGGAGACAGCGGGGGAATGTGGGAAGGGGCGTGACTCCCGCGGGAGTCTATTCCCGGAGGTGGGTGCAGATGCCTGTATACACAGAGTTGGGCTTTTGCAAACAGCCAGTTAGACAGCCTTCCTCCTGGAAGATTTTGCAGGCTGACATGTAGGGTCAAGCAAGTGGCTCATCATTGGTTGGTTCGCCTGTTCCATTCTCCCACATTGCTTAGTACTGGCTCTAGGCAACGCCATATTAAAGCTGAACTTTTGGATAAAATAAAAAATACTCCTTTAGTGCCTTCCCCAACCCTACATTAGTTAAATACTTGTTAGATGGTAGAGGAATAAGCCAGAATACTTACCTTTTTACTTTCTTCAGCTCTCTCCTCCTCTCTCCGACGCTCCGGGTTGTGGGCTGGCTTTTGCCATCATCACATACAATGCAGGGCTATTGGCCCCGCTTTGTATTTAATGACATTAATGTGCAACCACCAGCCAAGGCACCATGGGTGTCCGCAGGTAGGGGTAAGGGAGGGCAAGTGCCCCCCCCTTGGAATCCGGGATCGGATCAGGAGTGATGACCCCCATCACCCCTCTCTGTCCCCCATCTCTCTCTCTCACCCCTCTGTCTTTTTCCCCCCCTCTCTCTCTCTCACCCCCCTGTCTCTCTCTGTCACCCCCTCTGTCTCTTTCTGTCACCCCCCTTTCTGTCTCTGTCACCCCCCCACATGTATGCAGTTTCTGACAGTCTCTTGTGCCATGTCCGCAGTCTCTTGAGCCATGTATGCAGTTTCTGACAGTCTTTTGGGCCATGTATGCAGTCCCTGGTCATCTCTTGTGCCATGTCCGCAGTCTCTTACAGTCTCTTGAGCCATGTATGTAGTCACTGACAGTCTCTTGGGCCATGTATGCCGTCTCTCACAGTCTCTTGGGCCATGTCCGCAGTCTCTGACAGTCTCTTGGGCCATGTCCGCAGTCTCTGACCATCACATGTACTACGTCTGAAGTCTAGGACTGTGATAATGACATTGTCGAAAAGGGTCAGAGCATGGGTGACCTTAAAATGATACCCCCCCCCTGAAAAAAGTTCTGCGGATGCCCATGCAAGGCACTGAAAAGAAGAAGCTTTGGGAGATAATTTGCACAGCGAAGAGCAAGCCTTGCCGAAGCGAGAAATAAGTTCGGAAGAAGTTGTCATCGATCCACCTTTTATCATCCTGGCTGTTTGTGATATAACTGTATCCCCAGAGGGCATCAGACCCTGAAGATTAAGTCTAACGAGACTTAATTTCCCAATAATTGGACTTTGTATAGCTATCTAACAGCAAAAGGTTCAGTGTTTTTATATTGATAAATCTCGTCGTCGTTGCACAGTTCAACAAACGGTCCACTCAAGAGAGCCGCACAGTTGAGGCTGAAAGTTGACATTTCCAAATGTCAGGAGGTACCGCGCACAGCTTACATTTCTTTGTGCGTCTTATGAAACTTTCACTTTGATGTATTGAACTCGGCAATGAAGACCAGTTGACTTTTGCCATCTGTTGTTATTTGTTTCTGCTTTAAAGAGCATGTAAAGCCACTGCTTAATATAGAAAGATACTGAGCTAGATGATGTGATTGCTGCCATCTGTCTGCCATTTTGTTCTCCCCGAACCATGGTGATTGCATTGGTGTGATTAGTGTTACATGGCATTGATTGCTTCACAGCAAATTTTGGCATCTACCCCACAGTCATGTATGAAGAATAGCATCATCCTGTGTAAATGTTTAACTCTGGATGAAGTTAGGTTAGCTCAGTGTCTTTAACCACTTCAGCCCCGGACCAATCTGCAGCCAAAGGACCTGGCCCCTTTTTGCGATTCGGCACTGCGTCGCTTTAACTGACAATTGCGCGGTCATGCGACGTCGCTCGCAAACAAAATTGGCGTTCTTTTCTTCTCACAAATAGAGCTTTCTTTTGGTGGTATTTGATCACCTCTGCGGTTTTAATTTTTTGCGCTATACACAAAAATAGAGCGACAATTTTGAAAAAAATTCAATATTTTTAACTTTTTGCTATAATAAATATCCCCCAAAAATATATAAATTTTCCTCAGTTTAGGCCGATACGTATTTTTCTACATATTTTTGGTAAAAAAATAGCAATTAGCGATTATTGATTGGTTTGCGCAAAAGTTATAGCGTTTACAAAATAGGGGATAGTTTTATAGCATTTTTATTAATATTTTTTTTTTTTTACTAGTAATGGCGGCGATCAGTGATTTTTATTGTGACTGCGACATTATGGCGGTCACATCGGACATTTTTGACACATTTTTGGGACCATTGTCATTTATGCAGCAATCAGTGCTATTTAAATGCACGGATTCCTGTGTAAATGACACTGGCAGTGAAGGAGTTAACCACTAGGGGGCGGGGAGGGGTTAAGTATGTCCTATGTGGTATTTTACTGTGGGGGGGCGGGGCTTGGCATGTGACGTCCCTATGATAGGGAACAGACTATCAGTGTCAGTCTCACTAGGAAGCACGGGGAGAGGTTTGTTTACACATGCCTCTCCCCGTTCTTCAGCTCTATGACCCGATCGCGGGACACCGGTGGTGATCGGGTCCGCTGGTCCCGTGGGCACGGAGTTCTGGACCGGGTCGCGAGCGTGCAGCCGATGGCACGCGACCCTCGCCTGGGCTCTTAAAGGACAACGTACCTGTACATTGATGTGCCCAGCCGTGCCATTCTGCCGATGTATATGTGCAGGAGGCGGTCCTTAAGCAGTTAAAGGGAGTTGGGTAACAGTGTTCCTTGTGGTGCCTGCAAATACTCATGTCTATATTCAAATCAATGTTGGGGCTCCTTGGATCCCAGTAGGATAGTGGTTGTGATGGACCACCTGGCATCCTGATTAGGTGCCTGCTGCCCTCCAAACCCTTCCAGCAGACCGGTAACTAATACCAGCCCATTACCCCCAAGCAGCATATTCAGGCAAGATGTTGAGGTAAAACCAAAGGAATAACTGTTTATTGAAACCCAGACACATACTTTATACCCCCAGTAGGACAGTCCCCTCTTGGGGATATTAGCATAGGTAATATAAGACGTACAACCAGTAAAAACATGATAATGCAACCTTTAAACCTTAGCAGCTAGGCTTCTAGACATGTCTTATCAGTATGGCTAGTAGTCACAGGAATTCCCCACCCTACCTCCCTTCTCTATGTGCTGAAAAACATGTCCACAATAAGCCTTGATTATCCAGGGAGTGCCCACCAGGATGCCCAAAAGCAATTCCAGAGCCCCGGTTACATAAAGTACATTATGCCACTCGTTTCTAAATGTCCCACCCCAGATCCAGCTCGGATCTAGGTTACCAAGTGGCACACCTTTGGCGGAAATAGTATAAAATGTAAATAATATAACGTTGGTAGTAGCCGGGGGAAAATGGTCAAATGCTGCATTATGCAGATCTCGAGGACGAGCCAGGGCAAGATGAGAAATATGCCCGAGAAGAGTTTCACATCCCTGGCTGGTGAAGGTGCATTTGTGCGATCTGTCCGAAACAACGTTCCCTCAGACGCACCACTGTTCTGGGGATTTCTGGCCCCATAATCCGGGTAGATACTCCCGGCCAGTCAAAGGGTTTCAGGACCCACCTCTCCTCCATGCTCTGGTCGGGAGAAGCAGACAAAATTCCTGGTCACTTCCATGGGCAGGTAGAAGGCTAGGACATAGTCCCCTCCAAAAGTTCCTGTCCCAGTTGGGTCTGTCACAGTTGCGATCATCTTTCTTGATATGGGGGGCCTCAGGTGCGGCCCTCAACATCCCAAAAGTTCCGCACATAAAATTCTGTGAATATTCAGTGTCCGAGAGTGTTGACTGTCAATTTAAACAATCTGCTAGCAGGCATCAGAACTTATTACATTTTGTTAAAAGCCTGTTGAAACATGCTAGCAGTTCCTTTTTAAAGTGGCAATCAGCACTCCCATTATGATCTTTGTTCAACACTTTTAAACTGGAGCTGAACGGTACTTCAAAAGCTTCAACAAAGCTTCCTGAAAGCTCTGCAAATGCTTTGTCTAAGCTTGTTTTCTCTTATACAAGCTGGAGCCCATCTAAAACAGGCCTAAGGATGTATTATTGATTCTTATCTGTACTTGTAACTTAGCAAAAAATTCTCCCTTGCAGTGGGCCTGCCCCTTGCACTGCAAAAGATAAATAATCATTTAGGTTTTATGTACAGTACCTGAAAATTCAGTTTTACTCACCTGATCCCCTGCTCCCCCAGCAGCCGGCCCTCTCCTTTACTCCTCTACTTTCTTCTACACTCTTTTCTACTTCTCTATGTGCTCCTCTGCTCTCTCCTCTGCTCTTTAATTCTCTACACTGTACTCTACTTCTCTATGCATGTGTCTACTCTTGTGCTCCCTCTTCTACTCCTCTACTCTCTTCTCTACTTTCTTCTACACTCTTTTCTACTTCTCTATGTGCTCCTCTGCTCTCTCCTCTACTCTTTAATTCTCTACACTGTACTCTACTTCTCTATGCATGTGTCTACTCTTGTGCTCCCTCCTCTACTCCTCTACTCTCTTCTCTACTTTCTTCTACACTCTTTTCTACTTCTCTATGTGCTCCTCTGCTCTCTCCTCTACTCTTTAATTCTCTACACTGTACTCTACTTCTCTATGCATGTGTCTACTCTTGTGCTCCCTCTTCTACTCCTCTACTCTCTTCTCTACTTTCTTCTACACTCTTTTCTACTTCTCTATGTGCTCCTCTGCTCTCTCCTCTACTCTTTAATTCTCTACACTGTACTCTACTTCTCTATGCATGTGTCTACTCTTGTGCTCCCTCTTCTACTCCTCTACTCTCTCCTCTACTCTCTCTGCTACTCTTCTCTGTCCTATACTTGTCTATGCACTCCTCTACGCTCTCCTCTAATCCCCTACACCCACCTCTCCTGTACTTCTATTTGCAACTCTATTTTTCCTCTATACTTTCCTCTACTCCTTTATATTCTCCTCTACTCTTCTATTCCTCTACTCCTCTATATTCTCCTCTACTCCTCTATGCCTCTACTCTCTTCTCTACACCTCTATGCCTCTACTCCTCTATGATCTCCTCTACTACATTTTCACCTCTACCCCTCCTCTATGCTCTCCTCTTCTCTATTTTCTTCTCTACTCGGGCAGTGGACTTTTTCTTAGCATCCTCATGTCCAGAGCAGGGGTACAAGCCCTGCATTGTGCTTGTTGACCTAAGAGGACCTGCAACCACCGAAGTGTGGGGGGAAAAAAGACTGTGGACACCACCAGTTTAGCACAACAGAGGGAGCCTGCAGGAGCACAGAGTTGTGTAACTAAAAGTGCTTTTCTACCACCCTAGACCTAAACGCGTCTAACCCCTGCAGTGCAGGGGCCACCCTACTGCATGGAAGGATTTTTGTGTTGTTTTTTTTTTAGGAGTTCAGCTTTAAATTCATACATCCTGAAAACATAGTTCTATTAAATCAGTCCTGGCATTGCAGAGATGCCGGCATGTTTGGCCTTTTATTACAAGTGTTCTGTGTACTGGGTTCCCTGTATTGAACATTGGGACTGTAGGAACGGACATGTCCACATATAATGAGAGCCCCTTAGGCTCCTAGCATTATCAGAGTGGCTCTGGGGTTGTAGAAGAAAGCTGATCACCGTAGTCCATGTTTCTCCTCTTATTCTCCAGTCATCCTATCGGTTCCTGTTCACTGCTTTGTGATGGGGGTTGCTCATGTACGGGGAAGGTGCAGCGTTATTAAAAAAAGATGTCTGGGATTTCTCTTGAGCTTCCGTGCATGGAGAACATGAAATGTCTTGCCTCACAGACCATGCCTGAGCTTGCACAATGATGACAGACTGGCAATTCAAATGATTACGGGTTAATTAAATATACCGTAACTTCCATGTTTGTTGCATAAGATTCATTGACAAGACATCCTCTATAGAAACAGCAACATTTTATATTTACTGGAAAAAATCTCTCTGATAATGTAGACATGAAGAATTGTTTTTTGGTCAATTTTATTTTACGTTTTGAAAGTTTACACATTTTTATTATATATTTTGTTTTTAAAGTGAATCTTAAAAAAAATTAAATAATTAAAAGTCAGCAGCTACAAATAATATAGCTGCTGACTTTTTTAATAAAAGGACACTTACCTGTCCAGGGTTCCAGTGCCGTGCTCCCCTGGGCTGGTCTTCAGGTTCCCAGCTGCGGCATGTTTATTAGGAGAAGCCGGCTGTGACTCCTTGGAGCTTCCCGCTGTGCTCCCGCAGCCTTCCGGGACCTGTGACATGTCCTAGAAGGCTGTGGGCAAAGGAGGGGGGGGGGGGGTAACTTCAGTGATCCGAACAGAAGTGTGAGGTTCTGCATTAATGAGTCTTTAAACCCAGACTATCAAAAACTCTCATTGCAGGCTATAAACATACTCACAAAGCCGCTAAAGCATTTGTTTTGTGTAGAGTGGAATACCCCTGGTTAATCCTGCCTTCAGCTGTCCCTCCCATCTTCTCTGTGTCCTCCCTCCCTCCCTCCCTTCCTCCCTCCCTTCTCCTCCCTCCCCCTCCCTTCCTCCCTCCCTTCTCCTCCCTCCCCCTCCCTTCTCCTCCTTCCCTTCTCCCTCCCTTCTCCCTCCCCTCTCCTCCCTTCTCCCTCCCCTCTCCTCCCTCCCCCCTCCCTTCTCCTCCCTCCCCCTCCCTTCTCCTCCCTCCCTCCCTCCCTCCTCCCTCCTTCCCTCC
Organism: Lithobates sylvaticus; assembly: GCA_028564925.1. NCBI lineage: Eukaryota > Metazoa > Chordata > Amphibia > Anura > Ranidae > Lithobates > Lithobates sylvaticus. The sequence goes on from CM053034.1 coordinate 12,074,438, forward strand.
TCCCTCCTTCCCTCCTCTCTTCTCCCTCCCTCCTCCTCCCTCCCTCCTCCCTCCCCTCTCCTCCCTCCCTTCTCCCTCCCTCCCTCCCTCCCTCCTCCCTTCTCCCTCCCTCCCTCCCTCCCTTCTCCCTCCCTCCCTTCTCCCTCCCCTCTCCTCCCTCCTCCTCCCCTCTCCTCCCTCCTCCTCCCCTCTCCTCCCCTCCTCCTCCTCCTCCTCCTCCTCCTCCTCCCTTCTCCTCCCTCATCCTCCCTCCCTCCTCCCTTCTCCTCCCTCCCTCCTCATCCCTCCTTCCTCCCTCTTCCTCTTCTTCCGCCCTCTTCCTCTTCCTTCCTCCTCTTCCTCCCTTCTTCCTCCTCCTCCTCCCTTTCTCCTCAAAATCCATTGGCATGATATATATGGTTTATGTGAATGAATTATGGTGATTAACTCTTCTCTGTATTGTATCACTTTAACTATTTAAAAAAAAAAATGTATTTTACATTCTATGCCTTATATGTGATTGTTACATGTAGGAATATGTATAATTTAGGATCAGGTTCTTCTATTGATGATTTCACAAAAATTTATATCATTTTATGTTTCCTTCTGTAGATCTCTTCCTCACAACGCTGGCAGACAACCAAGACGTTCAGTTTGAGACTTGGGAAAACCAGGTAAGCAATGGATTGCTTAAAGTGAACCTTACCTACCATGTTCGAAAGAGTTCCCAATGTGACAACAGTGGTGAGGTTTAGGCACTTTGTGATGACTTTAATTACCTGTATTAACCCTACAACCAATCCCTATGAGGGCTGTAGGGTTCTAGGTGCCGGCTGTACATGGACCTTATCTTCTCTCTTAACTGCTTCAGCCCCGGACCATTTGGCTGGCCAAAGACCAGAGCACTTTTTGCGATTCGGCACTGCGTCGCTTTAACTGACAATTGCGCGGTCGTGCGACGTGGCTCCCAAACAAAATTGACGTCCTTTTTTCTGACAAATAGAGCTTTCTTTTGGTGGTATTTGATCACCTTTGCGGTTTTTATTTTTTGCGCTATAAACCATAAAATAGCGCCAATTTTGGGAAAAAAAACGCATTATTTTTAACTTTTTGATATAATAAATATCCCCCAAAAATATATACATTTTTTTTTTTCCTCAGTTTAGGCCGATACGTTTTCTTCTACGTATTTTTGGTAAAAAAAAATCGCAATAATCGTTTATTGATTGGTTTGCGCAGAAGTTATAGCCTCTACAAAATAGGGGATAGTTTTATGGCATTTTTATTATGATTTTTTTTTTTTTTTTACTAGTAATGGTGGCGAGCAGCGATTTTTATCATGACTGCGACATTATGGCGGACACGTCGGATCAATTTTGACAAATTTTTGGGACCATTGCCATTAATACATCGATCAGTGCTATAAAATTGCATTGATTACTGTAAAAGTGTCACTGGCAGTGAAGGGGTTAAAACTAGGGGGCGGTGAAGGATATAATGTGTGTCCTAGTTTGTGTTCTAACGGAAGAGGAGATGGCACCGTGTAGGGAAACTAACAGATCGCTGTTCATACTCTGTATGAACAGAGGATCTGTCAGTTCACTCCTCAGAGAACCGGAAACTGTGTGTTTACACACACAGCTCCCAGTTCTTCGTGTGCCCCGAGCGATCGCGGGAGCCCGGCGGTGATCGAGACCGCGAGGCACTTGCATCGGCTCGGGGAGCGCCCCCCTAGTGGCCGTTTATGGTATCGTCTCACACAAGACGAGAAGGATTCAAGCCGCTGGGGTGTGCAGTACCACATTTGGCCAGAGGTGCGGGGGCGCCAGTGACGCTTGGAGGCACTCGGAAACACTTGGTTCCTGAGTGTCCCGAGTGTTTCAGAGCGTCTCCGAGTGTCTCCGGCGCCCCCGCACCTCTGGCCACAAATAAAAACCGCAGAGGTGATCAAATACCACCCGCTACACTATTCATAGAATGAAAGATCCTGCTTCTCAACCATGGGAGAAATACACTCCTCTATGTGGGAGAACTAAAGGACTCCTATAACACAAGTGGACACTAATAAGAGGTAATACCTGTTTATCTGCAGTCTTCTCTTCTCTACATCCGTTCAAAGTCCAGAATTTATACAGCTGTCAGAAAACGAGGGGGGAAAGCTAAAATTACACTCTGCAGAGCTGATTGGAGGGAAGGGACACATGCCTCTTCACACAGGAACAGAGCTGAGGCTTTCAATCACAGGCTGTGTGCTGGAGAACAACCCCATGTAGCCTTTTTTTTTTATGTTGGGGTCAAAAAAACTTTTCAGAAGTGACTCATGCGGATAGCAGAGGAAGAAATTGGCAGACAGAAGTGACACTTAGTGCTCTGTATTGAGTACTGTTACCCTCTAAAATCTCTATTTCTGATTTATTAATCACAAAATATGATATGGGTTAAATGAGGAAAGGCTTTAAATATAATAGCATTTATTACAGGTAGTTAAAAGTCTAGCTAATACACAAATCTCTAGCACATCAAGGCATAAAATGCTAGGTTGGAATAAAAATATATACACAAAGGAATTTAGATTATATTCCTTCAGACCATGGTCTACACCAGGGGTCTTCAAACTATGGCCCTCCAGTTGTTCAGGAACTACAATTCCCATCATGCCTAGTCATGTCTGTGAATGTCAGAGTTTTACAATGCCTCATGGGATGTGTAGTTCTGCAACAGCTGGAGGGCCGTAGTTTGAGGATCCCTGGTCTACACGCATGTTTAGTTACAAATAGCAGGGCATGGCTTCCCCTGCTGGCTAGAAGTTACCCTAGCTCCATTCTGCTCGCTGGTTCCCCGAAAAGAGAGCGTTGCCTCCCCTTTCCTCTGAAAGTATCAAAAACCAGGCTGATCTCTCATTGGCTGGCTTAGCGTGAATTCTGATTGGTTATTTTCCCTATACTTAGTCTAAGCCAGACCCCTTTAATGCAACTCCTAGTGATTATTCTGAGAAAGAGAATGTAGCTGGGAAGTTAAGAATTGATTCCGGGGTGGAACTCACTTGATTACATAAATCAGCATGAGGTCTTTTGTAGTGCATAGGTGACAAACAATGAAATTGGCTCTCCCTGGCTTGTGTATACAAGTCTTGGCCCCCGCATTGTCTGCAATTAACAAGAGCTTGGGAGGAAGGCGGTTGGCTCCCCTATCCCAGCTATAAGCCAAAAGAGACATATTCATAATTACAGTATTTCACAGCTATTAATGGAAATTTCACATAAACGCATAAGGCAACAGTACGCACTATAGAGGGATATGCTTTGTTCATATTTTATGTCTGAGATTTATTTTAAAGCGGTTCTGCACTGTCTTTTTTTTTTTTTAGCGATGCTATGGATTGCAAGATGTTTTGTTAGTACTCACGTGTTCCTGTTCCCCGAGTCATTTCTGCCGGTTTTCATCCTGTAAAAAAGAAGAAGAATCATTATTCCTGCTGGGGGCCATCTTGCCTGTGGGCATGTGAAACCCCACAGGCACTTTAGATGGCCCAGCATGCACCGCCGTTACTGCGCCGAGCTCGCGCGTGCGCAGTAACGGCAAAGTGCAGCTCACGTTCTCCGAAATCTCGCGAGATGTCGGCACATCTGCCGACATCTCGCGAGATTTCGGAAGATGTGTCCGAAATCTTGCGAGATTTCGGAAGATGTGTCCGAAATCTTGCGAGATTTCGGAAGATGTGGCCGAAATCTCGCGAGATTTCGGAAGATGTGGCCGAAATCTCGCGAGATTTCGGAAGATGCCCGCACAGACTCCTGGGATCAATGACACCAGATCCCAGGAGACAGTGTGGCGTGACGAGGATCCCCGCACAGACCCCGCCCGCCCCCGAAGAGACAGAAGACAGGAAGTCATCGATTTACAAGGTAAGTGAAAAAAAAAAAAAAAAAAACACATTTCATTTAGTACTCTTTGCCTGATTTGGAAGGCAAAGAGATTTACTAAATTAAATGTGTGCAGAACCGCTTTAATATCTGCCCTTGGCTTTTCTTGCAGGTATCATATTTTTCAGATCCGATTTAGATTTATTTCCTTTTTTTTTTTTTTTTTTGAGTCAACATTTTTATTTTTATTTTTTTCTGCTTTCGTGACGTTTAATGGGGTTTGCACCTTCAGCTGGATACAAATTACGGCTGTGGCGAAACCTTGCCATCGGTAATGCTGGAATAAATAGTAAATTTAACTTAATTGCTTCTCATGTAGATTTGCGTGACTCACTATTAAAGCAATCACTCTGCCCTAATGCGCGCGTTCCACAAGGCCCCGCTGAGCCGTCAGCTGCTGAATGGTGGATGTGCCCTTCCATTTGCCGGGATGCCCATATAGACGCACTCAAAGCGTTTTCTCCTTTTGCAGCCTCGGCTACGTTTTTAATATTCCGCTGCACGTTTTTTTTTTCTTTTTTTCATCTCAGACCCTCTTCATCTTTTTACACTAATGGCAACATGTTTCCCTGCAGAGACTCCTTCTGATTGCATTCACATTAATCAGGGCTAGGTAAAGAGGAACACATTGAGATGTGTAAAACTCAAGTGAGCCTGATTATATAACCCTTTTATTGCTGCTAGACGGCTTAATCTCTCCATCAAAGAGATGTTTTTCTTGCCAAAGAGCCCTAGGAGGCATGGCGGTAAAAGGAGGCTATCGATACGAAAAACTGGAAATGGAGTGCATTAAAGTGTTTGTTTAAAGGAAATCTGTCTGGAGAGAAATATGGAGGGCTGTCAATCCTGACCTTCTCCGGTTGACTGCTCTACTCTGGCCATAGCACTCTATAGACCATGAGCGACTGACCAGGGGACAAAGCATTCAATGAAAGAAGTCAGAACTGCTGATCTGCATACAGTGCCTTAAAAAAGTATTCATACCTCTCGAAATTTTTCACATTTTGTCGCGTTACAACCAAAAACGTAAATTTAAAGGGGTTGTAAAGGCAAACGTTTTTTTCACCTTAACCACTTAAGCACCCGGACCAATTTGCAGCCAAAGGACCAGGCCCCTTTTTGCGATACGGCACTGCGTCGCTTTAACTGACAATTGCACGGTCGTGTGACGTGGCTCCCAAACAAAATTGGCGTCCTTTTTTTTGGTGGCATTTGATCGCCTCTGCTGTTTTTTATTTTTTGCGCTATAAACAGCGACAATTTTGAAAAAAATTCAATATTTTTTCCTTTTTGCTATAATAAATATCCCAAAAAATATATAAAAAAAACATTTTTTCCTCAGTTTAGGCCGATACGTATTCTTCTACATATTTTTGGTAAAAAAAAATCACAACTAGCGATTATTGATTGGTTGATTGATTGAATGACTTTTTTTCCTTTAGAATTGTCATTTTGCTGTCAGACCGTTCTAAACACGGGAAACATGCGCCCCTTGACAGGCATACTATACACACCCCCCAGGTACAAAATTTAAAGCAATATTACACTTTTATTGTTTCACTTTAAGTATTATTAAAATCACTGCTCCCAAAAAAACGTCTCTTTTTAAAACTTTTTTTTGCATTGATACATGTCCCCTGGGGCAGGACCCGGGTCCCCAAACACTTTTTATGACAATACCATGCATATAAGCCTTAAAAATTAGCACTTTTGATTTCTCCCATAGACTTTTAAAGGGTTTCGTATTTTGTACACCCAAAATTGTTCGCTGTTCGGCGAACTGGCGAACAGCCAATGTTCGAATGGAACTCGTGTTCGACTCGAACATAAAGCCCATCCCTACTCAGCAGCTTAGCTCCCCCTCCTAGTAATGAATCAGCAGATCAGCTCACCCTGCTCCGCTCTTCCGGCAGTCACTCAGCAGCTTAGCACAGGTCCCCCTCCTAATAATGATTTAGCAGATCAGCTTATCATGCTCCCCTCTTCTGGCAATCACTCAGCAGCTCAGATCCCCCTCCTAGTAATGATTTAGCAGATCAGCTTATCATGCTCCCCTCTTCTGGCAATCACTCAGCAGCTCAGATCCCCCTCCTAGTAATGAATCAGCAAATTGGCTCACCCTGCTCCCCTCTTCCAACAGTCACTCAGCAGCTCGGCTCCCCCTCCCAATAATGAATCAGTAGATCAGCTCACCCTACTCCCCTCTTCCAGCAGTTACTCAGCAACTCGGCTCCCCCTCCTAGTAATGAATCAGCAGATCAGCTCACCCTACTCCCCTCTTCCAGCAATAACTCAGCAGCTCAGCTCCCCCTCCCAGTAATGAATCAGCAGATCAGCTCACCCTACTCCCCTCTTCCAGCAGTTACTCAGCAACTTGGCTCCCCCTCCTAGTATGGATCAGCAGGTCGGCTCACCCTGCCCCCGTCTTCCAGCAATGACTCGGCAGCTCGGCTCCCCCTCCCAGTAATTAATTAGCAGATCAGCTCACCCCACTTCCCCTGTAATGACATATTTAGCCCATCGCAGTTTGCTACGGAAGTGATGTTCTGTCGCCGCCATCTTGCTACAGCCCTCACTCGTCCACAGTAAGGATACACTAAGAAGGGGGAAAGCGGACATGTTGTTACACCCACCGGAGTATTGCATTTTACACGTATTTTTAACAGTAAAGTGAGTTTATATAGTGAAATACAGTACTTGGAACTCCGTCTGACTAGTTAGATGTTGAATTTTAAAAGCAGCAGCAACCCTGCTCATCTCACTGGTTTAGTTCTCTGCTTTTAAAATTCAAACCAGTCAGACGGAGTCCTAAGTCCTGTATTTCACTATATAAACTCACTTTATTATTACAAATACGTGTAAAATGCAAAACTGTGGTGGGTGTAACAACATGTCTGCTTTCCCCCTTCTTAGTGTATCCTTACTGTGGACGATTGTGGGGTGTAGCAAGATGGCGGCGACGGAACGTCACTTCCGTAGCAAACTGCGATGGGTCGCCAAATCTGTCGTTACACCCCCCCCCCCCCCCCCCCTCCAGCAGTGACTTGCAGCTCAGCTAAAATCAAGTAACCCCTGTGAGATAAAGGCTAACAGTATAAGAGTAGAGATTGAGGTTATTAGAAAGGCCAGTAACTGGTTGTCTTCAATACAAGGATAGCGGTATTACAGCAATGTTTATGATGTACTCACAGCTATAATATGTGATGAAGAAGGCGATTTGAGTGTGGCTCAGTTTGTCGGTCTCTTTCATAAAACAATGTTCCCTTACAAAAGGATAAAGTCATTTTGTAGACAGTTGACCGCCGAATGTGTTATTGGTTCCTGGACATGGCTCGTTTTTCACTCGCTCACTAAAAACTGATAGAACATTCCGTGTTATAGGCTTGTCTATTCTCAGAATTCTCCTTCCTAACCAATCCTTTGTTTCCTTATTACAGGGAGGCAATTTCTCCAAGGTCACGTCCCTCGTTACAAAGCCTAAAGATGTGAAGAGGGTCGGACAGTCCGTCTTTGCTGACTTTGGTACGTTAAGAGTTCATTCCTTGCATAAGGCTCCGTTCACGCGGGCATACTACAGCATACGCATTCTGTGCGGGTGCACGTTTCCAAGCGCAGGGTGTTGTTTGGAACGAGCTGTCTGTGAGATTCAGTAAGGCCCCTTTCACACTGGGGCGGTTTTCAGGCGGTACAGCGCTAAAAATGGCGCCTGTACGCCGCCTGAAAAAATTCCGGCCCCATTCACTCCAGTGTGAAAGCCGGCGGCCTTTCACACTGGAGCGGTGCACTAGCAGGACGGTAAAAAAAGTCCTGCTAGCAGCATCTTTGGAGCGGTATAGGAGCGGTGTATTCACCGCTCCTATATCGCTCCTACCCATTGAAATCAATGGGACACCGCGGTAAAAACCGCGGCAATACCGCCGCAAAGCGCTGCTACGGCGGCGCTTTGCGGGGGATTTTAACCCTTTTTCGGTCGCTCGCGGGGGTAAAACCGCACCGTGAGCGGCCGAATTCCGCGGCTAAAACTACGGTAAAGCAGCGCTAAATATAGCGCTGCTTTACCGTCGCCGCGGCTCCTGCCCCAGTGTGAAAGGGGCCTAACATGCAAAATTCAGAATATTGCTGCATTATATACCAAGGAGTGCGGCAATATTCCGGATTTTGCATGTTACTATATCTATTTGCTCGGCGTAACATCATCTTTCACATTATACAAAAAAATTGGTCTTTTTTTTTTTTAATTCATGAAAATGTATTTCTTCCACAAAAACTGCATTTGAAAGGCCACTGCGCAAATACAGTGTTAAAATATTGCAACCATTGCCATTTTATTCTCCAGGGTCTCTGTTAAAAAATATATATAACGTTTTTGGGGTTCCAAGTAATTTTCTAGCAAAAAATACAGATTTTAACTTGTAAGCGCCAGAAAAAAAGCCTTAGGCATGAAGGGGCAGGTAATAACAGAAGTCTATGGCTTAGTGCAGGAAACTTGCAGGTGCACCTGACGATCGGTATGCCGGTGTCGGGGTGGACCAGCTTGAGCACCTTGTACACGTAGATGCTATAACTCCCCTTCCTGCTCTTCTTGCACTTCTTGCCATCACTCTGGCTCTTATGCCGCGTACACACTATCGGAATTCCGGCCAGAAAAAGACCGATGAGCGATTTTCATCGGAAAATGCGACCGTGTGTAGGCTCCGTCGGAATTGTGCTGGCCGAATTTCCGACAGCAAAGAATTGAGAGCATGTTTCTCAGGAAAAGGTTTCTATCGGAAATTCCGATCGTCTGTAGCAATGCTGACGCGCAAAATTTCTACGCGTGCTCAGAAACAATTTGCTGCATGCTCGGAAGCATTGAACTCGGCTCGTTGTAGTGTTGTACGTCACTGCGTTCTTGACGGTCGGATTTTGGTGTGACCCTGTGTAGTCAAGACAGTTTGAGTCGGAATTCCGTCAGGAAAACCGTCAGAGCTTTTTCCGACGAGAATTCCGATCGTGTGTATGCGGCATTAGTTACGGCTTTCTTGGAGCCCTTCTTGGGTGTTGGGACCAGCTTGGCTGGTTCAGGCATCCCAAGGGTTAATATCTCTCCGCTATGTTCAGGGAAGGACCATGAGGGAAGACTGGCCAAGCACCCCCACACTTACTGCACCATCAATATGTGGAGGAAGCCAGATTGGAGCGCTGACCATATGCCCCCACAGTCTCTGGGTCACACACCACCCAGGGAAGCGTGGAGGCAGACCCCTGTGTCGGCAGGAATATCCAGGAATCTGTGGACCTCCTTCTGTCCAAACCGGGGGGCCATCTGCTTGTCCAGGGACACTCTTCAAGGATACATCTCACCTCACACATCTGCATTCCGTCCCGTGACCTAAGCCCCACATTATAAGTGTACCTGTAGACATTGCATACTGTATCACGCCGAACCTAGGGAAACCAAAGGAATAAGTTACCCGAAATCCAGACCTAGCCATCCCAGAAAGATACAGGGTGAAAGGGAGGTGTGCCAACTTACCTCATTCTGAAAATCAATGTGGTACCTTTCCCATGACAAGATGCCTCACAGCCAAAAGCTGGGGGTGTTTTCCGACTTGGAGGACACTGCAACAAACCAGCCTGGAGCTGATCGATCATAACACTCACAGGGTGACCGTCGTGAAGATAGGGCTGTTTTGCAACCAGCATGTAGCAAACGACCTGCATTCACTTGTAGGCTGAGCCGGGGTGGCTACTAGATCTACCTATATATTAGCTAGACCAGGGTTACTCAACCAGGGTTCCATGGAAACCTATGGTTCCTCCAGAGGTTGCTAGGGGGTTCCTTGAGCAATGAGCAATTTCTGCCTCACAGATAAGTTCCCACTGACACCATTAATCTTTTTAGCAATCTGTAAGGGGGGAATTCTTCCCAATGACCACAAGTGTAACGAGCATTCTTCCCACTGACCATCACACTAAAGTACCATGAGTTGTATCTATATAGAGATATTTTTAGGAGGGGTTCCCTGAGACCAGAACATTATTTCAATTGTTCCTCTGTGTTGAAAAGGTTGAGAAAGGCTGGTTATACCTGTTGCCCGGCTCAGCTGTTGATAGAAGGTCTAGATCAGGGGTCTCAAACTGGCGGCCCTCCAGCTATGGCAAAACTACAAGTCCCATGGGGCATTGCAAGGCTGACAGTTACAAGCATGATTCCCACAGGCAGAGGCATGGTGGGACTTGTAGTTTCGCAACAGCTGGTCTAGATACTTGAAGGAAAAAACAAAAAGGATTTCCCTGCAAAAAAAAGTAGTAGGAAGCTTAGGTCCTTACTCCTGGACACTAGGCAAAAAACTGAGTGTCCTTATGCAGATAGGGAGTTAGTGTCCTACTCCTGAAGGAGAAAAATGTCATTAGCACTCCAAGGATTCCTCAAAATGGTCCAAAGCTTTATTTTCGTGGTCACATAGTCCAGATACGGTAAGGTTTTGGAGCCACGCAGGGCCCCTTCGTCAGGCAAGTGTCACGTGCCTGAGGAAGGTGTCCTGCGTGGCACCGAAACCTTGCCATATGTCGACTATGTGACCACGAAAATAAAGCTTTGGACCCTTTTGAGGAATCTTTGCTGTGGTGATGACATTTGTTCCCTCTGATGGTCTATGGTTTCCAGCCTGTGGTCATTAGAGCACCCGGCATCACTAAACAGCCATGTTCCGAAACGCGTGCGTGGCGAATATTGTGTTTCTACTCATTATGGTGGCGCCATAACCCAGCAGTCAGAGATCAAAAACTGCACTGTGTCCTTCAATGAACTAAGGATTTTACGAGTACAAATATCAAAACAGTTGTAGATGGTTTCACATCGGCACACAGATCTGCATGTGAATTTTCGTAAAAGGGTGGGGGGGGGGGGGGGAGAGATCTGCTTTATCAGAAATAATGTTTCTTTATTGCTTTTAGGAGTTCTGCAGAAATAATAACAAATCACGTTTTGAAGGCGCCAACACACACGAGCGGGGAGGTTTGCGCGGGGCCCGAGGGATTTTCTCAGTAGGGTGAAAGTGTCAGAGGCTTTTGCGAAAGGCTTTCTCGCCTCGCCACTCTACGTTTCCCGCTATAAAAATGGGTTTTTCTTTCTTTATTGCTGCCCTCAAGTTGTTATGAAGCCGAATGACTTATAAGAAACAATTCCGCAGCCGGTGCCAGCTCTTTCTTGTTTTAATCTGAACCTTGACAAGTATGACGGGAACATAGCTGAGGTCACCCGCGCTGATAGATTGTGCGCGTTATTAAGTGCAGCCTCCGCTTTATTGCTGCACATGATGAAGTTCTGTAAGCCGCTCCTTCTGTAACGCGGAAAGGGGAAAAAAATATTAAAAAAATCAATGTTTGGCGAGCCAGCCCTCCTGATTTAATTTATCCAGGTCTGTTCTCCCCTTACCCCCTGGTGTATTTAGAAAGGTGCAGAATAAGCCGGTCACAAGCCTGAGAAATCCAAATTGGATTTATAACCGATAATGAAAAAAATGTATAGGCTCAGATTACCTTCATATCAATCATATGACACGACTATCAGAGACGCAGACATGTAGATAGCCGAGTTATATGTGAATCTTTACACCGATCAGTCATAACATTCACTACTGACAGGTAAAGTGAATAACATTGATTACCATATATACTCGAGTATAGGCCGACCCGAATATAAGCCGAGGCACCTAATTTTACCTACAAAAAAATGGGAAAACTTATTGACTCGAGTATAAGCCTAGGGTGAGAAATGCGCAGCTACTGTAAGTGGAAAAGAGGGTCAACAATGCCCATTTGCAGCCTCACTGTGCCCATTTGCAGCCTCACTGTGCCCATTTGCAGCCATAGGTCCCCCCAGCCAAAATTTGGGGTCTCTGGACCCAAAGGGTCCAGAAATAACAAATTATCTCGGGGTCACTTAGTGCTAGGAACCCCAAATTTGGTATGCAAACTTACAACATATGGCACTACAACACCTCCAAAGATGGGGTTCCTATTACCAAGTGACCCCGAGTTACAGGGCCCCAAATCGGTTCAGAAAATGTCAAGCACTTTTCTGCAGCAGAGAATGACATTTTCTGAACTGACTTTGGGGCCCCGTATCTCGGGGCCACTTAGTGCTAGGAACCCCATTGGAACCCCATCTTTGGAGATGTTGTAGTACCATATGTTGTGAGTTTGCATACCAAATTTGAGGTTCCTAGCACTAAGAGGCCCCGAGATACGGGGCCCCAAAGTCAGGTCAGAAAATGTAATTTTCTGCTGCAGAAAAGTGCTTGACTCGAGTATAAGCCGAGGGGGGCGCTTTCAGCACAATAAAATGTGATGAAAAAAAACTCAGCTTATACTCGAGTATATACGATATATCCTTATTATGGCATCTGAAAGTCGGTGGGATATATTAGGCAGTAAGTGAACATGTTGTCGCTGAAGTTGGAATCGTCATAAAAAAAGAAAATGGGCAAGCTTAAACACTTGCTGCAAACCACCGTAGCTGTATGTCGGTACTTTTGACGCTAAATACCGGGGTTATGGCAGCAGCTAGCTTTATTGTCATTATCTTCCCATCTGTTAGGTCCTCTGTTTCAGCCCCTCTTTCCCTTAGCTGGACTTTGGTGGTCAATGGAAAAACTCTCTCTCTGTCCGGACTGGTAATCATAGACACCATACGCAGTATGTGGTTGGTCACGAATACGCTGGTTTATTGCATTCTGACAGAATATATGTGGTTACAAAGATAAGGCGTTGTAGGGAAAGTCCCATGAATAACCAATCACATTCAAGCATTCATGTTATACAATTAATACTGATCTTGCAAAATATTCATAGTTTTCTGCCTAGAGACAGAATCATCATCACAATTTGTTGCATCGTCACAATTCTTATGCCCCGTACACACGGTCGGATTTTCCGACGGAAAATGTCCGATCGGACCATGTTGTCGGAAATTCCGACCGTGTGTGGGCTCCATCGGAATTTCCGACAGAAAAAGTTTTATCTCCTGTTCTCAAATTTTCCGACAACAAAGTCCTATCGGACTTTTTCCGATCGTGTGTAGCGAATTCGACGGACAACGTGCCACGCATGCTCAGATCGAATTACGAGACCAAAGCTATTGGCTACTAGCCTCTACGTAGTTCTGTCGTTCTCAATGAACGTCACCACGTTCAGGATGATCGGATTTTCCGACAACTTTGTCCGACCGTGTGTATGCAACACCAGTGTCGGACAAAATCCGTCGGAAAAAATCCGACGGATTTTGTGGTCAGAATTTCCGACCGTGTGTACGGGGCATAAGACTTAAAACTTATCACTAAACCTTATCACATTGGCCGCAATGGTCAAGCAGTATATATGCTCCTGACATGTTTAATCTAAAAAGGCGTATCCTGTCTAACACCTCGCTCAGCACTTCTTGCACAAGCTAACAAGCTAGATAAAGTGAAGGAATAACTTTCTTGCAGAAAGCCTCTTACAAAGTTAAAAATTAAAGGGTAGCTCTACATTCCCTTGCAATAACCTTAAAGAGTGATCCCAGATTTCCTTACACCATCGATACGAGTATTACAACGTATGTTTATACTATACTACCTACTCATGTATTATATGTATGGCTACTAGGGGTGCGCATCTTTACTTGCCTCACGATTCGATTCGATTCAATTCGATTCCGCGATGCATCACGATTACTGCGCATGGTTTTCATCCAAAAAATTCAAGCAGTCAGAAGAACTCCAATTTCTAAATTGTATCTGTTCTTAAAAAAAAGACAACACTACCTGCATGTAGCAAAGTGTAAACACAGCAGACAACTTAAAGATGAGCTCCAGACTGCCCCCAAATGACTACAGAAGATGGTCATAGACTGCAGACATGATACAGAAGATGGTCAGAGACTGCAGGCGTGATACAGGGGATGGTCAGAGACTGCAGGCGTGATAAAGGGGATGGTCAGAGACTGCAGGCGTGATAAAGGGGATGGTCAGAGACTGCAGGCGTGATAAAGGGGATGGTCAGAGACTGCAGGCGTGATACAGAAGATGGTCAGAGACTGCAGGCGTGATACAGGGGATGGTCAGAGACTGCAGGCGTGATACAGGGGATGGTCAGAGACTGCAGGCGTGATACAGGGGATGGTCAGAGACTGCAGGCGTGATACAGGGGATGGTCAGAGACTGCAGGCGTGATACAGGGGATGGTCAGAGACTGCAGGCGTGATACAGGGGATGGTCAGAGACTGCAGGCGTGATACAGGGGATGGTCAGAGACTGCAGGCGTGATAAAGGGGATGGTCAGAGACTGCAGGCGTGATACAGGGGATGGTCAGAGACTGCAGGCGTGATAAAGGGGATGGTCAGAGACTGCAGGCGTGATACAGAAGATGGTCAGAGACTGCAGGCGTGATACAGGGGATGGTCAGAGACTGCAGGCGTGATAAAGGGGATGGTCAGAGACTGCAGGCGTGATACAGGGGATGGTCAGAGACTGCAGGCGTGATACAGGGGATGGTCAGAGACTGCAGGCGTGATACAGGGGATGGTCAGAGACTGCAGGCGTGATACAGGGGATGGTCAGAGACTGCAGGCGTGATACAGGGGATGGTCAGAGACTGCAGGCGTGATACAGGGGATGGTCAGAGACTGCAGGCGTGATACAGGGGATGGTCAGAGACTGCAGGCGTGATACAGGGGATGGTCAGAGACTGCAGGCGTGATACAGGGGATGGTCAGAGACTGCAGGCGTGATACAGGGGATGGTCAGAGACTGCAGGCGTGATACAGAAGATGGTCAGAGACTGCAGACATGATACAGGGGATGGTCAGAGACTGCAGGCGTGATACAGGGGATGGTCAGAGACTGCAGGCGTGATACAGGGGATGGTCAGAGACTGCAGGCGTGATACAGGGGATGGTCAGAGACTGCAGACATGATACAGGGGATGGTCAGAGACTGCAGACATGATACAGGGGATGGTCAGAGACTGCAGAACTGATACAGGGGATGGTCAGAGACTGCAAATCTGCTGGACGTGGTAAGGGAGGTACCAGACTGTCCTATCCAAGCTGACCAATACCCCGCTCCCCTCACCACATAATACTGTTTAATTACCATAGCGCTCCCCTGCCTAGTGTCACCGCGGACCAATTCCCATCTCTATCAACCAGCATCCACACAGTCCTCTGCTCTCCCCCCATCTCTACACAGTAAGCATGCAGATAGGGCAATGAAAATCTAAAAATGGTGTGCGGTGCTTTGTGGTGATGTACAAAAGAGTCTCATTAAGTAGTGAATAAATATAGTCCTGAAATATATAAATCTGTGATCTGATTGAAAGAAATCTTTTGTGTATTCGAAGTAATTCCAGTGCTGATCATTGGATTTGATTGACAGCAGCGGGAGACAATGGCTGCGCTGCTATCAATCCATCCAATCAGGACCCGAGACATTGGCTCTTGCTGGTGTGCTCGTCCCCGGGACACGATAGAGGGTGGCACAAAACGGGGGCTGGGGGGGGGGGGGGGGGCTGCAGCATTACAGGAGGTTTTTCACCTCAATGCATTGAGGTGAAAAACCTTGAAGGTTTACAACCCCTTTGAGTGTTGAGGGCATATGTCCCTGAATGCATACGGCCCTAAATGTGAGTTTTGTTTGGAAGTGTCCAGCCACATATAACCCAGTGTATTTTAGCCTGTCATTGATTTTGACAGGCTGTTGGCAGTGGGCTGCACCTGTGCCCTGCTTGCACTCAAAAACTCCCATTTTTTGCGCTGTACAAGCCAAACTACCCGTGTGCCTAAGGCCCCTTTCACACTCGTGCGACTGCAATGTCGCGCGATTTTGCCGCGATTCGCGGCCGCGATTTCAAGGAATGCCTGTGTAAGTGGCATCAAAATCGGACCAAAGTAGTGCAGGGACTTTGAAGTGGTACTAATATGAATGGCTGTCATTGGAAATCATGGGGAACGACTTGTCATGCTACTTTGCAGTCCCAAATCATGGGACAAGTCGTATAAGTGTGAAAGGGGACTAAGGCCTTACTGGAGAAAATAAAGATACAAAAAAGAAGGGGAGCATAAGGCCTAGTGCAGCGGTGTCCAAACTGCTGCCCTGGGGCTGGATGTGGCCCTTTGCTTGCCTTTATCTGGCCCATGGGGCACAATTCCACCAGCTGACTCCATTGATGGAGCATCATTCCCCCTCTGCTGACACCATCAATGGGGAACCATTCTTCCAATTGATACCAACAATGGGGCACTAACTCACGTTTTTTACTGTATACAAGCCAAACCGCTCATGAGCATGAGCCCCAATTCTTGCTAAAAGAAAAAAAAAATGTCTGCCGCATTTCTGGCAGAGAAGGGCAAGGGGGGGAGGGGGCACAAACCGATCGCGCCCGTCCATGTAGTACACATAGAAAGCTTCTTTCGCTCAGCAATCTCCGCCATAATACGGTGAAAGGAAATGTTTAAATGTCAGCTAAGCCTACAATTTATATGATAAAATATGAATTTATTCACATCGGCTTCTTAATAATATTCACAATTATATTCATCAGTATGTGCTGCACACTTCGCAAAGCTTTTCCTGCAGACTGAGAAAACCTAAAAAGTAATTATAAAGCCCACAGGTGCCGGTATTAAACGCGGAATATTTATCATTCCCGGCGACGAATCCCTCTCCAA
The DNA here is from genome assembly GCA_028564925.1 of Lithobates sylvaticus. Classification (NCBI taxonomy): domain Eukaryota; kingdom Metazoa; phylum Chordata; class Amphibia; order Anura; family Ranidae; genus Lithobates; species Lithobates sylvaticus. The sequence goes on from CM053034.1 coordinate 12,091,032, forward strand.
GCGTTCAACAAACTCCGCTTTTTGTTTCTCTTATTTTCTTCAACGCATTTATTTTTAAATTGTGCCCTTAAAGTAGATCTTTAGTATGGATATAAAGCGGTGCTAACGGATCTCCTGAGAATTTAAAATAAAGAGAGATGGAAGGGTTGAAGTCGTTGCCTTCGCTGGAGGGAATGTTACCATCGGCCCCCCTCAGTGTTGTATAGTGTGAGGGGGTGCTGCACGCCACCGGCTCAGCGCCGTGATATCATGTAGAAACGACCGCAGCCTCCGTTTCTCTTAGGCCACGCCGCTGACGCCTTTCACCCAACCGCTACGATTAACCACTTGCCTACCGGGCACTTTCACCCCCTTCCTGCCCAGGCCAATTTTCAGCTTTCAGCGCTCTCACACTTTGAATGACGATTGAGCGATCGTGCAACACTGTACTCATATTAAATTGTTATCATTTTTTTTCACACAAATAGAGCTTTCTTTTGGTGGTATTTAATCATCACTGGGTTTTTTTTTATTTTTTTGCTAAATAAACTAAAAAAGACAGAAAATTTGGAATAAAAAAATTCAACTTTTTCATAATTTATTATAAAATTTTGGAAACGAGTAATTTTTCTCCTTCACTGATGTGTGCTGATGAGGCTGCACTGGTAGGCAGCACTGATAGGTGACACTGATGAGTAGGCACTGGTGGACACTGATTGGCAGCACTGGTGGATACTGATTGGCAGCACCGATGGGCACTGATGAGGAGGCACTGATTGGCAGCACTGGTGGACACTGGCAGAACTGGTGGGCACTGTTTGGCAGAACTGGTGGGCACTGTTTGGCAGCACTGGTGGGCACTGTTTGGCAGCAACGATGGGCACTGATTGGTAGCACTGGTGGACACTGATTGGCAACACTGGTGGATACTGATTGGTAGCACTGGTGGGCACTGCTTAGCAGCACTGGTGGACACAGATTGGCAGTACAGATGGGCACTGATTGGTGGCACTGGTGGACACTGCTTGGCAGCACTGGTGGACACTTCTTGGCAGCACTGGTGGGCACTGTTTGGCAGCACTGGTGGACACTGGCTGCACTGGTGGGCACTGCTTGGCAGCACTGGTGGGCACTGCTTGGTAGCACTGGTGGGCACTGATAGGCGGCACTGATGAGGAGGCATTTGTTGGCACCGATTGGCAGCACTGGTGGGCACTGATTGGCAGCACTGGTGGGCACTGATTGGCAGCACTGGTGGGCACTGATTGGCAGCACTGGTGGGCACTGATTGGCAGCACTGGTGGGCACTGATGAGGAGGCACTGGTGGGCACTGTATGGCAGCACTGGTGGGCACTGTATGGCAGCACTGGTGGGCACTGGTAGCACTAGTGGGCACTGCTTGGCAGCACTGGTGGACACCGATTGGCAACACTGATGGGGACTGATGAGGAGCCACTGGTGGACACTGAAAGAGAGGATAATCTCGCGCTTACACAAAGAGTAAAACTAATCTAATGCAGCGCACACTGGGGGTAATGTCTGAACCCAGAGGTAGAAAAAAAGAAAGGGGAGTAGTGGCGCGCAGGGAGTTAAATTAAACTAAACTGAGAGCAGGTGAGAGGAGTGATAATTAAATAACTAAAACAGTGGTGAATAAAATAGTAGAGATAAATTCACATAAAAGTGTACCAAAAATTGTGAAAAATGTATCACATATTGGTAAAATGCATCAAAACATAATAAACAACACAGTAAAATCGATAAATGGTGGATGGTGACTGTGGTATAAAATCAACGTGAATCTTCAAAATCCAAAAAACGTGAAAAAATAAAGGTGGTTGCGAAAAACGCAGTAAGGCGATAAAATGCAGTAACCAATAATGGAAAATTGCTTAAAAAAATAGATATAAAACCATATCTTTAAAGTGACTGGAGTGAATAATAGAAATAAAAGGAGTGAGAAAGAATATATTTTTAAAAATATATAAATTCAAAATTAATCGCAAGCTAAAATCGCATCACAGTAAGTAAAAGAATGTCCATATAAACATGGGTGCAGGTAACAGTTCGTTCCCAAAGTGAAGTGCAAGAAAATATTTTTCCAGTTGAATATGTGATGGTTTTGACTGTGACTATATCGTGCGATTTCTAGCAATGCTCTGTGATCCTGGTGGGGGTGGTAAAGTTGGCCCCTTACCTTACAGCTGTAAGGTTACAGCATGGGTTAAATGGGTCTTTGGGGTCCCTGGTGACCTTCCTCCTTTGGGGGCTCCAATCTGTATCCCAGTTCTTAGCTTTAAGTTGCATCCAATTTGGCGGGGGGGGGGGGGGGGGGGCTCACATCAGTAAAAATAAGAGGAAGGAAGCAGCCTCATAGTGTAGTATATTAAAAGGAATTTTATTCAAATAAAAAAACACAATTTTTGCATATAAAAGCAGGGGGTGTACTCACATTTAAAAATGAGTCAGACAATATGGTACAAACGAGCGGCGAGCTCGGTATTGCGTCACTTCCGGTGCGTCAACTAAGCTCAGGTCCCGACGCGTGTTCGTCACCGATCACGTGACTTCTTCAGGGGTCTGAAGAAGTCACGTGATCGGTGACGAACACGCGTCGGGACCTGAGCTTAGTTGACGCACCGGAAGTGACGCAATACCGAGCTCGCTGCTCGTTTGTACCATATTGTCTGACTCATTTTTAAATGTGAGTACCCCCCCTGCTTTTATATGCAAAAATTGTGTTTTTTATTTGAATAAAATTCCTTTTAATATACTACACTATGAGGCTGCTTCCTTCCTCTTATTTTTACTGATGTGAGCCCCCCCCCCCGCCAAATTGGATGCAACTTAAGCTAAGAACTGGGATACAGATTGGAGCCCCCAAAAGAGGAAGGTCACCAGGGACCACAAAGACCCATTTAACCCATGCTGTAACCTTACAGCTGTAAGGTAAGGGGCCAACTTTACCACCCCCACCAGGATCACAGAGCATTGCTAGAAATCGCACGATATAGTCACAGTCAAAACCATCACATATTCAACTGGAAAAATATTTTCTTGCACTTCACTTTGGGAACGAACTGTTACCTGCACCCATGTTTATATGGACATTCTTTTACTTACTGTGATGCGATTTTAGCTTGCGATTAATTTTGAATTTATATATTTTTAAAAATATATTCTTTCTCACTCCTTTTATTTCTATTATTCACTCCAGTCATTTTAAAGATATGGTTTTATATCTATTTTTTTAAGCAATTTTCCATTATTGGTTACTGCATTTTATCGCCTTACTGCGTTTATCGCAACCACCTTTATTTTTTCACGTTTTTTGGATTTTGAAGATTCACGTTGATTTTATACCACAGTCACCATCCACCATTTATCGATTTTACTGTGTTGTTTATTATGTTTTGATGCATTTTACCAATATGCAAAACATTTTTCACAATTTTTGGTACACTTTTATGTGAATTTATCTCTACTATTTTATTCACCACTGTTTTAGTTATTTAATTATCACTCCTCTCACCTGCTCTCAGTTTAGTTTAATTTAACTCCCTGCGCGCCACTACTCCCCTTTCTTTTTTTCCACTGGTGGACACTGATTGGCAGCAGTAGTGGGCACTGTTGGGACTGCACTGATAATCAATGCCCTAGTTATCGGCTCTCCTCACGCTGTCAATGTGAGGAACAGAATGCCGATAACCGATGCATACTAGCCCATTATGCTTTTACTTTGCAGGGAACAAAAGAGGAAGTAAAAACCCATCAGGGTTTACTTCCTCTTTAATGCCCATCCCCATCCCCATGGCCTTGGAATGGGATGTTCAACAAGCCAATATAGATGTGGTGGTCACATGACCACAAATGTTTGGCCATATTGTGGTCTTTTCACCCCTTGTTAGCCAACCTGAACACTTCTGCTAAGAACACGAGACCCGTCAGGATAACAGCGATGAGAAACGCGATTCAGTTTTCACGTCCAAAAAAAAAAAAAGTATTAATTAATTTCCTGTTAACTAAAGAGAGCGACGTTTTCATGAAATGAATATCCAAGCCGTCCACTTGGATAAATGTTATCACGCTTGATGTAATATTTTAGTAGCGGTGAAATATGGCTCCGGTACTTTTTTTTGAAGCCGCAGACTTTTCCGCCATCCCCTTATCTCCTTGATAGATGGCAGGGAGGTAATTAGTTTACTCAAAGCAATAAAACTTATAATGATTTCCCTAAGTAAACGGAATGACACGTCTTGCTTACAAGAGCCCAGCTCTGGGGCATATACCGAGAGATTATTGATTCTGCACCGGGGTCAATATTGTGTTTCTATATATTCCTCCACTTACACGTAGCTGCGGGGGAGTAACAGCATAATTCAATTACGTTTAATAACAGCAGCCCGACTGCCGCTGCTTCCAACCTGCTTTGTATTGCTTTTTGTTGTGCTGGAACAAAACTCTCATGTTTTTAAAGGGAAACTTTATCTTATCTTATTTTAAATGAAATCTGGGCAAATGTAAATTAATCTTTTTCAGCGTTCATATTTTAAAATCCCCTTTCGATGTATTGTGTTTAACCATCTCAATACAGGGCATTTTCACCCCCCTTCCTGCCCAGGCCATTTTTCAGCTTTCAGCGTTGTCGCATTTTGAATGACAATTGCGTGGTCGTGCTACACTGTACCCAAATTAAATTGTTATAATTTTGTCCCCACAAATAGAGCTTTCTTTTGATGGTATTTGATCACCTCAGCGTTTTTTATTTTTTGCGCTATAAACAAAAGAAGAGTGACACGTTTGGAAAAAAAACAATATTTTTAACTTTTTGCTATAATAAATATCCAAATTTTTTTTTTTTTAACCGGCCGAGATCCGCGCTATAGCCGTATGACGGCTACAGCGCGGATCTAAGATGCCGGGACGACGTCTATTGACGTCGTCCCAGCCACGAGCTGCCTGCACGCGCCCTTCAGGGCTGTGAGACTCACTCGATCACAGATCCGAGTAAGGGGTCGATCCCGACCCCTTACCACGTGATCAGCTGTCAGCCAATGACAGCTGATCATGTGATAATAACAGAGCCGGTAATCTGCTTTTTTTCCTCCTCGGAAAAAAAAAAGCCGATCACCGGCGGCAGTGAGAGGGACATCAGTCCCTCTCACTGCAATGTGCCCAGGGTCCAAAAGACAAGAGAATTTTCAGGTCAACAACAACAGGTAACAAGCTTCCGTATTATAACTCTTGCTCAGATGTAGCTGGTTTGAAGACACAGCACACCGCACCAGCCACTTCAAAGGCAGGAGCTTACAAACCCTTTTGGACAGAGAACACACCCAGCAGGGAGTACCATTGGATGTATGGCAGGGATCCTGGAGTACGATTGGATATATGGCAGGGGATTCTGCGAGTGCCATTGGATGTATGGCAAGGATTCTGCGAGTGCCATTGGATGTATGGCAAGGATTCTGCGAGTGCCATTGGATGTATGGCAAGGATTCTGTGAGTGCCATTGGATGTATGGCAGGGATTCTGCGAGTGCCATTGGATGTATGGCAAGGATTCTGCCAGTGCCATTGGATGTATGGAAAGGAGTCTGCTAGTGCCATTGGATGTATGGCAAGGATTCTGTCAGTGCCATTGGATGTATGGCAAGGATTCTGTCAGTGCCATTGGATGTATGGCAAGGATTTTGCGAGTGCCATTGGATGTATGGCAAGGATTCTGCGAGTGCCATTGGATGTATGGCAAGGATTCTGCGAGTGCCATTGGATGTATGGCAAGGAGTCTGCGAGTGCCATTGGATGTATGGCAAGGAGTCTGTGAGTGCCATTGGATGTATGGCAAGGATTCTGTGAGTGCCATTGGATGTATGGCAAGGATTCTGTGAGTGCCATTGGATGTATGGCAAGGATTCTGTGAGTGCCATTGGATGTATGGCAAGGATTCTGTGAGTGCCATTGGAAGTACTGGCAGTGTTTCTGCGAGTGTCGTTGGATGCATGGCAGTGATTCTGCGAGTACCGTGATTCTTCAAGTGCCATTGGATGTACAGGGGGGAAAATAATTATTTGATCTCCTGCAGATTTTGTAAGTTTGCCCACTTACAAAGAATGAAGGGTCTATCATTTTTTATTATAGGTGTATTTTACATGATAGTGACAGAATATCAACCAAAAATCGAGAAAGAGAAGAGAAACCCTTCTTGACAAGCACAGAGGTCAGACGTTTCTTGTAGGTGGTGGTCAGGTTTGCACTCATCTCAGGAGGGATTTTGGTCCACTCTTCTTCACAGATCTTCTCTAAATCCTTAAGGTTTCTTGGCCGTCTCTTGGCAACTCGAAGTTTCAGCTCCCTTTATACATTTTCTATTGGATTAAGGTCCGAAGACTGGCTAGGCCTCTCCATGACTTTAATGTGCTTCTTCTTGAGCCTCTCCTTTGTTGCCTCAGTGGTATGTTTTGAGTCATTGTCATGCTGAAAGACCCATCCATGACCCATCTTCAGTGTTCTGGCTGAGGGAAGAAGGTTCTCATCCAAGATTTTACAATACATGACTCCATCCTTTGGTCCCTCAATGCGGCAAAGTCACCCTGTACCTTTAGCAGAGAAACGGCCCCAAAGCATAATGTTTCCACCTCCATGCTTGACTGTAGAGATGGTGTTCTTGGGGTCATAGTCAGCATTTTTCCTCCTACAAACACGACGAGTCCTCCTCCTCAAGAAGCCACATGTACTGTCATGCCAATGAACATCTAAATGATTCAGAGAAGGATTGGGAGAAATTGCTGTGGTCAGATGAGACCAAAATTGAGCATTAACTCAACTCGCCGTGTTTGAAAAATTTGTAGCAGAATACATATTGGCTTAAATTGAGGATGAAATTATTTTTTTTTTACTTTTTTTTTTTTTATTGAATATGTTTTTTTTTTTAAACGAGCCTTTACAATCACTTTAACTGCAAATCCAAAGCCCTGAGCAGACGGCCGCGCGTCCTGAATGTGTTTTTCAAAGTTTCATTTTTAGTTTTGACAAGAGAACGTCTTTAACTAACTTTGTTTGGCCACCTGGGTAATAAATGGCTAGTAATAAAGGAGGACACCGCTGTGTAAAGCCTGCGATTCCTCTTTTGTGAAGAATACATTCGCATTACATTAAGAACATTGGATGTCTATTATGGTGTCATTGAAATAACTGAATCCATTAGAGGAGTTGTGTGAGTGCAGTAATGGAATCTGCCTGCTTAGAGCTGCATTTCCCATCCATTAACCCCGTATTAGTAATGGGTGCGTCCCTTTATGGCGATATGTATTTCTTCCTCCCTGTGCAGGGATTTGCACTTGTATTGATTTGTAGAATTAAAGCATCCTTCCTTAAAGGGAATGTTTAATGTATATATTTCCCCACTGTATTTATTATGGCGGTCATGTGTGTGGGAGAGCACATTGCTGTCTCATTGGATAAACAGCCTCAGACAGGAGATTTGTAGATGCAGCAAGAATCAACACCGACGGTAAGATATTGAAGTGCCCGCAACTAGCTTTATTGTACTCCAAATATCAAACAACTCCGGCAGCACAAATACATAAGTGGTCCGTATAGTGAACTTGGTGTTGAGTTATTCACTTTAAGGTCATCCCAGAGGACAAAAAAAAAACACAAGTAAAGCGCCTCTGAGTGCAAGTATTTAATAAGTGCAACAACATGTGGAGGGGGATAAAACTGCGCTTGGAACAGAGGGGAAGGTACATAAATTCTAAATACTTGTATACCAAAAAAATCATGTATATCCACTTGCTTACTGTGCACTTAAACACCCTTCCTGCCCAGACCAATTTTCAGCTTTCAGCGCTCTCGCACTTTCAGTGACAATTGCGCGGTCATGCAATGCTGTAACCAAATGAATTTTTTATCATTTTGTTCGCACAAATAGAGCTTTAGTTTGGTGATATTTATTTGCGACTCCGTTTTTTATTTTTTGCGATATAAGCGAAAACATAGCGGAAATTTTGAAAAAAAACTATATTTTCTCCTTTCTTTTTTAAAAGAAATCCAATAAAATCAAATTTTGTCATAAATTTAAGCCAAAATGTATTCTGCTACATGTTTTTTGTAAAACAAATTCCGTTAAGTGTATAATAATTGGTTCGCGTGATCACGGACATATGTGCGCAAATGATCATGTACAGATGTGTGCAGGTGATCACGGACATATGTGTGCAGATAATCATTGGCACATGTTATTTTACTGGGACATATGTGAGGGACATGTGTTTTTTTTATTTGGGGACATGTGTGTTTTGGGGACATGTGTGTTTTACTGTGGGGACACTACACTGGTGATCAGTGAGTAAAAAGCTGTAAAAAAAACAGCTGATACTCACTGATCACCAGCCGGCTGCAGCGATCCGCTCTCCTCTCCTCACCGACGACTTCCGTGTGAGGAGAGGAGCGCCGATTGCCTAGCAACCGGCTGTTTGTTTACATCACATGACGGCTGTGATTGGACACGGCCATCATGTGATCAGGAGGGCCAATCACCGAGCCCTCCTGCCGATCCGAGATGCGCCGTGTCCGGGTGACACGGCCGCATCGGGATCGCGCCGCTGCGCGGGCACGCGCGCGCGCGATCCCTCTACTTCTGAAGGACGTTCCGGAACGTCCGATCAGAAGTAGACGGCTCCCACCCGGCCGTATATATACAGTGGCCGGGTGGGAAGTTGATATAAAACAACCTTAAATTGGAAAGAAGCTGCAACTTATTGTGGGATATACACAAAAATAGACATAAGGAAGAGAAGTTGCGCTAATATAACCTAAATACTTTTAACCAATATTTGTGTTACTAAGTGATAAATAATTGATTAAATAATAACATTAATATTCCCAAATAAAGAAAAAAAATTTAGAATAAAAATAAACATTGACTATTAGGATCCCAAATAAATTTACAAGGGGTACAATATAAGTTAAAAAAAGAGGTTATCAGTCCCAATTTTCAAAGTCCACAGTGAAAACCCACAGTGAGGATTCAAAAAAACATTATCTTCCAAAAGAATTCAAAACAATAGTGTTAAAACGATTCCAATTTGCATGTGAAAAAAGAAAACACCTCCACCTTCCGGATTGTATGCTTACCAGAAATTAAGCCAAAATATGCAGTTGGCGTAAACCCAGCCTGGGCCTTTTAGTGCACCTGGACACAGCAACTGTATGGGTATTCAATCACAGCCGAAATATGACTCCGTACATGTGTTCCAAAAAGAAAATCAAAACATAGCGTAATATTGTCACAAAAAAAGAAAAAATATATAAATATATGAAAAAATATATAACGAAAAAATATATAAACATGTAACATTGCAACAACATGTAAACCGACACTTACATGGGGATAAGGGGTAACAGGGTCCTGGGAAAGGAGGGCTCCTGGATCAGTCCACAGCGTCGCTGGGTATCCTGTGCAGTCGGAGTTTCCCCGCTGGGATGACCACGATCTCCTGCAGAAGGGACGCCTGCTAGCGTGTGACGTCACCGGAGTGTAGGAGAAAAATCACTACACGTTTCAGAGCATGCGCGAGACTCGCAATGAGCATGCGCGATCCTTTGTCAGAGGACAAGGGGGAGCTCTTTACGTCTAGAGAAAAAGAGATTTCATCTCCAAATAAGGAAAGGGCTGTGAAAATGTGGAATAGGCTCCCTCCAGAGGTGGTTCTGGCCAGATCTGTAGATTGCTTTAACCTGTTATGGACCGCCCCACACAGATATACTGCGGCACGGGCGCCCCCACCCTGCACAAAATCACATACCTGATAACCCGGCCGACAGATTGCTTTAACCGCTTCTGGACCGCCCACCGCACATTTACTGTCGCAGGGCGGCCCGGCTATGCGAAACAACATACCTGTGCGTTGTTGTCTCTTCCTGGGTCTGGGGCACGCGCTTGCGCTTATACTTGTTTATCATGAATGGAAGCAGTTTAGTTGTTTATAATGGATGGAAGTATACAAGATGGAAGCGGTTTAGATGTTTATAATGAATGGAAGTATACAAGATGGAAGTGGTTTAGTTGTTTATAATGGATGGAAGTATACAAGATGGAAGTAGTTTAGTTGTTTATAATGGATGGAAGTATACAAGATGGAAGTATTTTCATTGTTTATAATGGATGGAATTATACAAGATGGAAGCAGTTTAGTTTATAATGAATGGAAGTATACAAGATGGAAGTTTTTTAGTTGTTTATAATAGATGGAAGTATACAAGATGGAAGTTTTTTTAGTTTATCATGGATAGAAGTATACAAGATGGAAGTGGTTTAGTTGTTTATAATGGATGGAAGTATACAAGATGGAAGTTTTGTATTTTTTTATAATGGATGGAACTATACACGATGGACGTTTTTTAGTTGTTTATAATGGATGGAAGTATACAAGATGGAAGTTTTTTAGTTGTTTATAATGGATGGAAGTATACAAGATGGACGTTTTTTATTTGTTTATAATGGATGGAAGTATACAAGATGGAAGTTTTTTAGTTGTTTATAATGGATGGAAGTATACAAGATGGAAGTTTTTTAGTTGTTTATAATGGATGGAAGTATACAAGATGGAAGTTTTTTATTTGTTTATAATGGATGGAAGTATACAAGATGGACGTTTTTTATTTGTTTATAATGGATGGAAGTATACAAGATGGAAGTTTTTTAGTTGTTTATAATGGATGGAAGTATACAAGATGGACGTTTTTTATTTGTTTATAATGGATGGAAGTATACAAGATGGAAGTTTTTTAGTTGTTTATAATGGATGGAAGTATACAAGATGGAAGTTTTTTATTTGTTTATAATGGATGGAAGTATACAAGATGGAAGTAGTTTAGTTGTTTATAATGGATGGAAGTATACAAGATGGAAGTAGTTTAGTTGTTTATAATGGATGGAAGTATACAAGATGGAAGTTTTTTATTTGTTTATAATGGATGGAAGTATACAAGATGGACGTTTTTTATTTGTTTATAATGGATGGAAGTATACAAGATGGAAGTTTTTTATTTGTTTATAATGGATGGAAGTATACAAGATGGAAGTGGTTTAGTTGTTTATAATGGATAGAAGTATACAAGATGGAAGTAGTTTAGTTGTTTATAATGGATGGAAGTATACAAGATGGAAGCCGTTTAGTTGTTTATAATGGATGGAAGTAGTTGAGGTGTTTATGATGGATGAAATGGAGGTGGTTTAACAAATGGAATTATAGACAATGGAATGGAGTTTAGTTGTTCATAATGAATAGAAATTTACAAGATGGAGGTAGTTGGGTGTTCATAGTGGATTAAAGTATACATAATGGAGGTAGTGTAGGTGTTTGTAATGAATGGAAATATGCAAGATGGAGCTAGTTTAGATCTTTATAATGAATGGAGGTTGTTTATGACCTCACTATGGATGAAAGTAGATTAGGTCTTCATGATGGATGGAAGTACCCAATGGAGGTAATTTTAATCTTTATTATAGATGGAGAGATACAAGATAGAACTAGTTCAGTTTTTTTGCTTTAGATAGAAGTAAACATCAAGCAGATACGTCACCTTTTGTAATGAAGGTATTCAAGATGGAGGTGGTTCAGCTCTTGTTGCTTTTCCAAACAGTCTTCCTCTTTAAGATTCCATATGTTTAACTTTACTGGAAAGAGAGCAGTATGAAAATAACATTAGCAGATGTATAACGCTCCCTACATTCCCGGTCCGCATACATAATTACACGCTCCCCACGACACAGAGTTTGTTGGCAGGCAGTATGATGAAAAGCCTTTCCTCGGAGTGTATTTTACGCTCCAGATTGATGCATTACCAGCATTACAGAACAATGTAACGGAGCCGGGGGAACACAGTCTCTTTCATCCACCCAAGACTTTGTGACATGAAATTGCCATAAATAGCTGGATGAGTGATTAAAGTAAGAGGTTGGATAGTGATCTTATTGAATGCACCGTTATATCCCTTGTTTGTCAACCACTATTTACTCGTTGCACATTTGTGTTGCCATGGTGATTAGAACTCTAGTTAGTCTAAGATGTCTTCATCTCCATATGGAGCACCCAACATGTAGAGTCGGAGAGTGTGCGCACACTGAAATATAGAACAAGGAGTAGGTAAAGAGCTCTTACCAATAACATTTATCCATTCGTTTTCTATTTTTGGTTAACAGCTTAAAGGGGGTCACTGAAAATGTATGAAAAACCTGGTATCTCACCCCGCTCCCAGTACACTCTTGTTAAATGGTGAAGGATAATGAATGGAGACGAGTTCGATTTTTCATTTCCCTGGTCTTCTGAGGGTGCTCAATGTTCTGTTCTTATGGAACTGCAGTGCTCTTTAAAACATTGGGCCCTTTTCTAGCCATGAGTATGTCCAATGCTATACTATTGCCTTACACTTGTTATGCATATTTAGCCTGGTTAAAGCGGAGTTCCACCCAAAAATGGAACTTCCGCTTTAAGCACTCCTCACCCCCTTACATGCCACATTTGGCATGTTATTTTTTTTTGGGGGGGGGGGAGTGGGGGCTTCATTAGGAGGGGGACTTCCTGTCCCACTTCCTCCTTCCGCCCAGCAACCGCCTAGGCGACTCCTCCCTCTAGGCGATCTCCTGGGACACGTGACAGGTCCCAGGAGATCGCCTATCCACTCCAGGAGCGCAGCGCGACTCAGGCATGCGCCGTGCGTGCCCGGCCGCGAAGACGAAAGCTGTCACGGCCGGGTGCCCTGAGTGGCAATGGAGGCGCCGGCGAAGAGGAGGGGGGAGAGGAGCGACACCCCATTCGGCCGCATCGCTGGACCGTGGAACAGGTAAGTGTCTGTTTATTAAAAGTCAGCAACTACACTTTTTGTAGCTGCTGACTTTTAAAATGCCTGGAACTCCCCTTTAACCCATCCTTTTGGAACACACTCGGCCTTATGGAAACCTCCTTTGGACATTGTTATCAATTGTGTATTGTTTTCCTGATGCATATGCTACCCTATTCTCTTTTTTTTTTTTTTTTTTAAATGTTGTACTTTATTATCTTCTGTCTGTGAAATACAACTTCAATAAAAAAAATATATTAAAAAAAAAACATTGGGCCCGGCTGACATGGAAATTTCTAGATGGGCAACTCCTATCCTCATATTGATTAGTGGTTCCAAATTAATAACTACTGCAGTAGGGAACAGACACACAAAAGATACGCTCCGCATCTTTCCACATAACTGTTCTTCTTTATTATGACGCAATTGAAGGTTTTTTTTATACACATAATTACATAGGTATCACATTAATATTACAATTGTACATTTATGGTAACAAGGGGCGTAACATAGGCAGACTAATTCTAATCAGGACTCGAAAGAATGCAAACATGTAATGAAAACATTATTAGTGCCGTGTGCACAGTGAGGGCAGTGTGCAATACATACAAAATAGAATACAATTAACAAAAACAAATAAAATATACAGGACTTACAAGTTTTCTTTATACCATCCACGGGTCATGTACCCAGCTAATGATGAGATGGCACTTTGCTCAGTTTTTTCCTCCATTTTTGTTTTCTAATGCGGCGTACACACAGTCGGAATTTCCGATGGAAACAGTCCGATGGGAGCTTTTCATCGGATTTTCCGACCGTGTGTATGTCCAACGGTCGTTTTCTGTCGGAATTTCCGATGGACTTTGAATTGAGAACCTGTTCTCAGTTTTTCAGACGGAAAACCTTTCTCTCGGATTTTCCGATCGTGTGTATGCAATTCCGACACGCAAAATTCAGACGCATGCTCGGAAACAATTCAACGCATGCTCGGAAGCATTAAACTTCCCTTTTATAGTGCTGTCGAACGTGTTTTATGCCGCTGTGTTATTGACCGTCGGAATTTGGTGTGACCATGTGTAGGCAACACGGCTTGAGCGGAATTCCGTCGGAAAAACCGTCAGAGTTTTTTCCGACGAGAATCCCGATCGTGTGTACGCGGCATTACTGTTACCCTTCTCCTAATCTTTGCTCAGAGACATTCCATCTGCCTACATTTTGGCATATAACTTCAAGCAGACATATTCTATTACTCTTTTTAACATAGCCATTTGAAGGACAGAGTGACACCTTTCGACCCTCTTATTCAAGTTTCCCGCTGCTTTATTGTCCAGGAGTCAAACACACACTGTAAGGGTCTGGTCGTAATGTTAATGACAGTTGGCCACCAGGACCTAAAGTTGCTTAATTGTAGAAGGACACATGCTCTCACACGCCTGTTAGCACCAGACACTGCGTAGTAAACTCCAATGGAATGGCATGGGAGTGCAAGGAAGAGATGGGTTGAGGGGGGCTCTAAAGAGACTTTGGTTCTTGGCCTTAAATAGGCAAAGTGACAGAGTTTTATCTCTCAGCCCTCAACGGGGCACCCGTCCTTGCATTTGTGTTTCTTCTGCCATTGGTGGTTGGGCATTTAGAGCTTGGCTCATCAGACTATTTTAATTAGATACCCATTTCCCCATACTCTCCTATCTACAGGTAAAGAAAAAAAAATGTAATAGTCCGAAAGCAGCAATTCTTTAAGTTTTATAAAAGGTTGATACAAACTCCAAGTGGCTCAGCCCACGCAGAGGAGGTAATTTGTTAAACTTTTACAATTTTATTATTGCTAACTAGTACACAGCTATTGAATTTGGCTTATGTACTATAATTAAAAGGGTCTAACGGGGAGAAAAAAAAATATGTGTCAGGAGTCAACAGCAAGGATGGGCAGATTTGTGTGGCTACACTTAGAAACTGAGTCAACTTTGTGAAACCAAAAAAAAAAAAGAAACTAAGTCCAGACTATATATAGAAAAGTAAATTTATTAATCATAAAAACAAAAAACATCTATACACCAGCAAACAGAAAATAAGCAAATGTGAAGATACATGTGAGCTACAACCATATAACCAAAATACCTAACTAATAGGAAGACTTCCTATAATACACCATACTGTAAATTCAATTATTTCCCTTCGGGATTATTAAAGTATTCTGATTCTGAAAGTATTCCGATATTCAAAATGAGGAACATAGGTCACAGGGAATAACGGGGATGCAAGGAAGCGGGGAACCAGGACTGGGATCACGAACAAGGTGAGCAGATATAATGCTATTGGGTTCAGAGTACAGGATGCAGGGCAAGATCAGGAGCAGGATAAATGGCAGCAGCATCTGACTTGGCATAACAAAGCAAAACATTGACACAAGGTGTATCAGCAGAAGGGGGGACTTAAGTTCCCTCCCACCAGCCAGCACCAGGTGGAGACTGGTTACTGGGATTTTCTGGCTTCTGGGAGACACCCACTGGTGGACACTGGAACTATAACTTTCTGCTCTGGGAGGCACAGTGCCACCAGCAGGTGACCCAGGTCCTGATAGTATGCCCTCTCCGGTTTTCAACTTAAGAAGGAAATGGTGGGGGGGTGTTCCTGAACACGCGATTTTTTCATTGACATCAAAGAAAGGGGTTGAGGAACAGAATCCATTACAGTTGAGGGGTTTTCAAGCCATATTGCCCATACATTCATAAACCTCTTGACACAACTGCTTTTCCCGTGGGTGGCCTGATATAATGGCAGATTGGAATTCATAATTTTTTTACTAAACAAAAGGCAGGGTGGTACTTATTTTTTCTAACGCATATCTATAGCTTTTCTAACATAGAAGTGTAAGAGGCCAAATAGTTTCCTTTCAGCAACACTGGGAGCCAGAGGTGGCTCTAGGCTTTGTGAGGCCTTAGGCAAACTTTAGATATGAGGCCCCACTCACTCCCATTATGGAAAAAATGATTCAAGCGATAGAAATTACTGCAGAAAAGAATGCAGACATGATACAGGGGATGGTCAGATACAGCAGACATGATACAAGAGATTGGCTAGCTGAATTTGATTGACAGCAGCGTGAGCCAATGACATCACTGCTGTGTCTCAGCCAATAAGGAAGGAGAATCAGGACAGCTAAGACACTCGTGAACATCGCTGGACAGAGAGGGACCTCCGGTAAATATTAGGAAGGCTGAGGGGGGCTGCTGCACGCAGAAGGCGTTTTATCTTAATGCATGAAATGCATTAGGATAAAAAAACCTTCTGCCTTTACAACCCCTTTAAAGGCTCTGAGGGCACCGACCAGGGGACGTTCACTCCAACACACGGTAGGCAAATTAGGTGGCCGCGAGGCCCCTAGGAGTGCGAGGCCTTAGGCGACCGCCTAATTAGAGAGCCACCTCTGCTGGGAGCCCATGTCCTCTACTAGACCCAATAGGCAGGTTTTTGGTAAACCATTTTATGCAGTCCACTATACCTTTCCAGACTAAAGATATTTTAGTGCAGGTCCAGAATATATGGAAAAAGTCTCGGGAAGCAGCCAACTTTAAAGGGTAAAATTTAGCTTTCAGCTATATTTTGCTTTATATCCTGCTACACGTTCGCAAATTACTTTCCTCTAAATGTGTTGTCACTCATAAAGACCTCCCTGGCTGATAAAGGTAAAACCGTTCTCACCTTTTTCAGGGATTTCTAATTTAAAAATGTAAATGGCTGATGATCTCAGTTTCAGTAACTGTCAGAAAATGTGCATGCTTATTGTCTGGAGATACACCACACTATGCGGCGAAGGCAAAGCTTGGTTCACTTCTCCCATCCCTCACCGCATTACGTGTTATGCTGCAGCACAAATCCTCCTTCAGGAGAATCTCTACTTGACTTGCTGTCATAAAACATAACACACATCATCTACACAATGGCTCAGCATTATTTCGTCACCTCATCTCTCATTATCCAACTGTCACTGCAGCCTGCGTTTGAAAGTAATTAGAGATAAAATGACAGATTGCCGTAAAAGATGACGTTTCCCATTACTGGCCTATTCAATTGGCTGTAATTGGCCAACATTCAGAGTTTTTTTTTTTTTTTTTTTTTCATGCGTTCTGTTCTTCTGATTGCGTCTCTTTCTCATCGCTTCTGAGCTTTGACTCCCGCTTCTTGCATTGACGTGTCCAGCAACGCTCAAAAAAAACTCAGGATGGCGATCGCTTTGTCAAAGACATGATTATGTATTTCCTGTCAGAGAAAATGTATTGCGCTTATTCGTCAACTGTCAAGCCATCAAATGTGCAGCCAAACTCTCCGCTCTATTTAAAATCGAAATCGCTTTATTATGTCGCATATAACATTTGCAAAGTAAAACATTTTTTTGTCAGGACTCAAAATATTTGAATTTTCACTTTTTTTCTAAGTGGAAGCAAATCTTCCTCGCCATAACGCGTCCTTGTTAAGTGGTTGTGGGTGTCAGTCAAACATGAAAACATTGCAGATTGGCACAGAAGGACATAGCCGCCTGATTTTTATCCTGGTGTTTTTTATGGCCTTGTCTACCAATGCTGTTGGCTTTGGCTTCCTAGACATCTGAAGCTGTCGGTTCCTGATTCACGTGCGACTTTCATGTGACTTTTGAAGGTTTACATTGTAGTCTATGACACTCGCCTGGAAGTCAGACCAAAGTAGTGCAGGAACCTTTTTAAAGTCGCTGCGACTTTAAAGTGGGGTTGCGACCAAAAAAAAAAAAATGTGGCTTAAAAATCATAAAACAAATAAAAAAAAAAAAATTTTTTTTACTCACCTCTAAATGCCTGTTGCTAGGGGGACCCTCATAGTCTGCCACCTTCATTGCCCAGGCTAAACGTCACTTCCTGTAGGCGCCGCACAGTCATCTGGGACCTGTCATGTGTCCCAGATGAGTGAGCGTCGAATCACGGCGCACGGCGCCGCTCGCGCATGCGCAGTGGGTGCCCGGCTGTGAAGCCACAGCCGGGTTCCCACATTAAGGATACCGGCGCCGCGAGCGGAGCGAGGAACGAGGGGGGGGGTCTCGTTCCCTCGCATCGCTGGACCCCGGGACAGGTAAGTGTCCGATTATTAAAAGTCAGCAGCTGCAGTATTTGTAGCTGCTGACTTTTAATTATTTTTTTTTTGTGGGCCCTCCACTTTAAGTCGCACATATTTGAAAAACATGGGGGGCGACTTGTCATGCAACTTTAGTGTCCAAGGTTCGCATGACAAGTCGTACAAGTGTGAATGGAGCCTAATGTAGATTAATCTTCAGCTTAAAGCGGAGCTCCACCCGCACCAAAAATATTAAAAGTCAGCAGCTACAAATACTGCAGCTGCTGACTTTTAATAAGGCCCCTTTCACACTGGGGCGTTTTTCAGGCGGTACAGCGCTAAAAATAGCGCCTGTATACCGCCTGAAAAAATCCGGCCCCATTCACTCCAGTGTGAAATACCGCCGCAAAGCGCCGCTACGGTGGCGATCTGCGGGGGATATTAACCCTTTTTCGGCCGTTCGCGGGGGTAAAACCGCACCTCGAGCGGCCGAAACCCGCGGGCAAAACGACGGTAAAGCAGCGCTAAATGTAGCGCTGCTTTACCGACACCGCGGCTCCCCGCCCCAGTGTGAAAGGGGCCTTAATGGACACTTACCTGTTCCAGGTTCCAGCGGTGTCGGCAGAATGTGACGAGCGACCGCTCGTCTCTCGGCTGCCCCCGCCGCCATCCTCTGTCAGGGAATCAGGAAGTGAAGATGCAACAGCTTCACTGCCCGGTTCCCTACTGCGTATGCGCGAGTCGCGCTGCGCGTCTTTATTGGTCCCCGTTGTGTCCTGGGAACTGTGTGTTTCCCAAGACACAGCGGGAACCCTCGGATATGGGCGGGCATCTTCGGATAGGGGCGGGGCAGCTAGTCCCGGAAGTGAGTGCAGATACCTGTATTATACAGATATCTGCACCCCCCTCCCCCCTGAAAGGTGCCAATTGTGGCACCGGAGGGGGGGAGGAATCCGATAAGCGGAAGTTCCACTTTAGGGTGGAACTCCGCTTTAAAGCAAAGCTGTACCTCTCTGATGCTTGCATCTACTCACCATACACTCCGCCATTGCCTTTTTTGGCCATAGTTTCCAGGTTGACTCTGGGTTTCCATCCACCGCCACTTGACCCCAGGACTGGCAGATGGCTACTGTTTTGTGGGATGTACAGTGCATTGCAAAAGTATTCACCCTCCTTGGCATTTTTTGTGTTTTTTGTTGCCTCACAACCTGGAATTAACATGGATTGTTTGAGGATTTGCATCATTTCATTTACAGAACATGTCCACAACTTTGAAGATGTATTTTTTTTTTTTTTATTGTGAAGCAAACAACCAATAGGACAAAATAACAGAAAAAGCCAATGTGCATAACTATTTACCTCCCTAAAGTCAATACTTTGTAGAGCCACATTCTGTGGCTATCACAGCTCCAAGTCACTTTGCATAAGTCTCTGAGTCTTGCCACATCTTACCACTGGGATTTCTGCCCATTCCTCCTTGCAAAACTGCTCCAGCTCCTTCAAGTTGGATGATTTGTGCTAGTGAACAGCAATCTTTAAGTCTGACCACAGATTTTCTATTGGATTGAGGTCTGGGCTTTGACTAGGCCATTCCAACACATTTATATGTTTCCCCTTAAACCACTCAAGTGTTGCTTTAGCAGTGTGTTTGGGGTCATTGTCCTGCTGGAAGGTGAACCTCCGTCCTAGCCTCAAATCGCACACAGAGTGGTACGGGTTTTGCTCCATAATATCCCTGTATTTAGCACCATCCATCTTTCCCTCAACCCTGACCAGTTTCCCAGTCCCGACTTCTAAGAAACATCCCCACAGCATGATGCTGCCACCACCGTTCTTTGGGTGATGTGATGTCTTGGGTTTGCACCAGACATAGCGTTTTCTTTGATGGCCAAAATTTGAGTAAAATTTTAGTCTCATCAGACCAGAGCACCTTCCTCCATACATTTTGGGAGTCTCCCACATGCCTTTTCGCAAACTCAAAACGCGCCATTTTGTTTTTTGCTGACAGTAATGTCTTTCTTCTGGCCACTCTGCCATAAAGCCCAACTCTATGGAGCGTACGGCTTATTGTCGTCCTATGTACAGATACTCCAGTCTCTGCTGTGGAACTCTGTAGCTCCTCCAGGGTTACCTTAGCTCTCTGTGCTGCCACTCCGATTAATGCCCTCCTTGCCCGGTCCGTGAGTTTTGGTGTGCGGCCGTCTCTTGGCAGGTTTGCTGTTGTGCCATGTTCTTTCCATTTGGTTATGATAGATTTGATGGTGCCCCTAGGGATCATCAAAGATTTGGATATTTTTTTATAACCTAACTCTGACTTGTACTTCTCAACAACATCGTCCCTCATTTGTTTGGAGAGTTCCTTGGTCTTCATTGCAGTGTTTTGTTAGTGGTGCCTCTTGCTTAGGTGTTGCAGCCTCTGGGGCCTTTTAAAAAGGTGTGTCTATGTAATGACAGATCATGTGACACTTAGATTGCACACAGGTGGACATCATTTCACTAATTATGTGACTTCTGAAGGTAATTGGTTGATCCAGAGTTTTTTAGGGCTTCATAACAAAGGGGGTGAATACATACGCACATGACAATTATCAGTTTTTTAGTTCTGAAAAATAGCTTTATGTATATATTTTTCTAATTTTACTTCAGCAACTTAGACTACAGGGGGTCCCCGGGTTACAAAACAAGATAGGGACTGTAGGTTTGTTCTTAAAGTGGAGTTCCACCCACTTTTACAACTCTTCAGCATCCCTCACTAAACTGTGCACTGTAAACAAATTGGATATTTTTTTTATTTTTTTTTCAGCACAGACTGTATATCTGCTGTATTCATTTTTCACTTCCTCCTCCCTGGCCGCGGCCCATCGCATCATTTCCTGTTTGCAATGCCTCCTGGGAAGGGGCAGCAACTTCCTCTCAAACTGCCGTTGCTATGGAAACCTGACCTGAAACCTATTACACTGCTTATGCTGCACTGAGCATGTACGAGATCTGCAAGGATGAGATCCAGGAAGAAATACAGTCTGGCTTCAGATGCCCACACTTAAGATGGCCACGGCCTGCTGCAAGTTTATAAAATAACAAACTACTGCTAAAAACTAACAAAACAGACCTTAGTTTACAGACTAACTTTACTAGAAAAACATTAAGCTTGTGTATTATAGGGGTATTTTTATTTAAAAAGTATAATTTCGGCCGGAACACCACTTTAAGTTGAATCTGTTTGTAAGTCGGAACAGGTACATTTTTTAAGTGTAGCTCCAGCCCAAAAATCTATTTTTAAGTTTTTTAGACAACATAGAGAAGGGTTATCACCCCTGTAACATTTGTTTTGCTGTCTGTGCCCCTGTTCAGAAGATTTCACTTCACCTTCTGTCCCAATGACAATTGGATTTTGAAAATTTTGGGTTGTTAGGGAAACATGGACTGGTGATAAAGCGTCAGTGGAGACACCTTTTTCCCATATTAACTCTTACAGGAGTGAATTTCCCTTCCTAGGGGTAGATTTCCTCTCACTTCCTGTTGTCTCCCTCCGTTTGTAAGTAGGAGTCGTTTGTAAGTCGGATGTTTGTAAGTAGGGGACCCCCTGTATTGTGTTCTGATCCATCACATATAATTCAGATTAAAAAAACATTGAACTAAAGGCTGTAATGTAAGAAAATAGGTAAAAAGCCAAGGGGGTGAATACTTTTGCAAGGCACTGTAGGTTATATTCAGTTCTCCAGTAGGTAAATAGTTAACGCGTGTAAAATTAAAAATAAGCGCTAGAGAGGCACGCTATTTAGTTTGCTTTAGGCAATGCATCAGACTCACTGATCCACCCCCAGCCTGCTGGTTGGATAGTGAAAGAAGCAGGACTTGATAATATGAAAAAAAGATGGAAAAAAATGATTTTATTAACAAATAAAGAGCAATTGTTTACGAGAGACGATAATGTAGTAAATGAAATGTCATTCATTTAGGGTTTACATCCACCGTAAATAATCTTGTGTGTGCCTGCTCTCTATACCCCTCCATGCGGGTTGACGGCACAGCTACGGATTCCCAGAACCCTCCGGGCACCACTGCGCCTAAAGGAATGGAATAGCACATGTAATCACTATGTCTTTCTAAGTTCATTACGCATCACGATGTAATCACGATGTAATCACGATGTAACAGCTGAGTTCCCCTATTGTGTACAGCAGACATAATTTTTGCACAGTTGTACAACATCCTCTAATACACACGTATTATTATTTTTTCAGATGGAGACGGCCAACAGGATCATCTGCTACCAGCTTGTGAAGATGATCTGTGTCTGAAGAGCGTCATCTATCTCATGAAACATGGCTCCACTCAGGTTAGATATGAGTTTTGCAATTTTTTTTACCTGAAGTGGAAGAAAAGGCTAATTCCAGCTATTCCTAACAAAAATTCCCCTCCCCCTTATCCTGCCTAACCTATATAAAAAAAAAAAAAAAAAAAAAAAGATGTGGGTACTTACCTATTTTTAAATTGCTCTTGTCCGTTCACATTATTCTGCTGCTCCGGCTGCCCTTTGTCAGTGAGCTGCTGCTGCTTAGGAGTGGAGGAAGCACCTTATATATAGAAGACAGGGAGTGGGCGCACCAGCCTTGTTATATTTAGACACTGTTTATTAATAGTGAAATAGGTTATTGTACTTACAAACCAATTATAAGGACATGCTCATCATAAATATCCAAATGGAGAATGGCCAAAACCACTATACATGCTGGGAAGGTGCCACACGGGTCTGCAGATGCTGACATGTTTCGAGAGGGGTCCCCTCTTTATCAGAGCTCTGATGAAGAGGGTACCCTTAAAGCAGTGTTCCACCCAAAAAAAAATTGTAAAAGCTAGCAGCTACACATACTGCAGCTACTGGCTTTTAACAATAGGACACTTACCTGTCCTTGAGTCCCACAATGTCGGCACCGCAGCTGATTTTTCCATCAGCTGTCGGGTGCTGCCGCCGCCATTGCGGGTAAGGGAACCCAGTAGTGTAGCCTTACGGCTTCACGTCGGGAACCCTACTGCGCATAGGCGAGGCTCCGCTCCTCTCTCCTACTGGCCCGGCGACAGGGAGAGGAGGAGGGATCCCCGGGGTCATGTCACAGGCCGCGGCCGGACTCCCGGAAGTGGGAACGGGATACCTGTCAAAGATGGGTATCCTGTTCCCCCTCCCCCCCTGAAAGGTGCCAATTGTGGAACCGGAGGGGGAGAGGAGACAAATGAGCAGAAGTTCCACTTTAAGAAACATGTCAGCATCTGCAGGCCCATGTTGCATCTTCCCAGCATACAAGAAGAATGCATAGATGTTCTGGTGATTCTCCATTTGGCCATTTATGATGAGCGTGTCCTTATTATTGGTTTGTGAGTATAATGACCTATTTCCCTTTGAATAAACAGTGTCTACAAATAATGCACTAGGCCGGTGCCTAACAGATTGAGGCTTCTGGGTATTGATATAGGAACATGTGACCCATGTGACAGTTCCTGGGCCTGAGCACCAAGTCTCTGTCCCTAAACTCTGTCACATTTGATGGGGGATGTAGACATGGCAAGGGGTAATGTAGATGTGTGAGTATACCTTCTGCCAAGAGGCGGTGTCACTTTTCCCCAAATGGCATAGCGACAGTGTCTCTTTAAACAGTGTCAGAAACCATGAAATCAGACCGAGGCAGAAGTACATAGCCAATAGTTCGGTAACCGGAACAGATAGTCAGCCAAGCCAGAAGATCAGGGATCAGTGTAGTGAAACGGCAAGCAGGATCTGGAGCCAGAAGGGATGTCAGCCAAACAAGTCTTTAAACAGGAGTGCAGGAGATAGTCTCTGTGATGTTGACCAAGGCAAAGGCAGAGATCCTCTGAGCTGGGCGGCTTAAGTAGGCAGGACTGACGAGCAGGATATCATCAACAGCTGAGTAACTGTGGAGAGATAGGAGCTGGCAATTAGCCGACAGCTGAGCGGCCAGCTC
This sequence comes from Lithobates sylvaticus, assembly GCA_028564925.1. NCBI lineage: Eukaryota > Metazoa > Chordata > Amphibia > Anura > Ranidae > Lithobates > Lithobates sylvaticus. The sequence continues at coordinate 12,114,917 of CM053034.1, forward strand.
AGAGAAGGAAGGGCTGAGCCCGGCCCTGACAAACAGACCTTTCATATTTTAGTTGACAAGTCCAATTTCATTTATCAAGTGCCTGAGGACTGAATAGTCTCAAACAGTTGCTCTAACACAGAGGTCTCCAAACTGTGATCTGGTGGCTGGATGCAGCCCATTGCTGGTTTTCTTCCAGCCCTTGGGACTCTGTTGCTGACACCAACAATGGGGCACTATTCCTCCCACTGACACCATCAATGGGGCACAATTCCTTCCCTTGACAATAATGATGGGGCACTATTCCTCCCACTGACACCAACAATGGGGCACTATTCCTCCCACTGACACCATCAATGGGGCACAATTCCTTCCCTTGATAATAATGATGGGCCACTATTCCTCCCACTGACACCAACAATGAGGCACTATTCCTCCCACTGACACCAACAATGGGCACTATTCCTCACACTGACACCAACAATAGGGCACTATTCCTCACACTGACACCAACAATGGGGCACTATTCCTCACACTGACACCAACAATAGGGCACTATTCCTCACACTGACACCAACAATGGGGCACTATTCCTCACACTGACACCAACAATGGGGCACTATTCCTCACACTGACGCCAACGATGGGGCAGAATTCTTTAAATTGACAGCAACGATGGGGCACTATTTCTCTCACTGACACCAACAATGGGGAATTATTCCTCCCACTGACACCAACAATTGGGCACAATTCCTCCCACTGACACCAACGATGGGGCAATATTCTTCCAACTGACACCAATGATTGGGCACTATTCTTCCCATGGACACCAAAGATGGGACATTGTTTACTCCCACTGGACGCCAGGACATTTTTTACTCCTACTGGCCACAGTCCGGCCCCCCAAAGTCTGGAGGACCATAAACTGGCCCATTGTTTGGAAATTTTGGAGACCGCGGCGCTCCTCTAACAGATTGAGGCTTCTGGGTATAGATATAGGAACATGTGACCCATGTGACAGTTCCTGTGCCTGAACACTGTCACATCCGATGGGGAACGAGGGGGATTGGAGATGGGTGAGTTTACCTTCAGGAGGTGGTGTCACTCCCCCCTCCCCCTCCGAATGGCATAGCGACAGTGTCTCTTTAAACATGCCTTTCATATTTTAGTTTTCAAATCCAACCTCATTAATCAAGTGCCTGAGGACCGAATAGTCTCGGACAGTCCGCTTCCCCATGGCAACCAGTAAAATGATTTTCAAGGTCTAATTTTCCAAGGGAATATCTCATTGGCTGTTAGATTAAACCCTGCCCTCTTCTGATCCAAGGATAAACTATTTTTTTTTACTCCCGTTTGATTTTAAGAACTCCAGTCTGAACAAAAAAAATCTTTTTTAGTCCCTAATGACGGAGCTGTTTAGATCTCTAAATATAACCTATCCATTTCTGAAGCTGCGAGGGCTGAACGCCGGGAATAACTTGTCTGCCTTGCTGTGCTTTAAAGAGACACCACCGATTTCAGCCTTTCTTAACCCTTTTACCCTAGAAGTGATTTTCAGGTCTCGTGGAACCTCCACTAAAATGTATAAACTCGAGTATAAGCCGAGTTTTTCAGCACATTTTTTATGTGCTGAAAATGCCCCCCTCGGCTTATACTCGAGTCAAGCACTTTTCTGCAGCAGAGAATGACATTTTCCGACCCGCGTTTGGGGCCCCGTATCTCGGGGCCAATTGGTGCTAGGAACCCCAAATTTGGTGTGCAAACCCAATGGAACGAACACTACAACATTTGGGGTCCCTAGCACTAAGTGGCCCCGAGATACAGCACCCCAAAGTCGGTCAACTGTGTCCATCTGCAGCAATGTCATTTCGGGACCCTTTGGGTCCAGAGACCCCAAATTTTGGCTGCAGCTAGGGGGCCTCTAGGAACCCTTAACTACCAAGTTTGAAGTTCGGGGGACCTATGGCTGCAAATGGGCAAAGTGAGGCTTCAAATGGGCACAGTGAGGCTGCATATGGGCATTGTTGACCCTCTTTTCCACTTACAGTAGCTGCGCATTTCTCACCCTTTGGCTTATACTCGAGTCAATACGTTTTCCCAGTTTTTTGTGGTAAAATTAGGTGCCTCGGCTTATTTTCGGGTCGGCTTATACTCGAGTATATACGGTATCTACAGCTCACTGTACATTGGGATCAGTAAGTTAAAGTTATAATATATAATAATAAAGAATGAGGTGTACATAGAATACATGACACCTAAGGTAAATCATTTTTAACACCTTCAGCTCTATTTATTATTATTACAGGTACTTGTATAGCGCTGTTAATGTACACAGCGCTTTATATATATATTATACAGTCACATCAGTCCCTGCCCTCAAGGAGCTTACAATCTAAGGTCTCAAACTCACATTCATACATACACATATTGGGGCCAAATTAAGACAGGAGCAAACCAACCTACCAGCATGTCTGTGGAGTATGTTCTGTGAGAGGAAGAATGTCCCTTATATTTTAGGTCATTGGAAAGCATGCCCACCTCAATATTGGAGGTCAGGGGCAAGAATGCCATCTTTACAGACAGCTATAAGCTCAATGGTGGCAAGCCGCTGGCCCTGGAACCTTGCATTGACCATCAGGTTGAAGGCCAATCTGCCACTGCTCAAAGAACCCCTAGCAACCTTTTGAAGAACCCTAGGGTTCCATGGAATCCTGGTTTAGAATGGCTGCCCTATTCAGTGTAAATATGCCTTCCCTAACCCAATGATATTCACCTCTACAGCAGTTGCCCACCGTTCCTTTCTCTGTCCCACCCGGCACAAAATGCCTTTGAATATGGGAGAGTATGTGACCTTCTCCCATGATGCAGCCTATTCCAGCCTTGTGCAGATCTACAATCTTGTCTGTGACATCCTTTGACGGCTCTTTGGTCTTCCCCATGATGGTGGGTTTGAATGGAAGAAAGAGATTCTGTGGACAGGTGAGTTGTCGATAGGAGCACCTTCTTACATTGACAGGACTAATCTGTGTACCACATGAGCACCTACTGTAGCCAGTCTGTGGGAGCCAGAATTATTGTTGGTTGGTAGGGGATCAAATACTTATTTTACTCACTGAACTGCAACTTAATTAATAACGTGTTTTTTTCTGGAATTTTGGTTCATATTCGGTCTCTATCATTTAAAATACACCTATGATAACACTTATAGACTAGGGCTGTGAAAATAAAAGATTAATTCCTCGATTAATCGTTAATTCTTTTGATCGTTCAAAATTCTGTTGATCGGTACTCACTTCTCCGCCGGCTTCCGGGTCTTCAGGGAGTTCCGTCGGAGATCCGGTGACGTCACGGACATCAACGTCACTGGACTCCTCCCCGTTCCCCAAGTGCCTCCGTCTGCTAACGAAGGAAAGGGGGAGGAGTCTGGTGACGTCAAAGTTCTGATTGAACGTAACGCGCACGGGGGAGGAGCTACGCATGACGTCACCTGCAGCTGCCCTACGGAACTAACACGATTGTCGGCTTTACACGCTGTGTTTTTATCATCTTTATGTGAGTAGTTTGTGTTTGAACACAAAAATTTAATCTTATACTTAAGCGGTGAGCACTTAGATCTTTTCTTTCTACCCATGACCTGGCGCCCTTGCTGAGATCTAAGGAGACGTGAGAGAAGTTTATGGTCCGTGTTAACCTTTTGATACCCGCTTGCATGACCACCTGTTTGCACAGGGGTCCATGCCATAAGGTGAGAGTGATTAGTTAGACCGGAGGTGGAGGGATTGTCGCGCTACTGTGGGAAAAAAAATGACTTACATCAGTGCTACAGTTTGAATTTAAAACGTATTTGTGTGAACTGTGAAGTTAAGTCATGGATTGTGGAAACTAACTAGTGTCGGGTGATTGTATATAGTGTATACCACATTTACCACTGACTAATGCAGAGCTGCAATGCAAGGAGATCAGCTAAAAGTAGTTGGATCTGTATGTGCGTTATAATTAATCGAAGTTAATCGATTAAAAAAAAAAAATCGATGAATCGAACATGAACATTTTAATCAGTAACAGCCCTATTATAGACCCTTCATTTGTTTGTAAGTGAACAAACTTTTGCAGGGGATCAAATCATTTTTTTCTCCACTGTAATCTATGTAGCCTAATTTTAGTTATCTAATACTTTGCTATTTTAACTGGAACATTATCAGCCAGTAGCTGTCTTCAATTCCTACCTTAAAATTAGAGTTCACAAATCCTTTAATGATGAGGTTATTAATGTGGACTGTATTAGTGTGAATGTTTAATCATTTGCCATTAGCTGTCATGTACCGGCAATGGAGTGGAAGATTGACACACTAATTCTAGAGGCATTTTGCTTAAACTAAATCGACAGGACTGCCTTATCAATTTCATGTTCTTTTACTTAAAAGGGCCGGCGGTGGTTGAAGCACAGAAGGGTTTAGTGGAAGAGGATCATCTTAGGTCCTGTTGATGTGAAGAACTGCAGATTCAATGGTGTCGGTATAGCAGTTTAGCTGCTCCTAGACCCTTACCCATTGAGGGGCCTTGGGTAAAGACTTGTAAAGAAATAGGACCACCAGAAAGGATAATCCATTCAGGCGGTTCGGTGCAAATGGTTGTCTTTATCACAATCTGATAGCGCATGCATTTCAGGGTTATCAGAATCTACCATCTTTAGGGCTGAAGTGTAAAAGGATAGTAACATAATATACATTATTGCGGTAAACCAAAAAAAATATATATACCATATTTATCGGTGTATAACACGCAATTTTCCCGCTTTAAAATCAGGGGAAAATTGTGGGTGCGGGTTATACGTCAATCCCTGTTGTCTGAGGGAAGAGGAGCGCCGCCGACATAGACCGAGCCGAGGCCGAGTGAACTGTGTACTCGGCTCTGCTCGCAGTCACGCCCAGTCCCGCCTCCTAGCATTTACATCCCGCCATTGGACCAGTGTTGTGTCAATCATAGGAGCTGGGCCAAGAGGCAGAACTGCGAGAGGAGCCGAGGGCACAGGACATCCGGCTCTGTCTCTCGGCGGCGCAATTTAAAAAACGATCATGCTGCAATTGGGCATGGCTGCAGATGGACACTATTGGGCATGGCTGCAGATGGGAGACTATTGGGCATGGCTGCAGATGGGAGACTATTGGGCATGGCTGCAGAAGGACACTATTGGGCATGGCTGCAGATGGACACTATTGGGCATGGCTGCAGATGGAGACTATTGGGCATGGCTGCAGATGGAGACTATTGGGCATGGCTGCAGATGGAGACTATTGGGCATGGCTGCAGATGGAGACTATTGGGCATGGCTGCAGATGGAGACTATTGGGAATGGCTGCAGATGGAGACTATTGGGAATGGCTGCAGATGGAGACTATTGGGCATGGCTGCAGATGGAGACTATTGGGCATGGCTGCAGATGGAGACTATTGGGCATGGCTGCAGATGGAGACTATTGGGCATGGCTGCAGATGGAGACTATTGGGCATGGCTGCAGATGGAGACTATTGGGCATGGCTGCAGATGGACACTGATAAGGCTGCATTGATGGGCATTTAAAAATGTAAGTTTTTTTTTTTTCTTAAACTTCCCTCCTAAACTTGGGGTGCATATTATACGCAGATAAATATGGTGTGTGTATGTATGTATGTGTGTGTGTATATGTATGATATATATATATATATATATATATATATATATATATATATATATATATAATATACAACACTATGCAAAAGTTTTAGACAGGTATGTAATTTAAGAATGCTTTCAAGAATATATTATTTTAGTGGTTTATTTTTATCAATTTAGAAAATGCAGCGAGCGACCAGAAGAAGAAAAATCTAAATCAAATCAATATTTAGTGTCTCTATCCTTTGGCTTCAAACCAGCAGGAATTTTTCCACTTGCACAAAGTCAGTGATTTTGTAGGATTAGAATCGGGTATATGATTAACCAATTATACCAAGCAGGTGATAACAATCATCAATTTCATATGTAGGTTTAAACACAGTCATTAAGGGAAACAGAAACAGCTGTGAAGGTGGCTAAAAACTGGGTAAGGAACAGCCAAACTCCTACGCTACTAAGGTGAGGTTGTGGAAGACAATTTCATGTCACATGTCATACACCATGGCAAAACTGAGCACAGCAACAAGGCACAAGGTAGTTGTACTGTATCAGCAAGGTCTCTCACAGGCAAAAATGTTATATCTGACTGGCGTTTCAAGATGTGCTGTTCAAGCTCTTTTGAAGAAGAACAAAGAAATAGGCAACTTTGAGGACTGTAGATGCAGTAGTCGGCCAAGGAAACTTGATGCAGTAGATGAAAGTCCCATCAGGCTTACTTCCCTTTGACATCGGAAGATCTCCAGCAGTGCCATCAGCACAGAACTGGTGGGACCCAGGTACACCCATCTACTATCTGGAGAAGTCTGGCCTAAAGTGGTTTTCATGGGAGAATTGTGGCCATATAGCCATACCTCTGATGTGGAAACAAGGCTAAGCGACTCAACTATGCATGAAAACTGGGGTGCAGAAAAATGGCAGCAAGTGCTCTGGACTGATGAGTCAAAATTGGAAATATTTGGCTGTAGCAGGAGGCAGTTTGTTGGCGAAGGGCTGGAGAGCGGTACAATAATGGGTGTCTGCAGGTAACTGTGAAGCATTGTGGAGGTTCCTTGCCAATTTAGGGCTGCATTTATGCAAATGGAGTTGGAGACTTGGTCAGGATCAATGGTGTCCTCAATGCTGAGAAATACAGGCAGATACTTATCCATCATGCCATACCATCAGGGAGGCGTGTGTTTAGCCCCTAAATTTATTCTGCAGCAGAACAATGACCCCAAACATACAGCCAATGTCATTAAGAACTATCTCTAGTGTAAAGAAGAACAAGGAGTCCTGGAAGTGATGGTTTGGCCCCCACAGAGCCCTGATCTCAACATCATGGAGTCTGTCTGGGATTACATGAAGAGACAGAAGGATTTGAGACAGCTTAGTTCTCCAAGATGTTTAGATCAACCTACCTACCGAGTTCCTTCAAAAACTGTGTGCAAGTCTACCTAGAAGAACTGAATAATTGATGCTGTTTTGAAGGCAAAAGGTTGTGTGCTATTGTTTTCTGACAGTGGGGACTCCTCCATTGTCAAAATACCTTGATCAGCGCTGCAGCTGATCGAATGAACGTTTCCCAGCAGTCCTGTTTGAGAAAAAAAGATGTACTGTTGGACAGGGAAGGACAGACGCCAACTCGGCCAGTTCCTGTTCAACCAGATGAAATTCAATCTGTTGTTGTCGTTTTTTGATGCTCCTTTTATTTTATACCTCAAGGATAGAAACACCGAAAATGCTATTGTTGACTTGTTCTTTGATGTGCATTATCCAAAACTTATATCACTTACCTTTGCTGTTTGCTAAGTCAGTAACCTGATACAGGCACATACTAGGGATGCACCGATGCCACTTTTTTGAAACAGAGTACGAGTACCGATACTTGACATTGTGTACTCACCGATACCAATTACCGATACCTATCGCCTACGAAGAGGGGTGGTTTGGGAGGTGGCCGGGGGTTGTTGTTTGGGAGCCGGGTGATGGCAGGGTGGGAGGGGAGGGGTAAGTGAGGGCAAGGTAGTTGAGGGTGGGGTAAAATAAGGATTGTGGGGTGGGAGAGTTTAGATGGAAAAGGCTGTGATCGCTGGGGGGGTGGGGGGGGGGTGGGGATAGGAGGGTTATTGGGAGACATGGGGGCAGAGGTGACAGCTGGTAGAGGGAAGGAGGAGACAACAGGCAGAAGTGACTGCAGGCATGGTACAGGACACAGTCGGGGACTAAAGGCATGGTACAGGAGACAGCCAGCGACTGCAGGCATGGTACAGGAGACAGCCAGAGACTGCAGGCATGGTACAGGAGACAGCCAGAGACTGCAGGCATGGTACAGGAGACAGCCAGAGACTGCAGGCATGGTACAGGAGACAGCCAGAGACTGCAGGCATGGTACAGGAGACAGCCAGAGACTGCAGGCATGGTACAGGAGACAGCCAGAGACTGCAGGCATGGTACAGGAGACAGCCAGAGACTGCAGGCATGGTACAGGAGACAGCCAGAGACTGCAGGCATGGTACAGGAGACAGCCAGAGACTGCAGGCATGGTACAGGAGACAGCCAGAGACTGCAGGCATGGTACAGGAGACAGCCAGAGACTGCAGGCATGGTACAGGAGACAGCCAGAGACTGCAGGCATGGTACAGGAGACAGCCAGAGACTGCAGGCATGGTACAGGAGACAGCCAGAGACTGCAGGCATGGTACAGGAGACAGCCAGAGACTGCAGGCATGGTACAGGAGACAGCCAGAGACTGCAGCATGGTACAGGAGACAGCCAGAGACTGCAGGCATGGTACAGGAGACAGCCAGAGACTGCAGGCATGGTACAGGAGACAGCCAGAGACTGCAGGCATGGTACAGGAGACAGCCAGAGACTGCAGGCATGGTACAGGAGGCAGCCAGAGACTGCAGGCATGGTACAGGAGGCAGCCAGAGACTGCAGGCATGGTACAGGAGACAGCCAGAGACTGCAGGCATGGTACAGGAGACAGCCAGAGACTGCAGGCATGGTACAGGAGACAGCCAGAGACTGCAGGCATGGTACAGGAGACAGCCAGAGCCTGCAGGCATGGTACAGGAGACAGCCAGAGACTGCAGGCATGGTACAGGAGACAGACAGAGACTGCAGGCATGGTACAGGAGACAGTCGGGGAATGAAGGCATGGTACAGGGAGAGAGCCAGGGACTGCAGGCATCGTGCAGCAAGGAAACAACGCTTGAGAGCTGTAAGGATGGGCGGGCCTGCACCTAGCAATGCCAATGGGAGGATGAGGCGGGGAAGGCACTGTCTGGAGGGGAGGAGAAGGCGGTGAAGGCACTGACCGGAGGGGAGGAGGAGGGGGGAAGGCACTGTCCGGAGGGGAGGAGGAGGCGGGGAAGGCACTGTCTGGAGGGGAGGAGAAGGCGGTGAAGGCACTGACCGGAGGGGAGGAGGAGGCGGGGAAGGCACTGTCCGGAGGGGAGGAGGAGGCATGGAAGGCACTGTCCGGAGGGGGGGAGGAGGCGGGGAAGGCACTGTCCGGAGGGGAGGAGGAGGCATGGAAGGCACTGTACGGAGGGGAGGAGGAGGCGGGGAAGGCACTGTCCGGAGGGGAGGAGGAGGCGGGGAAGGCACGGTCTGGAGGGGAGGAGGAGGTGGTCCGCTCCCAAGCGACGTCACTTCCGGTATCGGAGCATTTTCGGGAGTACCGATGCTCGCGAAAATGGCTAGTATCGGTGCCGATCGGTATCGGTGCATCCCTAGCACATACACAACAAATATCCCAACACCTGATGTGCAAATGATTATTCTAGGTCAGTGGTCCAGCTAATAATGACATTGCAGGAGAATGGACCCTCAAAAACTTATTTTAATCCATGGTCACATCAAGCTCCAGGTGTCAAGTCAGCAATGATGGCTTCCAAATTTGTTGTGAAAGTTTCTTTTTATATATGAAATTAGAAAAAAAAAATGATTTACTTCTTTTTATCCACGGAGCAGCTAACCGAACATTTACATTTTCCACCAATTAAGTTTTCCAGCTCCTGCTGCAACAGAAGGGGTTATTATTTTTGTTCCGCTCCATCTTCTCATCCAGCTAACATGACAAATAAGAGCGTTTCATCATCTGGCCCAAAAGCTGTCCCCAATCCCTGTATTAGCTGTATTGACAATAGAAGCAGATATGATAATATAGGTCAAACAGGAATCTTCGGCTGTATAAATTTAGATTTCAGCTCTGTATAAATTTAGCTTTCCTTACCCCAATCTCATTAAGTTTCTTCAGAAATATCTGCCATGTAAGCCTTTAAAGTTCTGCCAGTGTGCCTTGTACATATTAACATTTTTAGCTTAAAATAACACTGAAGAAAAAACTGATATTACAGTGAAGAAAGGACAGGTAAAGACACCCTTATTATCCAGAGCACCTTTCTCTGTGCACCCCTCTGAAACAGCTTTGCTTTTATTGCTTAAGGCAGGGGCCTCCAAACTTTCTAAACAAAGGGGCAGCTTACTATCCTTCAGACATTAGAGGGGCCAGACTGGGGCCAGTGGGAGTAGAAAATGTCCTGGTGTTGCTAACAATGCCCCATCATTGGTGTCAGTGGTAGGAATTTTGCCCCATTGTTGGTGTCACTGGTAGGAATGATGCCCCTGTCAGGAACCATAGACCAGGCACAGACATGCAGTAAAAAATTACACCTTTACTGTAATAGCAAAAAAAAAAAAAAATGAGCAGTTCATGAACGTAGTCAAAAACAAAAGCCAGGGTTTAGAAGCCAGAGCGGGTAATCAGACGATCCGGGATCAGGGAGCCAGAAGTCAGCCTTGTCAGGAGCCAAAAATCAGGAGCAGGAATCGCAAGAGAAGTCAGCCAGGCCAAGTTATACACAGGAACGCTGGAGATGTTGAGTCACTGTGGAAACATGAGTGGTTGGAAATTCACCGACAGCTGAGCAGCCTTTGTGCACTGAAGAAAGAGCTGCTAGTAAATAGCAGAAGCCCAGCCCTGATAGCCCTATTGTTGTTTTCATTGACAGGAATTCTGATCCATTGTTAAGTTCAGTGGGAGGAATAGTGCCCCAAAGGCTGGATAAAGGCAAGCAGAGGGCCGCAGTTTTAAGACCAATGACTTAAGGGTTCAGTTTCCCCCATTTCAGGGCTAACTCTTACCCACCAGTTGTCATGACTTTAAAAAGAACACCCTTCCTTCCGCCAATGAGGTGCTTTTATCATACAGTTGAGTATGACGTAGCCAAAAAAGGAGAAGCAGTGAAGAAGCATAGATCTAGTATACCTTGGTGGGGGGGGGGCACTAATGGGGGGCATTGCCTCTTTGCCTGAGTGTCAGAGAGGCAGATGACAGTGTCCCTTTAACTCTCCAACATTGATGCTATGGTTACACTCGTTTGACAGCCGCCGAAGCTCTGCTACCCAGCAGCTGCTCTGCCACTCAGCAGCTGCTCTTCCTGCCCCTCCTCTCTGCTGTCTATTCACAGAATTGTTTGTATTTTGTGTATGGCTTTGCATAATACAAGGTGCTCCGTGACTGGACAGGTGGAAAGCAGGGGTGGACAGATCAGCTGCAAACAACTCCACAACTTCTGTGGAAGAGACCTGAAGGTCCAGTGTCAAAATGCCGGAAGTATGAGGATAGCTGTACTTCCCACACACTGTAAAAGGGTCAATTGAAAATCCATGAGGTGGGTTAGACCTCTTTAGACTTAAAGCGGAACATTCTGTAATTTTTTCATCTTCAATACTCAGGTAGGACGTGGCATTTAAATGATGCTAAATTGGTACTAAAGGGCCCAAAGTGTGGCACAAAAATATCCCCCACACCATTACACCACCACCACCGTTGATACAAGGCAGGATGCTTTCATTTTGTTTAGGCCACATTCTGACCATCTAATCTTCTATTGTCCAGTTTTGGTGATCCTGTGCAAATTGTAGCCTCAGTTTTTTGTTCTTAGCTGACAGGAGGGGCACCCGGTGTGGTCTTCTGCTACTGTAGCCCATCTGCTTCAAGGTTCGATGTGTTGTGTGTTCAGAGATGTTATTATTCTGCATACCTTGGGTGCAACGAGTGGTTATTTGTGTTACTGTTGCCTTTCTATCATCTTGAGTCTGCCCATTCTCCTCTGACATCAACGAGGCATTTTCCTCCACACAACTGCCGCTCACTGGATATTTTCTCTTTTATGGACCATTCCCTGTAAACCCGAGAGATATCTTTTAACTTTGATGTGATTTTTTTGAATAAAAAGGCAATTTGCGGCTGTCCAGAACCATTTACTGTTTTAAACCCGAGAGATGGTTGTGTGTAGAAATCCTAGAAATACTCAGACCAGCCCATCTGGCCCCAACAACCATGCCACATTCAAAGTCACGTAAATCCCCTTTCTTCCCCATTCTGATACTCGGGTTGAACTTCAGCAAGTTGTCTTCACCACGTCTGAATGCCTAAATGCATTGAGTTGCTGCCATGTGATTGGCTGATTGGCAATTTGTGTTACCAAGCAATTGAACAGGTGTACCTAATAAAGTGTCTGGTGAGTATATAGTGGTGGCATAGAGCAGGGTTTCTCTACCAGGGTTACATGGAACTCTAGGGTTCCTCCAGAGGTTGTTAGGGGTTCCTTGATCAATGAGAAATTTCTGCCTCTCAGATAAGTTCCCACTGACACCATCAAGCTTTTTAGCTCTCTGTAAGGGGGTAATTCTTCCCAATGACCTCACATTCTTCCCACCGACCATCACACTAATGAGTTGTAGATATAGTAATTTTTAGGTAGGAGTTCCCCGAGATTGGAAAGTTATTTCAGCGGTTCCTCTGTGTTGAAAGGGTTAAGAAAGGCTGGCATAGAGGGATAGACTTATAGGGAAGGGTTCTTTGTAAAACTCTGCTTGTGTAATGATGAATGTGTTTCTATTATTATTATATGTTCTATGTACCGTATATACTCGAGTATAAGCCGAGTTTTTCAGCACATTTTTTTGTGCTGAAAATGCCTCCCTCGGCTTATACTTGAGTCAAGCACTTTTCTACAGCAGAGAATGACATTTTCCGAACTGACTTTGGGGCCCCGTATCTCGGGGCCACTTGGTGCTCGAACAACAACGGACACTACAACATATCCAAATCTGGGGTTCCTAGCTCCAAGTGGCCCCGAGATACGGGGCCCCAAAGTCGGTTCGGAAAATGTCATTCTCTGCTGCAGAAGTGCTTGAAATATTCCGAACCGACTTTGGGGCCCCGTATCTCGGGGCCACTTGGAGCTAGGAACCCCAGATTTGGATATGTTGTAGTGCTAGTTCCACTGTGTCTGCACACTACATTTGGGGTTCCAAGTTCCTAGCAAATTCAGTGAACTGTGTCCACCTGCAACAATGTCATTTCGGGACCCTTTGGGTCCAGAGACCCCAAATTTTGGCTGCTGTTGGCAGAGAATGACATTTTCTGAACCAACTTTAACGCCCCATATCTCTGGGCCACTTGGCGCTAGCAACCCCAAATTTGATGTGCAAACCCAGTGGAACTAGCACTACAACATATCCAAAGGGGTTCCTAGCACTAAGTGACCCCGAGATACGGAGCCGCAAAGTCAGTTCGGAAAATGTCAGTCTCTGCTGCAGAAAAGTGCTTGACATTTTCCGAACCGACTTTGGGGCCCCGTATCTCGGGGCCACTTTGTGCTAGGAACCCCCTCTTTGGATATGTTGTAGTGCTAGTTCCACATATCCAAAGTTGGGGTTTCTAGCACCAAGTGGCCCTAAGATACGAGGCCCCAAAGTCGGTCAACTGTGTCCATTTGCAGCAATGTCATTTCGGGACCCTTTGGGGTCTAGGGGGCATCTAAGATCTCTTAACTACCGAGTTTGAAGTTTGGGGGACCTATGGCTGCAAATGGGCACAGTGAGGCTGCAAGTGGGCACAGTGAGGCTGCAAATGGGCATTGTTGACCCTCTTTTCCACTTACAGTAGCCGCGCATTTCTCACCCTTATACTCGAGTCCTTCAAATTGTGCCAAAAAACATCACCAAATAGGTAAAAATGTAATATAAAGTAAAAATACTTTTTTTACTTTATATTACATTTTTACCTATTTGGTGATGTTTTTTGGCACAATTTGCGTACTTAGAGCACAATTTTTGCATTCATCATTTGCTCCATAGAGTACTGTCTACTATCAAAATAGTATGATTAATTTATTTTAATTTTGTTCATTTTAGCGCAACTTTATACATTTTTACATGTTTATTTAATATTCGGTTATAAAAGTTGGATTTTATTAGACAGTTGCATTATGATTTTTTTTTTAGCACCTTTAATTGTCCAGTTTTGTGAAAGTGTTTGTTTTCTTCCACCTAAAAATTAAAAAAGGTTTGGCTGCCGATGTGCTTTAATTGTTTTTCCAACATAACATCCTCTTGTATTCTTTCTTTGTTTTTAGTGGGTTCCAGTGTTGCAGAACTTCACCAATGCAAACACAATTTGGGCATTTGTACCACCAACCGCTCCTCTTACCCAGTCATTTCCCATCACCCTTCATATGGGAGATTATAACATGGACGGGTACCCAGATGCACTGGCAATTCTGAAAAACACATCTGGAAGGTTTGTGCAGTTATATAAAATTTGATGATTTCATTATTATTATGCCGGAGATTGTGGATGTTTGGGAGGAAAATTTGGAGATCGTCAGTAGTCTTCTGTGACCACACTCTCTTATGCCGCGTACACACGGTCGGAATTTCCGATAGAAACAGTCCGATGGGAGCTTTTCATCGGATTTTCCGACCGTGTGTACGCGACATAAGAATCTTCTTTAACCCTTTTGCTGCCAGGCCCTGTCACCCATTTTCCCCCCCAGGGTGGTCAGACCATTTTTGCAATTTTTTACTTTTTTTTTTTACAGTTTTTTATTTTCTATTACCTACAGCCTTGAAAGTTTGTAAAAGACCCACCAATCTATATATTTTATGAAAGCAAAGAGCCTGTAAAATGTAAAGCTGGTGCTGTTGATTTTGCACTTCCCATGATAGATGTGCAAATGTTTATTAAATTAATATTTTCTATATAAATGCACAAAATTGATATTATCGTGTTGATACAACTCATAGCTTAATACTAAATTTAAAATGTCACTTTAAGTGATACTAAAGGCACAAAAAAGAAAAATAAACACGTTATACTTACCTGCTCTGTGCAATGGTTTTTCACAGAGCAGCCCAGATACTCCTCTTCTTGAGTCCCCCCGTTGGTGCTTCTGGCTCCTCCCCCTATCCGTGGGCCCCCATAGCAATCCGCTTGCTATGGGGGCACTTCTGTGTTCGCTTTAACCCCACCGCTTTTCGTGTCCATAAGACACACAGAGTGGGGCTTGGCCCCGCCCCTCTCCCTCCTTAGTGGTTGTGATTCACAGCAGCAGGAGCCATGCTGTCTCTTAGCCAATGAGGAGGCTGAGAGCTGGGACAACAGCTGCTTACGTGCACATTGCTGGGTCAAAATTGGGCTCAGATAAGTTTTGGTGGGGGGGGGGGGGGGAGTTGCATACTGAAGTTTTTTTTACCTATATGCATGAAAAATTATACAATGTTGCATGACTGCGCAATTGTCATTCAAAGTGTGACAGTGCTGAAAATCGACCTGGGCAGGAAGGAGGTAAAAGTGCCGCCATTGAAGTGGTTAAATATCCATGTTGTTTCTAGTAGCATGGTGCGCCACATATGCAAAAGATGAAAATTTAGGTTTTTCCAAAGACAATAAAGGTAGCTTCAAGAAAGGTCACCAAAAAAAAAAAAGAATAATAACATTTTTTAATTGTGCCATCTGGGCAAATGGCGAAAATGAAAGGTTGGCAAAACAGCAAATGATCGACCTGCGCTAAAATCCTAGAGGCTGGCTTCACAGATTGCTGTAACGCATGATTAGCAGTGTGCTGGATTGCAATGCTATTCATTTTGAAAGCTAATCCCAACACACCTTGCCATCGCACCTTATATCAGTTTCAGCGATGGGAACAATCTGTACGATGTGGTGTGCTGAAGAAATCATTTTCATTTCTGATTCTCTCTGCGCTTTGGTGCGCTGGCACCCTATTTAAAATGAATAGGCTGCCTTAATGCAAATCACACTAGTGCCCAAAATTCAGTTTTTTACTATGAATTGCTGCAAAGCATTGCATTAATTGTGAATTGTGCCCCAATGTTTAAATATGGTGATGGGCAATGTAGAAGCAATGCAGCACACCACAAAGGATATATTGTACGTTGTAGCATGCTGCAATGTAAAAAAAAAAAAAAAAAATAGGTCACATACATTTTTTCCTAGATTGCCATGCATAATGACAGGTACTCTTTAGGGAAATCCATTACATTATATTAATTACAATACAGGATAGCATTGGCACCCTGACCACCCAGCCCCGCACTCAACAAACTGTGATGTTCTGTGTGTTGTGACACCTTTCCATTAGAACCAGCATTCACTTCTTCAGCAATTTAAGCTCCAGTAGCTTTTCTATTTGATCGTACTACAATGACCAGCCTTCCCTCCCCACCTCCATCAGTGAGCCTTCCCTCTCCACCTCCATCAATGAGCCTCCCCACCCCACCTCCATCAATGAGCCTTCCCACCCCACCTCCATCAGTGAGCCTCCCCTCCCCACCTCCATCAATGAGCCTTCCCACCCCACCTCCATCAGTGAGCCTTCCCTCTCCATCTTCATCAATGAGCCTTCCCTCCCACCTCCATCAATGATCCTTCCCACCCTACCTCCATCAATGAACCTTCCCACCCTACCTCCATCAATGAGCCTTCCCACCCTACCTCCATCAATGACCCTTCCCTCCCTCTTCCATAAATGAGCCTTCCCTCCCACCTCCATCAATGAGCCTCCCATCCCCACCTCCATAAATGAGCCTTCCCTCTCCATCATCATCAATGAGCCTTCCCTCCCCACCTCCATCAATGAGCCTTCCCACCCACCTCCATCAATAAGCCTTCCCACCCACCTCCATCAAAGAGCCTTCCCTCTCCATCATCATCAATGAGCCTTCCCTCCCCACCTCCATCAATGAGACTTCCCACCCCACCTCCATCAATGAGCCTCCCCTTCCCGCCTTCCCACCTCCATCAATGAGCCTTCCCTCCCACCTCTATCAGTGAGCCTTTTCTCCCCATCTCCATCAATGAGCCTTACCCATAAGTGAGCCTTTCCTCCCCACCTCCATCAATGAGCCTTTCCTCCCCACCTCCATCAATGAGTCTTCCCTCCCCACCTCCATCAATAAACCTTCCCTCCCCACTTCCATTAATGGGTCTTCCCTCCTCACCTCCATCAATGAGCCTTCCCTCCCCACCTCCATCAATGAGCCTTCCCTCCCCACCTCCATCAATGAGCCTTCCCTGCCCCCCACCTCCATCAATGAGCCTTCCCTCCCCACCTCCATCAATGAGCCTTCCCTTCCCACCTCCATCAATGAACCTTTTCTCCCCACCTCCATCAATGAGCCTTGGCTGTCCATGACCTGGTCACCAGTTCACCGGTTTTCCTTCCTTGGACCACTTTTGGTCGGTGTTGACCACTTCAAACCAGAAACATCCCACAAGAGCTGTAGGTTTGGAGTTGCTCTGACCCAGTCATCCAGCCATTACAATCGGTCCCTTGTCAGAGCCGCTCAAATGCTTACATTTGGCCATTTATTTTTGCTCTCAACACATCAACTTCAGGGGCAACATGTTCACTTGCTGCCTAATATTTCCCACCCACTTTCAGATGCCATTATAACAAGGTAATCAATGTCATTCACTTTCCCTGTCAGTGGTCAGAATGTTATGGCGGATCCATGTATATATTGATGGCTTCAGATATCATACTTTGGCTGTTGTATTATATTCTACGTTTATACGTCTCACAATGGTGCGGCGGTGCTGACCACATTTTCCACCATCCAGTACTGCAGAGAATGTATGTTATTCGGCTCATTACCATTCCAATGATTATTCCGTCTCTGTCATTGTGTCACATCTGACAGCTCATGGAGTTTGCCGTTCTCCTGATGTTTGTCTCCATACATCTGATTTACATCCAGTCACTTGTGTGGTTGAATTGTTTACATCCCACAAACTGGAAGAGACGTGTTTTCTTTCCATTGATGTGCTTAATCTAATGGAAAACAGAAATAGAAATACATTCACTGAGAGATGGGGGGGGATAAGCCGAGCAATTCAAATGAGGCCCGGAGAAAAATGGCTAATGATCGGGGCTTGGCACTATACAGTGAGGGGGAAAAAGTATTTGCTCCCCTGCTGATTTTGTACATTTGCCCACTGACAAAGAAATGATCAGTCCTTAATTTTAATGGTTGGTTTATTTAAACAGCGAGAGACAGAATAACAACAAAAATATTCAGAAAAACGCATTTAAAAAAAGTTCTAAATTTATTTGCATTTTAATGAGTGAAATAAGTATATGATCCCCTATCAATTAGCAAGATTTCTGGCTCCCAAGTGTCTTCTATACAGGTAACAAGCTGAGATTAGGAGCACTCTCTTAAATGGAGTGCTCCTAATCTCAGCTTGTTACCTGTATAAAAGACACCTGTCCACAGAAGCAATCAATCAGATTCCAATCTCTCCACCATGGCCAAGACCAAAGAGCTGTCCAAGGATGTCGGGGACAAGATTGTAGATCTACACAAGGCTAATGTTAATGAAACGGTGATGAAAAAGCCCAGAACTACACAGGAGAATCTTGTCAATGATCTCAAGGCAGCTGGGATCATAGTCACCAAGAAAACAATTGGTAACACACTAAGCCATGAAGGACTGAAATCCTGCAGCACCCGCAAAGTCCCTCTGCTCAAGAAAGCACATGTAGAGGACTGTCTGAAGTTTGCTAATGAACCTCTGAATGGTTCAGAGGAGAACCGGGTGAAAGTGTTGTGGTCAGATGAGACCAAAATCAAGCTCTTTGGTATCAACTCAACTCGCCGTGTTTGGAGGAGGAGGAATGCTGTCTATGACCCCAAGAACACCATCCCTACCATCAAACATGGAGGTGGATACATTATGCTTTGGGGGTGTTTTTTTTGCTAAGGGGACAGGACAACTTCACCGCATCAAAGGGACGATGGACGGGGCCATGTACCGTCAAATCTTGGGTGAGAACCTCCTTCCCTCAGTCTGGGCATTGAAAATGGGTCATGAATGGGTATTCCAGCATGACAATGACCCAAAACACACGGCCAAGGCAACAAAGGAGTAGCTCAAGAAGAAGCGCATTAAGAACCTGGAGTGGCCTAACCAGTCTCCAGACCTTAATCCCATAGAAAATATGTGGAGGGAGCTGAAGGTTCGAGTTACCAAAAGTCAGCCTCAAAACCTCAATGACTTGGAGAGGATCTGCAAAGAGGAGTGGGACAAAATCCCTCCTGAGATGTGTGCAAACCTGGTGGCCAACTACAAGAAACGTCCGACCTCTGATTGTCAACAAGGGTTTTGCCACCGAGTACTAAGTCATGTTTTGCGAAGGGGTCAAATACTTATTTCACTCATTAAAATGCAAATCAATTTATAACTTTTTTGAAATGTGTTTTTCTGGATATTTTTGTTGTTGTTCTGTCTCTCACTGTTAAAAGAAACCGACCATTAAAATTATAGACTGATCAGTTCTTTGTCAGTGGGCAAACGTACAAAATTGGCAGGGGATCAAATACTTTTTTCCCTCACTGTACGTCTTCAGAAGGGTACGGAGGTGCATGAATGGGGTTCAGTTCTGCTGGTTAGCGAAAGGGAGTTCATTTTCTCCCCCCTCCCCAACCCACCTCCCTCTGGTGCTTCTACCGGCTCGCCCGAGCAATTGGCGAGCCAGAGAAAGGAATCCTACCGGTGGCTAAAGTTTACCATAGAGAATACCACGGGCCAGATGGTCCCTGGCAGTCTCTATAACCTTCGGAGGCCCAGGCGCAACATTATGATGTCACGTCCGGCCCGGCAGTGTAATCGGCTGGAAAGGTTGAGATCGTTTTTTTTTTTTTTTTTTTTTTTTTTTTTTATCTCAGTCTTTCCTGCTTAGAGGAGAGAAGTGGGGACCCGGGATCTCTCCATAAAGAGGACCTGTCATGCCCTATTCCTATTACAAGAGATGGTTACATTCTTTGTAATAGGAATAAAAGTAATAAAAAAAGAATTTAAAGGGAAAATGTAAAAAAAAAAAAAAAAATGTAAAACACCCCCATCCCCACATGCTTGTACGCAGAAGCGAACTCATACATATGTCACACCCACATTTGTAAACGGCGTTCAAACTACACATGTGAGGTATCGCTGCGTATGTTCGAGCGAGAGCAACAATTCTAGCCAAGACCTCCTCTGTAACCTTCAAACTGGTAACCTGCAAAAATTGTTAAAGCGTCGCCTATGGATATTTTGAAGTACCGAAGTTTGGCGCCATTCCACAAGTGTCCGCATATTTAAAGCGTGACATGTTGGGTATCTATTTACTCTGCGTAACATCATCTTTCACATTATAAAAAAAAAATTGGGCTAACTTTTAGCGGTTTTTTTGTTTTGTTTTTAATTCATGAAACATTTTTTTTCCCCAAATAAAATGTGTTTTAAACATTGCTGTGCAAATTGTTGTCCCAATACTTTTGACAATATAGTGTATCTTAATAAAGAGAATGCTTTTACTTGTACATACACGACATCAGTGCTACTGGAGTATTTGGAATACCAATATAACCAGAGGCTCTTGTGACCACTCTATCACTTGAGGGTCATTGTTATCTGGTAAGAGGCTCGAGTGGATCACCCTGGTGTCGAGTGCTGCTCTTCATCACTTTTAGAAGTTGGTGTTGTGTTCTTCTATCTATACACAGATCCAACATTAACATCTTACATGAATTTAATTGTTTGTGGACATTTTCTAGCGCTGCATACTCAAATATTTCAATATATGTAATGCTGGAGAGAACTGTCAGAAACTGCAGACCTATTAGAGGAAATGAGGGTCAGAGAGTGCCGACAGGATACATTTTTGTCTGTTGATATTCTCCAGCAATTGCATGTTCTTGTTTAAGTAGATGGCCAGGGTGGTAAAACCAAGGCTCATTCACCTGCTTTTACCGCTTTATGGCTACCCTTGTGAGTGAGTTCTTGGAGGCGAATAAATCCTGTAATGTTGATATGAGTTCCTAAAATCCCACATCCAACAAGTTTCGACTGTCTAAAACAAACCCCCCTCATCAGGACTACAGAACAAATACAGAAGTATCAATCAAAACACATCGGTGTCAGAAACCATGAAATCAGGCCGAGACAGAAGTACAGTTAAATCACACTTGTTTAATAATAAAAGTAAAAAGAACAAAACGTAGTCAAAACATAGCCAAAGTTCAGGAACCGTAATGGATAGTCAGCCAAGCCAGAAGTCAGGGATCAATGTAGTGGAACAGCAAGCAGGATCTGGAGCCAGAAGGGATGTCAGCAAAGCAAGTCTTGAACAGGATCGCAGGAGAAAGTTTCTGTGATGTTGACCACGGCGAAGGCAGAGATGCTCTGGACTGGACGGATTAAGTAGGCCGGACTGACGAGCAGGATATCATCAACAGCTAACTGTGGAGAGATAGGAGCTGGCAATTAGCCGACAGCTGAGCGGCCAGCTCAGAGAAGGAAGGGCTGAGCCCAGCCCTGACAATTGGTTTGTGTAAAAACATTATGAAAATATTATTCATTTAAAATTCATATAAAACCCTTTTGGTGGATTATGAATTGCTTGATTTGAAAAGAAAAAAACATATAAATAATGTAATAGAAACAAAATCAGACCCACTAAATAAGATTATTATTATAAAAGACAAAATGAATGTAACACTTAAATAACCTACAGCAAAATTTTACCAAAATACATGAAAATAGACTAAAATAAATGAAGGATAAGAAAATTAGAACCTTAATTGAATGGATATTATGGTAATTAGCTTATTCATAAAGCCGCCTAATGTCGGCAGGGGAGCGCTGTAATCCTAAAATAACGAGTTATAATCTATCCTATGAAATGATTATATGATGGAAATGTATAATTAATAATTCATATAAAGAAGCATTCTACATAAGTGAATTAGGCAGCTGGATGTACAGTATGTGTAGGTAATAACCTGCATTGCATGACACTTCTTCTACACACTTCTGAATGGCTGAAAACAATCGACTTAAGTTTATATTTTTACAGTGATATTTGTTTTATTATATTTTGCTACGTTTTCTTTACTATTTAGTTAGTCCTTGCTCGTTCATTCCTTCTCAAAAAAAAATGTTGCAGAACCCTGGTGGTCTTTAAACTCTTCAGGTAGATGTTCATCTCTCAAAGGTTGCCTATCCCTGTTTTATCTGGTTGGTCTTTACTCAGTGATTCAGTCTTCATCAGCCATTCTCAACCAGGGTCTCATGGAAGCCTAGGAAGGCCAAGACAAGGTGGCTACATTCCTACATACAGGGACCAAGACAGGGTGGCTAGGTTCCTACATACAGTGGGGCCAAGACAAGGTGGATATGTTCCTATATGCAGTGGGACCAAGACAGGGTGGCTACATTCCTACATACAGTATGGCCAAGACAAGGTGGCTATGTTCCTACATACAGTGGGACCAAGACAGGGTGGCTATGTTCCTATATGCAGTGGGACCAAGACAGGGTGGCTATGTTTCTACATACAGTGGGTTCAAGGCAAGGTGGATATGTTCCTTTATGCAGTGGGACCAAGACAGGGTGGCTATGTTTCTACATACAGTGGGGCCAAGACAAGGTGGATATGTTACTACATACAGTGGGACCAAGACAGGGTGGCTACATTCCTACATACAGTGGGGTCAAGACGGGATAGCTACGTTCCTACATACAGTGTACAGTGTGACCAATATATTGTGGCTACGTTCCTACATACAGTAGGGCCAAGACGAGGTGGATATGTTCCTACATACTGTAGGGCCAACACAGGGTGGCTACATTCCTACATATAATGGAACCATAAAGAAAAAAAACATATATGTTTTTAATGCTCCTGTTATCCTTTTTTTATTCTGGAATCATTTTGGAGTTGCCTAGTTAGTTCCAGGTCTGGAGGCTAACCAGGCAATTCCATGATACTAGATAGTCCTGGACCTCCGCAGTGTCTGTTTAATGTCCTAACAAGAGATAATATCTCAGTGCAACAAGATTAGCGCGGCCTGTCCTCCATGTGCGCGGCCTGTCCTCCATGTGCGCGGCCTGTCCTCCATGTGCCCGTTTGGCTCCAATTAACACACTTCTCATTTAGTATTTTCATCCGTGTTTTCATACTTGAGGGATTTATTCGGGAACGTAAGCCTAGAACCGCCTGCCTGTCTTCAAGAATTCCTTTGCAAGCTGTAATTATTTCTCCTCTTCTCAGGGCTGGCACCACGGAATGGGTTCTGCCAGCCAATTGTGCCTCCCCTGTAATTATTTCATCAAAATGTCACAGACAATTTGCAGCGCAATATAATAAAACCATTATTGTTTGTTATGCTTCTTGCTTCCCACCTCTTTTTTTGGGGGGGTTGACAAGCGCTCGTTGGCACCAGAAGGGGCTGTTGATGAATAAGAAGCGACATCTCCCAAATTTTAATTTAGAAAGCCAGGCGTATGGCAGTGCTTTTTCCTGAAACACAAGTTTTGTCATCACAAGTCCAAAACAAAGCATTTATTTCTCATATAAAGTGTATCTGAACCCAAAAAAACAATATACAATCACCGGCCACTTTATTACCTATACCTTCAGAACGGCCTTCATTCTTCGTGGCATAGATTCAACAAGGTGTTGGAAACATTCCTCAGAGATTTTGCTCCATAGTGACATGATGGCATCACACAGTTGCTGCAGATATGTCGGGTGCACATCCATGATGCCAATCTCCTGTTCTACCACATCCCAAAGGTGAAAAAAAAAAAGCAAAGTCCAGAATTTATAAAGCTTTTCTGAGCTTTCAGAAAGCAGAGGCAGGAAGCTGAAGTTACACTCTACAGAGCTCAATGTGAAGAGAACTGATTGGAGGCAAGGGACACACCCTCCCTGGACACAGAAAGAGAGCTGAGGCTGTCAATCACAGGCTGTGTTCTGGAGCTCCCTCCCCTGTCACCTTTTTTTTCTTGGTGTCAGGAAGACTTGTCAGAAGTTACTTATGCAGGTATCAGAGAAATGAAGCAGACAGAAATAGTACTTAGTGCTCTGAATTGAGACAAGTAAACGCTATAGAGGAAACAAAACATAGCCAAAGTTCAGTAACCAAAACGGATAGTGAGCCAAGCCAGAAGTCAGGGATCAATGTAGTGGAACAGCAAGCAGGATCTGGAGCCAGAAGGGATGTCAGCAAAGCAAGACTTGAACAGGATCGCAGGAGATAGTCTTTGTGATGTTGACCAAGGCGAAGGCAGAGATCCACTGGGCTGAACGGCTTAAGTAGGCAAGACTGACGAGCAGGATATCATCAACAGCTGAGTAACTATGGAGAGAGATAGGAGCTGGCAATTAGCAGACGGCTGAGCGGCCAGCTCAGAGAAGGAAGGACTGAGCCCAGCCCTAAAACACATTTCGGTGCCTCACATCAGAACACACTCGCCATCCGTACAAATCAAATGCCCACAGTGCCTGGCCCCAGTCCTCTCCATGGGCAAATCCAAGATCCGCCATCTCTGTTGCCAAAAACAAAGCCCTGCCATTTAAAGAAAAATGTGTCTCCTAATGTTTTTAGCTGGCTTCTAGATTCAAAGCAAATTTGTTAAGCCCTGCCATAGAGGGATATGCTTTGTTCATATTGTGAGCGGAGTGAGCGCTCCTCTCGGCTCCGCTCACAGTCCCGCCCAGTCCCGCCATTGGACCTGTGTTATGTCCATCATAGGGGCGGGACTGCGAGAGGAGCCGAGACTAGCCGAGTACACTCGGCTTTGTGTATGTCGGAGGCGCTCGCTCCGCTCACAATCAGCGGAGATGGGCGCCAATTTTAAATTCCTGCAATGAGGCTGCAATGACACAAGGCTGCAAAGATACTGGGCAAGGCTGCAGATGGACACTGATAAGGCTGCATTGATGGGCATTTAAATGTAAGTTTTTTTCCTTAAACTTCCCTCCTAAATGTTTTTTTTCCTTAGAATTCCCTCCTAAACTTGGGGTGCGTGTTATACTCCGGCGCGTGTCATACGCCGATAAATGCTGTATATAACGCCGTCAATTTACACAGCGCTTTACATATACATTAATGAACCTTTTGAAGAGTGAACACAACCCCAGACCCTTAGCCTAGAGAAGAATCCCGTGGTACCATCTCCATTCTGCAATGTTACAAAGAAAACCCAACACACTTTTTTTTTTTTGGTGGAGAATGCGGGCAACCACTTTTTATTTTTTTTTTACTTCCCCTGTGCTTGTTTTCATGTTACAAGAAATTGGGCAATGGTTTGTCAATAACACAAATCCCCACGTCCCCAGCATTGAAATGCCTGAGCCTGTGTTTTCCGAGACCTTGCCGGGTGGATGAATGCATTGGCGTTTAGTCATCGCACAAACATTGGCTTGCGTCCTGGTGGTCAGCGATTAACAGCCCCGGCTTTAGTTGTGGTTTGAAAGTAAGATCTCCGCTCCAGCTGTGTATTTCATCTCCAGCCCCTACTGTTTCCTTCACATCTCAAATCGAGGCGAGTTGTCGCTGTAGCGCACGCAGGAAATGGCGCACAGCCGGGGGGGCATTTAGAAAATGTTTCAACAGCATTTGGGACACTCCAGTTATTTTTCTTCTTCAAACTTTCACTCCAGAAGGAGTTACGGGTGTCTACCGCACGCTGGCTTTCTGGCGATTTGATACTTGATATTTATTTCTGGCTGGAGGAACGTGTGTATGCTCTCCAATTTTTTATTTATTTTTTTCTGCCTTATTACAGGGAAATTGTATTGCCATTGAAATTGTTTTACAAATCAAATGTCAACAAGTTGGGTTTATGTGATTTTTAGGGAGACTAACCTTATGTCAGAAACTATGAAATCAGACCTGAGACAGAAGTGCAGTTAAATCACACTTGTTTAATAATAAAAGTAAAAAAAACGAACGTAGTCAAAACATAGCCAAAGTTCATTAACCGGAATGGATAGTCAGACAAGCCAGAAATCAGAGATCCAAGTAGTGGAACAGCAAGTAGGATCTGGAGCCAGAAGGGATGTCAGCAAAGCAAGTCTTTAAACAGGAACGCAGGAGATAGTCTCTGTGATGTTGACCAAGGCGAAGGCAGAGACCCACTGGACTGAACGGCTTAAGTAGGCAGGACTGATGAGCAGGATATCATCAACAGCTTAGTAACTGTGAAGAGATAGCAGCTGGTAATTATCCGACAGCTGAGCGGTCAGCTCTGCGAAGGAAGGGCTAAGCCCAGCCCTGACACCTTAACCTCTTTCCGCCCTCGCCAGAGTCCCTTTAAAAAGTTCTGAATACCGGGGGGGGGGGGGGGGGGGGGGGGCAGAAAGATCAGCTGATCATGTGACCACTACGATTGGCTAAAGAACGCTTTGGGTGCCGTTAGAGGTTCCCATCCTGACTCACACTAACAGTGGAGTTCAAACGGACTCTGCATACATTTTCTATTTACCACTTGCAGCCAATAGTTGGCGATATCTGTGCAAGAGCCGCTGCTATCTGAGGCTCAATTTGCAGCTGATAGACAGTAAAAATGAACACCTGAGAGATCAGATCACACATGCAGCTAAATGATTCTGCCAGAAAAGACGCACTCCTCCCTTCCTTGATTTACAGTGGAGTTAAAGTGGACTCTGCACAGAGATCGCCAACTACTGGCTGCAAATGGTAAATAGAAAATGTATGCAGAGTCCGCTTTAACTCCACTGGAGGTGTGTCTTTTATGGCCCAATCATTTCGCTGCATGTGTGATCTGATCTCTCTGGTGTTCGTTTCTTCTCAATTTATCAGCTGCAAATTCAGCCGAAAGCATCTGCTCTTGCAAGGAGATCTTCAACTGCTGGCTGCAAGTGGTAAATAAAAAATGTATGCAAAATGTTTACAAATATTTTGTAAACATTTTTACCTTTTTTACCACAAAAAAAAAAAAAAATGAATACAAGTTCAAAGCATAAGACCACTGCCAGCTGCCATATTTTTGTCCTGACACATCCTCTTTAAATTCATATATAAAGGAATGTATTTTTTATTTTTTTTTTATTATTTTTTTTTTAATAATTGATTTGTTTGGGGGATACTTTTATGTGTAATTGACTAATCAGCATTTCTCACGAGTTCATTAATGTGCGTTCAACATCAAACATTTAAACAAGAGCGCTTTATCTGCTCCCTACCCACACAGGAGCTGCATGCTTCTCATTGTTCCATAAATAATACCAATAGAAATCCTTTCCATGGATTCGTGTCCTTCTACAATACGCCGGAATAATGAAGGAAATTCTTCTCATGTTATAAGAAAAAAAAAAACTCTGCTTTTCCTGGAATTGCACATTAGATTTGCGTTTAACGATGAAGCGCTTTGCTCTGAGCCGAGGTTTGTTATGCGTTCAGCTGGCGGTCCCATATCCTTTATACACAGCTAGCAGAAGCCTTTGACGCCGCTGGTTAAACAACGAGTTGGGGATATTCGCATGCAAGCCTTTACACTGCTAAAGAATATCAAATACCAGTCCTTTAACTTTCCAATATTAACCCCTTTGCGCCCAAGGGTAAAACAAATCTAAATGCCTAAACCCAATTTAGCAATTTCGACTTGTGTATCCAGGTGGATTATACCGCGTTTTTTTCAGGACAAATTGGGCTTTCATTTGGTGGTAAATGGTAATGGATATCTCCTGATTTTTTTTTTTTTTTTTATTATCAAAGGAAAACAGGCCCAAAATAGTAAAAAAAAAAAAATTTTTTAAATGTAACTGTATATTTTTTTTTACTACCATAACCTACCACCAAAGAACAGCGCAAAATAAATTCTCCTGCTCCTGACGATCGGAGCGATACCACATATGTGTATGTTAGTTGTTGTTTGTATCCGTAGTACAGCTCATTTCACTTTTGTTTTTTAATCCTACCTAAAACACACTGATACTAATAAAAAAAAAAAAAAAAAAATGTGTGTATATATATATATATATATATATATATATATATATATATATATATATATATATATATATATATATATACACACACTGACCTTTGGCCCTGTGTCAGAAACCCTGAAATCAGGCGGAGACAGAAGTTCAATTAAAGAGCAAAGAGGTTTCCACCATGTCAAAAAGATCAATGTAGTGGCCACATCCCTAAAATGTATACAACAAAAGTGGGACTTTGAAGGCCACAAACATTGATGTGCGTAGAAAAAATTTTTTATTACATAAAACTAATGATTCCAGATCAAATATTAAAAGACGTCTGGTATCTAATTTTGTATGATGTAACCAACATAACAGAAAACTAAATACAACAGTACATATAAAATGACACTAGTACTCTCCAGTGGATGGTAATCCCTGGTATCCGACGCGTTTCCAGTTTTACACCTTCGTCAGGGGAACAGAGCAGAGATAAATATGGTCAAAAATAGTTTAACTCAATCAGAGTGGCTCCATGTCCAGAGCAAGTGAGGCAACTCACATGGAGCCACTCTGATTGAGTTAAACTATTTTTGACCGTACTTATCTCTATTCTATACCCCTGACGAAGGTGCTAAACTGGAAACGCGTTGGATACCAGGGATTACCATCCACTGGAGAGTACTAGTGTCATTTTAGATGTACTGTTGTATTTTGTTTTCTGTTATGTTGGTTGCGTCATACAAAATTAGATGCCAGATGTGTTTTAATGTTTGATCATCTGATCTGGAACAATTTGTTTTATGTAATGAAATTCTTTTTCTACGCACATCAATGTTTGTGGCCTTCAAAAGTCCCATTCAAGGGGGATTAGTTATTTTGTTGAAGTACAGTTTAATCACACTTGTTTAATAATAAAAGTAAAAAGAACAAACATAGTCAAAACATAGCCAAAGTTCAATAACCGGAACGGATAGTCAGCCAAGCCAGAAGTCAGGGATCAATGTAGTGGAACAGCAAGCAGGATCTGGAGCCAGAAGGGATGTCAGCAAAGCCAGTCTTTAAATAGGAACGCAGGCGATATTTACTTGTGATGTGACCAAGGTGAAGGCAGAGATCCTCTGGACTGGACGGCTTAAGTAGGCAGGACTGACGAGCAGGATATCATCAACAGCTGAGTAACTGTGGAGAGATGGGAGCTGGCAATTATCCAACAGCTGAGTAACTGTGGAGAGATGGGAGCTGGCAATTAGCCAACAGCTGAGTAAGGTCCCTTTCACACATGCGGACCGTATGTCCGTTTTTCATCCATCCGTTTTTCATCCAAAAACATACATGCACCCCTATGGGATAGCGGGTGTCAGCGGATGAGCATCTGCTGACACCCGCTATCGTCCGCCTCCACTTTTGTCCGATTCTGCAGACGGAGGAAAACCCTATTTTTCCATCTGCAGAGCGGATCGGATGAACACGGACAGGCGGTCCGTGTTCATCCGATCCCCCATAGGGGAGAGCGGAGATCTGTCAGGGCGGTCCCTGCACAGTGTGCAGGGACCGCCCTGTCATCAGCCGGCTCAGCATCTGAACGATCCCCGCTGAGGAGCGGATCTTCGCGGGGCGGATCAATACGGATCCGTCCCGTGTGAAAGGGGCCTTACTGTGGAGAGATAGGAGCTGGCAATTAGCCAACAGCTGAGCGGCCAGCTCAGAGAAGGAAGGGCTGAGCCCAGCCCTGACACCCTGACCTTGATCCAAACACTAACCCTGGCACTAACCTAGATCAAACCTTGATCTAGGTATTTTTTTAAAAATTTTTTATTTATTTTTTTTTTTTTTCACACGCTTTTTTTTTTTTTCTATCTCTGCAAGGACAGAGAATGATATACTGTACCCCTCTTGTCCATTCACAGAGACAACGCACACAGGGGTGGGCTTCACAATGACTGATCACTGTGATAGCCAATCAGAGACAGTGACTGATCACTGTGACAGCCAATCAGAGGCGATTTGACCTGTAATCGTCCATTCCGGATACTTAGAACGGACCCGGAGCTCTCGGTGAGACCCCAGTCTCTGTGCTGGGATCGCACTGTTTGGTGCACTCCCACTACAAAGTGAGATACGCAAATATGCGGCCCCGCGGGAAAAAGATCAGTCCAATGGGGCCGCATATTTGCGTATAGTCGGCGTTAAGGAGTTAACAAGTGAACAATGCATATGAACATAAACCGCTTGACCCCCCGGAAGGTTTTACCTGCCAGTCTTCATTTTTTTTTTTTTCTTACATATTCTTCTCTCTTTAGCTTCTTCCTTCTAACGGCAACATTGTTACTTTTTCTAGGAAATTGTACATTTCTGAAGCGTTCTGATCTGTAAGACAATTAGAAAGGAATCTAGTTATCCGCGTTTTCCAGTCTATGGAGAAGGAGCGCTGAGCTCTCCGAGCCTGAGATGGTATTATAGTGATGACATTCCGGAGAAATACCTGATCCCTTCTCGGAGATAAACGGCTCTCTTCACAAGCGCCCCCTGTCCTCACTGTACAATCATAATTACCCACAGCTGTGTAATGAGCCTTAATTGAAGAGCCTCTCCGGCTCGGGATTAGAGGCCGGATGCGATTTCTAATGGCTCTGTGCAGATGGGGCCCATTACTTAACACTTGGGAAAAACATTTTAAGATTTAAAGTGTATTTGTAGTCAAAACTTTTTTATATCTTTTGTTATGGATGGCGGAGCTTAGAACCCGCTTCAGATTTATTTTATTTTTTTAGATCTCCAAGGTGGTCTTGATTCATATTTTTTTTCTTTAAGACCCCCATCACACTGGGTGTTTTTCAGGTGCTTTTGGGCTAAAGATAGGGCCTGTAATGAGTCAGAAAAAGTCCTGCACACAGCCATGGGCATCCGCAGAAAATTTTTCAGGGGGGGCATCATTTTAGGGTCAGCCATGCACCGCCCCTTTTCGACATTGTCATTATTATGGTCAGAGACTGCAGATGTAGTACAGTCCCTAGGATAAGTAATAGATAATGGCCGATAGGCTCTCTTACCAGACCCAGTAAAACTCCAGCAGTGATCCCTCCGGCTGGACGATCACTCATGCTGGCTTCCCTGGGGGTGACTCTGTACCCTGATAGTGGCTCAGTCTTTCTCTCTCTGGTAGCGCTGAGCAGCGTGTCTCTCTCTCTGGTGGCACTGGGCAGCGTGGCTCTCTCTGGTGGCGCCGGGCAGCGTGGCTCTCTCTATGGTGGCGCTAGGCAGCGTGGCTCTCTCTCTGGTGGTGCTGAGCAGCATGTCTCTCTCTCTGGTGGTGCTGGGCAGCGTGACTCTCTCTCTGGTGGTGCTGGGCAGCGTGGCTCTCTCTGGTGGTGCTGGGCAGCGTGGCTCTCTCTGGTGGCGCCGGGCAGCGTGGCTCTCTGGTGGCGTCGGGCAGTGTGGCTCTCTCTCTGGTGGCGCTAGGCAGCGTGGCTCTCTCTGGTGGTGCTGGGCAGCGTGGCTCTCTCTCTGGTGGTGCTGAGCAGCGTGTCTCTCTCTGGTGGTGCTGGGCAGCGTGGCTCTCTCTCTGGTAGCGCTGGGCAGCGTGGCTCTCTCTGGTGGTGCTGGGCAGCGTGGCTCTCTCTCTCTGGTGGTGCTGAGCAGCGTGTCTCTCTCTGGTGGTGCTGGCAGCGTGGCTCTCTCTCTGGTGGCGCTAGGCAGCGTGGCTCTCTCTGGTGGTGCTGGGCAGCGTGGCTCTCTCTCTGGTGGTGCTGAGCAGCGTGTCTCTCTCTGGTGGTGCTGGGCAGCGTGGCTCTCTCTCTGGTGGCGCTGGGCAGCGTGGCTCTCTTTCTGGCTTCCGCCCAGCACATTCCTCTTTCTTTGTCCTGTAGAACTCTCTCCCTCAGCTTTTTTCCAGGCTGCCGTCTCTCAATCTCTCTCTTGATCGAGCTGCAGCCTCCTCCCTGTGGAAAATGGAGCCGCCAATCTTTGGGACTACGTGTCCCATGATGCTCTCCTTTCTCTGCTGGACTGAGCAGGGAAAAGAGCCCGAAGTCACACTATACTGATGGGGGGGGGGGGCTTGACAGCACCTTGATGGTGCACTTCGCACCCCCGATAGCGACGCAACTGTGCTTAATTTAAGATCCGATCCCTGATTCCAGGGGGGGGGGGGGGCACTTGACGGGCGCTATTAACCCTTTATTTGGGCTTTAGCGGGTGTTAAAAACATCCCGTTAGTGGCCAAAAAGGGCCATTATTTCAGCAGTAAAGCGCATACTGCATAGAGGGTTTTGCATGAGCAGCCCAGATCCTTCTCTTCTGGGGTCCCCTACTGGTGCTCCTGGCATAAACCCCCGTCCCCGTCCCCGTCGAGTACCCACCATAGAAAGCTGGGTGCTGGGGACATTAATGCAGGCTAATTTCCGATCTGGCCTTCGTGTGTCCATAGACGCACAGGGGTTGATTTACTAAAACTGAAGAGCCAAAATTTACTGCAGATCTTCATATAAACCAATCAGCTTCCAGGTTTGTGCTCTGGTGCGCAGTCACGTTGGAACAGGAAGGGGACATTCCCAAACTGTTCCCACAAAGTTGGGAGCATGAAATTGTTTAAAATGTCTTGGTATGCCGACGCCTTAAGAGTTCCCTTCACTGGAACTAAGGGGCCCAACCCAACCCCTGAAAAACAACCCCACATCATAATCCCCCCTCTACCAAATGATTTCGACCAGAGCACAAAGCAAGGTCCATAAAGACATGGATGAGCGAGTTTGAGGTGGAGGAACTTGACTGGCCTGCACAGAGTCATGACCTCAACCCGATAGAACACCTTTGGGATGAATTAGAGCGGAGACTGCGAGCCAGGCCTTCTCGTCCAACATCAGTGCCTGATCTCACAAATGCTCTTCTGTAAGAATGGTCAAACATTCCCATAGACACACTCCTAAACCTTGTGGACGGCCTTCCCAGAAGAGTTGAAGCTGTTATAGCTGCAAAGGGCGGGGCCAACTCAATATTGAACCCTACGGACTAATACCCCGTACACATGGTCGGAAATTCCGACCACAAAATCCGTCGGATTTTTTCCGACGGATTTTGTCCGACACTGGTGTTGCATACACACGGTCGGACAAAGTTGTCGGAAAATCCGATCCTTCTGAATGTGGTGACGTTCGTTGCGTACGACGGAACTACGTAGAGGCTAGCAGCCAATAGCTTTGGTCTCGTAATGCGATCTGAGCATGCGTGGCACTTTGTCCGTCGGAATTCGCTACACATGATCGGAAAAAGTCCGATAGGACTTTGTTGTTGGAAAATTTGAGAGCAGGAGATAAAACTTTGTCCGTCGGAAAATCCGATGGAGCCCACACACGGTCGGAATTTCCGACAACATTGTCCGATAGGACATTTTCCGTCGGAAAATCCGACCGTGTGTACGGGGCATTAGACTGGGATGCCGTTAAGGTTCATGTGCGTGTAAAGGCGGGTGTCCCAATACTTTAGACAAGATAAGTCTGGCTCTATGTGCGGCATTTACTGGCGCTGGCCAAGGTGCTGAATTATTTCCGGATCGCCTGGTGCTGGTCTGCATTGCCGGGGACACACAAACTCTAATGTAGCGGCGCTGGCCCGGGTGCTGAACTGGACGTCTAGTTCTTCTATACAAATATAAAAATGTGAAGAATTCCCACGCTTATGAAAAGCAAAATGTGAAACAATAAGAGCAGCTGGAATGCTGTGAGATGCCGATCACAATGGCTCATGTCTCTGCGCTGCCCGGGGGGCTCAATACTCAAAACACAAAACCAAAAATGTCATACATCGCACCTTACCAGTCATTAGATGTGGCGGCTGCATTCGTTTTCTTTTTTAGGCTTTGTTTTCACCTGGTGATCTGGCCAGTAACACTCCTCCTGTATTAGAGCGCCCCCCCACTCTGGATGAAGGAGCACAGGGGGCACCCTTAGGCAGCAGCATTGTCAGTCTGAGGGGAGTATTAGGTGTAAGCAGTAGCAGATTTACATACACTAACAAATTGAAGCCAAGCTCCAGCTTCACACTTTATAATCAGTTACAGCAAAGAGTTTTGTTCCTTCAGAGATAAAGATTTTATATAAATAAAGAAAAGCTGATCATGGTAAGCATCCCTGCCAGTGTTAGGTGGTTTGACTCATTCCTGTAACTAGGGATGAACTCACCGATCCCAATTACCGATCCCCACCGCAACGGTTCTGTTTCCTCTTCAGTTGTCAGCAATGGTACAAAGCACTCAACAGTTATTTACAAATGAAATATTATTTATTTTTTTTACTTTGTGCTTTTTTCAGTGTGAAATGTGTAAATATATTAACAAACAAAGCAAACAAAAACATATGTTTTTAATTATTACCGTATATACTCGAGTATAAGCCGAGTTTTTCAGCACATTTTTTTGTGCTGAAAATGCCCCCCTCGGCTTATACTCGAGTCAAGCACTTTTCTGCAGCAGAGAATGACATTTTCTGACCCGACTTTGGGGCCCCGTATTTGGGGTTCCTAGCACCAAGTGGCCCAGAGATACAGGGGGCCCCAAAGTCGGATCGGAAAATGTCATTCTCTGCTGCAGAAAAGTGCTTGACATTTTCCGACCTAACTTTCTGGGCCCCCGTATCTCGGGGCCACTTGGTGCTAGGAACCCCGAACCCAGTGGAACCAACACTACAACATATCCACATTTGGGGTTCCTAGCACCAAGTGGCCCCAAGATACGGGGCCCCAAATTCGGTCAACTGTGTCCACCTGCAGCAATGTCATTTTGGGACCCTTTGGCTGCAGATAGGGGGCATATAGGAACCCTTAACTACCAAGTTTGAAGTTTCGGGGGACCTATGGCATGCAAATGGGCACAGTGAGGCTGCAAATGGGCATTGTTGACCCTCTTTTCCACTTACAGTAGCTGCGCATTTCTCACCCTAGGCTTATATTCGAGTCAATAAGTTTTCCTATTTTTTTGTGGTAAAATTAGGTGCCTCGGCTTATATTCGGGTTGGCTTATACTCGAGTATATACGGTACTAGTTAAAGTAAAAAATCAGCAGGAAAATAATAATTACATGGAAAATGAAAAGAAGGAGTTAATTCAGACTTATTTGTGTTAATAAGGCTTTAAACAGAGGAAAATTAAATTAAAAACAAAAAACAAAACTTTTATTTCACTTGACAGGTTGCTTTAAAAGAGAAGTATGGGACCCCCCCCCCCCCCCAATCTTTTGTGCCATTGGGTGGAATTGAGCCCCATCTTTGGTGCCATTGGGCGGAATTGAGCCCCATCTTTGGTGCCATTGGGTGAAATTGAGCCCCATCTTTGGTGCCATTGGGCGGAATTGAGCCCCATCTTTGATGTCATTGGCTGGAATTGAGCTCCATCTTTGGTGTCAGTGGGAGGGATTGTGCCCCATCTTTGGTGTCATTGGGTGAAATTGTGCCCCATCTTTGGTGTCAGTGGGAGGAATTGTGCCCCATGTTGGCGTCATTGGAAGGAATGGTCCCCCATCATTGGTGTTATTGGGCCCAGTTGTTGGTGACAGTGAATGGAATAGTGCCTCAAGTTCCAGAATCAAGCAAAGGGCCACATCCGGCCCCCGGGCCACAGTTTGGAGACCCCTGATGTACACAATCTCGGGGCGTTGTAGTGAAGCTGGCCGGGTGTGAACTCTTCCCTGTCTAGCATTGATCTGCATTGCACATGGTATATAAAGTCTGGGCAATGCGGGGGATGCGGCCCGGGAACACGACTGGCTGAACTGTTCACCTGAGCGCTGATCTGCATTGCACACGATACACCAACTCGGGGCCATGTGCACATAATTGTCTTTTTTAATTAGAAAACCTGGAGGGGGTCACAGCTCTAACCTGAGAGTGTATGATTGCTACTCCGCCAACCTCACCTTGATTGCGGCGGCTCCCAGAGCTCTTCAATCTCTCTCTTTACAGCCTCTCTCTGCGGGTTGTGTTGTTCTAACCGATCCTTCCAGTGACTTGTATCTGTAGGAGACAATTCCATGTCCCCCGCTGGGGGCCGGAGACACAATCTTCTGCAGATGATGTTTCTCAGAGCTCCACTCTTCAGACACTCTAAAGATCAACTCCAGGCAAAGCAGCCAAGTACACAGCCGAGTACACAGCCGAGTCCACAGCCGAGTACACAGCCGAGTACACATCCGAGTACACATCCGAGTACACATCCGAGTACACAGCCGTACACAGCCAAGTACACAGCCGTACACAGCCGAGTCCACAGCCGAGTACACAGCCGAGTACACATCCGAGTACACATCCGAGTACACATCCGAGTACACAGCCGAGTACACAGCCGAGTCCACAGCAGTACACAGCCGAGTACACATCCGAGTACACAGCCGTACACAGCCAAGTACACAGCCGTACACAGCCGAGTACACAGCCGAGTACACAGCCGAGGACACAGCCGAGGACACATCCGAGTACACATCCGAGTACACAGCCGAGTACACATCCGAGTACACAGCCGAGTACACAGCCGAGTACACAGCAGTAAACAGCCGAGTACACAACCGAGTACACAGCCGAGTACACAGCCGAGTACACATCCGAGTACACAGCCGAGTACACAGCCGAGTACACATCCGAGTACACAGCCGAGTACACAGCCGAGTACACATCCGAGTACACAGCCGAGTACACAGCCGAGTACACAGCCGAGTACACTGCCGAGTCCACTGCCGAGTCCACAGCCGAGTCCACTGCCGAGTCCACTGCCGAGTCCACAGCCGAGTCCACAGCCGAGTCCACAGCAGTACACAGCCGAGTCCACAGCAGTACACAGCCGAGTCCACAGCAGTACACAGCCGAGTACACAGCAGTACACAGCTGAAATAGTTCTGTGTTCACTGCTTTACCTGATAGAAGATTTGTAATTCTGTATAGCCGGTCTTGTGATCTGGACATACCTACCAGGCAGCACAGCTGGGTCCTGGACGTCCCCTTCAGTTTGTCAGTACTGTAGGCAAAGAAACAGAGAGAGAGAGAGAGAGAGAGAGAGAGGGGCGCCGTACCTGTCTAGTGCATTATCTTTAACCACTTCAGCCCCGGACCAATTTGCAGCCAAAGGACCAGGTCCCTTTTTGCGATTCGGCACTGCGTCGCTTTAACTGACAATTGTGCGGTCGTGCGACGTGGCTCCCAAACAAAATTGGCGTCCTTTTTTTCCCACAAATGGAGAATTCTTTATGTGGTACTTGATCGCCCCTGCGGTTTTTATTTTTTGCGCTATAAACAAAAATAGAGCGACAATTTTGAAAAAAATTCAATATTTTGAACTTTTTGCTATAATAAATATCCCCCAAAAATATATAAAAAAACTGTATTCTTCTACACATTTTTGGTAAAAAAAAATCGCGATTATTGATTGGTTTGCGCAAAAGTTATAGCGTTTACAAAATTGGGGCTAGTTTTATAGCTATAATATTAATAAAAAGCATTTTTATTAATTTTTTTTTTTACTAGTAATGGCGGCGATCAGCGATTTTTATTGTGACTCCGACATTATGGCGGACACATCGGACATTTTTGACACATTTTTGGGACCATTGTCATTTATACAGCAATCAGTGCTATTTAAATGCACTGATTCCTGTGTAAATGTCACTGGCACTGAAGGGGTTAACCACTAGGGGGCAGGAGGGGTTAAGTGTGTGTGTGTGTGTGTGTGTGTGTGTGTGTGTGTGTGTGTGTGTGTGTTTTTTTTAACTGTAGGGGGGTGTGGCTTTGCGTCTGACATCACTGATCGTCTGTCCCGATGACAGGGAACAGACGATCAGTGTCAGTCGCGCTAGGAAGCGCGGGGAGAGGTTTGTTTACACAGACCTCTCCTCGTTCTTCAGCTCTGTGACCCGATCGCGGGACACCAGCAGCGATCGGGTCCGCTGGTTCCCACGGTCACGGAGCTCAGGGCCGGGTCACGAGCGCGACCCACGGCTGGGCTCTTAAAGAGACACGTACAGGTACGTGCTTGTGCCCAGCCGCGCCATTCTGCCAACGTATATATCGGCGTGAGGCGGTCCTTAAGCGGTTAAACACCATTTATTAAGAGGAAAATAGGTCATCTTACTCACATATAGTCAGGTCCATAAATATTGGGACATGGACACAATTCTAATCTTTTTTTGGCTCTATACACCTCCACAATGGATTTGAAATGAACAAGATGTGCTTTAACTGCAGACTTTCAGCTTTAACCGCTTCCCGACCGCCTCACGCAGATATACTGCGGCAGAATGGCACGGGCAGGCAAAATCACGTACCTGTACGTGGCCCCTTAATTGCCTGCCCGTGGGTCGCGCTGTAAAAATTGATACCAGGATCATGGTTGCAGCTCCAATCCTTGCTCCCGAGGGCGTACAGGTACGTCCTAAGGGCTGGAAGTGAATAAAGGGGTGTTGTATGACAGTGATGTCATCATGTAAATGAAGAGTAATAATTGTGGAATGGCCAGAGGAATTGTACTAATCCTGGGAGTGTGGGGGTTAAAGGTATCAATATCTGTTTTCAGTTGGATTATCTTTTTTCTGTTCTCCCTCTTGGCTCATTCAAGCTTTCCTCTCATTGATCTTCCTGCATGTTATATGTAATTATTGGCTTCATTCTATCAGATGCTTTGTTGGGGCCATTTATTAAGCCCGTCTCCAGGGCTCCATAGAACTACATGCTTCAGGTCTTGGAATTTGTGATCAATGGTAATTAAATAGTGAATTAAACCGGATCTTCATGCTCTAAAACAACTCCCCCCCCCCCCCCCTGGTCCTCGGCACGGATAACGCTTTTTTTCTTTCTTTCTCTCTTTTTTTACCCTTTTTTTTTTTTTATATATATATATATAAATTGTCCAGGAAATCACTGGACTTATCCACTTGACAATGAGGCGCTATTCTTCCCACTGACACCAATGATGGGGCACTATTCCTCCCACTGACACCAATGATGGGGCACTATACTTCCCACTGGCACCAATGATGGGGCACTATTCCTCCCACTGGCACCAATGATGGGGCACTATTCCTCCCACTGACACCAATGATGAGGCACTATTCCTCCCACTGATACCAATGATGGGGCACTATTCCTCCCACTGACACCAATGATGGGGCACTATTCCTCCCACTGACACCAATGATGGGGCACTATTCTTCCCACTGGCACCAATGATGGGGCACTATTCCTCCCACTGGCACCAATGATGGGGCACTATTCCTTCCACTGAGACCAATGATGAGGCACTATTCCTCCCACTGACACCAATGATGGGGCACTATTCCTTCCACTGATACCAATGATGAGGCACTATTCCTCCCACTGACACCAATGATGAGGCACTATTCCTCCCACTGACACCAATGATGAGGCACTATTCCTCCCACTGATACCAATGATGGGGCACTATTCCTCCCACTGGCACCAATGATGGGGCACTATTCCTCCCACTGACACCAATGATGAGGCACTATTCCTCCCACTGACACCAATGATGAGGCACTATTCCTCCCACTGACACCAATGATGAGGCACTATTCCTCCCACTGACACCAATGATGAGGCACTATTCCTCCCACTGACACCAATGATGGGGCACTATTCCTCCCACTGGCACCAATGATGGGGCACTATTCCTCCCACTGACACCAATGATGGGGCACTATTCCTCCCACTGGCACCAATGATGGGGCACTATTCCTCCCACTGACACCAATGATAAGGGAATATTCCTCCCACTGACACCAATGATGGGGCACTATTCCTCCCACTGACACCAATGATGAGGCACTATTCCTCCCACTGACACCAATGATGAGGCACTATTCCTCCCACTGACACCAATGATGAGGCACTATTCCTCCCACTGACACCAATGATGGGGCACTATTCCTCCCACTGATAGCAATGATGAGGCACTATTCCACCCACTGACACCAGTGATGGGGCACTATTCCTCCCACTGACACCAGGGCAGCACTTTCTTCTTTTCGCCCCCCTCCCCCCCCCCCTAAAGTTTGAAGAACAGTAAAGTGGCCTTTTAATTAGAAAGCTTAGAGACCCCCGGACTAGATCATGCATTCTCAACTAGGGTTCTTTAAGAGGTTACTTAGGGGTCCCTTGAGCAGTGATCTGTGATGGATTGATCTCCCACCCAATGATGCTTGAATAGTTCTACACCAGTATCTATTGGCTTTTCTCTGTTGACCACCAATGTAAGGGGGCATTGCAATGTCCGCATTTTCTTTTTTACCATTATTATTATTATTCTTTAATTTCATGATTGTTATTGAAAATAGTGTTACTATGCAGGGGACTGTAAAAAAAAAAAAACGATTGTCAAATGTGCCAAGTGTGCCACATTCTTTATGATTTGGTTTACTATAATAATACTGTGCAAATGTTTAACCACTTTAAGACCAGCCTCGTTTTGGATTTTTGGTGTTTACATGTTTAAAACAGGTTTTTTTGCTAGAAAATGACTTAGAACCCCCAAACATTATATATTGTTTTTTTTTTCTAACACCCTAGAGAATAAAATGGCGGTCATTGCAATACTTTTTTTTCACACCGTATTTGCGCAGCAGTCTTACAAGCTATAAGACAACAGTAAAGTTAGTCCAATTTTTTTATATATTGTGAAAGATAATGTTACACCGAGTAGATTGATACCCAACATGTCACGCTTCAAAATTGCGCCCGCTCGTGGAATGGCATCAAACTTTTACCCTCAAGAATCTCCATAGGCGACTTTTAAAAAATTCTACAGGCTGCATGTTTTGCGTTACCGGAGAGGTCTACGGCTATAATTATTGCTCTCACTCTAACGATCGTGGCGATACCTCACATGTGTGGTTTAACCACCATTTTCATATGCGGGCGCTACTCACGTATGCGTTCACTTCTGCGCGCGAGCTCGTCGGGACGGGCCGCTTTCAAAATTTTTTTTTTCAGATTTCTTTTTCTTGATTTTATTTATTCGATCCCGACCCCTTACCACGTGATCAGCTGTCAGCCAATGACAACTGATCATGTGATAACAGAGCCGGTAATCTGCTTTTTTTCCTCCTCGCGCTAACAGCGCGAGGAGAAAAAAAAAAGAAGCCGATCACCGGCGGCAGTGAGAGGGACATCAGTCCCACAGTGCCAGTGCTGCACATCAGTGTCACCTGCCAGTGCTCATCTGTGTCACCTGCCAGTGCTCATCTGTGTCACCTACCAGTGCTCATCTGTGTCACCTACCAGTGCCCATCAGTGCCACCCATCAGTGCCCATCGGTGCCACCCATCCGTGCCCATCAGTGCCATCTTTGCTGTCCCCATCAGTACCGACTTATCTGTCCCCACCAGTGCAGCCTATCAGTGCCCACCAGTGCAGCCTATCAGTGCCCACCAGTGCAGCCTATCAGTGCCCACTTGTGCCGCCTCATCAGCGCATATCAATGAAGCAGAAAA
Organism: Lithobates sylvaticus; assembly: GCA_028564925.1. Lineage (NCBI taxonomy): Eukaryota > Metazoa > Chordata > Amphibia > Anura > Ranidae > Lithobates > Lithobates sylvaticus. The sequence continues at coordinate 12,156,104 of CM053034.1, forward strand.
ATTACCTGCAAAATTTTATAACAAACTATTAAATGTGATTTTTTATTTTTTTTGAATTTTCCATCTTTTTTTGTTTGTTTAGCAAAAAATAAAACCCCAGCTGTGATTAAATACCATCAAAAGAAAGCTCTATTTGTGGGAAGAAAATGATAAAAATTTCATTTGGGTACAGCGCTGTATGACCGCGCAATTGTCATTCAAAGTGCGTCAGCGCCAAAAGCTGAAAATTGGTCTGGTCACGAGGGGGGTTTAAGTGCAAAGTAATCAGTTGGTTAAAAAAATTACATTTGGAAAATGTTCCTTTAAGAGGTATGGGCGGAATGGAAGTTTTGACGTCGCTTCCGCCCTGCTATGGTATAGAGACGGGTGGCGGCCATCTTAGCCTCACTCATCTCTATACCCAGCACGGAGGAGGACCCGATCGCTTCCGCCGCTGCCGACGGCTCCGGTAAGCGGCGGAAGGCGCGGGAGAGCGGCGGGAGGGGGGCACCTCTCCCGCCACTGATAACGGTGATCTCGCGCGCGAATCCACCGCGATGACCACCATTATCGGAATGCCGACCGGTGCCTGAAGAGATGGATATCTCGGTTGTGGCAGCAGCTGCCGCCGTTACCGAGATATCCCTCTTCAAAAAAGGGATGTACATCGTCGTGCGCCGGTCGGAAAGTGGTTAAGGCAGGTGTGGAAAAAAATGCTGTGCATTAACTCAACTACTGTATGCAGGAAAACATAGGAATTGGGGTGTAGAAAAATGTGGAGTCACAATGTGAAATATTTGGCTGTAGCGGGAGGCAGTTTGCTGGTGAAGGGCTGGAGAGCCGTACAATAATGAGTGTCTGCAGCCAACTGTGAAGCACGGTGGAGGTTCCTTGCAAGTTTGGAGCTGCATTTCTGCAAATGGAGTTGGCTATTTGATCAGGGTCAATGATGTCCTCAATGCTGAGAAATACGGGCAGATACTTATCAATCATGCCATATCATCAGGCAGGTGTGTGATTGGCAAATGTATTCTGCAGCAGGACAACAACCGCAAACATACAGCCAATGTCAGAAGAACCAAGTCTTGTGCCGCCTACACACAATGGGAATTTCGGCCAGCAAAAGACTGATGAGAGCTTTTCATCGGAAAATGCGTCCGTGTGTAGGCTCCATCGGAATTTTGCTGGCCAAATTCCCGCCAGAAAAAGTTTGAGAGCCTGTTCTTAATTTTTCCGACGGAAAAACTTTCTATCGGAAATTCCGATCGTCTGTATGCAATTCCGACACGCAAATTTCCTAAAGCCCCATACACACGGTCGGATTTTCGCATGGATTCTGTCCGATCGGACAATGTTGTTGAAAAATCAGACCGTGTGTATGCACCATCGGACAGTGTACGTCGTATTGTCTGACGGACAAAGTCCTATCTCCTGCTGGATAGATTTTCCGACAACACGGTCCGATCACACCAAATCCGATCGTGTGTATGGTAGTCCGACCGGACAAAGTGCTACGCATGCTCAGATCACATTACAAGACCAAAGCTATTGGCTACTAGCCTCTACGTAGTCCCGTCGTAGGCAACAAACGTCACCACGTTCAGAATGATCGGATTTTCCGACAACTTTGTCCGACCGTGTGTACGCAAAACCAACATCAGACAAAGTATGACGGACAGGATCCGACCGACATGGTCCGCGGATAATCCGCGCGTGTGTATGGGGCTTTAGCATGCTCAGAAAACAATTTGACGCATGCTCAGAAGCATTGAACTTGATTTTTTTTCTCGGCTCGTCGTAGTGTTGTACGTCACCACGATCTTGGCGGTCAGAATTTGGTGTGACCGCGTGTAGGCAAGACAGCTTGAGCAGAATTCCGTCTGGAAAACCATCAGAGCTTTTTCCGACGAGAATTCCGATCGTGTGTACGCGGCATTGGAATGAATGACCTAAAAAATGAAATATCTCTATAAAAAAGGCAAGTGAACCTTTGGGAATCCTCTAGAATTTAGTTTAATTTCCTGAACTGACATTGTAGGGTTTCCCCTTGTATTGGAGTAAATGGCCATCCATCATCCTCTGCGCTAACGGTTAAGTATTGATAAAAGGTAAGATTTACATGTTGTTATTCAACCAGTAGTAAAAAAAATATATAAAACGGATGCCTCAGCAAGGCGTGGAGATCCATCAATCCAGGCAGCTATTTAGTTTCCTCTTCCATTCCTCCGCCACCTCATTGGATCTCATTCCAGTGATTGATCGCCTCGGATAGGAGGGGCCCGGGTCAGCTCCGTCCTCTTGACTCCGCTCAGCGCTGTGTGTGGGGAGCGGACAGAGGTCTGGCTCCTAGTCGCTGTAACAGACAACTTGCAGGATCAGCAGTGGCGTACGTGAACATTTCCATTTACAGCGCTGACAGTCAGGCTGTCCCGAGAACTGATCGCCAAGACGTTCGCTTTAAAGGGCAAGCTCACCTTAAATAGTTGTGCTCAAAAGTCACATTTCTTTTATTTCCTACGGGATTCATATTCTATATCCCATAGTTTGTGGACTCTATAACTTTCCTACAGACTAAATAATCTACACTGATTTGGGTTATTTTTACCAAAGAAATGTAGCAGAATTCAGTTTGACCTAAATGTATCAAGAAAGATTATTTATTAAACGGAAACGAAGATTTTTTTTTTATTTTTTCCAAATTTTCTGTCTTTTATCGTTTATTTAGCAAAAAAAATAAAAACCAGTGGTGATTAAATACCAGCAAAAGAAAGTTCTATTTGTGTAAACAAAATGATAAAAATTTTGTTTGGGTACAGTGTAGCATGACCGCGCAATTTTCATTCAAAGTGTGACCTGTCACCCAATTTGCTGAAAGGACAGGCGATTCTATTGGACACCTAGGAGGAGGGGACGCATGGCCGTGATGGAGGACAAAACACAGGAGCCGCTGCCCGATACCTGCCACCTAGATGGGGTAAGTGCCGGTGTTCTGCCAAAAACTCTCCCCCCGTCGGATAGTGTCCGCCCCGTACTGCGCAGGCGCAAAGCTTGCGCAGTACGGAGGACAAGGAGACTCTGAAAGTCTCTGAAGATGAACGGCGCCTGCGCACTGAGTCCAGGTGCAAGCCCCACCATCCAAGTGGACATACGGTAGCACTTAGTAACAGGGCCCCTCGCAGGCTTGCTTCGCTTGTCACGCTTCCGCTTCGCTCGGCTATTTTTTATTCTAACTCTAACTTTATTCTAACTCTAATGTCCACTTGGATGGTGAGGCTTGAACCTGGATTCATCTTCGGAAACCTTCGGCGTCTCCTTGTCCTCCGTACTGCGCAAGCGCAGTACAGGGCGGGCACTATCCGACGGGGGACAGAATTCGACAGAACACCAGACCAACCGGCAGACAGCGGAGTGGGAGGGGGGAAGGAGTTGCCGCCGGCCACTGGGGGGTGGTTGTTTGCCCACCCCCACCCAAAAAAAAAAAAACAGCCGCCACTTGTTTTTTTTTTACCCGGATATTTTCACTTGCGCTTTTGACAATTTTCACGCAAAATTCGATGTTAATCCGCAGCTCCGGATTCCTGCCATTCATTTTCCGCCAACAGTGCAACACACACACACACGTGTTATTTCTTCTGCTACCCCATAAAGGCCAAGACTGGTCTGCACCCCAGGCGAGGGCACGTTAGAATATGTCAGAACGCACTTGAGGGCACATGGCTGTGTGGTTCACCACCATAGTGCTACGTCGCAGGCATTCTGGCAATGGACCTCTTGGCGCCGGGCGCACACAAATACGCAGCCTCTCAGAGGGTTGACGTCGAGAGGTTGCTTCCTGCATGCTCCCGGCACCGTTATTGGTGGCTAACAGAATGCTTTTCGATCCTGTGATCGCCGTGGCAGCCAATCGCAGCAGTCACAGGATGACCCCTTAAAGGGCGCCGGCTGTGATGGGTTAAATTTTCTCTCCTCGTATACCAGAATTTATTGATTATCTAGATAAGCCTATTGCCCCCCCCCCCCCCCCCAGCCTCGTAGCATTTTTCATACACAGAGCAATGACATGAGTGGCCCCATACGTCTCCCGCAGTATCCCGCCTCCTTCCGGCACAGATGACACAGTGCTGCGCCAGGGATTTAAACCCGGGTAATCCTTCTCAGGCAGGTTCTTGTTCCCTCCAGTTCACTCCATCAAAATAAAATTAGTGTCGGCTCTTCCCAGGCTCCGTTTATTTTAAGAAATTCCCGAGGCTCCGGCAAGTGTGGGAGAATTGATGGCCAATCGCCCCGAAAGCTGCTTCAGTGTCCGGATTAACCGTAATATACGAGTCCCTTAGGGCTGGTTCACATCAAAAGCAATGCAATGTATCTCTGGAAATGATGGGAACTAATTATGAGATGTAAAGTATCCCGGTTTATTCGGGAGGACGGGGAAGAGACCTGCGTCTAGACAAACGCACTGCTACGAGGGGCTCGGCTACTACTACTTTACACGATTAAAATCTTTTTTTTTTTTTGCTTGAAAATTATTATTTTTTTTATTTTTTTTGACACCCCAGAGAATAAAATGGCGGTCATACTTTGTCACACCGTATTTGTGCAGCGGTCTTACAAGCGCCATTTTTTGGGGAAATAAATAAAAAATGTTTAATTAAAGGGGTTGTAAAGGAGTTTTTTTTTTTTTTTTTTTTTAAATAACAGACATGTTATACTTCCCTCCACTGTGCAGCTCGTTTTGCACAGAGTGGCCCCGAACCTGGTCTTCTGGGGTCCCTCGGCGGCTGTCTCGGCTCCCCCCCCCCCGCAAGTACTGCTCACCTTAATGCGAGCTCCCTCGCATGGTGTGGAGTACTTGCGGGCGCGCTCCCGTGATACAGCCGGCGGCTATAGCCGCTCGCTGTATCACTCGGCTCCGCCCCCCGGCGCTCCGCTTCATTGGATGTGATTGACAGCAGCGCGAGCCAATGGCTGCACTGCTTTAAATCCATCCACTCTAGCCAATCAACGGCCAGGGTAAGCGGCGAAGAGGATGTCGGGGATAAGTGCGGGACTTTCGAGGGGTCAGGTAAGTAAAACGGGGGGCTGGGGGGGGGGGGGGGGGGGGGGGGGGGGGCGGTATAGTCAGATGTTTTTTTCACCTTAATGCATAGATTGCATTAAGGTGAAAAAACTTTTACCTTTACAACCCCTTTAAAAAAATAAGACAACAGTAAAGTTATACCGATTTTTTTTTTCTATATTGTGAAAGATGATTTTACGCCGAGTTTATTGATACCCAACATGTCACGCTTCAAAATTGCGCCCGCTCGTGGAATGGCGACAAACTTTGGCACTTAAAAATCTCCATTGGCGACGTTTAAACATTTCTACAGGTTACCAGCTTTTAGTTACAGTAGAGGTCTTTTGCTTGAATTATTGCTCTCGCTCGAACGATCTCGGCGATACCTCACATGTGTAATTTCAATACCGTTTTGATATGCGGGCGCGACTTAAGTATGCGTTCACTTCTGCACACAAGCTTGGTGGGATGGGGCGCTTTAAAAAAAAATTTTTTTTTTCTTATTATTTATTTGACTTTTTTTTTTTTACACTGTTCTTTCAACAAAAAAAAAATTGGGTCACTTTTATTCCTATTACAAGAAATGTAAACTTGCAATTGAAAAAAAGCAGTACAGGTCCTCTTTAATGTGAGATCTGGGGGGTCAAAAAGACCTCACATCTCATATTTACACTAAAATACAATAAAAATACATTTCATTTTTTTTTTTTTTTTTTTTAAATGTTTTTCCCCCTTTTAAGAGCATTGGGTGGACGTGACGTTTGACGTTGCTTCCTATATCCAGTGTTATGCAGCCAAGTGGCGGCCATCTTTCCCTCACTCGGCTCCAGGGGAAAGGATCGGATCGTCTCCTCTACTACTGACGGCTCCGGTAAGTGGCTGAGGCGACCCGAGCGTGTAAGGGCACCTCTTCCGCCGCCGATAAAAGTGATCTTGCGGCAAATCCACCCAGAAGAGTTGAAGCTGTTATAGCTGCAAAGGGTGGGCCAACTCAATATTGAACGTTGACCTCAACCCGATAGAACACCTTTGGGATGAATTAGAGTGGAGACTGCGAGCCAGGCCTTCTCGCGCAACATCAGTGCCTGACCTCACAAATGCTCTTCTGGAAGAATGGTCAAACATTCCCATAGACACACTCCTAAACCTTGTGGACGGCCTTCCCAGAAGAGTTGAAGCTGCTATAGCTGCAAAGGGAGGGCCAACTCAATATTGAACGTTGACCTCAACCCCATAGAACACCTTTGGGATGAATTAGAGCGGAGACTATGAGCCAGGCCTTCTTGTCCAACATCAGTGCCTGACCTCACAAATGCTCTTCTGGAAGAATGGTCAAACATTCCCATAGACACACTCCTAAACCTTGTGGACGGCCTTCCCAGAAGAGTTGAAGCTGCTATAGCTGCAAAGGGTGGGCCAACTCAATATTGAACGTTGACCTCAACCCCATAGAACACCTTTGGGATGAATTAGAGCGGAGACTATGAGCCAGGCCTTCTTGTCCAACATCAGTGCCTGACCTCACAAATGATCTTCTAGAAGAATGGTCAAACATCCCCATAGACACACTCCTAAACCTTGTGGACGGCCTTCCCAGAAGAGTTGAAGCTGCTATAGCTGCAAAGGGTGGGCCAACTCAACATTGAACCCTACGGACTTATGCCCCGTACACACCGTCGGAAATTCCGACGGAAAATGTCCGATTGGACCATGTTGTCGGAAAATCCGACCGTGTGTGGGCTCCATCGGACTTTTTCCGTCGGAATTTTTTTTTTTTTTTTTTTTTAAATTTGATATCCTGCTCTCAAATTTTCCGACAACAAAATCCGATCTGACTATTTCCGATCGTGTGTAGAGAATTCCAACGGACAAAGTGCCACGCATGCTCAGATCACATTACAAGACCAAAGCTATTGGCTACTAGCCTCTACGTCAGGGGTCTCAAACTGGTGGCCCTCCAGCTGTTGCAGAACTACAATTCCCATGAGGCATTGCAAGGCTGACAGTTACAGGCATGGCAGAGGCATGATGGGACTTGTAGTTCCGCAACATCTGGAGGGCCGGTAGTTTGAGACCCCTGCAGTCTACGTAGTTCCGTCATACGCAACGAACGTCACCACGTTCAGAATGATCGGATTTTCCGACAACTTTGTCCGACCGTGTGTATGCAACACCAGTGTCGGAAAAAAGCCGACTGATTTTGTGGTCGGAATTTCCGACCGTGTGTATGGGGGCTTAGACTGGGAGGCCATTAAAGTTCATGTAAAGGCAGGCGTCCCAATACTTTTGACAATATAGTGTATATTTTCTACCATCCTATTCCATCATAATTATAGAAATTCTTGATCTACTGAATGCATCGCTGGCAAAGAATAGATTCCTATTTTGTCGCCGTGGTTGAAATGTAGACAGGGGTCAGACGCGGCGTCTGGGGACATCTACGAGGGATTGTAGACGGGTCAACACTGACGACAAGTAAAACTTCAACTTTTTATTTTTTCATCGAGTCTCTTTATTCCTCTCAGACTATAAATATCCGGCGTTTGATACAGAAGAGCAATTTAGGGACAATAATTGTTTTCAGAGGTTTTATATAACTGGAGATTTTCTGAACAGTCTAATTGGTTTTCGGTGACAGGCGTTTTCGGTGCTCCTCTGTTGTCATCAGAACACAACAAAGATACAATGTTTATTATCGGATCAGGCTGGTATATTTCTGTCTATATTGTTTTGTTTCTTTGTTTATAAACAAGTGAACAGTTTATTCGGCTTTGTTTTCGGAAACTGAGAATAAACAGCTAAAAACACAATCCAATTATCTATTTGTAAATATTATGAAAGGGGAACTTCAGTCCCTTCAATGCTGGCCCCATACCCCCCACCAGTGCCCCGAATTCTGAGTGTCCAACATATGGGCAAATGTGCCAAAGGGCTGCCCGCAGGGCTGGATTTAGGGGGTGCAGGGGGGGCTGTGCTCCCAGGTCTCTGAGTGTGCAGACAGTTGATGTAAGGGGGACTCTGATGAGGAAAATTGATGTAAGGGGGGACTCTATTAGGGACAGCGATGTAAGAGGGGAGCTCTGATGGGGACACTAATGTAAGGGGACACTCTTGTAAGGAGAAATTGTGATGGGGACACCTGATCTAAGGGGGGACTTTTATGGGGACACTGATGTAAGAGGGAGACTCTGCTGGGGACACTCTGATGGGGACACCTGATGTAAGAGGAAGACTCTGCTGGGGGCACTCTGATGGGGACACCTGATGTAAGGGGGGACTCTGCTGGGGGCACTCTGATGGGGACACTCATGTAAGGGGGACTCTGCTGGGGGCACTCTGATGCGGACACTCTGATGGGGACACTGATGTAAAAGGGAGACTCTGCTGGGGGCACTATAATGGGAACACTTGATGTAAGGGGAACTCTGCTGGGGGCACTCTGATGGGGACACTCATGTAAGGGGAACTCTGCTGGGGGCACTCTGATGGGGACACCTGATGTAAGGGGGACTCTGCTGGGGACATTCTGATGGAGACACCTGATGTAAGAGGAAGACTCTGCTGGGGGCACTCTGATGGGGACACCTGATGTAAGGGGGAACTTTGATGGGGGAACTGATGTAAGAGGGAGACTTAGCTGGGGGCACTCTGATGGGGACACCTGATGTAAGAGGGCACACTGATGGGGGCGCCTGATGTAGGGGACATTCTCATGGGGACAATCTGATGGGGACACCTGGTGTAAAGGGACACTGATGGGGACACTGATGTAAGGGGGACACTCTGATGGGGACACTCTGATGGGGACACCTGATGCAAGTGGACTCTATGATGGGGACACTTGATGTATGGGGACACCTGATAGAGACACCTGATGTAAGGGAACACTCTGATGGGGACACCTGATGAAAGGCTGCACTCTGATGGGAGAACTTAGATGTACACACCTGATGAAAGGGGGGGGGGGGGACTCTGGGGACACCAGGTGTGAAGGGACACACAGATGGGGACACTGATGTAAGGGGGCTCTCTGATGTGGACAATTGATGAAAGGTAGTTCTGTGATGGGGACATCTGATGTAAGGGGGCATTCTGATGGGGTCACTTGATGTATGGGGACACCTGATGTAAGGGGGCACTCAGATGGGGGATATTGTAAGGGGACACTCTGAGGACACCGGGTGTAAGGGGGCACTCAGATGGGGTCACTGATGTAAGGGGACACTTGGGGGACACCAGGTGTAAGGGGGCACTCAGATGGGGACACCGGGTGTAAGGGAACACTCAAATGGGGACACCTGATTTAAGGGGACACTCTTATGGGGACAATTGATGAAAAGTAGTTCTGTGATTGGGACACCTGATGTAAGGGGGCACTCTGATGGGGTCACTTGATGTATGGGGACACCTGATAGACACCAGGTGTAAGGTGGCACTCAGATGGGGGCATTCTGATGGGGTCACTGATGTAAGGGGGACTTTTAAAGGGCTATCTGATATAAAGGGGCACACATTCTGTATACCAGGTCCTCCTAACACTGTGTGATAGACGGTCAGTGACTCTCACACACAGTGTTGATATTGTACCCTCCTGGCTTTTACTTTTTTTTTTTTTTTACTTGGGGACCTGGCAGTGCCCTGTGACACGTCGGCGCACGTGCCGGGTTTGGCACTCAGGTGCAGAAAACCAGAAAATTCCTCCATCCATCTCTATGTGCATGAAAAATTCATATGTGTGCAGATGTGCCAAAGATTTCTTCTGAGGGCTGAGCAGAGCCTATCAGCACATGTGTGGAATGTCATTCTCACTTTGGTACAAATAAAGTAATAAAAAAAAAAAACTGTTTAAAAAGCAAAATGAAATTTTGGGAGAGGAGTCTCTGCTTTCTGTATTTCCATTCTATAGAACTGACCACGCACTATATAATACGATCACACGATCTCTCCATAATGAATGGTCGCTATACGCGCATCAGTTTTGTATCCGATCGATGTGCAATGATTGAATCAGCAAACAATTTTTTTTGTCCACTTGAAATCCAGAATTGTTGTGACGGATGATTTGTAGACGGGCCGCCTTTATATGTCATGACATGGTGGGCGGCGTGGACGGGGCGATGTTCGATCCTCTCGGGTCATTTACCACTTTGTATTTACTAACATACTTCCTCCCTCCGACCTCTCCTGACAGCCGCCATTGATTTCCGCTCAGCCGGAGATTCATAAACGGCTCCCTGAGGTATATAGATCGTTTATATTTACAGCCTGGCTGTAGCTGGCCCCCGCCGCCGCCGCCACTGCTGTCACCCTACATTGGGAGGCATGCAATCATAACGAAACCCCTAAGAAAAGAACGATCCCTTATGTATGACTAATATGGGGGATGGAGAGACGATTCCAGGATAGCGATTGTTTTCTCCCTGCTGGTGATCGTACATCAGTCCCCGCCGCTGTCCTCTCCCGAGCAACACTTCTCATCATTTACTCGTCTATATAATGGAGGGAAGGATCGAATCTACCTGAAGGATGGAAAATCGCTGTGTGTGATAATGAATGCGAGTGTCACACCCAACACCCTCCTTGTTACCACAACCAGAAAACCACAGACCGGTCTGATATCCAAAGGGACACTAAACCATATCCTTATTCTCCAAAAATAAATACACATCCACCCCCTTATGGTCCTGTAATCTAAGACAGGGTGGCTACATTCCTACATATAGTGGGACCAAGACAGGGTGGCTACATTCCTACATACAGTGGGACCAACACAGGGTGGCTAAGTTCTTACACACAGTGGAACCATGATGGGGTGGCTACATTCCTACATAAAGTGTGTCCAAGGCGGGGTGGCTACATTCCTACATACAGTGGGACCAAGAAATGTTGGCACTACTTTCCTCTATACAGTGGGACCAAGACAGGGTGGCTACCTTCCTACATACTGTGAGACCAAGACAGGGTGGCTACATTCCTACATACAGTGGGACCAAGACAGGGTGGCTACATTCCTACATACAGTGGGACCAAGACAGGATGGCTACATTCCTACACACAGTGTAACCAAGACAGGGTGGCTAAGTTCCTACACACAGTGGAGCCATGATGGGGTAGCTACATTCCTACATAAAGTGTGTCCAAGGCGGGGTGGCTACTTTCCTCCATACAGTGGGACCAAGACATGGTGGCTACATTCCTAAATACAGTGTGACCAAGACATGGTGGCTACGTTCCTACATACAGTGTTACCAAGACAGGGCGGCTACATTCCTACATACAGTGGGATCACAACAGGATGGCTACATTCCTACATACAGTGAGACCAAGACAGGGTGGCTACAGTCCTACACATAGTGGAACCGAGACGGGTGACTACGTTCCTACACACAGTGGAACCGAGACGGGTGGCTACGTTCCTACATACAGTGGAACCAAGATGGGTGGCTACGTTCCTACATACAGTGGAACCAAGAAGGATGGCTACGATCATACACACAGTGGAACCAAGAAGGGTGGCTACGTTCCCACATACAGTGGAACCAAGAAGGATGGCTACGATCCTACACACAGTGGAACCATGACCGGGTGGCTACGTTTCCTACACACAGTGGAACCAAGATGGGTGGCTACGATCCTACACACAGTGGAACCAAGAAGGATGGCTAAGATCCTACACACAGTGGAACTATGACAGGGTGGCTACGTTCCTACACACAGTAGAACTATGACAGGGTGGCTACGTTCCTACACACAGTGGAACCAAGATGGGAGGCTACGTTCCTGCACACAGTGGAACCATGACAGGGTGGCTACGTTCCTACATACAGTGGGACCAAGAAGAATGAATGTAGCCTCCATCTAACAGGAAGTCGGATCACAGCAGCAAAAAATAAACAAATGTGGAGATTTGGGGGAGGCTGAGTACACTAGAAGGGGCTGGTTGAGTTAGGAATACATATGTGAATAGAATTTTTGTAAAACCAGAGTTTAGTAAGCCAGGATTAAGACTTTGCAAACTTTTCTTTTTTTCTTTTCTTTTGTCTTTTATGTATACTAGAGTTTAGTGTCTTTTACGTATACTAGAGTTTAGTGTCTTTTACGTATACTAGGGTTTAGTGTCTTTTATTTATACTAGGGTTTAGTGTCTTTTATGTATACTAGGGTTTAGTGTCTTTTATGTATACTAGAGTTTAGTGTCTTTTACGTATACTAGGGTTTAGTGTCTTTTATGTATATTAGAGTTTAGTGTCTTTTATGTATACTAGAGTTTAGTTTTTTTTATGTATACTAGAGTTTAGTGTCTTTTACGTATACTAGAGTTTAGTGTCTTTTATGTATACTAGAGTTTAGTGTCTTTTATGTATACTAGAGTTTAGTGTCTTTTACGTATACTAGAGTTTAGTGTCTTTTATGTATACTAGAGTTTAGTGTCTTTTACGTATACTAGAGTTTAGTGTCTTTTACGTATACTAGAGTTTAGTGTCTTTTACGTATACTAGAGTTTAGTGTCTTTTACGTATACTAGAGTTTAGTGTCTTTTACGTATACTAGAGTTTAGTGTCTTTTATGTATTCTAGAGTTTAGTGTCTTTTATGTATTCTAGAGTTTAGTGTCTTTTACGTATACTAGAGTTTAGTGTCTTTTATGTATTCTAGAGTTTAGTGTCTTTTATGTATTCTAGAGTTTAGTGTCTTTTACGTATACTAGAGTTTAGTGTCTTTTACGTATACTAGAGTTTAGTGTCTTTTATGTATTCTAGAGTTTAGTGTCTTTTATGTATTCTAGAGTTTAGTGTCTTTTATGTATACTAGAGTTTAGTGTCTTTTATGTATACTAGAGTTTAGTGTCTTTTATGTATTCTAGAGTTTAGTGTCTTTTATGTATTCTAGAGTTTAGTGTCTTTTATGTATACTAGAGTTTAGTGTCTTTTATGTATACTAGAGTTTAGTGTCTTTTACGTATACTAGAGTTTAGTGTCTTTTACGTATACTAGAGTTTAGTGTCTTTTGTGTATACTAGAGTTTAGTGTCTTTTATGTATTCTAGAGTTTAGTGTCTTTTACGTATACTAGAGTTTAGTGTCTTTTACGTATACTAGAGTTTAGTGTCTTTTATGTATACTAGAGTTTAGTGTCTTTTACGTATACTAGAGTTTAGTGTCTTTTATGTATTCTAGAGTTTAGTGTCTTTTACGTATACTAGAGTTTAGTGTCTTTTACGTATACTAGAGTTTAGTGTCTTTTATGTATACTAGAGTTTAGTGTCTTTTACGTATACTAGAGTTTAGTGTCTTTTATGTATTCTAGAGTTTAGTGTCTTTTATGTATTCTAGAGTTTAGTGTCTTTTATGTATACTAGAGTTTAGTGTCTTTTATGTATACTAGAGTTTAGTGTCTTTTACGTATACTAGAGTTTAGTGTCTTTTACGTATACTAGAGTTTAGTGTCTTTTACGTATACTAGAGTTTAGTGTCTTTTACGTATACTAGAGTTTAGTGTCTTTTACGTATACTAGAGTTTAGTGTCTTTTATGTATACTAGACTTTAGTGTCTTTTTAAGCAGCCAAAATCCCTGCTGAACTGGCTGAATTTCGATCGGTGTCTTTAGTCACCTATAGGTGAATAGCACCAAACAGCAGGAGATCGATTTGCACCAGGCTATTCACAGCGTAGCAGTAAATTTATCACATTTTGAAAACCTATTTTCCAGGCGTTTTACTTTTAAAACGGCAAGAGATGGTTGGTGATCTTCCTGCCATCAAGGCGCCTTTGTTCTCCCGCCATCTTCACACGATCGGAATGCACATACATGAGCAAGACGCTTGTGCTACAGCTGCAGCCTGTTCGCTTGATGATAATTGCCGCCTTCCTATACCTTGGGATATGTCTACTGATTTTCCTTTTTTCTTTCATCTTGCTCAACACGTTCGTGCCATAGTTTAAGGAGAACAAACGGCGAGCTCCGGCGTCATGACGTGCGCCGAGACACCGAGCTGTACATGCGATGTGCAGGATATGTGCCTTCATTTCATGTCCTAGATATTTTATTTTATGACAGATGGAACCTCGATTGGAAGTGACAGAGCCGGCGATGCTCGTCTCTGGGGAACTCTTCTTACAGGGAAATGTGGAGAAGCGTATCGTTTAGATTTGTATCTATACTGGAACAGATCTTCTCTGCCTACTTCACCCATGCCAAGTCCAATGTAGATCATTCTTTACTCTCCCTACTATTTATAGGTCAGTCTTGGCTGCCTGAACATTCCAGACATCCCAAAGTATTTATAGAATTTATCGGGCCTTTTGTAATATTTATCTAGAATTTCCAAGGCTTCTCTTTTTTCTTTTTTTTTTTTCAAAGCTTTATTTAATTAAGCTCACATATTGCAGAGTAGACATGTGCACAACAAAAAAAATTTGTTTATTTTCGTTTCGTTTCCGAAAAAAATTAACAAATGTGGAGATTTGGGGGAGGCTGAGTACACTAGAAGGGGCTGGTTGAGTTAGGAATACATATGTGAATAGAATTTTTGTAAAACCAGAGTTTAGTAAACCAGGATTAAGACTTTGCAAACTTTTCTTTTTTTCTTTTATTTTGTCTTTTATGTATACTAGAGTTTAGTGTCTTTTACGTATACTAGAGTTTAGTGTCTTTTACGTATACTAGAGTTTAGTGTCTTTTATGTATACTAGAGTTTAGTGTCTTTTATGTATACTAGAGTTTAGTGTCTTTTATGTATACTAGAGTTTAGTGTCTTTTATGTATACTAGAGTTTAGTGTCTTTTATGTATACTAGAGTTTAGTGTCTTTTATGTATACTAGAGTTTAGTGTCTTTTATGTATACTAGAGTTTAGTGTCTTTTATGTATACTAGAGTTTAGTGTCTTTTATGTATTCTAGAGTTTAGTGTCTTTTATGTATTCTAGAGTTTAGTGTCTTTTATGTATACTAGAGTTTAGTGTCTTTTACGTATACTAGAGTTTAGTGTCTTTTACGTATTTAATTAAGCTCACATATTGCAGAGTAGACATGTGCACAACAAAAAAATTTGTTTATTTTCGTTTCGTTTCCGAAAAAAATTTGTTTATTTTCGTTTCCGTTGATTCGTAACGATTCGTAAATTCGTAAGTTGTCGGTGTTCGTATCCGTAACGATTCGTACATTCGTAAGAGTTATTTTTGGTTGATTCCTTTTTTCGTTAGTTTAATTTTCGTTTATTCGAAATTCGGACGCATTCATATTTATTCGTACATTCGTAACATTCGTAGATTCGTAATCGGAGCATAATTCATAATTTTATGTAATGTGTATGCTATTATTACATTTTAACAGACACAAAAAATTACGAATCGAAAAAAAAAGGTACGAATGTACGAATTTTTTTGTTCAATCCATTCGAAGCACGTTAAGCAGCGCCATTGTAAGGGACACGGAAAATTACGAATCGAAAAAAAAAAAATTTACGAATTTTTTTGTTCAATCCATTCGAAGCACGTTAAGCAGCACCATTGTAAGAGACACGGAAAATTACGAATCGAAAAAAAAAAAAAAAAAAGTTACGAATTTTTTCGTTCAATCCATTCGAGGCACGTTAAGCAGCGCCATTGTAAGGGACACGGAAAATTACCAATTCAACAAAAAAAAAAAAGGTTACGAATTTTTTCGTTCATTTTCATTTTCGTTGCTCCTGTTTTTTGTTTTTTCTTCATTCGTACATTCGTTGTTTCTAATTAGTTTTTTCCGGATTTTCGTTGTTTTTCGGATTCGTTCGATTCGAACGATTCGTTATTGGTTAAAATTTTTAGCGAATCATTCGTTCATTCGTACGAAAACGAATGAACGAAAATAACGGAAAAAAAAAAAAAAAACGAAACGAATTGCACATGTCTATTGCAGAGTGCTCATTGGTTGACAACATGCTTATTAGCTGGTGTTCCCCTTTAAAGCTCCAGGTGTGAAACCTTTTATTTAAATATATTCAGTAGTCACACAGGATCTGAATCCACTTTGTGAGTACCAATGGCCTTTACAAATCCAGATATTACCAACATAACAGTGCCATCATCGCTGTGCTGTGCATCGGCTGCGCAGAGATAGTAAAAATCAACCTTATTTATTGAATCCCTCCTGTAATGCGCACTCCTGTTCTGCAGCAGGGGGCGGACTGACCATTCGGCCACTCGGGCACTTCCCGAGGGCCCGGGCCACTAGGGGGCCCTATCAGGGTTGCCAGCCTCAGTAAAACCAGGGACAGTATGTAAAAATCTGTGGACCAACTTTCCCATGGATTTTTGTCCAAAGGGCGTTGGCCCCGAGTTGGTATTGCATACACACGATCGGACTTTTTAGGCAACAAACACGAACGTAGTGACGTTTCAACATACTGACGACACTTCAAAAGAGGACGTTCGAATACTCCAGCGCCACCTTTGGTCAACTTCTGTATTGTTGTCTGATCTTTTGCATTGGTTCTCAGCATGCGTGTTTGTACTTTGTACAAAAGTCTGTTGGTTTTGTGTACACACGGTCGGACTTTTGTTGGCAGAAAGTTGGTCCGTTCGCACAGCCAACAAAAGTCCGATGAAACCTGGAAAAAGTTGGTCCGATGGAGCGTACACACGGTCGGATGTCAGTCCAAAACAGCTAATTTGCATGTTGGTTGTCAAAAAGTCCGATCGTGTGTACGGGCCTTCACCGACATCCTTTTGGTCTAAAAATCCCGAGATTATAGCTGCCCCACCTCTCCAGTACCTTCT
Source organism: Lithobates sylvaticus (assembly GCA_028564925.1). NCBI lineage: Eukaryota > Metazoa > Chordata > Amphibia > Anura > Ranidae > Lithobates > Lithobates sylvaticus. Next base: position 12,172,894 of record CM053034.1, read on the forward strand.
CAGCCAAAAGAAACATGTCTGTGTATACTGCGAGTGTGTATACTGTGTGGCCCCATAATCTCTGATTGCCTGGGGGCCCCATAATCTCCTATTGCCCGGGGGCCCCATGAGTTGTCAGTCCGCCCCTGTTCTGCAGCCTCATAGCTATATATCTGCAGTGTAAGATCATCTAAGGCAGGCGTGTCAAACTTAACCACTTACCCACTGGGCACTTAAACCCCCTTCCTAACCAGACTAATTTTCAGCTTTCGGGGCTCTCACACTTTGAATGACAATTACTCAGTCGTGCAACACTGTACCCAAATGAATTTTTTTGTCCTTTCTTTCACACAAATATAGCTTTCTTTTGGTGTTATTTAATCACCGCTGGGTTTTTTTTTTTTGCACTATAAATCAAAAAATACTGAAAATTCGGTAAAAAATATAAAAATAATTCTTTGTTTCTATTAAAATTTATTGCAGAGTATTGCACAGTGGTGGCAGAGTATTGCACAGTGGTGGCAGTGTAGCTGTCACTGACCAGCGCTGTGGGCACTACACATCCAGCCCACAGCGCTGGTCCCATCTCTCCCCCTCTCCGCTTCTCCCCTCTTACAGTACCGATCAGTAAAGAGAGGGGGGGAGGGAGGAACCGGTGTCATGACGTGACGCCGGTTTGTGTACATGTGATCGCTCCGTCACGCTATCAGCGGCCGTTTACCGTGATCCGACGGATGTTCCTGAGTGCGCGCGCAAGGGAGCAAGGTTCTGGGAGGAGGTCCTACGGACGTCCACCCAGAATAAGTCGACCGGGCTGTAGTCGTCTTTCGGCTATGGCCTGGTCGGCATGTGGTTAATTTCATTGCGGGCCACATCAGTAGTATAGTTTCCCTCAAGTGCAGAGTTCAGGAGTGCGCTATATACAGAGTGCAGAGTTCAGGAGTGCGCTATATACAGAGTGCAGAGTTCAGGAGTACGCTATATACAGAGTGCAGAGTTCAGGAGTGCGCTATATACAGAGTGCAGAGTTCAGGAGTGCGCTATATACAGAGTGCAGAGTTCAGGAGTGCGCTATATACAGAGTGCAGAGTCCAGGAGTGCGCTATATACAGAGTGCAGAGTTCAGGAGTGCGCTATATACAGAGTGCAAAGTTTAGGGTTATGCTATATACAGAGTGCAGAGTTCAGGAGTGCGCTATATACAGAGTGCAGAGTTCAGGAGTGTGCTATATACAGAGTGCAGAGTTCAGGAGTGCGCTATATACAGAGTTCAGGAGTGCGCTATATACAGAGTTCAGGAGTGCGCTATATACAGAGTTCAGGGTTGCGCTATATTCAGAGTGCAGAGTTCAGGAGTGCGCTATATTCAGAGTGCAGAATTCAGGGTTGCGCTATATACAGAGTGCAGAGTTCAGGAGTGCGCTATATACAGAGTTCAGGAGTGCGCTATATACAGAGTTCAGGAGTGCACTATATACAGAGTTCAGGAGTGCGCTATATACAGAGTTCAGGAGTGCGCTATATACAGAGTTCAGGAGTGCGCTATATACAGAGTTCAGGGTTGCGCTATATACAGAGTGCAGAGTTCAGGAGTGTGCTATATACAGAGTGCAGAGTTCAGGCGTGCGCTATGTACATAGTGCAGAGTTCAGGGTTGCGTTATATACAGAGTGCAGAGTTCAGGAGTTCGCTATATACAGAGTTCAGGAGTGCGCTATATACAGAGTTCAGGAGTGCGCTATATACAGAGTTCAGGAGTGCGCTATATACAGAGTTCAGGAGTGCGCTATATACAGAGTTCAGGAGTGCGCTATATACAGAGTTCAGGAGTGCGCTATATACAGAGTTCAGGGTTCAGGGTTGCGCTATATACAGAGTTCAGAGTTCAGGAGTGCGTTATGTACAGAGTTCAGGAGTATATATAGTGTATATATATATTTTATGTATATATATATATATATATTTATATATATATATATATATATATATATATATATATATATATATATACACTAATATTATGAGTGATGAGTAGTCGCCTGTATTTCTACATATTAGCAGAGAATGATCAGCATGGAGCTCTTTAGCGGTTCTCCCTTCTGTATTAATGGTTATTTGGCAGTGATTGCTCTTCTATTGATCACTCCGTATCAAATCTGTCCGGTGATGGGATACAGCTGGTCCTCGGCACGCTCGGGGTCATCGCTCCGTGTTCTGTAAATGTGAATAGTTATCTCTCATTCTGCTAATTTAATTCATTTTCCGAGCTCTTCAGAGATCGCTGCATATGCTGCAAATGTCAGCCAGAGGTGAATCGCCCTTTATTCTCTTGTGCCCGGTGACGACAAGCGACAATTACTCCGAATGTAGATCTGTGCACGTGACTTGTAATTATACCGTGCATATAATCATACGCAGGTGTATGTGTTCTGTACGTCTCATAGAACTGTCCTATGGTTTTATCTTTTGTTCTTAAAATAATGGGCAGCGCCTGCATTGGTTAGATGATAGCGACTGAAAAATTTGGTGACACTGTAGTTTGCCTGCTTACTGGAAACATTAGGCATCAGGATGTGCTGTTGGATGGTGACACCACTAAATGAGGCTTATCAATTCACTAGAGACCGGTGACATCACTAAGAATGTAGCCTCTCTATTAACTAGATATTGGTGACATCACTGAAAATGCAGTTTATCCATTCTCTAGAGACCGATAACATCACTGAGAACATAGCCTATCCATTCACTAGGGTCCAGTTACATCACTGAAAATGCAGCCTATCTATTCACTAGAAAGCGGTGACATCACAGAGAATGCAGCCTATCCATTCACTAGAGAGCAGTTACATCACTGAGAATGCAGCCTATCCATTCACTGAGAAAGCAGCCTATCCATTCACTAGTGACATCACTGAGAATGCAGCCTTTCCCTTCACTAGAGACTGGTGACATCACTGAGGATGCAGCCTATCCCTTCATTAGAGACCAGTGACATCACTGAGAATGCAACCTATCCCTTCATTAGAGACCGGTGACATCACTGAGAATGCAGCCTGTCCATTCACTAGAGACCGGTGACATTGCTGAGAATGCAGCCTATCCCTTCACTAGAGACCAGTGACATCACTGAGAATGCAACCTACCCCTTCATTAGAGACCGGTGACATCACTGAGGATGCAACCTATCCCTTCACTAGAGACTGGTGACATCACTGAGAATGCAACCTATCCCTTCATTAGAGACCGGTGACATCACTGAGAATGCAGCCTGTCCATTCACTAGAGACCAGTTACATCACTGAGAATGCAGCCTATCCATTCACTAGAAAGTGGTGACATCACTGAGAATGCAGCCTATCCATTCACTAGAGACCGGTGACATCACTGAGAATGCAGCCTTTCCCTTCACTAGAGACTGGTGACATCACTGAGGATGCAGCCTATCCCTTCATTAGAGACCAGTGACATAACTGAGAATGCAACCTACCCCTTCATTAGAGACCGGTGACATCACTGAGAATGCAACCTATCCCTTCATTAGAGACCGGTGACATCACTGAGAATGCAGCCTGTCCATTCACTAGAGACCGGTGACATTGCTGAGAATGCAGCCTATCCCTTCACTAGAGACCAGTGACATCACTGAGAATGCAACCTACCCCTTCATTAGAGACCGGTGACATCACTGAGGATGCAACCTATCCCTTCACTAGAGACTGGTGACATCACTGAGAATGCAACCTATCCCTTCATTAGAGACCGGTGACATCACTGAGAATGCAGCCTATCCATTCACTAGAGACCGGTGACATCACTGAGAATGCAGCCTATCCATTCACTAGAAAGCGGTGACATCACTGAGAATGCAGCCTATCCATTCACTAGAGACCGGTGACATCACTGAGAATGCAGCCTATCCATTCACTAGAGACCGGTGACATCACCGAGAATGCAACCTATCCATTCACTATAGACCGGTGACATCACTGAGAATGAAACCCATACCTTCACTAGAGGCCGGCGACATCACTGAGAATGCAGCCTATCCCTTCATTATAGACCGGTGACATCACTGAGGATGCAGCCTATCCATTCACTAGAGACTGGTGACATCACTGAGGATGCAGCCTATCCGTTGAATTGTGTTCACAATGAATGTGAACTTTGTAATCTGTAGCAATGTGTTTCCTATGTTGTCCGCCATATTAGGCTGACCAGGGCTCCTTGTATCCCTTTTATAATCCTTCCTCTCCTGTATATATATATATATATATATATCAGTTTGCTGCTCTTTCTTCTCCTCCCTGACGCCTTGCTGTATGGTGGCGTCTTCCGTTCTACATTTGTTCATGAGCTGAAAATAAACGTGAAGGTTTTTCTCTAGGACTCTGTACAGAAACCTATTTGCAGAATTGTTGGGGGGTAATACATGAGATGTATGTGAATTCACTGATAAATAAAGCATTGCCACAGCTCCAGTAATGAATAGTTCCTACAAACCGGTTTATCCACAAGTAATAGCAACACATCTGCCTGTGGGTAGTGAATAATTTCCAAATCCCAATAGCTTTCTTGTATAACCCTGGGCATATGATTTAATAAAACTGTCTGCAAACACTAAATGAAAGCTTTATTGGACGGATTATTTTGTACAGATCAGTGCTCCGTTGGCTTTCTCAATGAGTCGGGCACCCCGACTGAAGGAAAATTCAGAACTTTTTCCCCCACCCAATCTGTCTTCCAATACCTCAAATTTACCTTTGGTAATACCATGGTCATTAATAAAGACCCTCTTAAAGGAGGATGTCCGGAAGGGTTCCCGAATAATTTATTCCAAAGAGCAAGCCACCATGTCTCAGGGGCCCCTTTATCAGGGCTTATGATGCTGTGTATAAAGAAAAGTTCACATTTGGATTCTATCTGGTTAATTTTTTCTGAAAAAAAGCTAATTGTGAATTCCAGTCGGGAGAAACAACTTGGGCAGCCAGTAGTCTGACGGCTTGCCATGTTCTTTGGAATAAGACTCTTCGTACTAAATAATATGGTGTGAGGTTTCATTTACCCGTTTGGTCCCTGGATGGCTTCTGAGACTTCCAAGCAAGTTGACTTGAGTTTAGGTGTCACAAGTACTCACCCGGGCCGAGATGCTGAGAGCTGCTCCCCTTGCGACTAAGTGCACGATGCCCCTGGAGTGGGTACAGAAGGCACGAGCACAAAGATGCACGGGTTGCCAGCAGGTGGGTTGCAGGTGGTGTGCAGTGGGGCTGATGACCGTGTGTAGATGAACCTGCACTGGAAGTAGACACCTGGCAGGACCGACACAAGGCAGAGGCTGTAGAGGAACCGGGTCATACACTGGGAGACAGTCCTGGGGTGCATATGTGTCAACACCAAGGTAAAGGCAGCAGAAAGTCCAGGAAGCGGGCCGAGGGTCAAACACAGGTAATCAAGCAGGAGGATATCCAAGAGGCAAGCCAAGGGGTCAAACACTGGTAAGTAGCAGAAGAATGTCCAGGAGGCAGGCCGAGGGTCAAACACAGGTAATCAAGCAGGAGGATATCCAAGAGGCAAGCCAAGGGGTCAAACACTGGAGAGTAGCAGAAGAATGTCCAGAAGGCAAGCCGAGGGTCAAACACAGGTGGTTAAGCAGAAGGATATCCAAGAGGCAAGCCAAGGGGTCAAACACTGGAGAGTAGCAGAAGAATGTCCAGGAGGCAAGCCGAGGGTCAAACACAGGTGGTCAAGCAGAAGGATACCCAAGAGGCAAGCCAAGGGGTCAAACACTGGAGAGTAGCAGCGGTGGTCAGAAGAGGTCCGGGTCAAGCACAGGTAATCAGGCAGGCACAAGGAACAGGATACAGGAAGCCAGGTACTCAGGAAACCGAGACAACAAACCAGCAATTTCTGAAGGGAAGGAGAAGGCCTTTTATAGGCCAGGTAAGTGGTCAGGTGGGGTATCTGGGCGCGCGCATGCGCTTCCTGTCACCCCGCGCTGGGTGAACAAGGACACATACCCGAGAGCCGCGAACCTGCGCATGCGCACCCGCTGTCCCGCGTACCTGTGTGCGCTGCTGAGCCGCTCTATCCCGCATGCGTGCCTAGGAAACCGGCGCTGAAGCACGATATTTCTCTGACATTAGGAAAAACCTAAGCAGAATCGTTGCAGTCCTTCATTGGAAGACTTTACTCCACGAGCCCCTCTTACAGCCTTACTCAAACTATTTACCATGGAGGAACCCTTGAAATAATTTTCAGGTCCCAGGGAACCACCACTATAATGATTAGACCTACAGCTCACAATATAATAGTGTGATCAGTAGGTTGAGAGGTAGAGAGTCATAAATAAAAGAATAATCTATTGAATAATCATGACATTCAATGAATAGTAATAATGGTCGCAAAAGAAACATAATGAAAATTGTAGTTGCCCCTTACATTTTTAGTTAGTGTAGAAGAGACCCCTTACATTGGTGTACAGAGTAGAAGGGAACTCTTAGACTGGTGGCTAGTGTAGACATGACCCCTTACATTGGTGGTCAGTGTAGAAGTGACACCTTAGATTGGGGGGTCAGTGTCCAAGTGATCACTTGGATTGGTAGTGTAGAAGTGACTCCTTAGATCGATGAGTGACCCCTTAGGTTGGTGGTCAGTGTAAAAGTGATCGCTTGGATTGGTGGTCAGTGTAGAAGTTACTCCTTGGATTGGTGGTCAGTGTAGAAGTTACTCCTTGGATTGGTAGTCAGTGTAGAAGTTACTTCTTGGATTGGTAGTGTACAAGTGACCCCTTGGATTGATACGTATGAGGTTATGAATAAGCGCTAGTCACAGCGCGAAACGCGTTAACTTTTACTGTCTGTGATGTCTTTTGAACAAAGGATCAATAAAGGTGAAGTGTTGCAGGGAATTATGGATTTCTTTTGATTGAGTACCTGCAGATGAGCTGTGCTATCATACCCCTAAACCCTGGCTATGCTGTAGATGCATAGCTAATGTGCTCACCTGGAGCTGCTTTCTCTTCAGTGTAGAAATGTTTTTTTGGATTGGTGGTCAGTGTAGAAGTGATCCCTTGCATTGGTGGTCAGTGTAGAAGTGACCCCTTGGATTGGTGGTCAGTGTGGAAGTGACCCCCTTGGATTGGTGGTCAGTGTGGAAGTGACCCTCTTGGATTGGTGGTCAGTGTGGAAGTGACCCCCTTGGATTGGTGGTCAGTGTGGAAGTGACCCCTTGGATTGGTGGTCAGTGTGGAAGTGACTTTTTAGATCGATGAGTGGTCCTTCGATTGGTGGTCTTTGCAGAAGTGACCCCTTGGATTGGTGGTCAGAGTAGAAGTGACTTCTTAATTCAATGAATGACCTTTTATTTTGGTGGCCAGTGTAGACTTGACTCCTTGGATCAATGAGTAGCCCTTAGATTGGTAGTCAGTGTAGAAGTGACTCCTTTTGGTTGGTGGTTAGTGTAGAAGTGACTCCTTGGGTTGGTGGTCAGTGTAGAAGTGACTCCTTGGATTGGTGGTCAGTGTAGAAGTGACTCCTTGGATTGGTGGTCAGTGTAGAAGTGACTCCTTGGATTGGTGGTCAGTGTAGAAGTGACTCCTTGGGTTGGTGGTCAGTGTAGAAGTGACTCCTTTGGTTGGTGGTCAGTGTAGAAGTGACTCCTTGGGTTGGTGGTCAGTGTAGAAGTGACTCCTTAGATTGGTGGTCAGTGTAGAAGTGACCCTTACATTGGTAGTCATTCCACTACCTTGGATTGGTAGTCCGTGTATAGGTAACCCCCCCCAATATTTGTGGTTAACTCTAAACTGATGACCTGTTTTAAAGAGTCACCTATGGAAAGTATAGGGTACTGAAATTTGTTGCCGTTTCACATTTGCACGCAATTTCAGGCCATGGCATGTTGGGTAATTGGTGCAACTACATCTTCTATTTTGTACCATAAAATGGAGTAATATGTTGTGTTTGTGCACCCTAAAATTAGCTTTGGTGTATTTTTTTTAATTGAAATTTTACATTTCATAAACTGTTACGTTAATACTGTGTTATAAAAAATTGGAACTACCACTATTTTATTGTAAAGAGGAAAGGATCACCGCTATTCCCGACCAGCCCAGCTGAATGAACGACATGTCTCCACCAAACCACACACCCTGATGCGTTTCGCCCCGCCCACCAGGCACCACTATTTTATTCTTTAGGGTCTCAGCTTTCAGAAAATACACTATATTGACAAAAGTATTGGGACGCCTGCCTTTACAAGCACTTGAACTTTAATGGCGTCTTAGTCTGTAGCGTTTAATATTGAGTTGGCCCACCCTTTGCAGCTATAACAGCTTCAACTCTTCTGGGAAGGCCGTCCACAAGGTTTAGGAGTGTGTCTGTGGGAATGTTTGACCATTCTTCCAGAAGCACATACAGTATGTGAGGTCAGGCACTGATGGTGGACGAGAAGGCCTGGCTCACAGTCCCCATTCTAATTCATCCCAAAGGTGTTCTATCGGGTTGAGGTCAGGCCAGTCAAGTTCCTCCACCCCAAACTCTCTCATCCATGTCTTTATGGACCTTGCTTTGTGCTCATCGTTTGGTGGAGGGGGGATTATGGTGGGGTGGTTGTTTTTCAGGGGTTGGGTTTGGCCCTTTAGTTCCAGTGAAGGGAACTCTTAAGGCGTCAGCATACCAAGACATTTTGGACAATTTCATGCTCCCAACTTTGTGGGAACAGTTTGGGGACGGCCCCTTCCTATTCCTACATGACTGCGCACCAGAGCACAAAGCAAGGTCCATAAAGACATGGATAGGCAAGTTTGGGGTAGAGGAACTTGACTGGCCTCTGTTAGAACACCTTTGGGATGAATTAGAGCGGAGACTGCAAGCCGGGCCTTCTTGTCCAATATCAGTGCCTGACCTCACAAATGCACTTCTTGAAGCATGGTCAAACATTCCCATAGACCAGGGGTCTCAAACTGGCGGCCCTCCAGCTGTTGCAAAACTACAAGTCCTACGAGGCATTGCAAGGCTGACATTACAAGCATGACTCCCACAGGCAGAGGCATGATGGGACTTGTAGTTCCGCAACAGCTGGAGGTCCACCAGTTTGAGACCCCCTGCCATAGACACACTCCTAAACCTTGTGGATGGCCTTCCCAGAAGAGTTGAAGCTGTTATAGCTGCAATGGGTGGGCCAACTCAATATTGAACCCTACAGACCAAGACTGGGGGGTCATTAAAGTTCATGTGCGTGTAAAGGCAGGCGTCCAAATACTTTTGACAATATAGTGTAGATGCTGTTTGGGAGGATTTAACTAATCTTCAGGTCTAAATTATTTTATTTTTTTTAAACATACCGTATATACTCGAGTATAAGCCGAGGCACCTAATTTTACCACAAAAAACTGGGAAAACGTATTGACTCGAGTATAAGCCTAGGGTGAGAAATGCGCAGCTACTGTAAGTGGAAAAGAGGGTCAACAATGCCCATTTGCAGCCTCACTGTGCCCATTTGCAGCCATAGGTCCCCCGAACTTCAAACTTGGTAGTTAAGGGTTCCTAGATGCCCCCTAGCTGAGCCAAAATTTGGGGTCTCTGGACCCAAAGGGTCCCGAAATGACATTGCTGCAGATGGACACAGTTGACCGACTTTGGGGCCCTGTATCTCGGGGCTACTTGGTGCTAGGAACCCCAAATTTGGTTTGCAAACCCAGAGGAACTAGCACTACAACATAGGGGATATGCTGGGCTTCCTAGCACCAAGTGGCTCCGAGATACGGGGCCCCAAAGTCGGTTTGGAAAATGTCAAGCTTTTTTCTGCAGCAGAGAATGACATTTTCTGAACCGAATTTGGGGCCCCGTATCTCGGGGGGGGGGCCCACTTGGTGCTATGAACCCCCAGCATATCCCCTTGGGGTTCCTAGCACCAAATGGCCACGAGATACGGGGGCCCCAGATTTGGTTCGGAAAATGTTATTCTCTGCTGCAGAAAAATGCTTGACTCGAGTATAAGCCAAAGGGGGGGATTTTCAGCACAAAAAAATGTGCTGAAAAACTCGGCTTATACTCGAGTATCTACGGGGTGTTGCTAAAAATTCAAAAACAGCAGCAAAAGGGTTGAAGTATTCTCAATTAAATCTCATAAAGTGTGTGGGGGGGGTCCAGGGCTAGGAATGTAAAAGACATTAAATGTGCCTTTCCTGCTGTTTCTCCTATTGGTCCTCCCGTTGATGGACTTCATATCCTAATTTTTTTTTTCTCTTTCCATAGCAACCAGCAAGCCTTCCTCCTGGAGAACGTTCCCTGCAAGAACAGCACATGCTCCCGGGTGTTCGAAGTCCACTGGGACCTCTCTGACCTAAATCAAATAAAAGACGCGATGGTGGCGACGTTTTTTGACATTTACGAAGACGTGAGATCACTTTTTGCTACTTTTAATTGCCACGCGCCTCTCTCTCCTTTTTAAATTCGCAGTCCCGTCTTCTCTCTAATGTCAGATTGTTGGTGCCAGAGGAGAGGTAGATAATGAAAGCAAATGACTTAATTAGGCAGCAACTTTGAGATGCACGGGGCAGATCAAGCGTGATTCATGAAACCGCTGCGTCTCTCTGACGCCGCACACAATCCGACTCGTTTTGGGGGGGGGGGGTAAAAAAAAAAACGTACGGAGCTCCAGGATGGGAACAGAAATAGCGCATTCCAGAGGTCACCGCTGCTTTTAATGGTTCGTACAGGTTTCCAGGCCGGGAGAAGATCTGCAGCAGCAGAGCGATTTTAAATGTATACTTTGATCTTTTTATATCAAAGCAAAAAGGGATCATTTATTTTTCGACAGGCAAGTGAGACATGGAGCTGCTTTTCATGTATTCATTTATTTATTTTTTTACAGTATAGCGGTGTCTTTCCAGCAAGCACGCCGTTATTAAAGCGCTAACCTTGAATTTTTGACTTGTGCATCAATATTTAGGTTTAGCATCCAACGTAGACATGTCGAGATATGTCGATTGGCCACTAGAGGCAGCGTAGAAAAGCTGCTACAATGACTCTGCCTAATTGCTTGACAACTGCTGTGATAAGATATCAGCCACATAGGGAGTGCATTATATTTAAAGCGGAGTTCCACCCTAAAGTGGAACTTCCGCTTATCGGATTCCTCCCCCCCTCCGGTGCCACCATTGGCACCTTTCAGGGGGGAGGGGGGTGCAGATACCTGTATAATACAGGTATCTGCCCCGCCCATATCTGAGGATGCCCGCCCATATCCGAGGGTTCCCGTTGTGTCTTGGGTAACACACAGTTCCCAGGACACAGCGGGGACCAATAGAGGCGCGCAGCGTGACTCGCGCATGTGCAGTAGGGAACCGGACAGTGAATACGTTGCGTCTTCACTTCCTGATTCCCTGACAGAGGATGGCAGCGGGGCAGCGAGAGACGAGCGATCGCTCGTCATCTTCTGCCGACATCGCTGGAACCTGGAACAGGTAAGTGTCCATTTATTAAAAGTCAGCAGCTGCAGTATTTGTAGCTGCTGACTTTTAATATTTTTTTGTGCGGGTGCAGCTCCGCTTTAATGAGTCAGCAGACTCTAAAGCCTCGTACACACGATCGGATTTTCCGACGGGAGATGTTGGATGTCAGGCTGTTGGCTTAAAATCTGACCCTGTGTACGCTCCATCGGACTTTACGCCAACAAATGTTGACTAGCATGTCTTCAAATTTTACGCGTACATATTTGTATTGTCCTATTTTCCGAGCGTGTGTATACAAGTCCGTCGGACAAAAGTCCAAAGAACAAACATGCATGCTCGGAAGCAAGGACGAGCCGGAAGCGGTCGGTCTTGTAAACTAGCGTTCGTAATGGAAAAATAACATTCACAACGCCGAAAATGATGAAATCTGGAAATGCAGCTCACAATTCTCTGCTTCTTTAACCACTTTCAGCCCCAGGACCATTTTGCTGGCTTGAGACCAGAGCACTTTTAGCGATTCGGCACTGCGTCGCTTTAACTGACAATTGCGTGGTCATGCGACGTTGTACCCAAACAAAATTGACGTCCTTTTCCCCCACAAATAGAGCGTTCTTTCTGTGGTATTTGATCACCTCTGCGGTTTTTATATTTTGCGCTATAAAGAAAAAAAAGTGTCAATTTTGAAAAAAAAAGCAATATTTTTTACTTTTTGCTCTAATAAATATCCTCTAAAAAAATATATTTAAAAAAAATATTTTTTTCCTGTTTAGGCTGATATGTATTCTTCTACATGTTTTTGGTTAAAAAAAAAATCACAATAAGCGTTAATTGATTGGTTTGCGCAAAATTTATAGCGTCTACAAAATAGGGGATAGTTTTATGGCATTTTTTTAAAAAAAAAAAATGTATTAGTAATGTCGGCGATCAGCGATTTTTATCGTGACTGCGACATTATGGCGGACATATCGGACACTTTTGACACTATTTTGGGACCATTGTCATTTATACAGCAATCAGTGCTATAAAAATGCACTGATTATTGTGTAAATGACACTGGCAGGGAAGGGATTAAACACTAGGGGGCAAATGAAGGGGTTAAGTGTGTCCTGGGGAGGGATTCTAACTGTGGGGGGGTGGGCTACTACTCACATGACAGCGATCACTGCTCCCGATGACGGGGGGCGGTGATCTCTGTCGTTTTACTAGGCAGAACAGGGAAATGCCTTGTTTACATCTCCCTGATCTACCGCTACGTGACACGATCGCGGGAGACCGGCGGACATCGAGTCCGCGGGATCCGCGGTCACGGAGAACGCGGTGGGTGCGCTCCCACAGTGCCGCTTCTTAGGCTGCATTCACACCTGAGCGTTTTGTCGCCTGAAGCGACAAAATGCTAGAGGGGAAAAAATACATTATTCTCTGTGGAGATGGTTCACCATGAGGCGATTCAGTTCGCAGTTGTAGCGCTATACAAATCATTCATTCATTCATTCATTCATTCATTCATTCACATCTCCACTCCAAAACGCCTGAAGCTCAAACAAGTTCCGCATTCTTTTTTGTCGCTCGAATCGGGCAGATTTGGGCATTTTTCTTCTTTTTACATTGGTGACCTTTGGCCCTGCACAAAATCGCGGCAAAACACGGTAAAAAATGCTGCGAAATCACGGTAAAAAATGCTGCAAAAAACGCTGCAATTCGCGCGATTTTCTGCCTGAAAACGCTACGCTCAGGTGTGAATGCAGCCTTGAAGGGAACATACCTTTACACCCATTTGCCCACCCGCGCCATTCTGCCGACCTATATAGTTGTGCAGCGGTCGGGAAGCGGTTAACTTTGGATAGTAAAACATTTTTATTTCTGCCAGTAAATACCTTATACAGCCCACTTCCTGTTTCTTGTCTGGTCATTAGCCTAGGCTTATGACATCACAGCTCTATAAACAAACAAAGAGCGACAATTTTGAGAAAAAAATTATTTTTTTTACTTTCTGCATATCCCCAAAAATATAAAAAAAAAGAATTTATTTATTAGTTTAGGCCGATATGTTTTCTTCTACATATATTTGGTAAAATCGCAATAGGCGTATATTGATTGGTTTGCGCAAAAATTATTGAGGGCGGGAGCTTCTTCGCAGCTGCTCAGAGAGCAGGATCTGGTAAGGGGAGTTCTGTCCTCCTTTCTGCTGCGGACTGCTGAGACAAGGTGGGGGACCAGAGACAAGGGGGGGAGGTGCCGCAGCTGCAGGAGAGGTGCGAGGACCACATGAAATGGCTGGAATCCGGCCCCCGGGCCTTGTGTTGGACACATCTGCTATAAAGGGATGTGCTTTGTTCATATTTCGTGTCTGAGGTTTACAACCACTTTAACAACAGATTTTTCAATATCAAAGGTATTAACTCTTCGAAAATGAAAATGGTTGCTGTCTATTGTGACACGAGATTTAATAAATCCTTTTTTTTTTTTTTTGTGTGTGCGCAAAATCAAACTCCAAACCCCTGATTATTTAATTGATTTCATTTAATTGGACAGAGGTCATGCAGTAAACATAATATGCAATTTGGGCCGTAATATCCTTTTAATTAAATCCAATTCATTACCACCAACCATTATATTTCATTACGTGATAAGAGCATAATTACATACGGTACATTTTATGGCACCATTTTGCCACTGCGGCTTTTATGTTGGGAGATTAGCTGCGGGAATAGATCAGCTCGGGCACAATGAAAAGAGCGCCCGCTGCCCCCCCGCCAGCTTCCGACGCGATTTATCTGCGACGCGGCAAGGGTTAGGAGAGGAGGAGGGGCTTTTAGGACTCTGGCTTTTGAATAATTAATGACATAAATTTATTTGCGGTGGCTCCATCGCACCACTGTGATCCGTGTATCTTTTACTAAAATCTAAGCTCAAAAAATGAACCCTGCCAGTCAGTAAAGTTCCATCACTTTGATGTTGATGTCAGAGCTGTGACACCAGACTAAAGATCCAGTTTATTACCTTCTGTTTCTTATATACTTTTTTCATTTGATAAAGAGGACAACCTTGTTTTAATTCCTTCTTCGCCCTAAAGCCCAATGAAGCTTTTAGTTTAAATCCGCGTTCCAGGGGCTTCACAACAAAAGGGGTGCAAAGTCTTGCAGTTTCTTTTCTTTAGAAAGCAGCCACAGCCTGAGTAGAATAGCCTGTCCCCTGCCAGCATGCTCCATTGCAGTGGAAGTCAACTTTCTTGATCTGGTCAGAAGTGTGTGGCCCTCGGCGACACCAAAGGGCCGCACATAAATGTGTCAGAGACAGCAGACACACAACGGGATATAGTCAGAGACTAATGGGCATGGTCAGAGACTGCAGACAGGATACAGGAGAAAGTCAGAGATTGTGGATATGATACAGGAGATTGTCAGAGACTGCAGACATCATTCAGAAGATTGTTAGAGATGGCGGACATGATTCAGAAGATGGTCAGAGATGGCGGACAGTATACAGCAGATGGTCAGAGACTGCAGACATGATTCAGAAGATGGTCAGAGACTGCAGACCTGGTACAAGAGGTGGTCAGAGACTGCAGACATGTTTCAGGAGATGGTCAGAGACTGCGGACAGTATACAGGAGATGGTCAGAGACTGCAGACAGTGTACAAGAGATGGTCAGAGACTGCAGACAGTGTACAAGAGATGGTCAGAGACTGCGGACAGTATACAAGAGATGGTCAGAGACTGCAGATAGTATACAAGGGATGGTCAGAGACTGCAGATAGTATACAAGGGATGATCAGAGACTGCAGATAGTATACAATGGATGGTCAGAGACTGCAGACAGTATACAAGAGATGGTTAGAGACTGCAGATAGGATACAGGAGATGGTCAGAGACTGCAGACCTGGTACAAGAGGTGGTAAGAGACTGCAGACATGTTTCAGAAGATGGTCAGAGACTGCAGACAGTGTACAAGAGATGGTCAGAGACTGCGGACAGTATACAAGAGATGGTTAGAGACTGCAGACAGTATACAAGGGATGGTCAGAGATGGCAGATAGGATACAGGAGATGGTCAGAGACTGCAGATAGGAAAGAGATGGTCAGAGACTGCAGATAGGATACAGGAGATGGTCAGACATGGTACATGAGGTGGTCAGAGACTGCGGACATGATTTACGAGATGGTCCGAGACTGCGGACATGATACAAGAGATGGTCCGAGACTGCGGACATGATACAAGAGATGGTCCGAGACTGTGGACATGATACAAGAGATGGTCAGAGACTGCGAATATGATACAAGAGATGGTCAGAGACTGCGGACATGATACAAGAGATGGTCAGAGACTGCGGACATGATACAAGAGATGGTCAGAGACTGCGGACATGATACAAGAGATGGTCAGAGACTGCGGACATGATACAAGAGATGGTCAGAGACTGCGGACATGATACAAGAGACGATCAGATCAGAGATTGTAGACATGATACAAGAGATGGTCAGAGACTGCGGACATGATTCAGGAGAGGGTTAGAGACTGTGGACATGATGCAAGAAACGGTCATAGCCTGCGGACAGGATACAAGAGATGGTTAGAGACTGCAGACATGAGATGATCAGACATGGTACATGAGGTGGTCAGAGACTGCGGACATGATTTACGAGATGGTCCGAGACTGCGGACATGATACAAGAGATGGTCCGAGACTGTGGACATGATACAAGAGAGATGGTCAGAGACTGCAGACATGATTCAGGAGAGGGTTAGAGACTGCGGACATGATACAAAAGATGGTCAGAGAATGCGAACATGATACAAGAAATGGTCAGAGACTGCAGACAGAATACAGGAGATGGCCAGAAACTGCGGATGGTAGACAGACGATGGTCAGAAATTTGTAAGAGAAAAAAAGGTGCTTATTAGAAACAGTATGATAAATAAAATCCAATGAATCAAGAAAGAGCAGCAACTCTCATGTGTGATATCACAAAAGGATCAATAAATATAAAAACAGAGTCGCGCTTAAACATTTAGTAAAGCATACTATTCATAAGCTTATCAGCATAATATTGATAGATTATCAATATTATGCTGAGAAGCTTATGAATAAGTATGCTTTACTAGATGATAATCAGAGACTGCAGAGCGCGGACAGGATACAAGAGATGGCACGAGACTGCAGCTATTAGAGACTGTGGACATGCTTCAGGAGACAGTCATTGACTCAAGACATATTACTAAAAGAGGAACTGCAGTCTGCTCACATAATCCGTAATAAAAACATCTTTGAAATTCTGAAGCTTCCCTCCAACCACTTTGAATATTATTTTATATATACTGCGATTCTGTACTTGCCAAATATGCTGCAGAAATCTCCTTCCAGTGAGTCTGGCTGCATCCATTTTAACTGTGGGCATCTGAAGCTGCTGCCTGTTCACTTCCTGGATTTACACAGACACACAGAGGCACACCACCAGCCCTGAAGCTCTCATTGGCCCTCTTATGACTCATCCCCCCTCCCTTCCTGGCAAACTCTCACCAGAGTGAGAGAGAGAGCTGTGTATGATGTCATAAGCCTAGGCTTTTTTTCCAGACAAGAAACAGGAAGTGGGCTGTATAAGGGATTTACTGGCAGAAAAAAAATGTTTTTCTATCCAAAGTTAAAATAACAACAAGGGCAGAAGATTTAATAAATGGAAAGATGAAAAAATGACTGAAGGTCCGCTTTAAGACTGTTGGAAATCACCACTGTAACAGAGCAGTAGGAAAACACAGATTGGTGTCCGCAGGGGCACTGAGCGCCGCAGAAAGCGTGCCAAAGGGTCACATGCAGCCCCCAGGCCGCAGGTTGGGCACCAGGGCTCTAGGAGAAGGACCCTTAGACTTCTTGTGGAAGCAGTGGTCTCTCTGCAGCAGTCGTGTACAGCAGAGCTTAGATTGAGAGAGGTATAAAGCAGCAAATGGAGCATATCAGTTACACTCTGCTTTTACTGTCCTATCACTGCAGCTGAATAGAATAGATGTCTGACATTGTATTCACTGTAGACAATCTGATTTATTTTTCAGGGAATTCTGGACATCATTGTGCTCAGCACAGGAAGTTCCGATGACAACTCCATCAACGTCTTACAGAATAACTTTGAAGCCGACGCTTACTTTGTGAAAGTCATAGGTAAGGAGGAAACGCCGGCCTTCCCTTCCTGACGTGTGTAGGTGATCATGTCAAATTCTGCTTGTCTAAAACAGCTGAAATTGTGTTTCCATGCCAACCAGAAACGCACTAGTTTCAATTTTTAAAGAAGCATATGTTCCTGGGAGGGAGGGGGGGGGACCTTGTTTTAGAAAGCATATGTCACCTTGTCTCATTTTATTCACAGTTTCCTTCTGCCCCAAACTGAAAACCTCCCACACATTCCGCTCCTCACATACAGCATGGCACATATTGGGCTTCCTGGAATATCATTGTTCAGGAAGCAATAATATGCTGTAACCGATAGCGACCAGTTACAGGCTGACTCCGTGTACTGACTCCTTCTCTCCATCTCTCATCCCTCTTCTCCATCTCTCATCCCTCTTCTTCATCTCTCATCCCTCTTCTTCATCTCTCATACCTCTACTCCATCTCTCATTCCTTCTCTCCATCTCTCATTCCTTCTCTCCATCTCTCATTCCTTCTCTCCATCTCTCATTCCTTCTCTCCATCTCTCATTCCTTCTCTCCATCTCTCATTCCTTCTCTCCATCTCTCATTCCTTCTCTCCATCTCTCATTCCTTCTCTCCATCTCTCATTCCTCTCCTCCTTCTCTCATTCCCTTTCTCCATCTTCCATTCCTTCTCTCCATCTCTCATTCCTTCCCTCCATCTCTCATCCCTCTCCTCCATTTCTCATTCCTTCTCTCCATTTCTCATTCCTTCTCTCCATCTCTCATTCCTTCTCTCCATCTCTCATTCCTTCTCTCCATCTCTCATTCCTTCTCTCCATCTCTCATACCCTCTCCTCCATCTCTCATCCCTCTCCTCCGTCTCTCATTCCTTCTCTCCTTCTCTCCATCTCTCATTCCTTCACTCCATCTCTCATCCCTCTCCTCCATTTCTCATTCCTTCTCTCCATTTCTCATTCCTTCTCTCCATCTCTCATTCCTTCTCTCCATCTCTCATTCCTTCTCTCCATCTCTCATTCCTTCTCTCCATCTCTCATTCCTTCTCTCCATCTCTCATACCCTCTCCTCCATCTCTCATCCCTCTCCTCCGTCTCTCATTCCTTCTCTCCTTCTCTCCATCTCTCATTCCTTCTCTCCTTCTCTCCATCTCTCATTCCTTCTCTCCATCTCTCATCCCTCTCCTCCATCTCTCATCCCTCTCCTCCATCTCTCATCCCTCTCCTCCATCTCTCATCCCTCTCCTCCATCTCTCATCCCTCTCCTCCATCTCTCAATCCTTTTCTCTGTCTCCCATTGCTTCCCTCCATCTCTCTCCTCCATCTCTTATTCCTTCTCTCCATCTCTCACTTCTTTCCTCTTTTTCTTTCATTCCTTTCCTCCACTTCTCATCCCTCTCCTCCATCTCTCATCCCTCTCCTCCATCTCTCATCCCTCTCCTCCGTCTCACATCCCTTTCCTCCGTCTCTCATCCCTTTCCTCCGTCTCTCATCCCTTTCCTCCGTCTCTCATCCCTTTCCTCCGTCTCTCATCCCTTTCCTCCGTCTATCATCCCTTTTCTCCTTCTCTCCTTTCCTCTGTCTCCCATTGCTTCCCTCCATCTCTCTCCTCCGTCTCTTATTCCTTCTCTCCATCTCTCACTTCTTTCCTCTTTTTCTTTCATTCCTTTCCTCCACTTCTCATCACTTCCCTCCATCTCTCATCCCTCTCCTCCATCTCGCATCCCTTCTGTCCATCTCTCATTGCTTCCCTCCATCTTTCATCCCTTCCCTCCGTCTCTCATCCCTTTTCTCCTTCTCTCATCCGTCTCTCATCCCTTTCCTCCGTCTCTCATCCCTTTTCTCCTTCTCTCATCCTTCTCTCATCCCTTTTCTCCGTCTCTCATCCCTTTTCTCCATTTCTTATTCCTTCCCTTAATTTCTTATTCCTTCTCTCCATCTCTCATCTCTCTCCTCCATCTCTTATTCCTTCTTTCCGTCTCTCATCCCTCTCCTCCATCTCTTATTCCTTCCCTCAATCTCTTATTCCTTCTCTCCGTCTCTCATCTCTCTCCTCCATCTCTTATTCCTTCCCTCAATCTCATATTCCTTCTTTCCGTCTCTCATCCCTCTCCTCCATCTCTTATTCCTTCCCTCAATCTCTTATTCCTTCTCTCCGTCTCTCATCCCTCTCCTCCATCTCTTATTCCTTCCCTTAATCTCTTATTCCTTCTCTCCATCTCTCATCTCTCTCCTCCATCTCTTATTCCTTCCCTCAATCTCTTATTCCTTCTCTCCATCTTTCATCCCTTTTCTCCTCCCAGCCTCCTTTTTGCTGGAAGCTTTACATTTCCACTCAAGCACTCAGGATTAATTAAAATCTTCACAACAATAAAACGAATGCCTAACGTCTCTCTTTTAAAAAATCAGAAAAAAAGGAAAAATCTTATCAGCTCTGTAAAGTCTTCACTAATTTGCTGATAGATCAAAAAGTTAGTATTTTAGGCAAAACAAAGTAATTCCTTTGAAAGGTGTGGGGAGGGGGAGTCTTATGGGAGCATGGTGGTTTAATCAGGGGCTGTCCGCCTGGTCTGGCTGTATGTCTTGGCACAGAGACCAATGTGCTCCTAAGCAGATGTTTAGCGAGTATTAAAGGGGCCGGGGAGGCATGGGGAGATGGTAATTGGTCATCTGCTCCTGCAAAGCTCTGACTTCAGTTTCACGGACAGAAGGCTGAATTTTTCTGAGTACGCAATCTGTCATCGGGTGCCAGAGCTACAATCTGCTTCATTTGACCCACATCCTTTGACCCTCAGCTGCCGAGGAGCTGTAAGTCCCAGCATGACCCGGGACCTGCAGGCTGCAAAAGACGCAACCCAGTTCTCGGAAAACAATGGGTCCCCAGCGTGTGTTCTGTTGGACAAATGATTTATGTTCAAGATAGTTTAGTGAGTTTTTTCAGCACTGATTACTAAAACATTCCTACACAAATTCTCACCGCTGCAATCGATGACTTGACAAATGTCAATCCAAATTACTTTAAAAAAAAACAGTTGATTTTGGAGTGATTGGATTTTCCCCAAACAAAAGCCACATTCCCTGTTAGAACTTTTAGAATTAGACTAGGGCTGTGGAAATTAAATATTAATTCCTCGATGAATTTTTTTGATTGATCAAAATTTTTTTGATCGGTACTCACCTCTCCGCCAGCTTCCGGGTCTTCAGGGAGTTCTGTCAGAGATCCGGTGACGTCACGGACATCGATGTCACATCCCTTGTGACATTAATAGGCAGTGACAGGCCCTCTTTATGGAGAGATCTCAGGTCTATAGAACCCCAAATCCCTCCTTTGCACGTGAAAGTCATTTTTTTAAAATCTGGTGCCTTTAAGCCCCCGTACACACGGTCAGACATTCCGACAACAAAATCCGTCGGATTTTTTCCGATGCATTTTGTCCGAAACTGGTGTTGCATACACACGGTCGGACAAATCCGATCGTTCAGAGTGTGATGACGTTCGTTCGTTGCGACGGGACTACGTTGCAGCTAGTAGCCAATAGCTTTGGTCTCGTAATTTGATCTGAGCATGCGTGGCACTTTGTCCGATCGAAATTCTTTACAAACGATCCGAAAAAGTCAGATCGGATTTTGTTGTCGGAAAATTTGAGGTCCTGCTCTCAAATTTTTTCCGTCGGAAATTCAGACGGAAAAAGTCCATCTGAGCCCACACACGATCGGATTTTCCGGCAATATAATCCGATCGGACCTTTTCCCTCAGAATTTCCGACTGTGTGTATGAGGCATTAGTCTTCTGTAAACTGGAAGTGATATCATGACAAAGCTTCTGGGTTACTAGACCAGAGACCCGATCAAAGCCAATCCTGGCTTTGTTCTGGTCTCTGGCCAGCCGGCGGAAGTGCCGGCTGGTTGCTCGGGGCGACGGGTGAGCCTGGGCGAGCCGCGGAAGGTGGCGGGAGGGGGGAGGTCCCCTACCGCTGCTTGGGGATAAGTCTTTTGATATTGTTGGCAGCGTAAATGACTAAGACCCCTTTCACACCGAGGGCGTTTTGCAGGCGCTATAGTGTTAGAGATAGCGCCTGCAATCCGCCCTCAAACTGCTGCTCCATTGTCTGCAGTGTGAAAGCCCGAGGGCTTTCACACTGCAGCGGTGCGCTGGCAGGTGTCATGGAAAATTTTATTAATGTATGTTGTCAGATGCCCCCCAGTGTCGGTTTTGCTGTAATGCGCTCATCTGAGCGTATTCGCACATAAAGACGTTGGCGGAAGACCATTGGCTGCGTAAACCTTCCTGTGGACACTACAGACGTGTTTGCTGGTTTAAGGAAGTTCATTTGTGCCTCATCGGGAGACTGGCCATTTCCCGGTGACGGCATTGATAGCTTCAAGCGAACCTCTCTGTGTACACTGGAACTTTAGCATAACGATATAAATATTATGGCCCACAGAGCCATTGCTTTATATCGTTCGTTGTCATTGAAAGCAGTTTAGACGGTTTGGACATCACTGCTTAGTCTATTTGAATGTATTCTGTGATTGGTTGAAGGAAAACAATTGTCCCTGTATTGTAACACCATTGTATTGTATTTCCTCATATGGTCTTTAACATCCTGTGTGAATGAGATGAGGCCACATCCTATGTGGGAGGGGTTTAGCTGTTGGAGGCAAACCTTTGAGGGTGTGGCTTTTGAATGGTTTCGAAATAAAGGAGTTCACTGGGCTGGGACAGGGTCAATGATGCTGCCCGAGGCTGAGATGAACATGTAAGAATACTTGCTGTTGATGGCTGTTTACTGGGGAATGGGAAACCAGGGGCTTAGATGGGAAGCAGCTAGGCTGGAAAGGTGATGTATGGATGCTATGCTGAGATAAGGATGAATGCATGGATGAAGGGGTTTGGGAGGTAATGGAAGATCTAAGGTAAGGCATTATATCATTAAGACAGAAATGGGTATTTATATTAGAAACAGGAAAAATTGGCTGTTTGCTCTGCGGACAGTCGAATTTCGCTAACACAGGGCGTCAGAAAAAGTCCTGCCAGCAGCTTCTTTGGAGCGGTTCACTGCTCCTCCAACGCTGCTCCCCATTGAAATCAATGGGGCAGCGCTGTAATACAACCGGCAAAACGCAGCTATTGCGGCGGTTTGCCTGGGGTTTTAACCTTTTCTCGGCCGTTAGCGGGGGGTCAAAGTGCCCCGCTAGTGGCCGAAATGCGCCTCAAATCCGACGGTAAAACGTCGCTAAAAATAGCGGCATTTTACCGCCAACGCTATGGGCGTTGTGGTGTGAAAGGGGTCTAATAGGGAGTCTTCAAAAGGCGGTGTCAAGATCAACTTTTCTAGCAAAATCTGTGTATCATTTAAACTGACTGTATATACTGGTAACCTTAGATGACCTCTGCATGTGTGTATTTCCATCCTATGCCCCGGTTTGACAGGTTCAAATACCAAACTCTTTCATTTGTTTCATGTAAAGCAAAAATATCACCGCCCCCTTATGATAACTTTGATGAAAGCGGCGATCATCATAGATATTTCATTGAATAGAATTTCCTGTTTGGCATTTTCTGCACCAATTTCTTCTCAAATCGTGCGTTCAGATTGAGATCCCCCCCCTGGCTGATGGTAGAATTAGATATTTTCACTATGTTTAGGCATATTAAATGAAGACAGAGCACGCATCAGTGAGCGCGTTGTAGTCTGCCAGATAACCAGTTGCGGGGGAGGCGGCAAACTTCATCCGAGGTGTAAAATATTTCTGATCAACTCATAAAGTGTTTCTATATCCAGCCTGGAGGAGCGGATTCATGTTTTCACACTTACTGAATCCATCAAGAGTTTAGCAATCTGTCTGTCTAATATATATATATATATATATATATATATATAAACTACTGTGCAAAAGTTATAGGCAGGTGTGAAAAAATTGTTAATAGTTTATTTTTTTATTTGTATCAATTATCAAAATGGAAAGTAAATGAGCAGAAGAGAAATTCAAATCCAATCATAGTTCCATAGTTAGTCAGGTTGAAAAAGACCATCCAGTTCAACCATAAAAAAATAAAATAAATAAAATATCGTTTTAGGAATAAAACATTTTTATCCTTTCTATCAACACTTGAGCACTTTATGATATTGGCACGTAATATATCTTATTTACCCATTTTATTTTCACCGTATATTTAGCACTTGAAGGAACAGTTCTTTTCGGAGGTTTTTTTCTGCACGTTTGAACTGTTTTAAATGATGAAAATGCACCCATTTTTATTGTTATCAATTTATTTATCACAATCTCATGGATTATAAATAACTCTTGATTCACCATTATACTAACCTTTTGTATGTGTTAGTATCAGTTATACGCATTTATTGGATTTACTGGGAATAGTACACACACAACTACGATCTATTGCAACAATAAGGTTGATTTGCGCACCATCTATACATTATTTGTATTCCTAAAACATATCATTTTAAGTGTGGGAACACTTTTTGTTGGTAGCAGCATATCATTTGGCCCTCTTATTGATTATATTGAGGTTTTAATTTTTTTTTATATTTTTACCAGCGCTTTAGTTTTTCTCTATTTTAAATAAAATATCGTACAATCCAATATACACAATCCTATACACACAGTTGATCCAGAGGAAGGCAAAAAAAAAAAACCCAGCAGAGCATGATCCAATTTGCTCCAGCATGGGAAAAAATTATTTCCTGATCCCCCGAGAGGCAATCGGATTTTCCCTGGATCAACTTTACCTATAAATGTCAGTACCCAGTTATATTATGTACATTTAGGAAAGTATCCAGGCCTTTCTTAAAGCAATCTACTGAGTTAGCCAGAACCACCTCTGCAGGGAGTCTATTCCACATTTTCACAGCTCTTACTGTGAAGAAACCTTTCCGTATTTGGAGATGAAATCTCTTCCTCTAGACGTAAAAAGTGCCCCCTTGTCCTCTGTGATGACCGTAAAGTGAATAACTGAACACCAAGTTCACTATATGGACCCCTTATATATTTGTACATGTTGATCATATCCCCCCTTATTCTCCTCTTCTCAAGAGTGAATAAATTCAGTTCCTCTAATCTTTCCTCATAGCTGAGCTCCTCCATGCCTCTTATCAGTTTGGTTTCTCTTCTTTGCACTTTCACCAGTTCCAGTCCAATCAGTTCTTCTAGGTAGACTTACACACTGTTTTTGAAATAACTCGGCAGGTAGGTTGATCCAAACATCTCAGAGAACTAAGCATAGATCTTCTGTGGATGCCGGCTTCCTCAAATCCTCTTGTCTCATCATGTAATCCCAGACAGACTGGATGATGGTGAGATCAGGGTTCTGTGGGGGCCAAACCATCACTTCCAGGACTTCTTGTTCTTCTTTACACTGAAGATAGTTCTTAATGACATTGGCTGTATGTTTGGGGTTGTTGTTCTGCTGCATAAAAAATGTGGGGCCGATCACACGCCTCCCTGATGGTATGGCATGATGAAGAAATATCTGCCTGTATTTCTCAGCATTGAGGATAACATTGATGTCATCTCCATTTGCAGAAATGCAGCCCCAAACTGGCTAGGAACCTCCACCATGCTTCAGAGTTGCCTGCAGACACTCATTATTGTACCGCTCTCCAGCCTTTCGCCAACAAATTGCCTCCTAATACAGCCAACTATTTCATAATTCTAGAGCACCTGCTGCCATTTTTCTGCACCCATTTCCTATGTTTTCATGCATAGTTGGGTCTCTTAGCCTTGTTTCCACATCAGAGGTATGGCTTTTTGGCCGCAATTCTTCCATGAAGACGACTTCTGGCCAGACTTCTCCGGACGGGTGTACCTGGGTCTCACTGGTTTCCACCAGTTCTATACCTATATATTTGTATTTTTTTTCCTTTTATGTATTTTTTCTTAATGTGACTCTGTGGTCTTTTCTTATCTTGTAGCCCCATATGCATGAATTAGGCATCTCAGGCACCTTCTTTTTATCTTTATCAATAAGAAGATGTGAAGGGGACAGGAGGACAGGAGATGGGGTAGGAATTAACCAGAAAGCACTGTGATCTGCAAACCCTTGGCAGATGAAGGTGTCTGCTTTATTGACCTGGGGCCAAATGTTGGTTAAAGGGAGACCAAACTCTTGAAGCTCAAAATGTTGATAGATCGACTTATGTACAATCAGTCTGGCCCCATACATTGTTCTGAACCGGCTGAATTTTGATCCATGTATGGCCAGCTTTAAAATGGCAGAGACAGAATATCAACCAAAAAGCCAGAAAAAACACATAATACAAATGTTATAAATTGAGTTGCAGTTCAGTGAGTAAAATAAGTATTCGATCCCCAAACAAAACATGACTTAGTACTTGGTGGAGAAACCCTTGTTGTAAGCACATAGGTCAGACGTTTCTTGTAGTTTGTGACCAGGTTTGCACACATCTTAGGAGGGATTTTGGTCC
Source organism: Lithobates sylvaticus (assembly GCA_028564925.1). Lineage (NCBI taxonomy): Eukaryota > Metazoa > Chordata > Amphibia > Anura > Ranidae > Lithobates > Lithobates sylvaticus. The sequence goes on from CM053034.1 coordinate 12,198,909, forward strand.
ATTCTTCTTTAGATCTTCTCTAAATCCTTAAGTTTTTTTGGCTGTCGCTTGGCAACTCGAAGCTTCAGCTCCCCCCATACATTTTCTATTGGATTAAGGAGTAGGATTAAGCAACTCCATGACCTTAATATGCTTCTTCTTGAGCCACTCCTTTGTCGCCTTGGCGGTATGTTTTGGGTCATTGTCATGCTGGAAGACCCATCCATGACCCATCTTCAGTGTTCTAGCTGAGGGAAGAAGGTTCTCATCCAAGATTTTACAATACATGACTCCATCCATTGCCCACTCAATGCAGCAAAGTCAGCCTGTGCCTTTAGCAGGGACACACCCCCAAAGCATATGATTCCACCCCAGTGCTTGACTGTGTAGGGATGGTGTTCTTAGGGTCCTAGTCCTAAAAGTTTTTTTTTCTTCTTCCAAACACGGCGAGTCAAGTTAATGCCAAAGAGCTAAATTTTGGCCTCATCTGACCACAGCACTTTCTCCCAGTCCTTCTCTGAATCATTTAGATGTTCATTGACAAACCTCAGACGGGCCTGTACATGTGACTTCTTGAGGAGGGGGACCTTGGAGGTGCTGCAGGGTTTTAATCCATGGCGGCGTATTGTGTTACCAATGGTTTGTTTGGTGACTGTGGTCCCAACTGCCTTGTGATCATTCATAAGCTCCTCCCATGTAGTTCTGGGCTGATCCCTCACTTTTCTTATGGTCATCCTCACCCCATGAGGTGAAATCTTCCATGGAGCTCCAGACCGAGTGTGATTGATGGTTATTTAGTATTTCTTCAATTTGCGAATAATCGCTCCAACAGTTGTCTCCTTCTCACCAAGCTTCTTGTTGATGATCTTGTAGCCCATTCCAGCCTTGTGCAGGTCTACAATTGTGTCCTCGATGTCCTTTGACGGCTCTTTGGTCTTGCCCATGATGGTGAGGTTTGAATGGAAGTAAGAGATTCTGTGGACAGGTGTCTTTTATATACATAACGAGTTGTCGTTGGGAGAACCTTCTTACATTGACAGGACTTATCTGTGTACTACATGAGCACCTACTGGAGCCAGTCTGTGGAAGCCAGAGTTATTGTTGGTTGGTAGGGGATCAAATACTTATTTTACACCCTGAACTGCAACTCTATAACATTTGTTTTGTGTTTTTTCTGGATTTTTGGTCGATATTCTGTCTCTATCATTCAAAATACACCTATGATAACAATTATAGACCCTTCATTTCTTTGTAAGTGGGCAAACTCACAAAATCTGCAGGCGATCAAATAATTATTTTCGCCACTGTATGTATTCCAAGCTTGCATTTTACCATATTTCTGGAGCTCCCCTGCAACTTTCCAGTCTCCAGTGGAAATAGCGCACATTAGACCCAAATGTTGTCCGCCTCTTCGCAATGGCGTCACAGTCTAGCTCCTTTCACACATTACCAGGCCTCAAAGCACAGTAATTAGAGATAATGTAAATTTTTTTGTCTCGCTGGTATTTCGCTAATGTGCGTTTCCATGACACCACCTTCATTAACCTGAAATAAAAGGTGCTAAAAATATCGAAGGTCAGAAATCTGGCCATCTATAAATTTGGCTTCATAATTGTCGAAAAATGTGTCTGAGGACATTGACCTGCCTTCTGGCTCTGGAGACTGAGAGTCCTTTAAGTTTAAGGACTTGTCCCAGTTTCCACTTTCTTTATTGACTTGACTGAGTCACGTGCTTACTGATGTTAAAGAAAAAACTCCACCTTTAGCCCAGCATTCTGCAGCTTCCTCCTATACTGTACCCTTTTAAAAAAAATCAATGCTTAAAAAATAGAAAAAATATAAAAAAATATTTAAAAAGGACAACTGTAATAATAATAAAATCCTGACCTTATTACAATTAGGTCTAGATCAGCATTTGACCTTGAATACCACTACAGCAGGGGTGTCCAAACTTTTTTCTAAGAGGGCCAGATTTGATGAAGTGAACATGCGTGAGGGCCGACCATTTTGCATTCTTTGAACCATTAAAATTCAGTTTAAGTGTTCGTTCAAGCACTATTACGCTGCCCAACAAGAATTATCTTGCCTTTGTGGCTGTGTGTGAGTAGAGATGAAATCGGGTGTGTTATTTGGATACACTGTATTTATTGGGGTATAACACGCACCTTAACTTTAAGAGGGAAGTTTCAGGAAAAAAACTAAATAAAGAACCATTAAGCAAAATAAGGGTCAGTGCCCATCTGCAGCCTCACAAGTGCCATGAATGAAGACCCCCATTGCCATAAATGCAGCCCCACCATTTCCATAAATGCAGCACCCCCATTTCCAGGAATGCAGCACACACCATTGCCAGGAATGCAGCACCCACCATTTCCAGGAATGCCGCACCCACCATTGCAAGGAATGCAGCACCCACTATTGCCAGGAATGCAGCACCTGCCATTGCTAGGAATGCAGCACCCGCCATTGGCAGGAATGCAGCACCCACCATTGGCAGGAATGCGGCACCCACCATTGCCATGAATGCGGCACCCACCATTGCCATGAATGCGGCACTCACCATTGCCATGAATGCGGCACTTACCATTGCCATGAATGCGGCACCCACCATTGCCATGAATGGCCGCACTCACCATTGCCATGAATGCGGCACCCACCATTGCCATGAATGCGGCACCCACCATTGCCATGAATGCGGCACTCACCATTGCCATGAATGCGGCACTCACCATTGCCATGAATGCGGCACTCACCATTGCCATGAATGCGGCACCCACCATTGCCATGAATGCGGCACCCACCATTGCCATGAATGCGGCATCCACCAATGCCATGAATGCAGCACCCACCATTGCCATCAGTGCAGCCTGATTGATGCCCATCCATCTGCAGCCTTGGAGGGGGGCGGGGACGAGCGCCAAAAGATTACATACAGGAAAAACTCCTGTTTTCTCTGGGGCCTCTTTTATACAAAGTCCCGCCTCCTATGATGGACAGAACTGTCGTCCAATGGCAGCGCAGGAGACAGGACTTCCTATTACAGAGACCGCCGTGTAAACAGGAAATTCTCCTGTGTGTACGGCACTCATCCCGCCCCCTCCAAGGCAGCCAGCATGTATATCGTTTGTGGCCCCGGTGCTGGGAGATCCTTGGGGTCCACAAAAGATATATATGTCCAAATAACCAGGCGGTCTGTTCAAAACTGGAATCCGGCCCGGGATTGGCCCGCTGGCTGGACTTTGGACATGCCTGCACTACAGGGAGAATCTAGGCCTGTGCAACCTTGATCCAAAGACCTCTAACCTCTCATTCTTTGGTCAAGGCTTTTGTACAGGGTGTCTCTCATTCTTCATCCTGTTCAACCCCACATGACTTCATACTAAGTATACACAATCGTGTGTAAGGAAAAAAATAAAAATATAATGTTAAAAAAAATAAGGGTTGTTTTTTTCACATACCTTTCATCTGAATCACCAAGTGAAACATTCAAAAGTTAACAGCCTATACTCCTTTAGTAAATCAATCCCATTGACTTCATGTGCATTTGACTAACCTGATTTTTATTTTATTTTTCTTCTCTGCACAGTGCTCAGTGGTATTTGCTCCAATGACTGTCCTCAGCAAGTCAAGGTAGGTACTTCTGGAATTATATTGATATCCACACTAAACAAATATTGTCTAAATACAAGAATAATGTCCCTTATCTGGATCTCGTGAGCTTTGTGTATTTCTCCCAGATCTGTGCAGGGTGACTGGTCTTGTCTCTGCCCCCTCCTGTACTTTTCTGCAGGCGGCATGTAGTGGGTGGAACCTGCTCACTGCTGATCTCTCTCCTTGTGCAGGGTGACCGGTCTTGTCTCTGCCCCCTCCTGTACTTTTCTGCAGGCGGCATGTAGAGGGTGGAGCCTGCTGGGCCCCTCCCAAAGCTCTGCTCTCTCCTTGTGCAGGGGGACAGGTCTTGTCTCCGCCCCCTCCTGTACTTTTCTGCAGTCGGCATGTAGTGGGTGGAGCCTGCTAGGTGCCTCCCACAATTCTGCTCAGGCTGTGTACAGCACAGTGATGATGTTCCTATCGTCCCTTCAGAGCGCATGTGCCGGTGACATAACCAGCTGCATGCAGTGTGAATATCTTTTAAACTGTGCAGGTTCAGGAGATATTCCCGGTACCTACAGGTAGGTCTTATTATAGGCTTACCTGTAGGTGCAAGTTCAAAAATCAGGTTTACTTGAAGAGTGACTATTAAAGTGTATATAATACACTTATAATATAATATAATATATATATACTCAGGTTGCCATCACAACGGGCGGCGGCGGAAGTGCCAGCCCCGTTGTGATGGCAACGAAGCTCTCGGTGCAGCCCACTGACTCCTGGGAAATGATGACGCACATCTCCCAGAAGCAGTAGCGAGCAGAGGCACCGAGGTAAGTGACGTAACCAGCCGAGGTGATGAAGGAGGCAGATTTCGAGGGACCACATAGCAACAGGCATAAAAAGGTAAGTAAAAAAAGAAATAAATTTCTCCAAATGTTTTTTTTTTATTTATTTATTTCATGCACATTAATTACTTTTTTTTTTTTTGGGTGGAACTCCACTTTAAACCCCCCTTCCTGCCCAGACCAATTATCAGCTTTCGGTGCTCTCACACTTTGAATGACAATTACTCAAATTCATTTTTTGTCCTTTTTTAATTTTTTGCGCTATAAATGAAAAAAGACCGAAAAATAAAAAAATTCTAAATTTTTCTTAGTTTCTGTGATAACATTTTGCAAATTTATTACATTTTCTTCATAAATTTTGGCCACAATTTATACCGCTACATATCTTTGGTAAAAATAACCCAAATTAGTGGATATTATTTGGTCTTTGCGAAGGTTAGAGAGTCTACAAGCTGTGGTACAAATCATAAAAAATTGATCACATCTACATGGCCTATCTCATTTCTTGCGACCCGAACAAGCCAGGAAAGTACAAATACCCCCCAAATGACCCCTTTTTTTGGAAAGTAGACATTCCAAGGTATTTAGTAAGATGCATGGTGAGGTTTCTGATGTTGTCATTTTTTCCCACAATTCTTTGCAAAATTAAGATTTTTTTTTTTTTCCACAAAATTGTCATTGTAATAGGTTATTTCTCTCATTCGGCGTGTGTATACCACAAATAATGCCCCAAAATAAATTCTGCTACTCCTCCTGAGTATGGCGATACCACATGTGTGTTTGTTTTTTTTTTTTTTCACAGCCTGGCCACATAGAGAAACCCAACATGCAGGGAGCGCCGTCAGGTGTTCTAGGAGCATAAATTACACATCTAACTGGTTGACTACCTATTACACTTTTGAAGGCCCTGAAACACCAGGACAATGACATGTGACACTGATGTGGCACTGATGACAGATGGCACTAATACGTGCACTGATGACAGATGGCACTAATATGTGGCACTGATGACACGTGGAACTGATAACAGATGGAACGTGACAATGACAGATGGCACTGACAGGTGGCACTGGGGACAGATGGCACTGACAGGTGGCACTGGGGACAGATGGCACTGATAGGTGGTACTGGGGACAGATGGCACTGATAGGTGGTACTGAGGACAGATGGCACTGATAGGTGGTACTGGGGACAGATGGCACTGATAGGTGGTACTGGGGACAGATGGCACTGATAGGTGGTACTGGGGACAGATGGCACTGATAGGTGGTACTGGGGACAGATGGCACTGATAGGTGGCACTGGGGACAGATGGCACTGATAGGTACTGTGGGCACTGTGTTTTATTTAGTGTTCACTCACGCTGCAGCACAGAAGCTCTCCCTCCTCACACGCGGTCTCTGTGTGAGGAGGGAGAGCCAGTGTTCCGACGAGAAAGGTCCCCCCATCAGATAGTGTCCGCCCTATACTGTAGGTACAAGCGCTGCGCTTGCGCAGTACGGAGGACAAAGGAGACTCCGAAAGTCTCAGAAGGTGAATGGCTGATCATCGGCTCTACACGGCGCCTGCACACTTAATAGTACATTCTGTCACACGCTCCCGATGTTGTAAGACACCACATTGTAACAGGGCCCCTCGCGGGCTCGCTTCGCTTGCCACGCTTCGGGCACGGCCTCACTTCGCTCGGCATATTTATAATCTAACCCTATGTCCACTTGGATGGTGGGGCTTGAACCTGGACTCAGGGCAAAATGTAGTATAAGTGCGCAGGCGCCGTGTAGAGCTGACGATCAGCTGTTCATCTTAGGAGACTTTTGTCGTCTCCTTTGTCCTCCGTACTGCGCAAGCGCAGTATAGGGCGAACGCTATCCGATGGGGGACAGTTCTCGACAGGACACCGCCAATTAGAGATGATCTCATATGTTTACAATTGAGATCATCTCTCAATGGACACGCCGATCGAGTGCTAAATGGCCGCTGTGATTGGCCATTTAGCATGATCTGGGACACGGCCAACACAGATTTTCCCCGATTCGCGCCCGCGACGGCACATGGGGAACAAGTAAACGGGAGGATGTCCAGGGACGCTCCCCCGGCAATTGAGCACCGCGCAGTGAGAAGAGCTGTGAGAGCTGATTGGAGGGAAGAGACACGCACCCCCCCCCTCCCCCTCCACACAGCGCACAGGAACAGAGCTGAGGCTGTCAATCACAGGCTGTGTGCTGAGCTCCCTCCATTTTTCTATTGGTGTCAGGAAAACTTGTCAGTAGTGAGAGGAAGGGGCAGCAGACAAAAAAATTACACTTGGTGCTCTTAATTGAGTACACACTATAGAGGGATATGCTTTGTTCAGATTTCATGTCTGAGGTTTACAACCACCTTAACAGACCAAAAGGGAGCAAATAATTTCAAGTTCATTGCTATGGCGTATATATACTGCTCCAGATTGGGTTTATACATCATTTTTAACACTTGCCTGGAGTCCCATTTTAAAAGTTTCATATTTAAAATCCATGTAGTATAATGGCCTGCCTGTTTTTTTTACTTAACCGTTATCCTCATTATCAGAGATGATTATGCTCGTGGAATGAAGTTTCTGCTCTTTTATTGTGCGTTTGTTTTACAGCTCTGTGGGCCGCGGCTTGCATTATTTTTTTTTTTATTGTGCATTGCCTTGTTAATATTTATATTGCGCTCATGCGGCCGCGTTCTCTCCATAAAGGTGGCGGAGCTTCTGTTCTTTCCAGCCGGAGACCCATTGATATTCGCTAGTCGAGGGTCTCTTAGGTATTTTTTTCTTTTGCAGCAGCCCAGAGCAGTGCGGTTAATATGAAAGAATGTAAATGTTATTAAAGAAGCAGGAGACCACGTTACGTGGACTGTAGTGCGTTTCAGCAAAAAGCACCGCAAAAAGCGGTGTGAGGTGTGAAGCAGGCCTAAATTGGCCCGAGGATGTGTATGTACAGTGGGGAAAATGATGATTGGATCCCCTGCAGATTTTGTAAGTTTGCCCACTTACAAAGAAATGAGGGGTCTATAACAGGGGTATTGAATTCAAATTCATGGAGGTCCGATCAGAAAAATGTTCTGCTAGCAGAAGTCCGAATTGCAAGTTTGTGCGATGACATCACAGCCCCCTTTTTCTTTTATCACAATTCCCTTCTTACGTCAGTATCCTCTGCCCCCCCCCTTCATGTCACCTCCCACAGTGGTGTCCTCTGCCCCCCTTCATGTCAACTCCCACAGTGGTGTCCTCTGCCCCCCTTCATGTCACCCCCCACAGTAGTGTCCTCTGCCCCCCTTCATGTCACCTCCCACAGTGGTGTCCTCTGCCCCCCTTCATGTCACCCCCACAGTGGTGTCCTCTGCCCCCCTTCATGTCACCCCCACAGTGGTGTCCTCTGCCCTCCCTTCATGTCACCCCCCACAGTGGTGTCCTCTGCCCTCCCTTCATGTCACCTCCCACAGTGGTGTCCTCTGCCCCCCTTCATGTCACCCCCACAGTGGTGTCCTCTGCCCCCCTTCATGTCACCCCCCACAGTGGTGTCCTCTGCCCCCCTTCATGTCACCCCCCACCGTGGTGTCCTCTGCCCCCCTTCATGTCACCTCCCACAGTGGTCTCCTCTGCCCCCCTTCATGTCACCCCCACAGTGGTGTCCTCTGCCCTCCTTCATGTCACCCCCCACAGTGGTGTCCTCTGCCCTCCCTTCATGTCACCCCCCACAGTGGTGTCCTCTGCCCCCCTTCATGTCACCCCCCACAGTGGTGTCCTCTGCCCTCCCTTCATGTCACCCCCCACAGTGGTGTCCTCTGCCCCCCTTCATGTCACCTCCCACAGTGGTGTCCTCTGCCCCCCTTCATGTCACCCCCACAGTGGTGTCCTCTGCCCCCCTTCATGTCACCCCCACAGTGGTGTCCTCTGCCCCCCTTCATGTCACCCCCCACAGTGGTGTCCTCTGCCCTCCCTTCATGTCACCCCCACAGTGGTGTCCTCTGCCCCCCTTCATGTCACCCCCCACAGTGGTGTCCTCTGCCCCCCTTCATGTCACCTCCCACAGTGGTGTCCTCTGCCCCCCTTCATGTCACCCCCACAGTGGTGTCCTCTGCCCCTCTTCATGTCACCTCCCACAGTGGTGTCCTCTGCCCCCCTTCATGTCACCCCCACAGTGGTGTCCTCTGCCCCCTTCATGTCACCCCCCACAGTGGTGTCCTCTGCCCTCCCTTCATGTCACCCCCCACAGTGGTCTCCTCTGCCCCTCTTCATGTCACCCCCCACAGTGGTGTCCTCTGCCCTCCCTTCATGTCACCCCCCACAGTGGTCTCCTCTGCCCATCTTCATGTCACCCCCCACAGTGGTCTCCTCTGCCCTCCCTTCATGTCACCCCCCACAATGGTGTCCTCTGCCCCCCTTCATGTCACCTCCCACAGTGGTGTCCTCTGCCCCCCTTCATGTCACCCCCACAGTGGTGTCCTCTGCCCCCCTTCATGTCACCCCCACAGTGGTGTCCTCTGCCCCCCTTCATGTCACCACCCATAGTGGTGTCCTCTGCCCTCCCTTCATGTCACCCCCCACAGTGGTGTCCTCTGCCCTCCCTTCATGTCACCCCCCACAGTGGTCTCCTCTGCCCATCTTCATGTCACCCCCCACAGTGGTGTCCTCTGCCCCCCTTCATGTCACCCCCCACAGCGGTGTCCTCTGCCCTCCTTCATAGCATCCCCTTCCCACAGCAGTGTTCTCTGTCGCCCTTCATGTCACCCCCAACAGTAATAATACAGTGTATTATGTTTGACTATTTAATTAATGTCATGAATTTAAATGAATATGAATTTATATTTGGACATCATCGGTACCTTTTCAGCCAAGCAGTTTTTGAAGCGCCTTTGCGTTAAAAAAAGCGCAAGAAAAGCTCAAGAAAAATACATCCCTTTAAATGTTATGTATATTTTCAATAACTAAAATAAAATAAAGCAGCTGCTAAAACTGTGAGATACGCACATGTACAAATAGAAAATTCAATGTAGCAGCGCTATAAAAAATTAAATAAAAAAAAATTAATTGATCCAAACAGTGAATAAATGTGAATTATAACACACAGCAACATGTGTAAAAATATGAAAATTGATGTGTGGATTCTTGTGAAAACACCTCTCAAAGACAGTGCACCTCCACCACAAAAATGCGCGCTTTCCAAAAAAGCAAGCTTAAAAGAACCTGCGGCTAAAATACCCAGCCAGGGCCTCCGGGGGGATGTTGGATGTCCAAGGAAGGGCAGCTGAAAGTATGCACCAAACAAGTCTCGAGCGTCAAACCACCGGGGGGATAAGTCAGGCGTTACCCAGAAAAGCAAGAAGACTCTCCATAGTGTAAAACGTACCAAAGGTTTATTAAAACTATTAAAATTGCACTTACAGAACAGCCGGCCAGCTTGCTAACATCTGTCCACAAAGTACAGCGCAATGACGTCAGCACGTCGACCTCCCTACACGCATTTCGTCACAAACTGACGTCGTCTCTGGGAAAAAACATAATTCATCCCTTTAAATGTTATGTATATCTTCACACTGGTCCGTTGCGTTCCATTGTTGTGTTAAAAATACTGCTTGCTGCCTCCCCATTAAAATGTATTGAAAACGCAGCAAGGACACATCAAAAACGCACCCGTGTTGTGTTTTTGTTGCAGTTTTTGAGTCACGTGACCTAAGAATTTTTTAGCACCTTTTTTTTCTATCGGCAAAACGCAGATGACCCTATTTTCTCCTGATAATTTTCGGCTGGTCACTATTAAGCAGTGCATATAGGTGCTGTATAAATACCTGAAATAAACAAATGGCTTTTTAAAGCAATTTTTCCTTAGCGAAAAAGTTGGGGGGGGGGGGGGGGTGTTAGGCTTGCAAAAATGTGGACCTTCCATTTGCCATGAAAGGTCCACTTTACGGGTAATAGAAACACTATTTTGCATTCACCAGTCACGGTGAAATCTCTCCTCCATTCACTGGCATTGTACTTGAATAAAACCTCAGTGGACCCTTTTTTTTTTTTTACAAACGGTGTCACTAAGGTCTACTTGCAAAGCCGCCGAATGATTGATTTTCCTAACAGCGTGGATCCCGAACCCCTCGCCGCGCTCGACTCGAATAGGAATCCTGCATTCATGACCTACATTTATTTGTTAACCAGGGCTTTCAAAAAATATTTAAAAAAAATAAACAATTTCCGTATTTAGTCACATTTCTAGTAAATAGTCAAAAAAGGAATTTGAGTTTGAAAGGAATGAAGGCCAATAAAATAACCATAGAACCGTGAAAGCATTGCTTGTATTCAAAATGCAGAAACGATAATGTTTTTCCAGGGTCTTTGTTGTTAAAACAAAAAACTCCACAGGTATAACGTACAGGGACGTAGAGATATATCGTGCATGGACTTAGAGGTATACCTTGCAGGGACGTAGAGATATATCGTGCAGGGACTTAGAGGTATAACATACAGGGACGTAGAGGTATGCCGTGAAGGGACGTAGAGGTATACCGTGAAGGGACGTAGAGGTATGCCGTGAAGGGACGTAGAGGTATACCGTGAAGGGACGTAGAGGTATACCGTGAAGGGACGTAGAGGTATACCGTGAAGGGACGTAGATATATACCGTGAAGGGACATAGAGGTATAACGTGCAGGGACATAGAGGTATAACGTGCAGGGACATAGAGGTATAACGTGCAGGGGCGTAGAGGTATACTGTGCAGGGACGTAGATATATACCGTGCAGGGACGTAGAGGTATACCGTGCAGGGACGTAGAGGTATACCGTGCAGGGACATGAATGAATTAATGAATGATTTGTATAGCGCTGCAACTGCGAACTGAATCGCCTCGAGGTGCTTGATCCGACCTGGGTTGATTCCTTTTTAGAAGAGGTGGGTCTTGAGTTTTTTCCTAAAAGTCAGATGGTCTTTTTTCAAGCGGATGTTCGTAGGTAGAGCGTTCCATAGCCGTGGTCCTTGGACTGCAAATCTTCGTTCTCCCCTTGATTTGTACCGGGACTTGGGGACGAGGAGGAGGTTTTGGTTGTTAGATCGGAGGTTGCGATTGGGAGTGTAGTGTTGTATTTTTTCGCATAAGTATTGAGGAGCGTCTTCTTGTGTGCATTTGTGGGTCAGGCAGAGGGTCTTGAATGTGATCCGATCCTTTACGGTTAGCCAATGGAGGGTCCTCAGGGAAGGGGAGATGGATTCCCATGTTTTTTTTCCTGTGACTAGTCTTGCTGCCGTGTTTTGAACGACTTGTAGTCGTGGTATACATAGAGGTATAACGTGCAGGGGCGTAGAGGTATACTGTGCAGGGACATAAAAATGTATACCCTGCAGGGGCGTAGAGGTATACTGTGCAGGGACGTAAAGTTATACCATGCATGGGCCTAGAGGTATACCGTGCAGGGACATAGAGGTATACCGTGCAGAGACATAGAGGTATACCGTGCAGGGACATAAAGGTATACCGCACAGGAACGTAGAGGTATAACGCGCAGGGGTGTAGAGGTATACCATGCAGGGACATAAAGGTATACCGTGCAGGGGGACGTAGAGGTATAACGCGCAAAGACACTTAAGTAAAACGTGCAGGGCCATAGAGGTATAACGTGCAGGGGATTAGAGGTGTAACATGCAGGGACCTAGAGATGTGACGTGCACAATCTGCAACCAGCTTAAAAAAGCTTTCCAATGCGGCCGGCTTCCACAATGTAGTGTACCAAAAGGCCAACACTTTTGGGTAGTATTGGCAGTTGCCACTGCCCCTCATTTCACTTCACTGGTCATTAATAATGTGCAGGAGATAGGACGTCCTGGCAAGCATCGGGAAGTTCGGAACCTTTGCCATAGTCTGTTTTTGGGTAAATGGCATTTTAACACATTCCAGACCCCCCGAGGGGAACCTAACAATGTCTCCCAGTGCCAAACTGGAAGGCGCTGCCTAACCCCCACCAAAGAATGCCCAGAGGAGACCCGTCCCCCCCCCCCCCTGTCCCCATTGCCTTCATAGAAGACCCAAGACTGCTACATACTGCTGATGAGAAAAGGTATTTAGCAGTTTATATTTACTAAAATAATTGCATTTCCATATTCTGTGTACTGTGGGAGATCAGATATAGTGACTGCAGGGTGCTGGGTTTAGTAACACTTTAAGTCTTTCATTGCAGTGCATTAAAGTATTACTAAACCCAGCACCCTGCAGTCACTATATCTGATCTCCCACAGTACACAGAGCATGGAAATGCAATTATTTTAGTAAATATAAACTGCTAAATACCTTTTCTCATCAGCAGTATGTATCAGTCTTGTGACATCTATCAGTGTCTGGTTAAAGCTTGTAGGAGGAGTTTTTATTCTCCCCTGATTGTTCTATGAGCCTGCAGGACCCCTGACCTTCTGTCTGGACAGTGCCGATTGGCCCTGTCCTGATCTCATGCACTCTCCCAAGAACAAAAAATAAATAAAGAAAAGATACACACCAAACTGAGCATGTGCAGAGTGCCCCCCAAGGCTTTGTTCTATCAGAAGATGGATTGGGGACAGTAGAAGGGGAGGACAGAATCAAACAGCCTTTTTACAATGCAGACGATTAACCCCTTAGGTTCCACGGTGAGTATAGCAAACCGGGATATACAATTAGCGGACCTCCAGCTGTTGCAGAACTACAAGTCCCATGAGGCATAGCAAGACTGACAGCCACAAGCATGACACCCAGAGGCAGAGGCATGATGGGACTTGTAGTTTTGCAACAACTGGAGGTCCACTAATTGCAGATCCCTGCTCTACTGCATATACAGACTGATTTTACTGTTGTGGGTTTAGTAACACTTGAAGGCAGCCCCCTTTATAAATTGGCACAGTGCACCACAAATTATGAAAAAACATGCATGACTCTTTTTTTTTTTAAGAATGAATAGCACCACAAGGAATATACTGTCAGTATATGTGTTGTGGTGCACAGAGGCGGCTCTCTAATTAGGCAAATTAGGCGGTCGCCTAAGGCCTCGCACTCACAGGGGCCTCGCGGCCTCCTAATTTGCCTGTGCTCAATCACTGATCCCCCCCTCTTTATCTCACCCTCTTTTCTGTGTGCTTGTATTTTTTTTCCTATTACGGGCGTAAGTGGGGCCTCATGTGTAAGTTTCGCCTAAGGCCTCACAAAGCCTAGAGCCACCTCTAGTGGTGCACTGCGTTGGCACAATGCATCGGGGTGCCAGTCACAGTACAGAGGGCACTGCACATAGAGCAGGTGTGTTGCCACGTGTACTGTACATCTCTCTCCCTTTCATGGCATCTTGTTGACATAGAGCTCATAGTGGTTAATAGGTTTGTATTTAGTGAGTCAGACCTGTTTTTATCCATCCAAACCCACATTAGCTCTCCAGCCTTCCAGGAATGGATGTCTAGCTCCCTCGTCGTCCGCTAAAAAGATCAGCACGACGGTGTCCTTCAAGCCACGAAAAGGTCAAGTTGTTTTCTTCCCGCTCCCATTAATGATGAATATCTGGCCGTACCGAGTATTAGGCTGCCAAAACAGAAGATGTTATTAACATGAACTAGCTGCCTCGGCACAAGGAGATGAACGGCGGGCTCCAACGAGTCTCGTCTCCGGGCGCGTGTGTGCAACGTCCATCAAATCCCGCACTCCTCCATCATCTCTCCCATTATTTGCATTGCTGGATGTTTGAAAGGCTTATTTTCTGCACCATTGAAAGATGAATCATCCCAATTCTACTCCCCTCCTCGGTATTCTGACCTCGGCTGTCCGTCCGCATCTCACAAAGATACTTTCACCGGCTTGGTTCGCTGAGCTTCACCAGGAACATGCCGGATTTATAAAGAGGGGCGCACAACGTTGTATCGCGCGGTTTGGCGGTGGGGTTGTTGAGATTAAACATATATATATATATATATCCTCTAGATTCATTGACTAAGTTAAAGGGTCATTCCACCCTGAACTGATTATTTTATAGAGGTCTTTTGGTCAGAGCTCTACAATGAGTTGTTGGCTCTGCATACTTGCTGTGCCCATTATGAGGGGCTCCCACCATCACTGCTTTTATCATTGCCACGCGACAGAATGCATCACGCAAATCTGTTGCCCAGAAGAAGCTCGGTTTTTGGGCAACAAGCTTTGCTTGGTGCGTTTTGCCACGATTGCAGTGTCATTCGGAATCGGGGCCAGGATCGCAGTGATTCAAAATCACAAAGTGTGAATGGGGCCTAAGGATAGCTGATGAGCAGAAAAAGTTGGGCAGATGATTGGATTGCAGTGTTCAGGCTGGGCGTGTACATTGCAGGGATGGGAGATCGCCAGGCACAGTGTCAGGGAAGGGGGGGGGGTAAAGGGCAGGGGGCTTTGGGGGGAGTGCAGCTGAAATATGGGGGGGGGGGGGCACTTATATCTCTGGTGCTAGCTAGCTGGAGTGCCGCCAGCACTATTGCAAACACACCATTCCTGGCATCCCCCCAGCTGTTCCTGGGCTATGCTTGGCTGTGCCAACCACAGCCACGGGTGCTGTGCCAAACCCAGCATTCCTCCAATCCCCTGCTGCTCTGCCTCTTAAAATATAAGAGGGTACTCTGCTGGGCACTCCTGGAATGTTAGGTGAGACTCTGCTGGACACACCTGGTTGTAAGAAGGGACTCTGCTGGACAGAGCTGAATGTAAGGGGTGACTCTGCTGGACACTTCTGGATGTAAGCGAGGACTCTGCTGGGCACACATGGATGTAGAGGGGGACTCTGCTGGGTACTCCTAAATGTAAGTGGGGACTCTGCTTGACACACCTGGATGTAAGAAGGAACTCTGCTGGGTACTTCTGGATGTAAGGAGGACCCCTGGGTACTCCTAAATGTAAGGGGGCGACTCTCCTGGACACTAATGGGTGTAAAGGGGGACTCTCCTGGGTACTCCTGGATGTAAGCGAGGACTCTGCTGGGCACACATGGATGTGAAGGGGGACTCTGCTGGGCACTCCTGGATGTAAGGGGAGAATATGCTGGACACATATCTAAATGTAAGGGGGACTCTGTGGGCACACTTGGATGTAAATGGGGACAGTGCTTGGGCACCCCTGAATGTAAGAGGGGGATTCTGATGGGCACCACTGAATGTAAGACAGGGATTCTGATGGGCACCACTGAATGTAAGACAGGGATTCTGATGGGCACCACTGAATGTAAGACAGGGATTCTGCTGGGCACCCCTGAATGTAAGACGGGGATTCTGCTGGGCACTCCTGGGTGTAGGGGGGATTCTGCTGGGCACTCCTAAATGTAATGGGGAACTTATTAATTCATTTGAATCTTTTTCCTTTATTTATAAAGCGGATTTGTCTCGAGCGGTGACTATTTGTAGAATAATAGAATAAAGCGGATGGTACCAGCAGTGATAATTGTTAGATCTGATTTCAGATGATTGCAGTGTGGTGCCACAAACATGACCCCCCTGTGACTGGGAGAGCCGGGACCGGCTTCACTCCTAGTCCTGCTTTTTTATAGTTATATAACAAGTTCCTTTTAATAGAACTCAAGCTGGGATTTCAGTTTAAAGGCCCTTTAATAATACCCCCCCCCCCCCCCCCCCCCACAATAATCAGTACAGAACTTCCTGTCACCTGAAGCCCATTATCGCCCCCACCGCGTGTTTTTGTTTTGCGGCTCCCAAGCTCGCCCTATTTCCGTGACGCATTTCCTCGCTTTCTCCTAAATTCCTCCGTCCCTCTTCACATCAGAATCATCTCTTCATACAGATCTATGCAATTATTCTTAATGTTTTAGATTTGTATTCCAGTGGTGCTGTCGCCTTTGCATGTATTTTATTCATTGCAGGTATTTATATAGCACTGATAGTTTACTTAGTATTTTACTTACTGTACATTATCATCAGTCCTTGCCCTTAGGAGCTTACGATCTAGGGTCTTATCTCACATCGCAATCAAAAGATTTGGAAATTAATACAGAACATCATCCCCATGGGAAAATTGTTATAACCAGTCATTCTTAATCCACATAAAAGGCTATTCATATATTAACCGCATAGAATGTTGATGAATGATCCACAGAGCAGACCCCCCCCCAACGAGTTTCGCTCCAAAAGGGCTTCTTCAGGGGGATAATGGGTTTTATGTTCTGTTACTTCCAGTACTATCCAAAAATACGCCAACCCATGTCGAACTGGATCTCACGAATAGGGAAAGAGTAAAATACATTAGAATGGTGGATATAGGTAGACATTGTAATGAAGTCTCATCCCTTGTGTAGGTGTACCAAATATTAAGATAATGTATATGGAAATAAATGTAGAGAATTTAATTTGGTGAGTAGGGAGGGTTTTTATTTTATTTTTTTCTTTTGGGAGGGGACGGAACGGGAAAGTTGAGAGGGGCAAATTTATATATATATTATGGAATAGATATGGACAAAGTAATACACTTATAATAGATACACGATTGCACATATGGTAGGAAGGGGTTATGTTCTCCCTTATAGGGGACTTAAAATGTTTTTTTGTTTTGTTCTTTCTTCCTCCGTCATTGATGGTAGGCTTCATGCACATTTTTGGTATGTAAGGCACTTACAACAGATACACGATTGCACATAAGTTAGGAAGGGATTACGCTCTCCATCACAAAGGTCTTTAAATTGTTTTTGGTGTGTCTTATTTTTTATTTTTCAAATTTGCAGCCAAAGGACCAGGCCCCTTTTTGCGATTCGGCACTGCGGCGATTTAACTGACAATTGCGCGGTCGTGCGACGTGGCTCCCAAACAAAATTGACGTCCTTTTTTCCCACAAATAGAGCTTTCTTTTGGTGGTATTTGATCGCCCCTGCCGTTTTTTATTTTTTTGCGCTAATAAACAAAAATATAGCGACAATTTTGAAAAAAAAATCAATATTTTTTACTTTTTGCTATAATAAATATCCCCAAAAAATATATAAAAAAACAATTTTTTTTCCTCAGTTTAGGCCGATACATATTCTTCTACATATTTTTGGTAAAAAAAATTGCAATCAGCGATTATTGATTGGTTTGCGCAAAAGTTATAGCGTTTACAAGATAGGGGATATTTTTATAGCATTTTTATTAATATTTTTTTTTTTTTTTACTAGTAATGGCGGCGATCAGCGATTTTTTTTATTGTGACTGCGACATTATGGCGGACACATCGGACATTTTTGACACATTTTTGGAACCATTGTCATTTATACAGCAATCAATGCTATTTAAATGCATTGATTCCTGTGTAAATGACACTGGCAGTGAAAGAGTTAACCACTAGGGGGCGGGGAGGAGTCAGTGTGACGTGTTGTGTTTTTTTTTTACAGTAGGGGGCGTGGCTGTACGTCTGACGTCACTGATCGGCTTTCCCGATGACAGGGAACAGCCGATCAGTGACAGGCAGTGTAGGAAGCGCGGGGAGAGGTTTGTTTACACAGACCTCTCCCCGTTCTTCAGCTCTGTGACCCGATCGCGGGACACCAGCGGCGATCGGGTCTGCTGGTCCCGCGGCCGTGGAGCTCCCGACCGGGTCACACGCGCGACCCCACGGCTAGGCAATTAAAGGGGACGTATATATACGTGCTTTTGCCTAGCCGTGCCATTCTGTAGACGTATATCTACAGGAGGCGGTCGGGAAGCGGGTACGGATCGCCAGGTGAACACTAATCCAGCCACTATATCTAAGCACCGGTAAACTGCAATCAATTCCATTTTTTGTTCTTGGAGTTTTGATATAAAATAAATGAATATAAACAATATTGTTGTGTGCCACAAACCAGATGCTTTGTTGTTTTGAAAACAGTAGAAAAAGATTAAAACTCCTGTCAATTATTTTTTTTTGCTTGCTGAGTCTCGATGGGGAGATTTTCCTTCACTTCCTGTTCTATGGATGCAAAAGGAAGTGAGGGGAAATCTCTTCAAAGTCAGGTTAATATGCAGATGACTGACTTCTCGTAAGCTTGATATGGGATGGCGGTGCTCCTCAACGCACTAAATATCAGCCATGCCTTTTTTTTGCACCGCGTGGCACATGCGCTGTGGCGTAGGTTCATTTAAACATTCATGGCACAACATAAGGCACTGTGCTACATTCCTTTCTTCAGTAACTAAACACATGTTGTACCCCGCTTTACCATACTGCACCAATGTGAAGGGGATCTTGGGGTTTTCATCGTATCCTCACAAGATGTGATTACACATAACCTGGTGATGCCCTTTGATTTCTTTTAATATATTTCTTGTATGTATATTTTAGTAACAAATGTCTCTTATTTCAGCCTTTCGGTGTTAACCAGCCCGGCCCCTACATTATGTACATGACGGTGGATGCCAACGGGTATCTGAAAAATGCATCTGGTAAGTAGACATGTTTTCTTGGTTCATTGGCTGGAAATGATTTCCTTTAGTAATGCGGTATAAAGGTCAAAGGTGTAAAAATCACCAATGGCCAATCAGGTACAAGCTTTCATGCTTACTCCCTGTCACTGTGTGTGTGTGTGTGTGTGTGTGTGTGTGTGTGTGTATTATATATATATATATATATATATATATATATATATATATATATATATATATATATATATATATATACACATAGTATCTCACACATCTATTTCCCAAAGACAACCTCTGAATATGACGCTGAGCACGTGCACTCAACTTTTTTGGTGGACCATGGCGAGGCCTGTTCTGAGTGGAACCTGTCCTGTTAAACCGCTGTATGGTCTGCAGCTCAGTTTCAGGGTCTTGTCAATCTTCTTCTAGCCTAGGCCACCTTTATGTAGAGCAACATTTCTTTTATCTGATCCTTAGAGAGTCCTTTGCCATGAGGTGCCACGTTGAACTTCCAGTGACCAGTATGAGAGAGTGAGAGCGATAACACCAAATTTAACACACCTGCTCCCCATTCACACCTGAGACCTTGTAACACTAATGAGTCACATGACACCGGGAAGGGAAAATGGCTAATTGGGCCCGATTTGGACATTTTCACTTAGGGGTGTACTCACTTTTGTTGTCAGCGGTTTAGACATTAATGACTGTGTGTTGAGTTTTTTTGAGGGGACAGCAAATTTACACTGTTATACAAGCTGTACACTTACTACTTTACATTGTAGACAAGTGTCATTTCTTCAGTGTTGTCACATGAAAAGATGAAAGAAGAAAATATTTACAAAAATGTGAGGGGTGTACTCACTTTTGTGAGATATTGTATATATATTTATATACTGTATATATATATTTATACATTACTAAAGCAAACTATTTAATAAAGAAAACAATAAATAAAATATATAATATATATAATTGTATTTATTTATTTTTTCCAGGTATAAGCTTTCACTATAGAGTGCCATATATAATATATACAGTGTGTGTGTGTATATTTTATTTTTTTCTTTATTAAATAGTTTGCTTTAGTAATGTCATACAAAGTGCAGAAATCACCAATGGCCAATCAGGTATAAGCTTTTAATATATATATATATATATATTATATATTATATATATATATATATATATATATATATATATATATATATATATATATATATATATATAGTGAAAGCTTATACCTGATTGGCCATTGGTGATTTCTGCACTTTGCATGACATTATTAAAGCAAACTATTTAATAAAGGAAAAAAAAATATAATATAATTATATATATATATATATATATATATATATATATATATACACACTTACACACACACACATACATACATACACACAGTGTATATTATATGTGTGTGTGTCTCTCTCTCTCTCTCTCTCTCTCTCTCTCTCTCTCTCTCTCTCTCTCTCTCTCTCTATATATATTTATATATATAT
The DNA here is from genome assembly GCA_028564925.1 of Lithobates sylvaticus. Classification (NCBI taxonomy): domain Eukaryota; kingdom Metazoa; phylum Chordata; class Amphibia; order Anura; family Ranidae; genus Lithobates; species Lithobates sylvaticus. Next base: position 12,219,189 of record CM053034.1, read on the forward strand.
AGAGAGAGATAGAGAGAGAGAGAGAGACATATACAGTGGATGTGTGTGTGTGTGTGTGTATATATATATATATATATATATATATATATATACAATTGATAACGATATGTTATTTTTTTTATCATAAAAGCATTGCCTTTAGTAATGTTGTGAGAAGGTGCAGAAATCACCAATGGACAATCAGATACAAGCTTGTTTACTTAAAAAAAAAAAAGAACAAATTTATAGCAAAAAAATAACAAACAATCGCCATGTATTCCCTTTTACATTGCGCTCCCCAGAGCTTTGATTTCACAACTACAATAAGCCGTGCAGAAATTGTGACTGTGGTATCTGAAGGCCAAAGTAGAAGAAAATAGGATTACGGGAAGAAAAAAAAAAAGAGAGCCTTTCTTGAGCTACTCCACTTCGCCGATTGTAAACCGTAAAAACGCAACTTCCATTCCCGGCGCGCCGCCTTTATCTTCGCTCTCGCACAGCGCCGCTAGAAGAAGATTGTATTTTAGATTGTAGGAGAGCGGACGAGAACGCCAGAAATCAAGATTTAACCTTTGGGGCCACCTCCCGGCGCGGCTCTCCTCGGAATCTCGGGAGTCTGAAGGGGTTAAAGGTGGCAAGTGCTGTATAATTTCACTTAATCCCTTTGCACACGCCTTAATCCTCCTCGGGCTCTCCAAGACTATCTGTAAAGGGATGAAGAGAGACACGGATTGGCAGGTCCTGCTCGCAGCCGCTTGCCAGGGTCCCCCGCCGCTTCCCGATAAGATGAACACAATGTAGATAGACGCATCTGCCGCTTAAAGGGAAACTCTCATCTTTTTTATTTATTATTCCACATCAATTTTACCCACTGAGGCTACATTCACACCATACAGGTGCAACCAGGCCGGGGCGTTGCATATAAGGCAGCCTCTTCTTTTCCATGGGTTTCCCTTTGTAATAGAAACATGGAAAAGAAGTCCCTGGCTCCTTTCCAAAAACGCACCAAACCAGTGCGCAAATTAGCAGATGGTACTGCTGGGTGTCTGCTAAAGGACAGCGAGTTTATGTGAATGTCAGAAAAACACAAACATTCTGCGCACATTCCCAACACACAGTAGGTGTGAACCTTAATGCAGATCGAAATACAAAAATGTCATATACTGCAGCTTTCCAGTCCATAGATGTGGTGGCTGCTTTCGTTTTCTTTTTTTAGGATTTTGCACCTGGTGATCCTACCAGTAACACACTTCCTGTCCTAAGGCAACAATGCTCACTCACCGACCTATGGAGAAGCATCATTGTCACCAGGTTGTTTTCCTGATTTGTGCCACAAGCATCTCCCCCTTTTGGGGGGGGGGGGGGGGCAGAGAAATTTGTAGCTTACAGAAAATAACTCGGAAGAAAGATGACCTTATTTTAGCTCACTGGCATTGACAAGGACATTGCATTTCTGGCAGGATCGACAGGTATTTTCTGTACTTGCTTAAAGCGGAGGTTCGCCAAAATTTCTTTTTTTTTTTTAAAGTCAGCAGCTGCTGACTATTAAAATATGGACACTTACCTGTCCAGGGCGCCCGCAATGTCGGCACCCGAAGCCGATCTTTCGCTCGGCTCTCAGGTGCTGCCGCCGCCATCTTCGGTAAGGGAATCAGGAAATTAAGCCTTCACTTCCCGGTTCCCTACTGCGCATGCGCGAGTCGCGCTGCGCAATCCGGATGGTCCCTGCTTTCTCTGGGATCCTTTTGTTTCCCAGCAGACAGCAGGGGAGGGGGGGAGGCATAGACTATGCCCGAAAGTGGGTGGAAATACCTTTATTATACAGGTATCTGCACCCCCCCCCTCCCCCCTGAAAGGTGCCAAATTTGACACCGGAGGGGGGGGAGGGTTTCCGAAAAGCGGAGGTTCCATTTTTGTGTAAACCTCCGCTTTAAATTGCTTTGAGTCCGAAAAAGAAAACAAATGCAGCCACCACATCGATGGACTGGTAAGCTGCAATAATTTAGCTACTTGTCTACATTCATTTATAAACAAATAATCGGTGGTTGCTTATTTTTGAAGTTCATAAACGGCACTTAAGGGTGCCTTGTGATCTTTGTGATGACCAATCACAGCGATCACAAATGTAAACAGTGTGGTGTTTACATTGGAGAGCCCGCCCCTTCCACTTATAATGGAGGAACTAATGAAAGAATAAACTATAGCTCGGAATTTCATGAGAGAATCAGCGAATCCCAAGGTTGCGAACCCCAAATGTGGAGCTTAATATACGTTCCAGCACACTCCCTTGTGTGCTGGGATGACTGCATGCCTGCTCGTGCAGGGGATCGACACCATCCTGTGCCAGCCAATGAAGACACCAGAAGAAGCCGGGGAGATGATGTTGGCACCAGCGTGGGACCTCATAGGTTTCGGACTGGTGGAGCATAGGGAGTGTGCCTGTAATGCCCCGTACACACGGTCGGAAATTCCGACCACAAAATCTGTCAGATTTTTTCCGACGGATTGTGTCCGACACTGGTGTTGCATACACACGGTCGGACAAAGTTGTCGGAAAATCCGATCATCCTGAACGTGGTGACGTTCGTTGCGTACGACGGGACTACGTAGAGGCTAGTAGCCAATAGCTTTGGTCTTGTAATGTGATCTGAGCATGCGTGGCACTTTGTCCGTCGGAATTCGCTACACACAATCGGAAAAAGTCCGATAGGACTTTGTTGTCGGAAAATTTGAGAGCAGGAGATAAAACTTTGTCCGTCGGAAAATCAGATGGAAAAAGTCTGATGGAGCCTACACACGGTCGGAATTTCCGACAACATTGTCCGATAGGACATTTTCCATCGGAAAATCCAACAGTGTGTACGGGGCATTAGACTACACCCTTGCACATGTGTGGTAGTGTTGTCATTCCAAGCTGACCAATCAGGAAAGCCGAAGGCCAGCGCCAGGGAGAAGCTAGAAAGGAGATGTTGGCCCTGGCGAGGTACCACGTTGGTGTCTGACTGTTGGGGCATAGGGAGCATGCTCAGATGACTATACGCCTGGGCGTGATTTCATCTCATGCTGGCCAAGCAAGAAATCAGAAGACAAGCACCCAGAAGAAGCCGGGGAGATGTTGGCACCAGTGGGTAGTTTCTATTGCAATTATGAATAGAAAACATGGTTGATTGATAATAAATGGCTTCAGCCAAACACTAACCATGAGTGAAAGAAACGTTTTTGTGTTATTCATATTCCCTGAAAAATGGCCAAGAAATCATCAAATTCTGCCAGGGTATGTAAACTTATGAGCACAACTGTAAGACAGTTTGGAGCATAGGGATTGTGACGAGATGACTACACTCCGGCGCATTGCAGGAGTCAGGTCATCCTTAAGCCCCGTACACACGGTCGGAAAATCCGACCACAAAATCCATCAGATTTTTTTCCGACGGATTTTGTCCGACACTGGTGTTGCATACACACGGTCGGACAAAGTTGTCAGAAAATCCGATCATTCTGAACGTGGTGACGTTTGTTGCCTACGACGGGACTACGTAGAGGCTAGTAGCCAATAGCTTTGGTCTTGTAATGTGATCTGAGCATGCGTGGCACTTTGTCCGTCGGAATTCTCTACACACGATCGGAAAAAGTCCGATAGGACTTTGTTGTCGGAAAATTTGAGAGCAGGAGATAGAACTTTGTCCGAAGGAAAAAGTCCGATGGAGCCCACACACGGTCGGAATTTCCGACAACATTGTCCGATAGGATATTTTCCGTCGGAAAATCCGACCGTGTGTACCCGTGCATTACAGTTGCCAAGCAAGGAAACCGAAGACCAGCACCCAGATGATGCCGGTGAGGGATCTCGCGGGTTTTGGACAAATGAGTATTCATGCCTTTAGTGCCACTTTAAAAATATAGAACAACAATCACTTTCCTTCGCTGTTTCTGTTCCCATTAAATAGATGATTTCATGATTCGTCGTCTATTGCCGCGGGTTGTAATTGTAGAATTATTAATAATCCGTAAAGAGCTTTTTGTTTTATGTGAATCCTTCGGTTTGGAATAAACAGACACAATATCCTCTGCCTTCAAGCCGAACGCTTTTTGGCCGCTTGCCAAAATCGGCGCTGGTAACAAGGCAATTATAGGACAGCCAATGAAATTATCCAGGTGGGTGTCCTAACCCCGTGTACACGTAGCCAGGAGAGTCGTGCCGTGCGGTGCGGGGCCGCATTGGCCATCTGCTGCAAATAATAATTTGTCAGACTGTAGCGGCTCCGCCAGGCTTGCTGTATTCTGCCTGTTCTAGGTGGACTGCGGTCAGCCGGGCCATGGAGATACATGCAGAGGACACGGCCTGATTCAATAAAGCTTATGGCTAATGTCATTGCCTGATCCTACACGGGAGTGTGTGCTTGTGATAGGATAGCCAGCCAGGGCTACTTACCTTCCACAGGGGACAAAAAGCCTTTTTATTTTTATTTTTTTGTTCTCTTTAATGAGACATTCCTGATCTAAAGGACCCTGGATGTCTCCCATGTGCTCCCCTGAGATTGCATTGATCTACATTCTTTTCTGGCCACTGAGAGGCGGACCCCGAAGTGACATCAAGCGCGTCACTTTCTGGGTCAGCAACAAGGAGGGGAAGAAAACAGACGTGTGTCTGCTCTCCTCCCTCCCCCCTACCCGATGGCAACCGCTATGCCCGTCCTGGGCCCGCAGATGGGCAAGCAGAGCTCAGGATACATGGCGGAGGGGAATGTACCAGGGGTGTGTGCAAGCAATCAGGCAGCAGCGCAGCCCCGTCAGTGTTCCCATCTGACAGCCAGAAGTTGGCTTGTCAGATTTACACACAATCCTGGTGGCTGCAGCTACTGGGAATGTGTGTAAAAACCCTCCCCACCCCCCGCTGTCTTGTCCATACGGCGTACAGACCTGGCAATGAAAGAGTTAAACCCAAAACCAACAATGTAAGATCCCCTTACCCGATGGCAACCGCTATGCCCGTCCCGGGCCCGCAGATGGGCAAGCAGATCCCAGGATACATGGCAGGGGGGCATGTACCAGGGGTGTGTGCAAGCAATCAGGCAGCAGCGCAGCCCCGCCAGTGTTCCCATCTGACAGCCAGAAGTCGGCTTGTCAGATTTACACACAATCATGGTGGCTGCAGCTACTGGAAATGTGTGTAAAACCCCTCCCCACCCCCGCTGTCAGGTCCATGCGATGTACAGACCTGGCAATGAAAGGGTTAAAACCATAAATGTAAGATATTGCGGCTTGCCAATCATTTGATGTGGTGGCTGCATTAATTTTCTTCTTTTTTTTGGGGGGGGGGGGGTGGCTTTCCCCCCCCCCTCTGTTTTCACCTGGTGATCTAGCCAGTAATACGCCTCCTGTTTTAGAGCGCCCCCCCCCCCCCCACTCTGGATGAAGGAGCACATGAGGCACCTTTTGGACAGCAGCATCGTCAGTCTGGGGGGGAGGGGAGTGTTAGATGTACTAGCAGGTTTAGATACACTAACAAATTGAAGCCAAACTCCAGCTCACCTTTTTATAAGCAGTTACAGCAAACAGTTGTTTTATCCTTTTGGGATAAATGATTTACATAAATAAACAAACAAAATCTGATCGTTGGAAGCACCCCTGTCAGTGTTAAATGGTTTGTCTCATCTCGGTAATTGATACATTCTGCTGGAGAGCTTGTTCTGCTGAAAAACAACAGACTAACTAGCCAGATCATCAGGTGAAAATAGGAGAAAGCAAGCCTAAAAAAAGAAAACGAATGCAGCCGTCACATGTTAGAATTGGTAAACTGCAACATAATAAATGTTTGTTTTTGGATTGGATGCCTCTTTAATTATGTGACATGGGAAGATCTCACTGTTGGGGTATCCAAGGCATAAAAAAGGCCAGAGGCTGACTTTCCTATAATATAAAATATGATTTTTGGATGAGCGGACCCTTTAAAAAATATAAATAGGTCAAATACTGTATTCCTATTTTATTTCAACCTTTATGAATATAAAAGATTTTTATTGTCCTTTTGAGGAATTGTCGCGCACAAAGGAGAGAAGACAAACCGTCGTCACACCATTGCCATTTATCTTGCTTTTAAGAGCCGCGGCTGACCATAAAATGTGAGTTATTGGCAATTAAATTCAGCGCCGATTAAAATACGGCCATTATTTGATAGCCTTTAGTTGCGCCATCTGTAAATCTTTTATTGGCGATCTCAAGTCCTATCAACAAGTCGTTTATTCTCTCTGTGCCGAATGATATCCATGGTCAGCAATAATGCCATGCGAGGCCGGGGAGCGTTTCGTCTTTGAGCGCTTTTCCGGCGTTTTTGGCGCGTTTGTATGCAGCGTTTTTGGGCTTTGGCATTTTTTTATTAGCCAATAGAGAAAACTATTATCTGTTGCATCATTTGTTGCTAGCTTTTTTAGCTTTTCCATTAGCTTTTATTTCTTCTTTTATTATTATAAATTTTTTTTTTTTTTTTTTTATAATTAAATCTTTATTTATCAATTAACAATTAACATTTTCTTATTACATCTGCATTTCACATGTCATTTTTCCATACTTTCAATTGATATATTCAAGTCAGTACCTTCCCTATACATTTATAATCTCGGGATTGACTCCCCCCGTGGCCTGAGACCCCAAAAAGAAAAAAAAAAAAAAGATGATAGTGAGTCCCCCCCCCCCCTGCTTTTCCTTCCCTCTTCCCTTCTCCTTTATGTGTTTACCTATTACGTATGTGTTTTTATTTATTCATTTTGGGATATTCTATCCTATGTGCCCATCTTATCTAACGTGATATGTCCCCTCCTTCCCTCCCTTATTCCTGTGTTTGTGTAGTATAAAGAGAGGAAATTTTTTTTTATTATAATGTTTTTTCGTTAGGGTGAGGGGTTTGAGTTCAGTTTAGGTTAGGGTTAGGAGTTGGTGTTATTATTATTTTATACATTTTTTTTATTTTATTTCATTTATTATTATTATATGAATAATAATAAATGAATGTAAAATAAATACACAAATAAATAAAAAATAGAAAAATTCAAAAAAAATCAATACTAAGTAACAATAAATAAATAATTAACCCTTAACTTTAACCCTTACCCCTTGAAAAATAAAATAATAATAAATAACTAAACACCCTAATAAAAAAATATTATTATTATTATTATTAACCACTTCAGCCCCCCGGAAGGATTTACCCCCTTCCTGACCAGAGCACTTTTTGCGATTCGGCACTGCGTCGCTTTAACTGACAATTGCGCGAGACGTGGCTCCCAAACAAAATTGACGTCCTTTTTTCCCCACAAATAGAGATTTCTTTTGGTGGTATTTGATCGCCCCTGCGGTTTTTAATTTTTTGCGCTATAAACAAAAAAAGAGCAACAATTTTGAAACAAAAGCATTATTTTTTACTTTTTGCTATAATAAATATCCCCTAAAAAATATATATAAAAAAAAAAATGTCTTCAGTTTAGGCCGATACGTATTCTTCTACATATTTTTGGTAAAAAACAAACGCTTTCTTTGATTTTTAGAACAAGGCCTTACCTTAGCCCTGGTGTGTTCCATAGAAAAGTTCATGACTTCCTGGTATGTAGATTTGGGACGTGAAAACCAGGCTAGGTCTTATTTTAGGGGAAACAGGGTATGAAAACCAGTAAGGCGCAGGAAGGAGTTCACCAGCTGACCTCATTTGCACCCATCAACTATGTTTGCTCGGCATCCCTGCCTGGCTTGTCAGTGTAGGTTGCCACAGCTGCTATGTTTAGATTTTTAGATTTACCTAAACTATGGAATAGGAGGGCCCACCTATCTATCCAGGAAGACCTTTGCATTGCATCAGGGGTGTCCAACCCACGGGCCGAATGCAGCCCCAGAGAGTTTAGCATGCAGCCTGGGCCCTGTCTTGCGGGACGTGGAGATGCCGTGCAAACATAGCAGCTGTGGGAGCCTACATTGACAAGCCAGGCAAATGTACGCCAGGAGGGATGCCGTACAAACATAGTTGATGGGTGCAGGGGGTGTGTGCTAATGAGGTCAGCTGATGAACTGCTTCCTGTGTCTTACTGGTTTTCACGTTCTAAATCTACATACCAGGAAGTCATGAACTTTTCTATGGAACACACCAGGGCTAAGGTAAGGCCTTGTTCTAAAAATCAAAGAAAGCTTTTATTTTTCTGAAACCGAGGTACATTAATGGTATATTAGTATATAGGGGAGCAGGAATTTATATATAAAGAAAAAAGTGAACTTAGCCTTTAATTATTAACACTGCAGACTGTTGCTCCTGTGCAGATCATTGCTTTTGACCTGATGCTTGATTCAATATTTCCAGTGCCACGTGTACAGTAAACTTCAAATATAAGTGGTTTCCACAATGTGCCACTCCACACTCCTTAATGTGCCACCCACTCACCAGATTATGTAACCTCTTAATAAGAAGGTCTGGTTGCGCTTAATTTTGTATTTACAATCCACACCTCCTCCTCCCGTTTAAACCTCCGATTCTGCTCCCTTAATCTGCATCCTCACTTAGGATCCTAAAAAGCCATAAAAACACCAGAGAAATCCACAATATTGTAAAACCATTTTATGTTAACATTCAGCGGCCAATTCACTCCATGCACTTACATTGGGCAAACAGTAAAAAAACACTTTTCTTACTCTCCTATGACGCTTTCTAGTTTCCATGATGGTCGTGAGACCTTAAAGCGGTTCTGCACCCATTTCATTTAGTAAATCTCTTTGCCTTCCAAATCAGGCAAAGAGTACTAAATGAAATGGTTTTTTTTTTTTTACTTACCTTGTAATTGATGACTTCCGGTCTTCTCTCTCTTCGGCGGCGGGCGGGGTCTCTGCGTCGATCGTCGTCACGCCGCACTGTCTCCTGGGATCTGGTGTCATTGATCCCAGGAGTCAGTGCGGGCATCTTCCGAAATCTCGCGAGATTTCGGCCACATCTTCCGAAATCTCCCGAGATTTCGGCCACATCTGCCGAAATCTCGTGAGATGTCGGCAGATGTGCCGTTACTGCGCACGCGCGAGTAACGGCGGTGCATGCTGGGCCATCTACAGGTCCTGTGGGGTTTCACATGCCCACAGGCAAGATGGACCCCAGCAGACAAGAAGAAGACAAGAAGAAGATGAAGATGAAAACCGGCGGCGATCGAGATGGACGATGGAACAGGTAAGTCCCCCAATTGAGCTATATGCCCTTGGCATATAGCCCAAAAAAAAAAAGAGTGCAGAACCGCTTTAAACAGCGGAAGTGACATCACAGATGGGCTCCTACAGTATTGCACCTCACCCTGGCTTACATCAGATGTCATGAGCCCCCCACCATCAGAAGTCAAGAGTCCCTCACCCTCCTTTACATCACAGTACACCCCCTTACCTTGTGCTACTGCTAAGGAGAAGCTGGGGCCGGAGCTGGGAAGTAGAAAATGCAGGGTCTGGAGGAGGACCAGAGGATGGCTGGAGTCAGCTGCTGGCACAGGATCTGTAGGAGGAGTTCTGTCCTCTCTGCTGCCGACTACTGAGACGAGGGGACAGACACGATCCTCTCAGCGGCTCCATAAAGAAGCGCAGGATCAGGAGGAGGTACCTGTGCTCCTCTCTGCTACTGACTGCTAAGACAAAGTGGGGGGCAAAGGCGAGGGGGTGCTGCAGCTGCAGGGAAGATGCAAGGGCCACATGAAATGGCCTGGCGGGCCAGATTCAGCCTACGGGCCTTGTGTTTGACACATGTATTATAGAGCAACACAGAAACATGCTGCAATAAACATATACTAGTGTATTTTCTTATACCCCATATAAGATAATGAATATAATTTTTAGGCAAAAAGCAGAAAATCCACATATAAATCCCCCAAACAAATCTCCCATACTGCTCCGGGGAAGAAAGTCAAAATGTGGTTTCAGTGGGCAACAGAAATAGATCTCCTCTCCGACACTTTGATGAGCGAGCCCCCTGGTACCCAGATATCATTATCCCCGGCGCCGAGTATTAAGAGCCCGGCGTTCTTCAGAAATTTGTTCCCTCATACTATAAATTTGACAATCGGCGAGAAGATTCACCCTGTGACATTTCACACCACCGCCGGTCTAAAATGGAAACTGTCCACACTGTATAATTAGTGTTATACGCTTCCGGCGTCGCTGCAAAGTTCAAATGGTAATAGCGGCGCTGCCCGCCTGCGATGTGGAGATTCATGATTATCACCAGGCAAAGGTTGGCCGTGGTTAAAATGAAATATTAACAGCTCCCATCTATTCTGATTTCACGGGGGGGGGGGGGGGGGCGCGGGGGGGGGGGGGCACTGTGAAGGGAACCAGTCACGTCTGGGCAGAAATCCCAGTATTCGGCTTCGGATTCCTATATCTCTGAATGCTTCCGTATAAAAGGTTTCTACCCCTCCCCCTTATTTAGATTAAAGCAGAACCTCGCTGTTTATACCTTGTATGAACACACGATCGTGTCACGAGCGAACGGCTCCGGGGGTTTATTCTCTAGGGCCTCTGCTTTAAAAAAAAAATGAATGTTTGGGGGTTGTGAAGAAATTTTCACGAGCGAACGGCTCCGGGGTGAACAGCGCGCCTAGTGGCCACAGGGCGAAGCGACGTAATCTAGTTTCGCCCAGCCGTGCCATTCTGACGCAGTACAACTGCGGCGGCTGGTCGGCATGTGGTTCAAAAACAGCTCCGCAAATACTGTGCGACATAAAAAAAATTACAACACCCGCCCATTTATTCTCTAGGGCCTCTGCTTTAAAAAAAAAAAAAAAGAATGTTTGGGGGTTCTGAAGAAATTTTCCAACAAAAAAAATACTGATTGGTACACAAAAAGTGCCAGAAAAGGTCTGGATTGGAAGTAGTTATTAAATGCCTTCTATTTTTTTCCAGTAAAGTTGGGTTATCACTATAAAACATCTAAACACAGAAAAAAAAAAAAAAAAAACATAAGTTGTTATATTACCAAGATAACGTAAAAAGCCAAACGCAGGAGTGCTAGTGTGAATGAGACCCCGGTCACGCCATTAGGCCGTCATCTTTTTTGCATGAGGCATTTATTAAGTGCATGAGGCCTTCATTGCACAGTGTGTCTCATTGCGGCAAAATAGATCGGAGTGCGCATCTTTGCACGACATATCTCGCTTTTCATTGGTGCGTTTCAGGTCAGAATAGACATGGGCTCCCGTAACCCAGCGCCAAGCTATTCCTGATACTAGACCAAGCCGCTGTGAAGAGCTTTAGCCTTCGATAAGTACAGGTATCCTGGAGCAGCAGGAAATCTGACTTCAGTTAAACACTTTATGATATTCCGAGCAGCGAATGTATTTTGAAGGTAATGGCTTTCACCCTGAAAAGCCGCGCCGAGGACTGTGCTAAATCCACATCAATGGCATCTATTCCTTTCTTTCTCATGGATGGTTACCCGCACAAATGGCTCCTTTTTTGTAAATGGTTTGAAATAAATATACAAAGACAAAACCACTTTTGATCGTACAGATGGCAGACGCTCGTTGCGTCCAACATGTTCATATAATTGTGATGGTCAGGTGGTCATAACCATTCGACCATACAGTTTAATTGGATTATATGGCCATGTTTATTTCTGCCTGGAAAGAGAGAGAGCAGATCATTCTCTAATGGTGGACAACAACGTGATGAACGCTGAGAGCGAGACTTGAATTAATTCTCTGAATAAGGACAATAAAGCTTCCCTTCTGGAGTTAATGGACATGTGTAATATTAATCTTGTACAGGTTAATGGACAGAGGAAATATGGTGGCCCTCCTGCAGACTGGGTTGGAGAAGCTCCTCCACTTGGGAGGTATTTATCAACAATATCCCTCAAGAAATCTATGAGGATAAATTACCGTATTTATTGGCGTATAACGCGCACTTTTCCCCCCTAAAATAGGGGGGAAATCACGTGAGCGTGTTATACGCCGATATAGGCTGCCACCGAGGGGAAGGAGGGGACGAGCACCGCCGTAATAGACAGAGCCGGATCTCCTGTGTACTCGGCTCGGCTTGCAGTCACGCCCAGTCCCGCCCCCTGGACTGCTCCTAGCATTGACGTCCCGGCATTGGACCAGCGTTATGTCCATCATAGGATCCGGGCCAAAGGGCGCAGAGCCGAGTACACAGGAGATCCGGCTCTGTCTATTCGGGCAAGGCTGCAGATAGGCACTGATCAGGCTGCAGTGAGGAGCAAGGCTGCAGATGGGCACTGATTAGACTGCAGTGAGGAACAATGGCGAGCCTGTCGCCGAGCACTGTACATGTTGCATTGATGGGCAATGGCGAGGCTGCAGATGGGCACTGATCAGGCTGCAGTGAGGAGGAGCAAGGCTGCAGATGGGCACTGATTAGACTGCAGTGAGGAGCAATGGCGAGGCTGTCACCGGGCACTGTACATGTTGCATTGATGAGCAATGGTGAGGCTGCAGATGGGCACTGATCAGGCTGCAGTGAGGAGCAACAAGGCTGCAGATGGGCACTGATTAGACTGCAGTGAGGAGCAATGGCGAGGCTGTCGCCGAGCACTGTACATGTTGCATTGATGAGCAATGGCGAGGCTGCAGATGGGCACTGATCAGGCTGCAGTGGGGAGGAGCAAGGCTGCAGATGGGCACTGATAAGGCTGCAGTGAGGAGCAATGGCGAGGCTGCCGCTGGGCACTGTACATGTTGCACTGATGATCAGTGGTGAGGCTGCAGATGGGCACTGATCAGACTTCATTAATGGGCAATGGCGAGGCTGCAGATGAGCACTGATAAGGCTGAATTGATGGGCATTGACCATTATTTTGCTTCAAAATTCTTTATTTAAAATTACGTTTTTCCCCTGAAACCTCTCTCTTAAAATGAAGGTGCGCGTTATACGCCGATAAATCCGGTAATTCCACTTTTTCAGACTGCTGGAACGTTGTATGAGTTTTGTCTCTCAGACTGTTGTAGACTGCTGCCCGATGAGGTGGGATCCCTGATTAATCAAAGACCAGTGTGGGCACCTCGGCTTGTTTAAGTGACTAGTTGTTAATTAATTCATGTTAGTTAGATCACTGTCAGCTATTAGTTGCTGGATGGGGCTTAGCAAACTGTTTAAGTTGGCAGTTCCTTAGCTAATTGTTAATTATATTCATGTTTACAGTTTGAATTGTATACAGTAATGTGATCAGGCCACCTGTTCTCGTGTGCTATATACAGTGCCTTGAAAAAGTATTCATACCCCTTGACATTTTCCACATTATGTCACGTTACAGACAAAAACGTAAATGTATTTTATTGGGATTTTATGTGATAGATCAACACAAAGTGGCACATAATTGTGAAGTGGAAGGAAAAATTATAAATGTTTTTTTTAAAATGCTTTTTTTTTTACAAATAAATATGTGAAAAGTGTGGGGGGCATTTTTGCCCATTCTTCTTTGCAAAATATCTCAAGCTCTGTCAGATTGGATGGAGAGCATTTGTGAGCAGCAATTTTCAAGTCTTGCCACAGATGCTCAATTGGATTTAGGTCTGGACTGTGACTGGGCCATTCTAACACATGAATATGCTTTGATCTAAACCATTCCATTGTAGCTCTGGCTGTATGTTTCGGGTCGTTGTGAACCTCCACCCCAGTCTCAAGTCTTTTGCAGACCCTAACAGGTTTTCTTCTAAGATTGTCCTGTATTTGGCTCCATCCATCTTCCCATCAACTCTGCCCAGCTTCCCTGTCCCTGCTGAAGAAAATCATCCCCACCACATGATGCTGCCACCACCATGTTTCACGGTGGGGATGGTGTGTTCAGGGTGATGTGCAGTGTTCGTTTTTCACCACACATAGCGTTTTGCTTTTAGACCAAAAAGTTCAATTTTGGTCTCATCTGAATAAAGCACTTTCTTCCACATGTTTGCTGTGTCCCCCACAAGGCTTCTCACAAACTGAAAACGGGACTTTCTTTCAACAATGTCTTTCTTCTTGCCACTTTTCCATAAAGATCAGATTTGTGGAGAGCACAACTAATAGTTGTCCTGTGGACAGATTCTCCCCCCTGAGCTGTGGATCTCTGCAGCTCCTCCAGAGTTACCATGGGCCTCTTGGCTGCTCCTCTGAATGCTCTCCTTGCCCGGCCGGTCAGTTTAGGTGGACGGCCATGTCTTGGGGGATACCGAACCTATCCGCCAGGTACTGTAGCGTCCCCAATAGTGTCCCGCATCCGCGGGATCCCGGGGGGCCTACGCAAAGGAAGTCGTCCAAATAATGGATAACCGAATTCACCCCCGCCGTCTCCCTAACTGCCCATTCAAAGAATGAACTGAAAGTTTCAAACAGGGCACAGGAAATCGAACATCCCATGGGCAGACAGCGATCAACGAAGTACGCTCCTTCCCAATAACAACCCAGCAAATGCATACTCTGGGGGTGGACTGGCAACAGCCTAAACGCTGCCTCTACGTCCGTCTTTGCCATCAAGGCCCCCTGTCCATATTTTCTCACCCATGATACCGCTGCGTCAAACGATGTATAGGTTACCGCACAGGCTTGCGGGTCAATACCATCGTTAACAGAGCCCCCTTTTGGGTACGACAAGTGGTGAATCATCCTAAATTGCCCCGGTTCCTTCTTGGGTACTACTCCCAAAGGAGAAACTACCAAATTAGACACCGGAGGGGTAGCAAATGGACCGGCCATCCTGCCGAGCGCCACCTCCTTCCCCAATTTACCTGACACCACTTCCGCATGTTTTAACGCCGACCTCAGATTATCCGAAATTGGCGGAACCTCCCCCAACACGCTCGGAATCCTAAACCCCTCCCTAAAGCCCGCTTCCAGCAACTGGGCAGCCGCCCGGTCGGGGTATCTACTTAGGAAAGGCCGCATCCTTTCCAACTTCACCGGCGTCATCCCTTTTTCCAGTGGAATCACCTGCGCGATTTTTCCGGAAACATCTGGAGAAAGGGTGTGCTGCACTGCAACCTGAACATTCATGTTTGTACCGACAAGAGTTCCCAAACTTACATGTTCCGTCATTAAATTGCCAGCACACCCCTTTCTTTTTTGGGGCCGGCGATCCTGCTGAGGAAGCTCCGCCGGCCCCCCCTTGAAAAAACTGTCCCGCAGCCCTGGGAGAAGTCATCAACTTCATCCACAGGCTGATGTCCTTATGGTCCCATCTAATGGCCGGACGCACCGCTTTTCTCTGGCGAAATTGCTCGTCGTAGCGGAGCCATGCCAACCCCCCGTACACCCTATAGGCCTCGCTAATCGCCTCCAGGTAACAGAAGAGAGCCGAACAATGTTCCGGCGCTTTCTCCCCAATCACACTCGCCAGGATCGCGAATGCCTGCAGCCAGTTTGAGAAGGTGCGAGGAATCAGCCTATACCTACGCTTTTCCTCCTCCTCCTTTTTGCTCTCGTCAGGCTTGACCCTGTCCAAATTAAATTTTTCTAACGGGAGTAAGGAAAAAATTTCTACAAATTCGTCCTTCCAGATCTTCTCCCTCACCTCTTTCTTCAAATGTGCCCCCAGCGGTCCCTCGAAACACACATAGACCTCGCAGCGGGCCGCGTCGGCTAACCTAATTTTTTCAGCATCCTTATCCTTGTTAAGTTCCTTCTCCTTGTCACCCTCCTTGTGTTTTTCCTTGTCCCCTTCCTTGTCCGGTGCCGCATCGGCCTTGTCCCTCGCTGTCTCCGTCTGAGTTTCCGCCGTGACCCCCACCCCCTGCCTGGGCCCTGTCTCCTGCGGTGCGGTGTTGGGGGGCATCCAGGGGTTGGTCGGGGCAGCTGCCTGTGTTGTCCCCCCTCCCAACCTCTGCAGCAAAGCCTTGAGCACGTCCACCACCCCCCCCTCCCCCCCCCCCCATGACCTCCCACACCAGTGTCCGCTCCCCACACCCCTAAACCTGCACCCACCCCCCTCCCCCCCGGATGCCCAGTGACACCCCGTGTCCTACCTGGCTGCCGTAGGTTGGATGGCCCACCAGCCGCACCGATCGCTGCTCCCGCCGGGACTTCTTCCTCCTCCAGCAGTTCTCCTTCCTCGCAGCTGCTGTCCTCGCGCCTTCCGGTCACCGTCCCAGGCCTCTGTGCCGCTCCGCCAGGCACCCCAGGCCGCCTCCGGTCTTCTTCTTGGCTGCTCCGATGGCGGCCGCCATCTTCTTCCGCCGACTTCCGGCCGTCGTCACTGACGTCAGATCCGCTGACGTCATCCATCCGTGCCGCCGTCGACGTGCTCGCGCACGCGCTGTAGCGACCGTCCCTCCCAGACCCGGACTTGGGCCTGGAGGCGTGGCCTCCCGACTGCTGTTGTAGCAATGGCGCTGGCCCTCCTCCAGGAGGCAAGATGGCGCCCACACGTGGCAGGTCACCGGCCGCTTCAACGACAAGGCCGGTACCCGGGGACCGCATTCTCCCACGACGGACGGCTGCCCCGACCGGAGCATCGCCAGCAGCAGCCGCCTGGTGTCCTTCAGGTTGGATGGTCCTGGAGGGGGCCGCGGATCCGGCTGGGTGAGTGCCCCCCCCTCTCCTGGGACTCAGACGTTTTCGGGGATTCCTCCCAGGGCCCCTGCCCGCAGACCGTGGTGTCCGCTTGGCAGAGGGGCCTGGAGGGTCCCTAGTGGGGCTCCCAATGCGTCGTCGAGTCCGTGGGGTGTTGTCCGGGCTCAGGCGCACCGGAGGGTTAGACCTCCGAGGCCGCAACGGGGGGTCCCTACTTGTCTGGGGTCCCTGCCCTACCCCCTGCAAATTGGCTGCAATTTGGCTGTGAAGCCAGTCTGAGCCATGTAGTTCAGCTGCCTGCCTAAGCTGTTCCCACAGTTGATCTAATCCACTCATCTTTTTCAGGGTCCTGCTTCCCAACGTTTCTCCTTGCCTGCTACCTCTGGACTGGTGACCTTTCCTTGCTCCCCACCACACCAATGACCTGTACTCCACCCACCACTGCTGAACTCCAATAAGGTAAGCCCCCCTAGGTAAATATACCAACCCCCTTTTGCTGACCTCTCAGTAACCCCCTTGCACCCTGTCATGTTTGCACTACGCTTACATTTCACTGCAGCTCCGTACATGTCTTCAGTGAGGAGGACGAGGAACTACATCGTAGAAAGTGAAAGGGTGCTGAGGTAAAGCTGATCCCATTGTGCCGGATAGTTCCAAAGAGATGATGTTCTACAAGAACTTTAAAGTGAAGGGTTCGGAGGATTCTTTTGGCCTTAGTATAGCTGATCCCATTGTGCCAGATAGTTCCTGAAAGATACTGTTATGCAGGAACCTAAAAGTGAAGGGTTCCTTGGCATCTTTTGGCATTAGCATAGCCGATCCCATTGTTCTGGATAGTTCCTGAAAGATAATGTTCTACAAGGACCTTAAAGTGAAGGGTTCTGAGGCATCTTTTGGCATTAGCATAGAGCCAATCCCATTGTGCCGGAAAGTTCCTGAAAGATGCCGTTCTACAGGAACCTTAAAGTGAAAGGGTACTGAGGCATCTTTTGGCCTTAGCATAGCTAATCCCATTGTACCAGATAGTTCCCGAAAGATGCTGTTCTACAGGAACCCTAAAGTGAAGGGTTCCGAGGCATATTTCGGCATTAGCATAGCGAATCCCATTGTGCCAGATAGTTCCTGAAAGATGATGTTCTACAAGGACCTTAAAGTGAAGGGTTCTGAGGCATCTTTTTGGCATTAGCATATTGCCAATCCCATTGTGCCGGAAAGTTCCTGAAAGATGCCGTTCTACAGGAACCCTAAAGTGAAGGGTTCCGAGGCATATTTCGGCATTAGCATAGCGAATCCCATTGTGCCAGATAGTTCCTGAAAGATGATGTTCTACAAGGACCTTAAAGTGAAGGGTTCTGAGGCATCTTTTTGGCATTAGCATATAGCTGATCCCATTGTGACAGATAGTTCCTGAAAGATACTGTTATGCAGGAATCTTAAAGTGAAGGGTTCCTTGGCATCTTTTGGTATTAGCATAGCCGATCCCATTCTTCTGGATAGTTCCTGAAAGATGCTATTCTACAGGAACCCTAAAGTGAAGGGTTCTGAGGCATCTTTTGGCGTTAGCATATAGCCAATCCCATTGTGCCAGAAAGTTCCCGAAAGATGCTATTCTACAGGAACCCTAAAGTGAAGGGTTCCGAGGCATAATTCGGCATTAGCATAGCGAATTCCATTGTGCCAGATAGTTCCTGAAAGATGATGTTCTACAGGAACCTTGAAGTGAAGGGTTCTGAGGAATCTTTTGGCATTAGCATATAGCCGATCCCATTGTGCCAAATAGTTCCTGAAAGATGATGTTCTACAAGGACCTTAAAGTGAAGGGTTCTGAGGCATCTTTTGGAATTAGCATAGTTGATGCCGTTGTGTCAGATTGTTCCCAAAAATATCCCTTCTGCAAGGTCCCTAAAGTGGACAGTTACAAGGCATCTTTTAGCATTAGCATAGCTGTTCCCGCTGTGCCGGATAGTTCCCGAAAGATGCAGTTTTACAGGAACCTTAAAGTGAAGGGTTCCAAGGCATCTTCTGACATTAGCATAGCTGATCCCATTGTGCCGGATAGTTCCGGAAAGATGCTGTTCTACAGGAACCTTATAATAAAGGGTTCCACAGTATCTTTCTACCTTTGGCACCCCAGATGTTTTGGAACTACATTTCCCATGAGGCTCAACTACACTGCAGAGTGCATGAGCATCATGGGAAATGTAGTTCCAAATGTAGTTGCCAAGGTTCACCGTCACTGGCATAGCCAAATCCCATTGTGCCAGATAGTTCCCGAAAGATGTCGTTTTAAAGGAACCTTAGAGTGAAGGGTTTTGAGGCATTTTTTGGCATTAGCATAGCCGATCCCATTGTGCTGGATAGTTCATGAAAGATGATGTTCTTCAGGGACCTTAAAGTGAATGGCTCTGAGGCATCTTTTGGCACTAGCATAGCCGATCCCAATGCACTGTATAGTCCCCATACTATGCATTCTACAGGAACCTGTAAGTTAAGAGTTTTGAGACAACTGGGGACATTCGCTCTATTTTTTCCCCAGGGACCAAGAATAAGCAAATTTCCGAAGATTCAATTCCATGGAGATTTGGCAAACCCAGATTGAAGTCCATGAAACCCCAGTTATCACCAAACCCTATTTAAAGCCTACCTCCATTTTTTCTTTCACTTTAAGCTGTTAATTTGGGCCCGGCAGGTCCATGTCATTGCAAGCATTATCGAGGAAACTCACTGTACTGAGTATCTTCTACAAGGTACGGAGTGCTACTGCAGTATGGGGCATCACAACCGCCATATGCAATAGTATTTGCAATTTTGCCCAGCTAGCTATACGTTCCCGGAGAGCATAGCTTAGTCAATGATTTCTCTTTTCTCAACTGCAGTTAAGAAATGCAGCTTGGTCACCAACCCAACCCAACCAAGCTTTGACAGCAAAAGAGCAGAAGCACACACTCTCCCTCTGATCTCAAGCATGTTTAGAAAATAATATAGATAATAATGCAATTTCACCCAACTGACACGTTTCGCCCTAAGACTAAGCCCCATGGGTGGGGTGAAACGCTTTGGGGGCATGGCCTGGAAGGAGTCTGGGCTAAGGTTGTACTTGCCACCACTACCCTATTTCCCCGAAAATAAGACCTAGCGTGATTATCAGTGATGGCTGCAATATAAGCCCTACCCCCCAAATAAGCCCTACCCTGTTTCTCCGAAAATAAGCCCTAACCTGAAAATAAGACCTAAAAGGACTTTAACTAGGGCTTATTTGGGGGGTAGGGCTTATATTGCAGCCATCACCGACAATCACGCTAGGTCTTATTTTCGGGGAAACAGGGTATCTCTGGCTTTTGTTGGATGTGGTCACGCTTGGAATGATTCCTTCCCCTTGTTTGTATCTACTAAGCTGAGAGGAGCTCTTTCCTAGCCTGCGCCCCCAGTGGTTGTTAGCAGACGTGGACTGCCAGGAGCCTGGAGTGGCACCCAGTACCTTTTGTGTGGGTTCGCTGGTAGGTAATGATGTTTTAAACCGGTAAACCCTGCACCACCGTATCTGCAGGACCCCCTTTTACCCTTGAATGTGTCACATTTAACCCTCTGTGGACACTTCAGTTAAGGGTTGGCAGTGACGGGTGTTGGGGGGGGGGGGCAGTAAAACCACAAATCAACCACCTTTTTTAAATGCCACCCCCTATCTGTAAGGATAAACTAGGCTAAACCAAAGCAGGTGTCTCCATTAAAAACATTTCAAGGCAATCCTGTTCAAGGTAGCAACTGTATTTTGACATAGAGGGTGAATCACCCCAGTGAGGACAGAGATATCAATAAATACATGATGGAGGGTCTAACCCTTCTCTGATAACAAATGATAAACAAACTAGAGAAAAAAAATACTCTCGCCTTGATTAAATTTTTTTGTCTTTGCTCTCACAGTGATTAAGTTATCTGAAAGGCCAATATTTGTACAAATGTTGTCGCCCGCGTACCACACGTGCGTCTTTAGAGTGCCGCGCTCAGGTACGCCGACATTCTCCCTGTACCTATGCAGTTGTCAGTTTGATTTAATTACGGCCCGGCGTCTGTTTAGGATACCTCTGCCTCCTGTTAGCGCGGCGAACGCTCTGCACTTGTCGTGCCCCGTAGCTATGTTTAGCCGGCTGTCTCCGCCGCGTATTTTTCTTTTAGCTGCAGGTAAATTCTCGTCTCATTCCATGACACCGCCGTGATCTTATTTACTCCGTACAAGCCGCCGCTGTTATTAGATAAGTTAATCCACTTCCCCTCCTGCACGGCGGAGGCTGGGGATTCTCTGCAAAGTGCCATTTTGCCAGCAGAACACGGGTAAAAAAAAAAAAAGAAAAAAAAAACTCATCTCCGAGCCCGGGATCTTCATTAATTGGAAATATTACACGCGCTCCCCCGGAACCGTACGGGAGGTTGGAGCAATTTCCAGAGGTGCGCGGTGCACTTGTTTTTCTCTTATCAGAAAAGTTGTACAACAAAAGTGAGCTGATTGGGCTCAACGGACAGGAAAAAAAAAATCAGGATATGAACCGAGGTTGGAACAGATAAAACAGGATGTGGTGCAGACAGTTTAACCCTCATATGAAGAAACTTCATATAAGCGTCAACCTTTTCGATATAATTTCAAAACTCAGCGCAGGGATGGTGGCAACCCCTCATAATGGGCACAGCAGATGTACAAACCCAGGAACTCAGCGTAGGATTGGTGGGAACCCTTCATAATGGGCATAGCAGGTGTACAGACCCGGGACCTCGGTCTAGGGATGGTGGAAACCCCTCATAATGGGCACAGAAGGTGTACAGACCTTGGAACTTAGTGTAGGGATGGCGGGAAACCATCATAATGGGCACAGCAGGTGTACAAACCCAGGAACTCATCACAGATATGGTGGGAACCCCACATAATGGGCACAGAAGGTGTACAGACCCGGGAAATCAGTGTAGTGATGGTGTAAACCCCTCATAATGGGCACAACAGGTGTACAGACCCAGAAACGCAGTGTTGAAACCCTCATAATGGGCACAGTAAATGTATAGCCTCAGAAACTCAGTGTATTGATGGTGGAAACCCCTCATAATGGGCACAGAAGGTGTACAGAACTGGGAACTTAGTGTAAGGATGGCGGCAAACCATCATAATGGGCACAGCAGGTGAACAGACTCATGAACTCTGCATGGATGGTGGGAACCCCTTATAATGGGCACAGCAGGTGTACAGGTCCAGGAACTCAGTGTAGTGATGGTGTAAACCCCTTATAATGGGCACAGCAGGTGTACAGGCCCAGGAACTCAGTGTAGGGATCGTGGAAACCCTCATAATGGGCATAACAGCTGTACAGATCCAGGAACTCAGTGTATTGATGGTGTAAACCCCTCATAATGGGCACAGCAGGTGTACAGACCTGGAAACTCAGTGTATGGATGGTGGAAACCCCTCATAATGGGCACAGAAGGTGTACAGACCTGGGAACTTAGTGTAGGGATGGCGGCAAACCATCATAATGGGCACAGCAGGTGTACAGACCCGGGAACTCAATGTAGGGATGGTGGGAACCCCTCATAATGGGCACAGAAGGTGTAAGACCTTGGAACTTAGTGTATGGATGGTGGAAACCCCTCATAATGGGCACAGCAGGTGTACAGACCCGGGAACTCCGTGTAGTGATGGTGTAAACCCCTCATAATGGGCACAGCAGGTGTGCAGACCCGGGAACTCAGTGTATGGATGGTGGAAATGTATGGATGGGCACAGCAGGTGTACAGACTCAGTTTGATTTTAGTTTTGGATGGACGGATCCTTTATGTTTTCAGAGACTCCAGGCAGATATAAAATATGCAAACTAAAGCAGCTCTGTAATCATACATACATCATTAAATGAATTTCTTAAATACAAGCAGTGCAAGTACCTGAATGTGACCTGAAAGCAGGTCTGGTGTATAAGAGGAATAAGCAACCCAAGGAGCCAATCAGTTAATCTGCTGATAGGAGGAGAGAGCAGAGTGACAGTGAGGTGAGCTCATCACAGTGCTGCTTCTCCTTTCACCGTCCAGTCACAGGCTGGGGGGCGGGTTCATACAAACCTGGGCCCTTGTGGACCTCTTGTGGTGGAAAACAAGTACTGCATCGGAGAGAGCTCCAGATTAAAACTGAATGTTGCAACAGAGGCCGCTTTTTTTATTTCACCTTTTAAGAGGCTAATCATTTTTAGCTTGTTATTAATTGGCTGAAATTCTGCTTTAAAGCTGCCGTATCATTAATTAGCAGAGTGTGCGGAGGTAATTTAGCAGAGACCGGACTCCACATATTCATCTTTTTCTGAGCTATGATGGTTTCATGCGAGGTTGGCCAGTCACCTCTTCTCTCGCCGCTCTTCCATCCATCTGCGAGAAGTCCCGGTGACAAGCACTTGAAAAGAAAGATTTTTTAATGAAAAAGAATGACACTTAAAGTATATTTTTCTAGTGATCTATACTCTACTTAACTCAATAAATGACTCCGGGTTTTTGAGTCACCAACCTCAGGATCTGAGCATTCCTTAAACATCAACCGAGCTGCCAACTGCCTCGCTGGCCAATTTGCATAGCATTACCCTTAATGTCTATTGATTTTAGTTTTAAAACTATTGCATTTTAGCAGTCATTGATTTTCCCAGTCTTGTTGCAAACCTTCCTGATTTCTTGCTAGTTTTTCACAACAAGTTGTCTTCACGTTGAATTTTTGTTAAAGAGGAATTTACATTTTGGTGGGCCGACTCTGCTGGTCCTGCCTCCAGTGCACCGGGGTCATGCGTTGCTGCACTTAAAGTAGAATGTTATGGATTTTGGAATGGATAATTACATTATGAACAGAATCCGTTATGTAATAAGTGCCTTCTTTCATACCTCCCAACATTTTGAGATGGGAAGGAGGGACACCTACCAGCAAATGTATGTAGGCATGGGACACACCCCCCCTGCCACACCCCCTTAAAGGAGAATTAACCCAAAAAAAAGGTTAATTAAATCCACAAGGACTTTTTTTTTACCACTGCTATTCCTTTATATTGGCTTTTAGTACAAATGCAGAAATTAGAATTTGGATGAAAGGTTCAGCACTGGGAAACACTTTTTGAAAGATAAAAAGTACATTTTATATACAGCTATGTGGATCAGACCAAAATGAGGGACAAATGAGGGGGAAAGAGGGACATTGCTCCAAATCAGGGACAGTTGGGGTCTATGCTTCGTTCTGTGCATGTCCAGGCAGGAAACTTAAAGTGGAGTTCTGCTAAACAAAAAAAATTAAAAGTCAGCAGCTACAAATACTGCAGCTGCTGACTTTTAACAATCGGACACTTACCTGTCCCAGGGTCCAGCGATGCGGGGGAACGAAACCCCAGATGGTCTCCCCTCTGCGGCGCCGGCATTGTAAGTGCGGCATTTTTACAGCCGGGCACCCACTGCGCATGCGCGAGCCACGCTGTGTGCCGTGACTGGCCTGGCAATCATCTGGGTCCTGTGACATGTCCCAGATGATTGCCGAGAGGGAGGGGGAGAGGTGATCTCCCATCCTGTGCTGCGGTGCGCCGGGAGGAAGTGGGACCTGGAACGAGGGTACCACCCCCTCCCCCCCAAAAAGAGTTATATGACAAAGGTGGCATGTCAGGGGGTCACCTCCCTTAAAGCGGAAGTTCCATTATTGGGTGGAACTCCACTTTAAGGACCAGGCCCTTTTGTGATACTTTTTGGGTACAAGTAAAAACCTGTATTTTTTGCTAGAAAATTACTTAGAACCCCCAAACATTATATATATATATATACTGTATATATTTTTAGCAGCGGCCTTAGAGAATAAAATGGAGGTTGTTGCAATTTTTTATTTCACACGATTTTTGCATAGCGTTTTTTCAAACGCAATTTGTTTGGATAAAATACACTTTAATGAATTAATCACTTAAGGACCAGGCCTTTTTTTTAAACTTGTTGTTACAAGTTAAATTTTTAATTTTTATTTTTTTGCTAGAAAATTACCTGGAACCCCCAAACATTATTTTTTTTTTTTCTAACACCCTAGATAATAAAATGGCGGTCGTTGCAATACTGTCTGTCACACCGTATTTGCGCAGCGGTCTTACAAGCGCACCTTTTATGGAAAAAATACACTTTTTTCAATAATAAAAGCAAGACAACAGTAAAGTTAGCCTAATTGTTATATATTGTGAAAGATGATGTTACGCCGAGTAAATTGATACCCAACATGTCACGCTTCAAAATCTTGAAATGGAGAAAAACTTTTACCCTTAAAAATCTCCATAGGCAACATTTAAAAAATTCTACAGGTTGCATGTTTTGAGTTACAGAGGAGGTTTAGGGCTAGAATTATTGCTCTCGCTCTACCGATCGCGACGATACCTCACATGTGTGGTTTGAGCACCGTTTTCATATATGCGTTCGCTTTTCACATGAGCTCGGTGGGACGGGGCGTGTTAACATTTTTTATATTTTTTTCTTATTTAGTTTACTTTTTATTTTTACACTGTTCTTCTTTTTTTTTTATAAATTGTGTCACCTTTATTCCTATTACAAGGAATGTAAACATCCCTTGTAATAGAAAAAAGGCATGACAGGACCTCTTAAATATGAGATTTGGGGTCAAAAAGACCTCACATCTCACATTTACACTAAAATGCTCCGTAATACACACTTTTTTGGAGCTTGGTTCAAATTCCATTGACATCATTGGGACTTCCAGTTCAGAAAATTAAGAATTTTGGTGGTTCGCCAACAAAAGTTTGGTCCTTCGTGCAGAACATCCATGGATGGGGGATTTGGAGAACGTAGCACCCTTTCCTACATTTCCTGGGACAACAAAGACTCAGCTGTGTGGAGCTCACTTTGAAGCACTTACATGGCTTAATTCTGTTAGTTCCAGCAGTTTAGGTGGACCTCTTCCAACTTCACTGAAGTTCAGTAAAAGATATCTGAAGGTCACCCTTTGTCAAAGTGAAGAGATTGTCGCCAGTCACCATGAACGCTGCTATGGAAGCCATTGGCAATGGTGCTTATGTATAAGTGTTGGAAAGCAGTTTATCTTGGAATTGACTGAATATTTCTGTAGATCCACTGTAAGATGATTTTTTAGCTCTACTGCAGTATGGCCCTTTATCAGTTACCCAAAAAAATTGAATAAAAGTACAGTTCAGTAGAATATTATATACTCACCTCTCCAATAGTCGTATTTCCTAGCTTCACTTTGTTCAGGTGCTGAAGCCTTTGGCACCTGTTGTTCCATCTTTCGACCTCAGCGTTATTGCTGTGTCCTGTTGTGATGTAGGGTTGGAGGATGGAACCACAGCTTCTGGCTGGGAACGCAAGTATTCTGACATTCTAGGAAGTGTCAAAATTCTGAAGAGTCTGATGGAGGGAAAGTAGAAGACATGGGCTGAAGAAGAGGTGAGCATAATAACTCTTCTATTACAGATGTGGTGTATCCCAAAAAGAGCTGTTGGTGAACTGACTCTTTTTTACCCAGTTAGAGCACATACAGACAGGCACACAACTTTTTCTTCACTCCTCCACTGGTTCAAATGGAACAGTCTAGGGGTGTCTTTTTAGGCTATTATTGTAACATTGAACTTGTATGAGGTGAAGGGAGCATGGGATACCCCAAAAACTGGTGTTCTGAACACTTTGAGGATGCTTCTTAAAAGACCAGAAGCTACACCCAGCCACTAACTTCCAGCACTGGGGCCATCTACTCATCCATCCACAGGATCATCAGTTGCCTCCTTACGATATCCACCGGACACTCTTCACTGCGGTAGATACAGACTCACACCACCAGAGGACAGCTGGACACTTTTCCACCAACTTCCTCCTGTCTCTCTCCAGCTTCTCCAGACCCAAACAGACTCCAGGACTATGCTTTGCAAATTGCCCCCCCCCCCCCCCCAGCTAATGCTCTAGCTGGGACCTCAATGTCTTCTCATTAGCTCCTCCAATTGTACTTCCCTAGGGGCAGAGCTCCTGCACAGGGGTCTCCTACAGCAGGAGCGGACCCAGGAACTCTCTCCCCTGCCTCAGGATTTATGGGCTATCCAGCCATCTACTGGGAACACCTCCCCAGGGATTGGCTGGAGTCCCATAAACATTAAGGCTGCTCATTCTGTATGTCCTCCAACTTTATTTCCAGATTTCTCTAGAATTTAGGGGGAAGCAATCAGAGCAGCAGCCTGTGAGAGACTGAACAGCCCTCAATAACCAACCTCTGCTCTACTAATTACAGAGGAGCTAAATTTGAAATACAACCTACACTACACTACGAGGGTGATTTTTCAGATGACTGACAGTGTCACTTTAAACAGAATCTGGAGTCACATTGACTACAACTCTTGTCTTGTTCATCTTCCAGAGTCCCTGAAAAAAACAGCCTACAATTGCCATTTATTCATCCCCATTCAACTCTCATCTCCGAAACTGCTCTTGGATGTCTTCCACCATAACCCAATCCATCTTCCTTCGGGACATCATAATGCAGCTTATTGTAGAGATCATCAAAGCCTGTGTAGGACGAGTTTTTCATTTCCTTCTGAATATTGTCTCTGGTTGGAGATTTGGGGGAAGTAAATTCTGCTCCATGTTCTTATCTAAAGTCTGGTTTTCATCTCTGCTTTTTCACTCTAATGGTTCTACGTCGTATTATTTGTTTAGGAGGCGCAGTTTCCATATTCTATTCCTATTCACTTTATAGTCGGCGTAAATGTATATTATTATAGTGTAAATCCTGGAAAGACTGGTTTTGTGTCTGCATTTTTGGTGGTAGATGTTGACAAATTGAATCATCTACCAGATTTTTTACATAAAATGAATAAGTTTTTCCCGCTTAGATCCCCTTGTTTCCAGTATTTGTTTTTTAAGATCATTAGGCTAAATTCACACATGGGTGGTAAACACAGGCATTGTTTTTTTTTTTTTTTTATGCCAACCCAACCACTCCTCTACAAGTGGACATGGCTGCCGATCGGGACTGTTTACACTGATGTGGCCACAATGCTTCCCTTCGCAATTTTAAATCGCCATGTCCAATCCAATCAGTGGCGGCCCGTCCAGGGGCTGTCCCCCTAATCCATGCGTCCAGCCCCCTAATCTATATACGGGGCGCCGGATTCCAATGGGTTTTTTTTTTTTTTTTTTAGTAGCACCTGATTAGAGCCCTGTACACACGACCGGACTTTCCGGCAGAAAAGGTCAGACGGAATCATTCTGTCGGACATTCCGATCGTGTGTGGGCTTTGTGACGAAACGTCCCTACACTCCTCTTGCTTTCGTCATATACCACTTCCTCCCAGTCTGAATATAGATAACAGATATTCCAACTGCTCACAAGCACAAAACGAGACGAGACATGCTTAGTGCTAATGTGGACTGATTTATTAGAACCAAAATGACAAGTATTTATAATACTGTAGGTAGAGGAGATCCCCCCCCCCCTTCCTGCTCATATTACTCTAACAATACACCTGTAACAAATTAACATGAGCTAATTAACTAATCCCTTTAAGCAGCCGATGTGACTCTGTGCCCATCAGGATTTCACTACAGGTCAGACTTGTTGTCACCGAGCTTCACACAGTAGATTATACATTATCATAAGTACAACCACAAGACATTTTGTCACAATAGCAGGAGCTCCACTAGGAGTCGGCCCGTCTACTACATTGTACAGAGGACAATGTGATCAGCTCTTTCAATTAACATCTTGAGTTAATCAACAAACTAAGAATAGTCTTTACATATATCCTGGGAGATATTGTGGATAAATATTACTTACTTACATTTAAGTAATCCAAGTAATCCAAGATATA
Organism: Lithobates sylvaticus; assembly: GCA_028564925.1. Lineage (NCBI taxonomy): Eukaryota > Metazoa > Chordata > Amphibia > Anura > Ranidae > Lithobates > Lithobates sylvaticus. The sequence continues at coordinate 12,247,529 of CM053034.1, forward strand.
TTTTCTCCCTCACACAGGGTGACTTAGACATAAGAGGTGTATGGGGAGCTGAAACATGTGTTTCCCAACCTTTCCAAGGGATTCTGGGTTCCATGTGCCCTCCCGTCACAGGCTTCATTTGACTTTTTCTTTCTAAAATTCTGACGGACATAGAAGTAGAACATGTTTCAAATTTTTCCGCTGGAACCAGTTCCTATAGAGAAAACCGCTCGACTGTAAGCTGTTCCGACGGACCACAAACGATGCAAGGGCAGCTATTGGCTACTGGCTATTGAACTCCCTTTTTATAGTCCCGTCGTACGTCACTGTGTTCTAAATGATCAGACTTTGATGTGATCGTGTGTAGGCAAGTCCATTTCGGCGTAACTCCATCGGAACTCCGTCGAAAAGTCCTTCGGATTGCAGTCCGACGAGAAGTCCGCTCGTGTGTACGCGGCATTATAGGCTTCAAAAAGGGGTGGGCTCTGGGCGCAGATTGCTGTGCGCCACTAAAGTGTTCGGGCTTGTCTTGAAGAAAAAGTGGCAACCCTACTTTAAAGGGGTTGTAAGGGTTCATTTTTATTTATTTTTTAAATAAAAAACATGTTATACATACCTCCACTGTGCAGTTCGTTTTGCACAGAGTGGCCCGATCCTCCTGTTCTGGGGTCCCTCGGCGGCTGTCTCGGCTCCTCCCCGCAATAGCTAACCTCCCTCTGGGAAGCTCTATCCCGAGGGGGGTTAGCTTGCGGGTGCGCTCCCTGTCTTACACGCTGCGTCCATAGACACAGCGCGTATGATGCGCCCCCCCTCCGGTGGGCCGTGTCGTTGGATGTGATTGACAGCAGTGCGAGCCAAATGCTATCAATCTCTCCTATCTATCCAATCAGCGGCCAGACTCCGTGGAGAAGAAGACGCCGGGGGACGCACACAGCAGGTGAACGGGCTTAGGTAATTAAACAGGGGGCTGGGGGGCCATCATTGCCAGGTGTTTTTTCACCTTAATACTGTGTACACACTACCAGACTTTCCAGCAGACTAGGTCCGAAGGTCTTCCCGACGGACTTTCAGCGGAGTTCCGACGGAACGAACGAACGGACAGAAAAGTCAGATCGGATTATGTTGTCGGAAAATCCGATCGCGTGTGTGCTCTAGCGGACTTTTTCCATCGGAAAATTTGTGAGCAGGATCTCAAATTTTACGACAACAAAATCCGATCGGACCTTTTCCGATTGTGTGTAGAGAATTCCGGCGGACAAAGTGCCACGCATGCTCAGATCAAACTACCAGACCAAAGCTATTGGCTACTAGCCTCTACGTAGTTCCGTCGTACGCAACGAACAACGAAAACTAAATCGAAATTTGCTGCCAAAATTAACACTGGTGACAGAGCTGTGTAAATCTTAGGACTGGGTGGACAGAAATAGGTAAAACAGATGTATGTATTTGATCGGTGAAGTTAGCGGCCCGCCTGGAGTTCCGCTTTAACTTTTAGCCACCTTATAATTTATACAGAGCTATCATCTCCCGCGGAGTTGCACACAGTAATAGATATAACAGGGTATGTGATACGGATAACACAATACATAAAATGTTTCCAGTGACAACTGAATGGAAGCCGGAGCGGCTCCTCCGTGTCAATAGATTGCGTTTCAAGATGGTAACATTGTATCTCACGGTACTTTAGTGAAGGGCCGTTGGTTTCCTTTTGTCCCCATCAAAGCTAGATGCCATCTCATCCGACGTGAGAAAAGTGGCCGGTGTCACCCAGCCGGTGACAGCTCATCATTGTCATTTTTAGACGTGTACTTTAGCTATTTAATATTAAGTAGAAATTAGACGGAGGGAGAATGTAAAGTGCCTTTCTGTGTATATAATCCATAATTCAGGAAGATCTATTCCTTCGCTGATAGATCATCCTTCACTGCAATTTGGCTGCATAAATAACAGGCTGTTTACTCTATTAGAATACGGATGTGCGTCTTGAATGCTTCAGTGTGCGGCCGCTGCTTCCTGCGATGTTACGGTGGTGAGGTTTACAAATACGTAGACATGTGGACAGTGTTTAAAGGGGCACACCGTCATTTAAACTTTATTTTATTTTTTTATCGTTCTTGAAAAATAATCCATACGTATCCATTATTTAACCACTTGCCTACCGGGCACTTTTCCGCCCTTCCTGCCCAGGCCAATTTTCAGCGCTGTCGCACTTTGAATGACAATTGCGCGGCCATACAAGGCTGTGCCCAAACAAAATTTTTATCAGTTTTTTTGAGGCACTTTTTTTGGTGTTAAATTAATCACTAATTAATTAATCACCACTGGGGTTTTTATTTTTTGCTAAAAAAAATATGAAAACAGACAAAAGTTTTTCTTAGTTTCTGTCATAAAATTTTGGAAATAAGTAATTTTTCTCCTTCACTGATGGGCACTGATGAGGCGGCACTGATGGGCAATGATGAGGCTGCACTGTTGGGCGCGGAGGAGGCAGCACTGAAAGTCACTGAAGAAGAGGCACTGATATGCAGCACTGATGGGCACTGATAGGCAGCACTGATATGCAGCACTGATGGGCACCGATAGGTGGCACCGATGGGCACTCATAGGTGGCATTGATGGGCACTGATAGGTGGCCCTGATTGGCACCGATAGGTGGCACTGATGGGCATCGATTGGTGGCACTGATGGGTGGCACTGATGGGCAGTGAAGGGTAGCAATGACTGGCATCACTGATGGGCACTGAAAGTCACTGAAGAGGAGGCACTAATATACAGTACTGATGGGCACTGATAGGCAGCACTGCTATGCAGCACTGATGGGCACCGATAGGTGGCACTGATGGGCACTGATAGGTGGCACTGATGGGCACTGATAGGCAGCACTGCTATGCAGCACTGATGGGCACTAATAGGTGGCACTGATGGGCACTGATAGGCAGCACTGAAGGGCACCGATAGGTGGCACTGATGGGCACCAATAGATGGCACTAATAGGCACTGATGGGTGGCACTGATGGGCAGTGAAGGGTAGCAATGCCTGGCATCACTGATCGGCACTGATTGGCATCCCTGCTGGACACTGACTGGCATCACTTCTGGGCACTGTTATGGCTGCACTGATAATCATTTCCCCGGTTATCTGTGCAGATCTCCCCAGTTAGGAAATGTCGCTGGTCGTGTCTCCTCTCCTCGCACACTGTCAGTGTGAGGACTGAGGAGAGGAATCGCAATAACCGTAATTTTCTTGTTTACATGTGATCAGCTGTGATTGGACACAGCTGATCACATAGGCAAAAAGCATTGTCATCTGCTCTTTACCGGAGTTCAGTGATGCGCCGTGTCCCAGGGATAAAGCGCACCACCAATCGCCGCACGCCCCCACGGGTGCACTTGCGCAGCGAGAGCGTGAGGAGGTCATGTGAAGTCCTCCCAGAACAAGAGAGCCGCCGCACGCCCGTAAAATGACAATACAGTGGACGGGAGGCAGTTAAAGTAGAACTATAGAAAAAGTTTTTATTTTCATGTTGATTAAGTAAGGAAGGGTTATAGCGCCTGTCAATTTTTTTGCCATCTATGTCCCACTGAGGACATTTGTCTTCACTTCCTGTTTAATAGCCAATACAGGAAGTTACATAGTTCGTGTGGTTGAAAAAAGACACAAGTCCATCCAGTTCAACCAATAAAAGGGAAAGAATATATACAATCCTATATACACAATCCTATACCCACATTTGATCCAGAGGAAGGTGAGAGAAAATCCCTCTGAAATTAGGAAGTCCCAAACCGAATGCCCCCAATGGAAGATTTCCCCTCTACTCCTGTTCTGGGGACAACCCAAAATTTGGGATTTTCCTTTACTTTTCACTGACAGGTGTTCTAATCCCTCTTCACTCTATCCAAAACTAAAAAAAAAAAAAATGTTTTTCATTTAGTTATACTTAAACTCCCCCTATGTCAGGGGCGTAGATAATGAGGGAGATAGGGGGGTCCAAACTTCTTCCAGAGCATTCTGATTGGAAGATTTCCCCTCATTCCCTGTTTAGAATTTTATTTTACTTTCAGTAATAATGGTAAAAAACAGGTCAAATAGAGAGGGTGAATCTCCCTTACAGGGGCACAGATGTGAATTAAAACTGACAGGCATTCTAATTCCTCTCTAATTCTATCCAAAATGAATAAAAAAATAACATTTTGCATTTAGTTATACTTTAACTCCCCTCATGTCAGGGGCGTAGATAAAAGGGAGGATAGGGGGGTTCAAACTCCCCCCCAGAGCATGTTGGTTGGAATTAGACATGTGCGATTAGTTTCTTACGAATCGGAAATTTGTACGAATTTTTCGAAATTCGTACATTCGTACGAATCCGAATTACGAATTTTTACGAATACGAATTCTGTACGAAATACGAAATTTCGTTTACGAATTTCGGATCCAAATTATCCGAATCCAAACTACCAAATAACTAATTTCAACTAATATGAAAGAAATTATAGCGGATATAACGAATGATTCGAATTAATTCGAGATTTAGTATAACGAATAACGACACTCTACGAATAATAACGAATTATCCGAAAACGTATTAACGTTACATAACACAAGTCTATTGTCTATTGTTCACCAATCACTCAGAGGAAGTACGAAATGCGAAATTTCGTATTTCGGACTTCCTCTGAGTGATTGGTGAACAATAGACTTGTGTTATGTAATGTTAATACGTTTTTGGATAATTCGTTATTATTCGTAGAGTGTCGTTATTCGTTATCCAAATTAACGATTCGTAACGATTCGTCCGAAATTCGTATTTCGTACGAATCCGAATAAAATTTCGTACACGAATTACGAATTACGATTTTTTTTTTTTCGAAACGGAACGAAACAAAACTAATTTTTTGATGGCTCCCATGTCTAGTTGGAATATTTCCCCTCAATTCCTGTTCTGGCGATGGCCCAAAATCTAGGATTTTATTTCACTTTCATTTTCGGTGATAACGGTAACCAGGACAAATAATACAGGGAAAATATCCCTAACGGAGGGCACAGACAGCAATAAAAAATGGACAGGAGTTCCAATCCCTCATAACTGTACCAAAAAGTAAAAAATACAGTTTTGCTGTTAGGTATATTTTTTTAGCCCTGTTATCTATTTTCAATAAATCCTTTCTTATTGCGCTTTTCTGCTTCCTTGTAACGTCCTCAGTAAACCCTGAAACTTCCGTTTCCCCACCTCACTTCCATTTGTTTGGAATGAGAAGTGCAGATTAGTTGTGGTCATGTGTACTGCTCCATGCATACTACACATCCCATAATCCATAGCTTATCTCAGAAGCAAGTAAGGCAGGGTGGCCAGGTTCCTACATACAGCGAGACCAAGACAGTGTGGCTGCATTCTTACATACAGTGAGCCCAAGACATAGTGGCTACGTTCCTACATACAGTGGAACCAAGTTAAGGAGGCTATGCCCCCTACATACAGCAAGACAAAGACAAGTTGGCTATGTTCCTACATACAGCGAGACCAAGACAAGTTGGCTACATTCCTACATACAGTGGAACCAAGAGAGGGTGGCTACATTCCTATATACAGCGAGACCAAGACAGGCTGGCTGCATTCTTACATACAGGGAGCCCAAGACAGAGTGGCTACGTTCCTACATACAGTGGAATCAAGTTAAGGAGGCTACGTTCCTACATACAGCGAGACCAAGACAGAGTGGCTACGTTCCTACATACAGTGGAACCAGTTAAGGAGGCTACGCTCCTACATATAGTCAGACTGAGACAGGTTGGCTGCGTTCCTACATACAGCAAGACCAAGACAGGGTAGCTAAGTTCCTACATACAGTAGGACCAAAACAGGTTGGCTACGTTCCTACATACAGTGGAACCAAGAGAGGGTGGCTACATTCCTATATACAGTGAGACCAAGACAGGCTGGCTGCATTCTTACATACAGTGAGCCCAAAACAGAGGGGCTACGTTCCTACATACAGTGGAACCAAGTTAAGGAAGCTACGTTCCTACATACAGCGAGACCAAGACAGGTTGGCTACGTTCCTACATACAGTGGAACCAAGAGAGGGTGGCTACATTCCTACATACAGCGAGACCAAGACAGGGTGGCTACATTACTAAAAAAAGTGGGACCAAGACAGGGTGGCTTTGTTACTACATACAGTGAAACCAAGTCAAGGAGGCTACGTTCCTACATATAGTGAGACTGAGACAGGCTGGCTGCGTTCCTACATACAGCAAGACCAGGACAGGGTGGCAATGTTCCTACATACAGTGGGACCAAAACAGGTTGGCTACGTTCCTACATACAGTGGGACCAAGACAGGGTGGCTACATTTCTTCATACAGTGAAGCCAAGACAGGGTGGCTATGTTCCTACAAACAGTGGGACCAAGAGAGGGTGGCTAGAACTCAATATTGAGCCCTATAGACTAAGATTAGGATGCCATTAAAGTGTAAAGGCAGGCGTCTAAATACTTTTTATAATATAGTGTACATGATGAATGTACTTGGATTATATATTCTTCTCCTGGTGTTCAGCTTTGAGTATGCATTAAAATTTAGCAGAGTTTTATTGAATCCTCTTTTTAATTTGGTCATAAGCAGAATAACAGTGTGTCTACTCCATGCGTCCCACGGTATATCATTATTCTTATAATTATCTTACATACATATGTCATTATCATTCTCTAAATATTTCCAGAATTTGCTCTGGTCATCAGGTTTATCATTCCCAACATAAATTAAAAAAAAAAAAAAAAAAAAAATGTATCAACCAATACTGCTATATTAAATGCTTTAAGTCCCCACCACCCAAGCAACTAAAGACTGGAATTGGCTCAAGATCTCTGCTCCTGAATAATTTGTTCACTCGTTACGGTATGAGCCATGAATTTAGCATGATGCGTCGTCACATGGCACCATAAATCATGTGACAAGTCATTAGGCAGGAGGATCATGTTAAGTGTTTTAGAAATAAATGAGCTCACGTCCCTTTTATGTAAAGTAAGCAATTGTTTAAATATGACGATGTGCTAATTATTTTTTCTTTTGTACGGTAAAAAAAGAAAGAGATCGATGGTCATGTAAAAATTGCCTATCCCTTGCTCCTTCTTCATAATTTGCTGGACTGGGCTGCTTGGCGGCAAACGCGCCCTGCTAATTTTTAAAAAAACTACTATTCTGATGGATAGCCTAAATTTCAGTGGAATTGAACGCCTAGATTTTAGTAGACCAGTTTTACTGTAGAGTATTTTGTTTTATACTTTCTTTTTTTATTTTGATTTTTGTTCAAAAAAAAAAACATTTTTTAAACATTTTGTTTAAGTTGTGTAAATATGAAAAACTGCTCCAAACAGAGTCAGGTCTGTTTTTTCAGTTAGACAGAGGCAGGCCCCAATCATTCTGGCAGCTGATGGCCTTTTACAGCATGATGTGCAAACTTAGTTTTTATGGGCTTCTAGTGTAAAGTGGTTTTGTATCCCTTTCCTTTTCTTTCCTTTCATTTCCTTTTCCTCTTACCCTTTATCTTTCCTTTTATTTCCTTTCCTTTTTCCCTTTCATTTCCTTTCATTTTCCCTATTTCCTTTTTCCCTTTATCTTTCCCTTCCTTTTTTTCTTTTCCTCTTTCCCTTTCCTTGCTGTTCCTTTCCTTTTCCTTTTTCCCTTTCCTTTTACCTTTCCTCTTTTCTTTCCTTTTCCTCTTTCTCTTTCTTTTCCTTTTGCTTTTCCTTTTCCTCTTTCCCTTTCCTCTTTCCATTTATCTTTCCTTTTCCTTTTGCTTTTTCCATTTATCCTTTCCTTTCCTTTTCCTCTTTCCTCTTTCCATTTATCTTTCCTTTACTTTCCCTTTCCTCTTGCCATTTATCTTTTCTTTTCCTTTTACTCTTTCCCTTTATCTTTCCTTTTCTTTCATTTTCTTTTTTTTTTTCCTTTTCCCCTTTATCTTTCCTTTCTTTTTTCCCTTTCATTTTCTTTCCTTTGCTTGTCTCTATTTTCTTTTCCCTTTATCTTTCCTTTCCTTTTCCTCTTTCCCTTTCCTTTCCTTTTCCTCTTTTCCCTTCCCATTTATCTTTCCTTTCCTTTTCTTTCTCTATACTTTCCCTTTCTCTTTATCTTTCCTTTTTTTTTTCTTTTCCCTTTTCCCTTTATCTTTAATTCCTTTTTTCCCCTTTAATTTCCTTTCCTTTTCTCTGTTTTCCTTTATCTTTCGTTTTCGTTTTTCCTTTTCCTCTTTCCCATTCCTTTCCTTGCTATTCCTTTCCCTTTCCTTTTCATTTTCCTCTTCCCCTTTCCTTTTCTTTTTGCTTTTCCTTTTCCAATTTATCTTTCCTTTCCTTTCCTTTTCCTCTTTCCTTGTATCTTTCCTTTCTCTTCCCTTTCCTTTTATCTTTCATTTCCCTTTATCTCTCCTTTCCCTTTATCTTTCCCTTTCCTTACCCTCACACACACACACACACACACACACATATATATATCCCTTTACCCTTTCCTTTTTCCATTTTCTTTGCTAATTCCCTTTATCGTTCCTTTCCTTTCCTTACCCTTCCTTTTCATTTGCCCTTTCCCTTACACACACACACACACATACAGTATATCCCCTTACCCTTTCCTTTCCTTTTTCCTTTTATTTTTACTTCTCTTTTTCCGTTTCCCATCCTTTCCTTTGCCCTTTCACTTTCCTTTCCTTTCCCTTACACACACACACACCACACACACACACACACACACACACATACATATATATATATATATATATATATATATATATATATATATATATATATATATATATATATATATATATATATATATATATATATATATATATTTGTAACTAATAAAATAAATAAAAAACAAATTATATATTCTCATTTAGTTTGCTGCTATGTGTGCCTTTTCATGTTTAACTATCTACTCATGTCTGTTTTGCTGAAAGAAGGCCTGTTTTTTTTGCAAAGCTCAACAGCTCAAGCTGAAATGTAAACACAAAGGAATGTCAGAGCAGTGACTCCCCACCTCCTCCCTCCTGAAATGTTCTAACAGCTCATAAAATATTTAAATAGTCTGAAGAAAGAGTCTGAAGAAAAGCAGCTCCTGCCGTATTCTTAGTTTTGAAAACTCACAAAGCTCCAGGAAAGTCTGTGTAAAGGTTGTTTCTCGTATAAATGTTTATTTGAAAAACTTTTAAGAAATAAAAAAATGTTTATTTGAATAAACCTAAAAGAAATAAATATTGGCTTAAAAGCTAATTAAATAAAATAAAAAATTAGATTAGAACCCAGAAAGGGATTTTTTGATCATGGACCTGTCAATTTAATTTAAGCACCACATCCCCAAATTTAGTCAATGAGCAAGAAGGATATATGGGATTTTTTAGGGGCAGAATAGATTACAAAGATATCAAATATAATATTAAAAGTTTTTATTTTGAAACGCAAAATAAAAATTGTTGAGTTTAGAAGATATAGTGAGTAGCAAGTACAATGTAACACAATGTTAACAAGACAGCATATAAGGTGGACTTCCCATGATACTCATTTAATGTCTCTTTTTTCAGGTATAATTGTATAACCATATGCACTGCTCCCCTTGCCCTTTTCGCCTGCTTGTATTCCGCCTACATTTACCTTGTTATTTGGGTTACTGCCTAGCCTGTACCTCCAGCATGTTCGCATTCTGTACTGACTTGCTTCCTGTTAAATCTTTTAAGACTTAATAAAATTTATTTAAAAAAAAAAAAAAAATAAGGTGGACTTCCCAACATGTTTCGCCCATATATCGGGCTTCCTCAGGGGATTATATAATATATTATATTTTATTTCACATGAATTATATATATATTTTTTAACACATTGGATTTTTTTATACATCATGCACACTTATTATTCACTATTTATCTCACAGAAGTTTTTATGGTCTATTTATTGATTTTTAAGGTTGATTTACGCGCACCTATTACACTAATTGTGTATTTTTAATTTTCTTTCACGTGTGGGAGCACTAACATATGGGTTGCAGCTATATCATTTGGCTATCTTAAATATCGGTTGGTCTCTTGATTTTAAATTCATATTAGCGCTTGAGTATCTACTTTTTCATTTCTCTTCCTCAGGGGATGCCGTCCAGTTTTGAGGTACAAGCCTTCTTTATCTCCTATGTTAGATCCAAAACACTGCTACAGTTTGGTATTAATGGGAGGAATAGTGCTCATCATTGGTGTCAGTGGGAGGAATAGTGTCCTATCATTGGTGCATACCTCCCAATATTTTGAGATGGCAATGAGGGACACTAGCAAATGTACGTAGGCATAGGACATGCCCCCTGCCACACCCCTTAAAGGAGAATTAACCAAAAAAAGAAGGTTAAATAAATCCACAAGGCCTTTTTTTTTTACCACTACTATTCCTTATTGGCTTTTAAAATTTACAAATTCAGCAATTTATAATTAGGATGAAAGGTTTAGCGCTGGGAAGCACTTTTTGAAAGATAAAAAGTGCATTTTATATACAACTAGATAGATCAGACCAAAATGAGGGACACATGTGGAGGAATGAGGGACAGAGGTAAATTGCTCCAAATCAGGGACAGTCCCTCGAAACCAGGGACAGTTGGGAGCTATGTTGGTGTCAGTCGGAGTAATGGTGTCCCATTGTTGGTTTTAAAGGGAGGAATAGTGCCCCATCATTGATATCAATATAGTCAATATGAAAGCTGAAAATTGGCTTGGGCAGGAAGAGGGTGGAAGTGCCCGGTAGGCAAGTGGTTAACCCATTTATAGCTTATGAGCCAGAAGGCAGTTAGTTATTTGCTTGTCTGAGTTTATTGAGGAGATGAATTTTGAGTATTGGCACAATTTTAATAATTTATTTTAATCGTATTAATTTATTTTTATTATTATTATCAATTTCATTTTATGTATATTTTATGTTTTTTTATCAAAGATTATACCTGCTTCATTATATGTGATTATAGATTTATCTTGGATAATGTAACTACTGTGTAAATTGTGTGTGTTAAAAACTCACAAATGCTTGCGTCATACTTTGTATTTATAAAAAATGTAATATTGAAATAAATGTAAAAATAAAATGTTAAACTAAACGAAAAAACATTATACATATGATAAAAACAGAACTATAAGAGATTATCTTATAAGCTTAAAAAAAATTTGTAAAAAGATATTGACCATTATATTTTACCTTCAGAAGATGTGATGTCCTAATTAACACGTGTGTTAAGACCTGATGACTGCTTCGAAGTCTTTCACTAATCTGTTAGACTGTATCTGTGAATCCTTTCTCCTTGGTGACATCTCTGTTTATGGGCTCTCTCGAGCCATGGAACAAAATGGCACATTGAATTATCCTCAATGGTCTGTGGGCATCATGTCACATTTGCGTGGCTGATATCATACGTGACGAGCTGCAGTCCAGCCGAGACCCTTAACGTAACGTCTCGCAGCGCACTACCCTCTGAGAGGTTAGAAGAATATTAAGGTAAATCTTTCCAGAGTCAAGCTTGTTTCCCATCACCGATACAAACATATTGGTTGTTTTTCGAAAGGACAAACGCGGCAACAGAACTGGGAAATGTAGGTCAGGAATTGAGTGTAATCATTTTTTCCCTGGAAAATGTAATCACATCGTAGGAGATTTCCCACATATTTTGGCCTAATTTTTATGCCTACAAGGAATTCTATCTGGAAATTAAGTTCAACCACATGAATGAAGATAAAAAAAAAATAAAAATAATAATTTCTACTACAAAAATTGAGCAAAAAATAAATAAAAATAGGTCTTTTTCAGAATCAAGTTCCCAAGTTCAGCAAAAGCTTATTAAATTGATTTTAAAACAAAAAAAAAGACTATTGGAAACATGTACAGCGCCTTGAAAAAGTATTCATACCCATTGAAATTGTCCACATTTTTGTCATGTTACAACCAAAAACATAAATGTATTTTATTGGGATTTTATGTGATAGACCAGTGATGGTGAACCTTGGCACCCCAGATGTTTTGGAACTACATTTCCCATGATGCACTCTGCTGTCTAGTTGAGCATCATGGGAAATGTAGTTCCAAAACATCTGGGGTGCCAAGGTTCGCCATCACTGTGATAGACCAACACAAAGTGGCGCATAATTGTGAAGTGGAAGGAAAATGGTTTTCCAATTTTTTTACAAATAAATATGTGAAAAGTGAGGGGTACATTTGTATAGCGCCCCCCTGAGTCAATACAGTGGAACCTCCAATTACAAGCATAATCCGTTCCAGGAGTATGCTCGTAATCCAAAGTACTCGCATATCAAAGCGAGTTTTCACATTGAAGTCAATGGAAATTAAAATAATTAGTTCCGCCTTGACTTCAATGGGATGAAATACAGCATGCGGCCAGAGGCAGGGGGCGCCGGAGAGCCTTGGAAATGGCCGAAAAGGCCCGAGCACAGTTCGGCTGACCTCGGCAAATCTTGGAAAGACTCTGTTCACGAGCCTTTCCGAGGTTTGCTGAGGTCAGCCGAACTGTCCTCTGGCCTTTCCGTGCATTTCTGAATGCCGACAATCCGCGCTGTTCAGCTACAGTGCCCTCCACCTCAGGCCAAAAGCAGTACTGCACACCACTTTTGGCCTGTTTGTTTTGCGAGACAACATTCGCAAACCGAGTTAGGATTTTTAGAAATACAGTGCGTTCTGCTGGAAGGTGAACCTCTGCCCCAGTCTCAAGTCTTTTGCAGACTCTAACAGGTTTTCTTCTAAGATTGCCCTGTATTTGACTCCATCCATCTTTCCATCAACTCCTTTAGTGGAGTTGTGGTTGTATACCCGTTTTTGGTCGTTTTTTTTTTAAACTACCTGCAAGACAAAGTCATAATGAGCTAGTATGACTAGCATACTAGCTCATTATGCATCACTTACCTTAGATCGGGGCCCCCGACGCGTCCTCATCTCCCCCTCAAGCCGCAGCCATCTCTTCGCAGATACCCTTCCGGGTATCGCCGCTCCGGCCAATCACAGCGCCGCTACGGCGCTGTGATTGGCCAGGGCAGCGAACACGTCGCTCCGCGCATGCGCGCGGGACACTTCAACTGCGGCGAGCCGTAGTTGTGAATGGGGATTAACCCTGTAAATGCACCGTTGTCTACGGCGCCCATGTGCCGTAGACAAAGTTGTAAAACGTTCTTTGCAAATATCTCCTAAACCGTGCAGGTTTAGGAGATATTTCTTGTACCTACAGGTAAGCCTTAATCTAGGCTTACCTGTAGGTGTAAGTTAAAATTAAGGGTGTACAACCGCTTTAAGTTCTTTAGGTTCCCACATGGCTCATTCCTGCTAAATACAGCACATTTGTGAACAACCCCATCCTGAAGAAGCACTTAAGTGAAACAAGTTGAGACCCTCAATCCATCCACAGCGCACTTCTGTCATGTCTCTGTCCTCTCAATTTCAGGAGACACCAGAGTTACTTGTTAAGTATTGCTGGAGGTAGAGGGGACAGCCAGCTAATCTGAGACCCTGTAATATTAGTCATAGTCCTTGCAGTAATCTTGGATGTCTAAACCTCAAAACACACCTGAAACTTTAGGCAAAAGATTTTGCTCACAATGTCCAGAGACAGCACCCCAACCAGCTTTCCTGCAACACTCTTCAATAAATAGGGTCCTTGTCCAGCCCAGCTTCCTAGGATAACCTTCTCCAGCAAGTTTCTTTAATCCGGGTTCTTCCAGGCCCTCAGTCAAGCACATGCTGAGGCCTGACAGCAACAGATCTTCCGTAACACAGGCTGCCTCCCAGGGGCAGAAGCCCCAGGAGAAGAGACCTCTGAACAGGTCTTCAAAAACATTTAACTTCTCCCAGCCACACCTTCTTAACGCCCCCTCCTAAGGATTGGCTGAGGTCAGATAAGATAATAGCCCACAGATTAATTCTCCTGCTCTATTTCTGGAAGCTTCTTCCAAAGGCAGGCAGGAGCAGTCAACCCTACAAAAAAACACACAAGGGAAAATTCACCTACAAAGGCTACCAATTCAAAAAATATATATTTATTGGACATAATATATCAATATTGTATCAATGTGGTAGAGGGAAACCCACTCCTGGGTGGGTGGTGGGTTTCCCTGTGCCACATTGGTACAATATTGATATATTATGTCCAATAAATACCTGTGTGAAGTCCCCAACATCACACAGGTCACCTCCAACCCCCCCCCCCTCCTCCTCCACACAGCACACCCAGAATCCCCCCCCCCCCCACATAAGTTACCCCAGACCACCCCTCTCCCAACAGTACCCTCCCTCACCCTTCTACCCCCGCTAAAACCTGGCTCCTTGTTGAGGAGCAGTCAACCCCCAGGTTTAGGGATAGACCTGACCAGACCTAAAAAAAGAAATTTCTGCTCAACTGAGTACAACAAAGTCAAAAACTAAATTTATCCAACCTAAGGCAGGGAGCTACATGTGTACAGCAGAGCTCAGAGAGTCGGCGGGAGGAGCAGGACAAAGAGCCAATCATCTGTGCTGCAGTGCAAGGAACAGAGGGATGAGCTCATCAGCCTACTTCTGCTTCTTTCCCTGCCCAGTCACAGGCTAGGGATGGGGAGGAGACCCGTAATGTAAGTGAAAGTGAAACTGTTGGGAAGAAAAATCAGGTCTTCTGCTAGGCCAGACAAATATATGCTGTGTAGTAGAGCTGCATAAATCAAAGGACGGGATAGACAACTCTAGACATGTGCAATTAATTTAGTTTTTTTCGTTTTTTTTTTTTTTCGTTATTTTCGTTCATTCGTTTTCGTACGAATTTTAACGAATAACGAATCGTTCGAATCGAACGAATCCGAAAATAACGAAAATCCGAAAAAAGCTAATTAGAAACAACGAATGTACGAATGAAGAAAATCCGAAAAACGAAAACAGGAACAACGAAATTGAAAATGAACAAAAAAATTCGTACATTCGTAACTTTTTTTTTCGATTCGTAATTTTTCGTGTCTCTTAAAATGTAATAATAGCATACACATTACATAACATTATGAATTATGCTCCGATTACGAATCTTACGAATGTTACGAATGTTACGAAAGTACGAATAAGTACGAATGCGTCCGAAATTTCGAATAAACGAAAAAATAACTCTTACGAAAATACGAATCGTTACGAATACGAACACCGACGACTTATGAATTTACGAATCGTTAGGAATCAACGGAAACGAAAAAAACGAAACGAAAATAAACGAATTTTTTTCGGAAACGAAAATAAACAAATTTTTCTCGGAAACGAAAAAAACGAAACGAAAATAAACAAATTTTTTTGTTGTGCACATTGTCTAGACAACTCCTTTTGCAGATGAAAACAGCTTGCATACTGTGTATGTTCTCTGCATTTAGCTGGTTGCCTGGAGTTCAGCTTTAACAATAAATGCAAACAGGGTTTTAAATATCTACAACAGAAGAGCTGTATAAAACATGAAGATTTGTATCTGTACAGGACATGGCATTTCAATATAGGAGTCGGTGCCAAAGGAAGCTATAATTTCCATGTGATCAGCAAATTGAGATCTAGACTATTTATAAGGCTGTGAAGATTGCACCGCTTGCATATCAGTCAAGGTGGACATATCTGTAAACATATCAGACACAGGCTGTGAAAAAGTGGCCTCTGTTTTAGTGATCAATAGCGATGGTGAAAATGGAATTGTCAACCCTGTAATGAACATTTCAACTCATTAATGTAGGTTTTATTCCCTAATTAACTCTGCGATTCAAGGAGGAGTAGACAGAAGGTGTTGATGTCTGACGAAGAGGCCTTTGCACCAAGCAGACATCACGCAAAGAGGCTACGCTCATAGACAGGCTTGTCGATACATTGCCATAAACAGAGAACTGCCTCCACCTTGGAGCTGACACATTAGGCAGCAAGAATATTAACATCGTTTTTTGTTATTTGTTTAAAGAAAAACCTGACAGATCTGCTCAAAGAGGATACATTCTTAAGCCCCATACACACGGTCTGACAATCCGCGGACCAGGTCGGTCGGATCCTGTCCGTCATACTTTGTCTGATGTTGGTTTTGCGTACACACGGTCGGACAAAGTTGTCGGAAAATCCGATCATTCTGAACGTGGTGACGTTTGTTGCCTACGACGGGACTACGTAGAGGCTAGTAGCCAATAGCTTTGGTCTTGTAATGTGATCTGAGCATGCGTAGCACTTTGTCCGGTCGGACAACCGTACACACGATCGGATTTGGTGTGATCGGACCGTGTTGTCGGCAAATCTTTCCAGCAGGAGATAAGACTTTGTCCGTCGGACAATCCGACGTACACTGTCCGATGGTGCATACACACGGTCTGATTTTTCAACAACATTGTCCGATCGGACAGAATCCATGAAAAAGTCCGACCGTGTGTATGGGGCTATAGACAGGCTAGACATGTGCACAACAAAAAAATGTGTTTATTTTCCTTTCGTTTTTTTCGTTTCCGTTGATTCGTAACGATTCGTAAATTAGTAAGTCGTCGGTGTTCATATTCGTAACAATTCGTACATTCGTAAGAGTTATTTTTTCGTTGATTCGTTTTTCCGTTAGTTTAATTTTTGTTTATTCGTTTATTTGAAATTCGGACGCATTCGTAGTTATTCGTACATTCGTAAATTCGTAACATTCGTAGATTCGTAATCGGAGCATAATTCATAATTTTATGTAATGTATATGCTATTATTAAATTTTAAGAGACACGGAAAATGTACGAATTTTTTCGGAAAAAAAAAAAGTTACGAATGAACAAATTTTTTCGTTCAATCTATTCGAGGCAAGTTAAGCAGCACCATTGTACACGGAAAATTACCAATTCAACAAAAAAAAAAAAAAAAGTTACAAATGTATGAATTTTTTCGTTCATTTTCATTTTCGTTGTTCCTGTTTTCGTTTTGCACGAAACGAATTGCACATGTCTATTGTCCATACATTGCCATAAACATGGAACATCTTGGAGAACTGATCCAAGTGTCAAGATTCAAAGTGGCTCCACCTTGGAGTTGATGCAGTAAGTAGCAAGGACGTTTAAAGGGCATTTGCTTAAATTTTTATTATTTATTTACAGAAAACCTGCCGGATCTGCTCAAAATGGCTATGTCCATAGACAGGTTTGTCCATACATTGCCATAAATAGGTACCGTATATACTCGAGTATAAGCCGACCCGAATATAACCCGAGGCACCTAATTTTACCACAAACAACTGGGAAAACGTACTGACTCGGGTATAAGCCTAGGGTGAGAAATGCACAGCTACTGTAAGTGGAAAAGAGGGTCAACAATGCCCATTTGCAGCCTCACTGTGCCCATTTGCAGCCATAGGTCCCCCAAACATTAAACTTGGTAGTTAAGGGTTCCTAAATGCCCCCTAGCTGCAGCCAGAATTTGGGGTCTCTGGACCCAAAGGGTCCCGAAATGACATTGCTGCAGATGGACACAGTTGACCGACTTTGGGGTCCTGTATATCTGAAATTCCCACCCTCGGCTTATACTCGAGTCAAGCACTTTTCTGCAGCAGAGAATGACATTTTCCGAACCGACTTTGGGGCCCCGTATCTCGGGGTAACTTGGTGCTAGGAATCCCATCTTGGATATGTTGTAGTGCTAGTCCACTGGGTTGGCATACCAAATGTGGGGTTCCTAGCACCAAGTGGCCCTGAGATACAGGGCCCCAAATTCGGGTCGGAAAATTTATTTTCTGCTGCAGAAAAGTGCTTGACTCGAGTATAAGCCGAGGGGGGGGCACTTTCAGCACAAAAAAATGTGCTGAAAAACTCGGCTTATACTCAAGTATATACGGTATATGTCAGAGAACCAACTGAAATGTCAAAATTCAAAATGGCCCATTAAGCAGTAAGGGTGTTAACAGAACACTAGCACATTTCTTTGTAATTTATTTACAGAAAACCTGCCATGTCCGACCAAAGAGGCTACAGTACCTTGAAAAATTATTCATACTTCTTGCAATTTTCCAAATTTTGTCATGTTACAACCAAAAATGTAAATGTTTTTTTTTGGGGGGGGGGGGGATTTTATGTGATGGCCCAAACAAAGTGCCACATAATTGTGAAGTACAAGGAAAATGATAAATGGTTTTCAAATTTTTTTACAAATAAATATGTAAAAAGTGTGGGGTACATTTGTATAGCGCCCCCCTGAGTCAATACTTTGTAGAACCACCTTTTGCTGCAATTACAGCTGCTAGTCTTTTTGGGGATGTCTCTACCAGCTTTGCACATCTATAAAGAGTGACATTGTTGACCATTTTTCTTTGCAAAATAGCTCAAGCTCTGTCAGATTGAAAGGAGAGCGTCTGTGAACAGCAATTTTCAAGTCTTGCCAGAGATTCTCAATAGGATTTAGGTCTGGACTGTGAATGGGCCATTCTAACACATGGATATGCTTTGATCTAAACCATTCCATTGTAGCTCTGGCTGTATGTTTAGGGTCGTTGTCCTGCTGGAAGGTGAACCTCCGCCCCAGTCTCAAGTCTTTTGCAGACTCTAACAGGTTTTCTTCTAAGATTGCCCTGTATTTGTCTCCATCCATTTTCCCATCAACTCTGACCAGCTTCCCTGTCCCTGCTGAAGAAAAGCATCCCCACCACATGATGCTGCCACCACTATGTTTCACGGTGTGTTGGGATGGTGTGTTCAGGGTGATGTGCAGTGTTAGTTTTCCCCCACACATGGCATTTTCCTTTTAGGCCAAAAAGTTAAATTTTGGTCACATCTGACCAGAGCACCTTCTTCCACATGTTTGCTGTGTCCCCCACATGACATCTCGCAAACTGTCAACAGACTTCTTATGGCTTTCCTTCAACAATGGCTTATTTCTTGCCACTCTTCCAAAAAGGCCAGATTTGAGCACGACTAATAGTTGTCCTGTGGACAGATCCTCCCACCTGAGCTGTGGATCTCTGCAGCTCCTCCAGAGTTACCATGTACCTCTTGGCTGCTTCTCTGATGAATGCTCTCCTTGCCCGGCCGGTCAGTTTAAGTGGACGGTCATGTCTTGGTAGGTTTGCAGTTTCGGATGCTTGGTTGAACAGTGCTTCGTGAGATGTTCAAAGCTTGGGATATTGAGATACCTAACCCTGCTTTAAACTTCTCCACAACTTTATCCCTGACCTGTCTGGTGTGTTCCTTGGCCTTCATGGTGCTGTTTGTTCACTAAGGTTTTCTAACAAACTTCTGGGGGCTTCACAGAACAGCTGTATTTATACTGAGATTAAATTACACACCATTGGACTAATTTACTAATTAGGTGGCTTCTGAAGGTAATTGGTTCCACTAGATTTTCGTTAGGGGTATCAGAATAAAGGGGGCTGTATACAAATGCACGCCAAACTTTTCAGAAATGTATTTGTAAAACATTTTGAAAAACATTTTCCTTCCACTTCACAATTATGTGCCACTTTGTGTTGTCTATCACATAAAATTCCAATAAAATACATTTACGTAGAAACTTTCAAGGGATATGAATACTTTTTCAAGGCACTGTATATTCATAGTGTTTGGGTATCTTTAGTCTGGGATCTGTTTGTTTATTGCAAGGGATGAGCTCGATGTTCAAGTCGAACATAAGTTCGACTCAAACATCAGGTGTTCGCCCCTTTGCAGAACAGCGAACATTATGGGGCATTTGCGGAAAATTTGTAGAACGCCCCATAATGCACTGTGAGATTGCAGTGCATTGCTGTATGATGATTGGCCAAAGCATGCACCTGACCTGCATGCTTTGGACAATCACAGCGCACTCTGCTGAGGTATTTTTATCTATATTGCTGGGATCCGACAATACATTACAGCCACGAGCAGTTTTAAATTACATTTTTTCTTTAGAAATTTCATTTTGCTGTGGTACTAATATAAACATGGAATGATGCGCTACCTTACAGGCATACTAAAGACACCTCCCAGGCAATCTACATAAAGGAATAATTCATTTTTATTGTTTCACTTTAACTACTTTCCACCCGGGTGACACGAGCGCATCGGGATCGCGCCGCTGTGCGGGCACGTGCGCGCGCGATCCCGCTACTTCTGCTGGACGTTCAGGAACGTCCGATCAGAAGGAGACGGCTCCCACCCGGCCGTATATATACAGTGGCCGGGTGGGAGCCGTCTGATCGGACGTTCCTGAACGTCCAGCAGAAGTAGCGGGATCGCGCGCGCACGTGCCTGCACAGCGGCGCGATCCTGATGCGCTCGTGTCACCCGGACACGGCGCATCTCGGATCGGCAGGGGGCTCTGTGATTGGCCCTCCTGATCACATGACGGCCGTGTCCAATCACAGCCGTCATGTGTGGTAAGCAAACAGCCGGTTGCTAGGCTCTCCTCTCCTCACACGGAAGTCATCGATGAGGAGAGGAGAGCGGATCGCTGCAGCCGGCTGGTGATCAGTGAGTATAAGCTTTTTTTTACAGCTTTTTACTCACTGATCACCAGTCTAGTGTAAACACACATGTCCCCACACATGTCCCCCCACATGTCCCCAAAACATACATGTCCCCAAAACACACATGTCCCCAAATAATAAAAACACATGTCCCCAAATAAAAACACATGTCCCCAAATAATAAAAACACATGTCCCTCACATATGTCCCAGTAAAATAACATGTGCCAATGATTATCTGCACACATATGTCCGTGATCACCTGCGCACATCTGTACATGATCATTTGCGTACATATGTCCGTGATCCCGCAAGCCAATTATTATACACTTAATGGAATTTTTTTTACTAAAAACATGTAGCAGAATACATTTTGGCTTAAATTTATGACAAAATTTGATTTTATTGGATTTCTTTTAAAAAAGAAAGGAGAAAATATTGTTTTTTTTTTAAGTTTCCGCTATTTTTTCCGCTTATATCGCAAAAAAAAAAAAGGGATTTTGTGAATAAATCCCACCAAACTAAAGTTCTATTTGTGCAAACAAAATGATAAAAAATTCATTTGGGTACAGCATTGCATGACCGCGCAATTGTCATTGAAAGTGCGAGAGCGCTGAAAGCTGAAAATTGGGCTGGGAAGAAAGGGGGCGAAAGTGCCCTGTATTGTAGTGGTTAAGCATTATTAAAATCACTGCTCTCGAAAACACGTCAGTTTTTAAAACTTTTTTTTTTGCTTTGATACATGTCCCCTGGGGCAGGACCCGGGTCCCCAAACACTTTTTTATGGAAATAACTTGCATATAAGCCTTTAAAATTATCACTTTCGATTTTTCACATTCACGTCCCATAGACTTTAACTGTGTTCGCACAAATTCTTTGCCTGTTCGCATGTTCTGCTGCAAACCAAACCGGGGGGGGGGCGGGGGGTTTGGCTCATTACTACTTATTGCCTTTGGTTAAGGTTAAAGACAGAAGTTTCGCAGTCTATACCAGGATTGGCTAGAAGGCTTTGGGGCATTTTTGCCTTAAAGTGAATGTAAACCCTCACATATACCCAGTGAAGTGAACAGCCTCAGATGATACATAGATACAGAATCCAAAGAAAACCAAAAACAGAGCTTTCTCCACTCAGAAATGATAGTCCAGAACCTCACATTAACCCTTAATGAGAATCCTGTGTCATATTCTCCTCCATTTTCACAGTGACAGGGTCTTGCTATGTCATACCTTATATTAGTTATCGGATTCCCTGTGTACCTTCTGAATTCCAGACCCAGTCTGTACTGAGACTCAATCCCTCCCAGGGTTAAAGTAGATGTAAACCCAAATTTTTTTTTTTTGTTGATGTCATAATGTAGAGAATAAGATTTCCTTTCATTTGAGCCCAGTCTTGCCACACAGATTTACTCCAGCCCTGAGAAATCCTCTTTTATTGTTCAGTTAGAAAGATCTTGACAAAGTGCTGGAAACTTTGTCAAAAAACGCCACCCTGGCTGTGAGTGACAGGTGATTTACATATCTCATGCACTAGCCTGAGACAGGCACATCCTGTGTAATTATAAAAAGTGAGAAATCCACCCCTCCCCCACATAACAAATCCTGTGATCAATGTATCCTCAGACACACACACTGCACTATAACAATCATCAGATCACTGGATGTTCTACTCTGCCCAGCTCTGACTACATACATATCCCCTATTCTCTTCTTGCTGTCCACTCGAGAATAAATTTATTTTCACTCTGGTCTGTGGATCTGTGGTCTGTGCCTGTCTCAGGCTAGTGCATGAGATATGTAAATCACCTGTCACTCACAGCAAGGGGGCGTTTTTGACAAAGTTTTCAGCACTTGGTCAAGATCTTTCTAACTGAACAATAAAAGATGATTGCTCAGGCCTCGAGTAAATCTGTGTGGCAAGACTGGGCTCAAATGAAAGGAAATCTTATTCTCTACATTATAACATCATTAAAAAAAAAATACATTTGGGTTTACATCCACTTTAAGCCTGACCCCCATTATTCAGTATTCCAGTGCCAGAGCAGTATGTTAAGGTTTTGGCATTAAAATGTTAAAAGGCAGGATTATAACTTAGTACCAGGAGGTGGAACAGAATATTGCTGAGGTCAGGTCCCAACCAACAATACAGAGATTCCATAGGAACTCAAGTTATCATTTGGAAATCATCACAAATGCAAGTGCCACCTGGCCTTCAACTGCAATGTTAGCATATCTTGTTTTCTTAGGGCCTGACTTTAAAGCAAACCTGTGATGTGCCCATTCAAGACAAAGCGACATGTTTGCTTTAATCCTCCATACACCCTCAGCATATATTTACTTTTCCTTCACTGCCCCAACACACTGCCCCCAACAGTGCTGGGAGTCAAAGCACATACCGAATACTTCTGTGCATGAAAAAGCATGTACAGTGCCTTGAGAAAGTATTCATACCCCTTGGAATTTTCCACATTTTGTCATGTTACAACCAAAAATGTAAATGTATTTTATTGGGTTTTTATGTGATAGACCAACACAAAGTGGCGCATAATTGTGAAGTGGAAGGAAAATGATAAATTATACAAATAAATATGTGAAAAGTGTGGGGGGGCATTTGTATTCAGCCACTTTACTCTGATACCCTTAACTAAAATCTGGTGCAACCAATTGCCTTCAGAAGTCACCTGATTAGTAAATAGTGTCCACCTGTGTGTAATTTAAGTCTCAGTATAAATACAGCTGTTCTGTGAAGTCCTCAGCATCATGAAGGCCAAGGAACACACAAGACAAGTCAGGGATAAAGTTGTGGAGAAGTATAAAGCAGGGTTAGGTTATAAATAAATCTCCCAAGCTTTGAACATCTCACGGCGCTCTGTTCAATCCATCATCGGAAAATGGAAAGAGTATGGTCCAACTGCAAACCTACCAAGACATGGCCGTCCACCTAAACTGACCGGCCGGGCAAGGAGAGCATTCATCAGAGAAGCAGCCAAGAGGCCCATGGTAACTCTGGAGGAGCTGCAGAGATCCACAGCTCAGGTGGGAGAATCTGTCCACAGGACAACTATTAAGCCCCATACACACGGTCGGACAATCCGCGGACCAGGTCGGTCGGATCCTGTCCGTCATACTTTGTCTGATGTTGGTTTTGCGTACACACGGTCGGACAAAGTTGTCGGAAAATCCGATCATTCTGAACGTGGTGACGTTTGTTGCCTACGACGGGACTTCGTAGAGGCTAGTAGCCAATAGCTTTGGTCTTGTAATGTGATCTGAGCATGCGTAGCACTTTGTCCGGTCGGACAACCGTACACACGATCGGATTTGGTGTGATCGGACCGTGTTGTCGGCAAATATTTCCAGCAGGAGATAAGACTTTGTCCGTCGGACAATCCGACGTACACTGTCCGATGGTGCATACACACGGTCTGATTTTTCAACAACATTGTCCGATCGGACAGAATCCATGAAAAAGTCCGACCGTGTGTATGGGGCTTTAGTCGTGCTCTCCACAAATCTGGTCTTTATGGAAGAGTGGCAAGAAGAAAGACATTGCTGAAAGAAAGTCATAAGATGTCCCATTTGCAATTTGCGAGAATCCACGTGCGGAACACATGTGGAAGAAGGTGCTCTGATCAGATGAAACCAAAATCAAAATCAAACTTTTTGGCCTAAAAGCAAAACGCCATGTGTGGCAGAAAACTAACCCTGAACACACAATCCCCACTGTGAAACATGGTGGTGGCAGCATCATGGTGTGGATGCTTTTCTTCAGCAGGGACAGGGAAGCTGGTCAGAGTTGATGGGAAGATGGATGGAGCCAAATACAGGACAATCTTAGAAGAAAACCTGCTAAAGTCTACAAAAGCCTTGAGACTGGGGCGGGGGTTCACCTTGCAGCAGGACAACGACCCTAAACATACAGCCAGAGCTACAAGGGAATGGTTTAGCCCAGGGGTCTTCAAACTACGGCCCTCCAGTTGTTCAGGAACTACAGTTCCCATCATTCCTAGTCATGTCTGTGAATGTTAGAGTTTTACAATGCCTCATGGGATGTGTAGTTCTGCAACAGCTGGAGGGCCGTAGTTTGAGGATCCCTGGTTTAGGTCAAAGCATATTCATGTGTTAGAATGGCCCAGTCAAAGTCCAGAGCTAAATCCAATTGAGAATCTGTGGCAAGAGTTGAAAATTGCTGCTCACAGACGCTCTCCATCCAATCTGACAGAGCTTGAGATATTTTGCAAAGAAGAAGAATGGGCAAAATGTCCCTCTCTAGATGTGCAAAGCTGGTAGAGACATCCCCAAAAGACTTGCAGCTTTAATTGCACTGAAAGGTGGTTCTACAAAGTATTGACTCAGGGGGGCGCCATACAAATGCCCCCCCCCCCCCCACACTTTTCACATATTTATTTGTAAAAAAAAAAAAATTAAAACCATTTATCATTTTCATCCACTTCACAATTATGAGCCACTTTGTGTTGGTCTATCACATAAAATCCCAATAAAATACATTTATGTTTTTGTTGTAAATGTAGAAAATTTCAAGTGGTGTGAATACTTCTTCAAGGAACTGTAACTCACTCGATCTAACAGAGCTGGGCTGCCAATAGGGGAAAGTACTTAGCCCTGTGCAAGCTACAACTCTTGCGGCTCATCATTTTTAAATACTGTTACTCAGGCTGGGACAAGGGGTGGACAGGAGGGGAAGCTGCCCTGGGCACTATAGTATTATGTGAGATGGGGCGCCATGAGAAGATTGTGGGGGGGGGGGGGGGGTTTGGATTTGTGTTAGTGTGGATGATTGGGGAGATTTGTGCTAGGAGGGGAAATGGGGGGGGGGGAGATTTGAGCTAGGAGGGAGGATGGGGAGGTATTTGTGCTGGGTGGGGGATATGTGTACTTGGAGGGGAATTTCGAGGGGTAGAGGATCTGTGCAAGGTGTAACAATTTTTTTTTGGGGGGGGGGGCAGATTTGTGCTGGGGGAATTCGAGGAGTAAGAGGGTTTGAGCTGCGGGGGCAAAGGTTTGTGCTGGGAGGGGGGATTTCAGCAGGGGAGAAAATTTGTCCTGCAGGAGGGGGAATGTACGCTTAGGGGGTAAGCATGGTAAGCATGCCAACTAGTGCTCAATTTTTCTTTTTTTTTTGGGGGGGGGGGGGGGTGCTGACACATAATGCTCATACATCTTGGGGGGGGGGGCACAGTTTTCCATATTTGCCCTGGGCTCTGGATGACTTTTTCTACTATTACTTTCACTAGGGTATGGTAAAAAAAGGTAAGTACAGTAGATAGTGTTGGGAAGGTCCGAATTAACCTGTTGCTTTGCCCTTCTTGTTGTCTTAAAGATGGCATTACAATTTACAAAAAAAATCTGATTGATTGCAATAAAATAATAGCAAATAAAGTGTCAGTCATTCCTTTGTTCTTTCTATTTATACACAGTATCCTGGACAGGTTTCTGTTCAATCTGCACCCATTCGGGTTTACTATTTCATTGGGCTAGGGGCCAATGAGGCTGGAACTTTTGTTGTGTCACCAGCAAGAGGGTGAAAGTTTACCCTATATACCATCTTTGGCATAAACTTCAAAAAAAGTCCAGCTTCCAGCTTCCTTTCCAGCTGAGGACAAGAGTTAAGGCTTAATCCCCATTTGATTTACAGCGTCCCACATATTGAGCTTGAGTGTAGATCATAAAACCTATCCAATTTCCC
This sequence comes from Lithobates sylvaticus, assembly GCA_028564925.1. Taxonomy (NCBI): domain Eukaryota; kingdom Metazoa; phylum Chordata; class Amphibia; order Anura; family Ranidae; genus Lithobates; species Lithobates sylvaticus. The sequence goes on from CM053034.1 coordinate 12,273,660, forward strand.
TTGAAAGGATGAAGTCAAAGGTGTCTGTTTTACAAGTCTATATGAATAGAAAATAGTTCTTTTTATGTTCAGTGAGCACAAATATTGAAATCATCTGTCCTGACGGAAATAAAAATTTCCTTCATGAAGTTGTAGCTCATAATCCAGACCTGTCCTCCATTCCGATAAGAGGTCTTCAATGACTTCAATGAGAGACATATGAAGGAAGGTGCAAGCAATGCCGGGCAGAGACAGAAGAAAGGAGTGTTGTAGAGTGTATTGGGAATACATGTATTATAACGGTAGAATAGCCTATAACTTGAAATAAATTGAAAATACGAGATAGCACAAAGTTAAGCATCGAACCCAACTAGTGCGAAAGAAGGGCTGGCTGATAGTTCAACCATTTGTTGGTAAGCAAGTACAGTACATCCAGTTTGGATATTTTGGATCCTTTGAGATGTAGCATATGTGATGGTCAGACCCAGACTGGCACACCGACCTTTGTGCATTACCACTAAAAAGGCTTTATTAAAATAGATAAAAACAGCAAAATTACTACTCACAAACGAGTACACGGTAAAGGCAAATACATGGATGGATGAGCACGTCCACTTCTGTTTTTCTTGTTTCCTTAGTGTTTATGAACACCCATTGTTCAGATTTTCAGATTTTGGACATTACCTTGAGGAATTATACATATATACTTTTTCACGAACCAAGAGACTAGACACCAGAGCGCAGGAGAATTTGTTGTGTGTTTGCTGCAGACCCAGACTGGCCATAGGGCAAATCAGGCATTTGCCTGGTGGGCCGGTGCCGCCGGCTGCATGTCCTAACAAGAGCTGGCTAATGCAGGGGTCCCCAACCCCAGGGCCTCGGACCAGTAATGGTCCGTGGCCTGTTGATGACTGGACCATACAGCGGGAGATAAGTGGTGACCATTGTCCAGACTATCCTAACACAGACCACGGTCACAGCTCACTTCCCGCTATAGAAGTTATTGCCCTGCTTAGCTTAGTATCGTCGCAAATACAGAGATTGAACTGTTTACCCCATCCTCCAGGTTGTTTATGAACAAATTAAATAGGATTGGTCCCAGCACAGAACCCTGGGGGACCCCACTACCCACCCCTGACCATTCTGAGTACTCCCCATTTATCACCACCCTCTGAACTCGCCCTTGTAGCCAGTTTTCAACCCATGTACTCACCCTATTGCCCATGCCAATGGACCTTACTTTGTACAGTAAACGTTTATGGGGAACTGTGTCAAATGCTTTTGAAAAATTTAGATACACCACATCCACGTTCCTTTATCTAGATGGCAACTCACCTCCTCATAGAAGGTTAATAGATTGGTGTGGCAAGAACGATTCTTCATGAATCCATGCCGATTACTGCTAATGACACCGTTCTCATTACTAAAATCTTCTATATAGTCCCTTATCATCCCCTCCAAGAGCTTGCATACTATTGATGTTAGGCTAACTGTTCTGTAATTCCCAGGGATGTATTTTGGGTCCTTTTTAAATATTGGTGCTACATTGGATTTTCTCCAATGAGCTGGTACCATTCCAGTCAGTAGACTAGTAAAAATTAGAAACAATGGTCTGGAAATTAATTGACTGAGTTCCCTAAGGACCCAAAAAGAACCTAAAAATTCAACCAGCAGTCAAAAGCAAAACTTGTTTACACTCTTCACTCAAGGTCCCCACTGTTCAGCTTCCAACCAGCAAGTCTGGTTGTAAGTTGCTCCAGCAATAAATATACTCAAACACATCCCCATGACTGATTACTGAGCCAGAATGAGTGAATTGCTCTTAGGGCCGGTACAAGGATTTTTGTCAACATAGGCGAAAATGCATTTTGCCGACTCTGGATCACACCTCTAGATAACCCCTCCCCCACCCTGATCACACCTGCCCAGATACCCCTACCGTGATTACACCCCATATACCCCCACTCTGATCACACCCCTGGATAACCCCCCCCCCCCCCAGCCTGATCACCATTCCACAGATACTCCCAGGCTGATCACACCTGCCCAGATACCCCTACCATGATTACACCCCCAGATACCCCCCACTCTGATCACACCCCTAGATAACCTCCCAGCCCGATCACCATTCCCCAAGATACCCCCAGTCTGATCACTCCCCCTTCCCCCCCCCAGATCTCTTCACTCTGATCACCCCCCCCCCCCACACACACACACACACCTACCTCTCCCATAACACACCTCCCCAGATTCCCCCACCCTGATTACATGACACCCCCAGACACCCCCCTTTGGCCCTCCCTCTACCATCACACACATGTTGGCTTTACCAACCCCTCAGATCTCACCAGTCCCGCAGTTCCTCCCAGTCCTGCGGCTCCTCCTCCAGACGATGTCAGGCGAGGAATCTGCAGCAATCAGGGTAGGTCAGCTGTCATTGGGGCAGGCATGACAAGATCTAACCTGAATCATTGGTAGCAGCAACTGCAAAGAGCGGGGAGCCTCCTCCATCCTGAACTCCTCCTCCGCCGGCCTGACTTCAGCACAGCCAGCGCACACCTCCATGCAGCCTGACAGCGTGTCCCCCATCTCCTCCCTGCACACATGGGAAACCGCCCACCACCCCGCCTTCCTCTGCCTCATTGGATCCGCTCTGAAAGCGGCACACACTCATCGCCCCCGCCTGCCTTCTGCTCTCCGGCTCTTTCACACTGACAGCAGCCTGCCTACTAAACAGCAGGCAAACTAACGCTTCCATGCTGTGCCCTCACTTCTACGGGGGCGCCCGGTGAAAGTTTTAGTTTGCCTGCTGAAGGGACAGGTATTTCAAAAAAACTGAATCCCCAGCGAGTGGTTTGGGATCTGGATTTTGTTGCCCCCAACCCCCTACGCTGGCACCCTAGGCAGCTGCCTGACCTGCCTACTGCTGATTGTTGTGGTGTGCCTAGCTCCCTCTGTCTTAAGTCTGGGGAAGAACTGGTTAAATGAACGCGCGCCTCCTTCGGGGGGGTAGTGCAACATTTCTATAGCTTCATCCATTGGCGCTGGTTGGGTACCCTTCTTTGACTAGTTCCCATCTCCTGAAGGGGGCCCGAGACCACACCAGCTGCGACACACTCCTTTCTTTCATTTGCGCACCATAATTAAAAGTAATTGGTGTGAATTAAAAATAGCAACAAGGTAAAATTATATTCCGTATAATCAATTTTCGTAACTCAATTCGCTCTCTCTCCAGTTGGCAATATTTTTATGATTTCATTGTCACTTTCGGTAACTGTCACAGCGCACTCCTCTTCTTATACGTGTCCTTAATGTATGTCGCGTTGTTTGACAGCTGGCAGGGAGACCAAGAAATTGCGTGATTAAGAGCCTCTAACAATAGGCTTGACAATGAAGACATTTTGTCTTTTCTTTTTTGGCTGTCTGCCATTACACCGAGGATGACTCCATCTATTGCATTACCTTGCTGGGCAGCGCTTTTTTTTTTTTTTTCTCTTTTTTTTTTTGTCCCCCTAAACTAAAACATTTTTGACAGCTAGCATATCTTAAGCCATTCTCTTCATTTACATCCTCATTAGAATAATGCAATTCTTACCCCCCCTTCCCCCTCCCTGGGTCGAATATAGCCATTTTCGCCACACGGAGAAAAGGCTGCGCCCCACATCCTAGGTGATTATCCAAACTGACCTGACAGCCGATAGTAGACAGGAATTCATGATTGGCAATTTAAACAACACTAACTGATCTCTGAACAGAAACATCAAATCAGAAGTCATTTCCGCAACGGAGCCTTTTTTTTATTTTTTTTTCAGCTCGGCTTAAAACAAGCCGGACAAAACGAAAGTGGACATTTTATGTTAAAATGGAAAAAATATGAGAAAAAAATATATATATAAATAAAAAAATAAAAAAAAAATAAAACATTGCGTTCTCCAACAGAGCAAAGTGGATATGCTTGATTCATTATCCAGAAAAAAAAAAAAAAATCAAATTTCGAAGTGTGGAAATGTTAATTGGTTTATTAACAAAACAAACTTTTTCTCTTTTTTTTTTCTTTTTTCATTTGACATTTTGGAGTCAGTTGAAAGGAAAGTCTTAGGTAACGTTTCAAAGGAGGGAGAGGAAGAGAAAAAAGAGAAAAAAAAAAAAAAAAAAATCACGCCGCAAGATTAAATCAGTTCCCGGCTATCATTTCCCATTTTGTGATGTTAGGAAGGCTTGCGGTTTAATATGTTAAATTAATTCCATCCCAACATCTGTATTTCATAGAGGGGAAAGGGACCTTTGTGTAAATATTATCAAAGAGGATTGTTTTGTTTAGTGTGATTCCAAGAAGGTCACATTTGGCTTTTCATTGGATAAATGTGTTATCTGTTGGTTGATCTTGTCTTCAGAAAAATCCTAATTAATTTAAAAAATGCAGGTGCAGCTGGGAAAAAAAAAAAAACGAGTGGTCCTGCCTAGAGAAGGAGCCGCTTTCATTTTCCAGATGTCTCCTTCAGTGTATGGAGCATAGATAACGTTGACACCGTTCAAATTAAGATTGATCAAGTTTAGTTCAAGTCTGATGTGTTTTATGCAGTTTAGAGTCGTGTTTGAGCGCTTCAAACTGCAAACTCAGAGGCAATTAAAATGCACCTGTGAGAAGGTCCTCCATGGTGGTGTTGGGTGGTTGGGTGGTAGTTACTTTTTAAAGAGCAACCCAGCTGTTAAAACACAGTTGAAATACAGAAACTGTTACTTTTTAACCACTTGAGCTCTGAAAGGTTTTACCCCCTTCGTGACCAGACCATTTTTTGCTATTCCGTGCTTCGCTACTTTAACCAGTTGTTGACCACCCCATAGCAGTTTTAACCACATGCCGACCGCGCTATAGTCGAAAGACGTCTACAGCGCGGTCGGGTTTTCCTGAGTGGACGTCCTACGGACGTCCTCCCAGAAACTTGCTCCCGCGCGCCCCTGGGGCGTGCACTCGGGAACATCCGTGACCGCCGGGTCCCGAGGACCCGGCGCATCACGGATCACGGTAAACAGCCGCTGATAGCGGCCGTTTTACCACGTGATCGCTCCGTCAAATGACGGAGCGATCACATGTACACAAACCGGCGTCACGTCATGACGCCGGTTCCTCCCTCCCCTCTCTGTACCGATCGGTACAGAGAAGGGAGAAGCGGAGAGGGGGAGAGACGGGACCAGCGCTGTGGGCTGGATGTGTAGTGCCCACAGCGCTGGTCAATACACTGCCACCACTGTGCAATGCTCTGCCACCACTGTGCAATGCTCTGCCACCACTGTGCAATGCTCTGCCACCACTGTGCAATGCACTGCCACCACTGTGCAATACTCTACCAATACTGTGCAACACTGTAATACTCTGCCAATACTCGCCAATACTCTGCCAATACTCTGTAATAATTTTTAATAGAAAAAAGAATTTTTTTTTTATTTTTTACCGAATTTTCAGTATTTTTTGATTTATAGCGCAAAAAATAAAAAACCCAGCGGTGATTAAATACCACCAAAAGAAAGCTCTATTTGTGTGAAAAAAAGGACACAAAATTCATTTGGGTACAGTGTTGCATGACGGAGTAATTGTCATTCAAAGTGTGAGAGCACCGAAAGCTGAAAATTGGTCTGGTTAGGAAGGGGGTTTAACTGCCCAGTGGTCAAGTGGTTAATGCCTTGCTTCTAATGGTTTCCTTTGGCGTTGGTACATTATCCCCAAGGGCAGTACCCAGACCACCATACCATTTTTATAGGCCAATTACTTGCATATAAGTCTTAAAGTGGGGTGCCCCCTAAAAAATTTTTTTTTTAAAAGTCAGCAGCTACAAATACTGCAGCTGCTGACTTTTAATAATCGGACACTTACCTGTCCCAGGGTCCAGCGATGTGGGGGAACGAAGCCCCCCCTCGTTCCCTGCTCCGCTCGCGGCGCCGACATTCTTAAGCCCCATACACACGGTCGGAAAATCCGACCACCAAATCCATCGGATTTGGTCCGACGGATTTAGTCCGACACTGGTGTTGCATACACACGGTCGGACAAAGTTGTCGGAAAATCCGATCATTCTGAACGTGGTGACGTTTGTTGCCTACGACGGGACTACGTAGAGGCTGGTAGCCAATAGCTTTGGTCTTGTAATGTGATCTGAGCATGCGTGGCACTTTGTCCGTCGGAATTCGCTACACACGATCGGAATTGGTGTGATCGGACTTTGTTGTCAGAAAATCTATCCAGCAGGAGATAGAACTTTGTCCGTAGGATAATCCGATGGAAACTGTCCGATGGTGCCTACACACGGTCGGAATTTCCGACAACATTGTCCGATAGGACAAAATCCATGGGAAAATCCGACCGTGTGTATGGGGCATTACTGTGGGCGACGCTCAGTCATCTGGGACATGTGACCGGTCCCAGATGACTGTGCGGCATTTAGAGGTGAGTAAAACATTTTTTTTCCCAATTATTATATTATTATTATTCTTTTTTAATTGTTTTTATGATTTTTAAGCTTTTCTTTTTTTTTTGGTGGAAACACCACTTTAAAAATGGTGAGATTTGTTTTTTAAAGTCTATGTCCCATAGACTTGAATGAGAATCGCGGTTTGAGTCCAAACTTTTGCGATGTTTAATATTCTTGCTTGAACCAAACTGGGGGGGGGGGGGGGGGTTCTCCCATCTCTGCTCACCATATAAAAATAATAGGAAAAAGATTCAAAGATATAATGTTATCAACATCTCAGATCATAGAGAAATCTGTGCTTGTCCAGTGTAATATGTGCTCTTTACACACAATAGGAATCTATAATAAGAAAAAAACGTATAATCAGCAATTCACATAGCCAAGTGATGCAGCGTGATTTCTTAAATCTCTTCACATGTGTAGCACCCCACGAAGCGTTATTAGCGGTTAGGCAATGCTTTTTAAATGTTGCCCAATGCCTGTCTTAAGCCCCATACACACGGTAGGATTTTCCGATGGATTCTGTCCTATCAGACAATGTTGTCGGAAAATCAGACCGTGTGTAGGCACCATCGGACAGTTTCCATCAGATTGTCTGACGGACAAAGTCCTATCTCCTGCTGGATAGATTTTTTGACAACAAAGTCCGATCACACCAAATCCGATCGTGTGTAGCGAATTCCGACCGGACAAAGTGCTACGCATGCTCAGATCACATTACAAGACCAAAGCTATTGGCTACTAGCCTCTACGTAGTTCCGTCGTAGGCAACAAACGTCACCACGTTCAGAATGATCGGAATGATTCCGACTACTTTGTCCGACCGTGTGTACGCAAAACCAACATCAGACAAAGTATGACGGACATGATCCGACGGACCTGGTCCTCGGATAATCCGCGCGTGTGTATGGGGCTTTAGTTGTATTTACTCCTACGAGTTCATTACACCCCTGCTAAGTTAGCAAGAATGGAAGTACGCAACGATCCCTCTGGTAATCCTGTTGCATGAGAGATCATGGCAATCTAATACACCTTCTATGGCACTGCCCTAAACTGCATGTTTACTGGAAGAAGGTTATAGGTATCATTAACCGGGTTTTCCAGGTTCAGATTAGAGAGGACCCCAAACAATGTCTGTTAGGTATCATAGAGGTTGTTCCGGTGGAGGAGGCCCCTAAGCAAGCAATAGTTAGAGCCAGTAACCTGAATTCCCAAATATTTAATGGTCCTAGAAACTGGAATATTAAGGAGCGTCATCAACTGTGGATCTGGCATCCTATCTAAGAACATACAGTAAGCGATGACTTAGACCAATTTACAACCAATCAAAGAGTAATGGCCAAAGGTCTGCACAACCCTCATAGCTTCCTGTAATGATGTTGCAGTATCTCCTAGGAGTAACATGGTGTAATCCACATACAACATTTGTTTTTCCTGAAGTTCCCCATATCTAAAGCCTTCAATAGCAGGGTTGAAACGAATGAGAGCCACTAAAGGCTCAATGGCTAAAGCAAATAGGAGCAGGGACAAAGGACAGTCCTGTTTGGTACCCCTATAGAGACTGAAGTCTCTCTAATGGCCGCTTTGGAGGCACTGTACAGCAACTGGACCCAGGAAACAAATTCTTAAATATTATTTCAAAAATTGTAATTACATGCCCCCTGTTAAACAGGGGCAGAAAAATTGGGCCTTGGGTGGTGGTGCCACGACACTGTAAGCCCTCACAGTTACTCTTGTTGGGCGCAGGAACGGGCCCTGCTGTTAAATATTGTATCAAAATTGTAATTACATGCCCCTGTTAAACAGGGGCAGAAAAATTGGGCCTTGGGTGGTGGTGGTGCCCTAAACCAAAAATATTGTTGGAAGCTAGCATCATCAAGATTTAGGAGGAATAGGATAGGCAGTCTTCAAGGGATCCCAGATCCATAGCAAATTTAATCAGTTACATCAGCATCAGGTGCATGATAGCTGCTGATCCAGGACTGATTCATTTGATGGAGTCTGTGGACAGGCGCTCTCTTTGATCCGTTACAAACCCTCCAGCAGCACTGAATGTGCATTCAGAAAGCACTCTGGATGCAGGACAAGCCAGTAGCTCGATTTCATATTGAGCAAGTTCTGGCCAGTGGTCCATCCTCAAGTAACCCAGTGGATGCTCTGTTGAAAAGGTCTCCAAGTCTGCTCTTGCCCCTAGATATTCCTGCACCATATAATGCAGACGCTGGCGATGGTGGCTTGAACCGATCAGACCTTGGCATGGGGGCTGAAAAATTGTTTAAAGGAATCGATCAGCCAGCCACCTTCTTCACCATTCTTCCTCTGACCGAACGAAGCCTCAGAAGCATGTTGTCCAGCACCAGGAAATGGTAACCTCCCAGAGTCTGGAAATGCGTTACACAAACTTTTCTTCAAGGCCTCCTGAAGATGTTTCATCCTCTGCTCCCTCTGCGAAGGCAGGACGAGTTCTGCAACTTTACCCTTGTAACATGGATCAAGAGCCCGCCAATAATGATCCCTCTCCTTGATACCACAAATCCTAGGGTCCATTCGCAGGTTTTGCAGAATACGGGAGATAATGCAGCGTAAATTTGCAGAGGCATTCGATTTTGAGATCTCTGGGTCACTAAGGATCACGTTATCCGTAACTACCTCCTCCCAGCCACGTACAACTCCTTGGGTTTCTGGAGATGGAAAACCATCCCTTGAAGACTGCTGCTGAGTGCTATCCTCTACATCCATGCTGACACAATCCTCCTCCTCTTCTTCTTCCTGTGTTTTTGGCAGCCCCGTAGGAATGCTATCTGGATAAAGGGGGCCTTGAGAGGAAAGGAAGTCCTCCTCTTCCTCCCGCTATTCCGCCCCTTATGATGTCACAATCCCAGGGGATGCAAGGCGGCGGCGGCGACGAAGGTGACAACAGCGACGAACCAGAAGACCGGACCAACGCTAGTAAAAGAGCTGCAAGAAGATAGCGGAGGCCCGGCAGAAGAAACGAAGAGCAGGACAAGACCCCCGAAGTCGGAAGAAGACCCCCAAAGATGGAAGAAGACCCCCAGAGCTGTCTAATAAAGTACTTTAAAAACCTGTTTTATGTGTGGATTTTTTAACACTTTTTCCCTCAGGTGAATGGGTAGGGGTACCATGTACCCCATACTCATTCACATAGGGTGGGGGCCGGGATCTGGGGGCCCCCTTATTAAAGGGGGCTCCCAGATTCCGATAAGCCCCCGCCCGCAGACCCCGACAACCAACGGCCAGGGTTGTCGGGAAGAGGCCCTTGTCCTCATCAACATGGGAACAAGGTGCTTTGGGGTGGGGGGGGCCGCAGGGCCCCCCTTGCCCAAAGCACCCCCCCCCATGTTGAGGGCACGCGGCCTGGTACGCCTCAGGAGGAGGGGGAGGTCTTGCTCGTCACCTCCCTCTTTCCTGACTGGCCGGGCTGCATGCTCGAATAAGGGTCTGCTATGGACTTTGGGGGGGACCCCACGCCGTTTTTTCGGCATAAGGGTTCCCCTTTAAATCCATACCAGGCGACGGGACTAGCAAGGTGTCAATCTCGCCGATGGAGGTGGCGGCGGCATTGACTTCCTTCGCTAGTCCCGTCTACCTGGAGTCACGTTCAAAATGAACAGACTTTACTCCGTGTGCGGGGCAAGTCCGTTCATTTCAAAAGTCCAGCGGACTAGCACACAGACGGCCGGATTGTCCGCCGGAATCGGATACGCATAATTTTGAGTCAAGACTTCTTTCTTAGTCCGCCGGACTTTTGGTAAGAAAAAGTCCGCCGCATCCCACACACGGGCGGATTGTCCAGCGGACTCTGGTCCGCTGGATCAAGTCCGCTGGATAGTCCGATCGTGTGTACGCGGCATAAGAAACACTAGGTAGAAAACTTCTCGGAAAATGCTCTTTGTAGACAAAAGGAACGTGTGTTCCCGTTACATCTGACAAGTGTAGCACATTGTAATAAAGCCCTGGGAGCCAACAAGTAGTACCCCAAGGGAAATGGAGGAGGCTCAATCATCTTCTGCTGCTGGCCTCCTGGCCTAGTGAAAAGCATTCTCGTTGGCATCCAGCCAAGCTGAGGCATCTGATGCATTTTCAAAGAAGTGGGCCTGGCCCCTTGCCGTGATGCGGAGCCTGGCAGGATATAGGATAGCGGAGGGGTTAGGGAGGAAGGGGGGGAAAGATGGTGAGGGGGGGAGAGGGGAAAGGAGAGGGAATGGGGGGGGGGACGGAATGGAGTGGGGGGAGGCATTTATATTTTTGCTCTACTGCCTACCTGTACCGTTTGTAATGACCAGGGGCGGACTGACCATTCAGCCACTCGGGCACTGCCCGAGGGCCCTGGGCCACTAGGGGGCCCCATCCGGGTTGCCAGCCTCAGTAAAACCAGGGACAGTATGTAAAAATCTGTGGGTTTTTTTACATCTGTCTCTGAAATGTCCCTTACCGACATCCTTTTGGTCTAAAAATCCATAGATTATAGCTGCCCCACCTCTCCAGTACCTTCTCACCCAATAGAAACATGTCTGTTTATACTGTGTGATTGTATACTGTGTGTGTGTATACTGTGTGGTCCCATAATCTCTGATTGTCTGGGGGCCCCATAATCTCCTACTGCCCGGGGGCCCCATGAGTTGTCAGTCCGCCCCTGGTAATGACGATGCTTTTTGAGTTGGGTTAAATTACATCTTCCATAATTGTTTTTTATTTAATTTCAGGATCCTTATGTAACCTTACCTTACGTGATCCTGTGCAATGAGACTATGACTGGAGTCTAATTGGTTTTATTATTAAAAATACATGTGTAATTGCTTGGCACCTGTGTGTGTCATGGCGCTGACTGGGATGCAATCACATGCTGCGGTCGTCGCCTTGGCAGACACACTGCCCCTTTTGTAACATTTTGTGCATGATATTTGGCTTAAAGCGAATACACTTTAAAACTGTATGGGTCCATCGATACATATTTTGTGAGATTTGCACTTCATGATTTTTGAATTTATTGATAATAATTTGGTTACATTTTGCACAGGGTACTTGCCTTATTGCACTTTCTAATTGTACGGGTTCAGTGGTACATATTTTTGTAGGAGAGCACTTTATGCAGTGGTGGCTGGTGGGTTTTTGTTTTGGGGGGGGTGGCAAAAAAAAAACACCCCCCCACTGCGGCAACTCAAACCCCCCCATCCCACCCAGCTGTCTGCCAGTCGGTCCACCGGCACTTACCCCATCTAGGCGGCGGGCATCCGAGGAGCAGTGGCTGGGTTCGGGCATCCGAGGAGCAGTGGCTGGGTTCGGGCATCCGAGGAAGGCTGGGGATCAGGTCACCAAGCAGCAGCTGGGTTCGGGCATCCGAGGAGCGCTGGGGATCAGGTCACCAAGCAGCGGCTGGGTTCGGGCATCCGAGGAGCGCTGGGGATCAGGTCACCAAGCAGCGGCTGGGTTCGGGCATCCAAAGAGCGCCGGGGATCAAGTCACCAAGCAGTGGCTGGGTTCGGGGATCCGAGGAGCGCTGGGGATCAGGTCACCAAGCAGCGGCTGGGTTCGGGCATCCGAGGAGCGCTGGGGATCAGGTCACCAAGCAGCGGCTGGGTTCGGGCATCCGAGGAGCGCTGGGGATCAGGTCATCAAGCAACGGCAGGGATCGGGCATCCGAGGAGCGCCGGGATCAGGTCACCAAGCAGTGGCTGGGTTCAGGCATCCGAGGAGCGCCGGGGATCAGGTCACCAAGCAGTAGCTGGGTTCGGGCATCCGAAGAGCGCCGGGATCAGGTCACCAAGCAGTGGCTGGGTTCGGGGATCCGAGGAGCGCTGGGGATCAGGTCACCAAGCAACGGCAGGGATCGGGCATCCGAAGAGCGCCGGGATCAGGTCACCAAGCAGCGGCTGGGTTCAGGCATCCGAGGAGCGCTGGGGATCAGGTCACCAAGCAGCAGCTGGGTTCGGGCATCCGAGGAGCGCTGGGGATCAGGTCACCAAGCAGCGGCAGGGTTCAGGCATCTGAGGAGCGCTGGGGATCAGGTCACCAAGCAGCGGCTGGGTTCAGGCATCTGAGGAGTGCTGGGGATCAGGTCACCAAGCAGCGGCAGGGTTCAGGCATCTGAGGAGCGCTGGGGATCAGGTCACCAAGCAGCGGCAGGGTTCAGGCATCTGAGGAGCGCTGGGGATCAGGTCACCAAGCAGCGGCTGGGTTCAGGCATCTGAGGAGCGCTGGGGATCAGGTCACCAAGCAGCGGCTGCGTTCGGGCATCTGAAGAACGCCGGAGATTAGGTCACCAAGCAGTGGCAGGGATCGGGCATCCAGGCTTTGGCCAGCGGCTCTTCTCCTCCTCGCTTCCGCTGTGCGTCACCTCCCCTCCTTCTTGGCGTCCAATAGGATCGCCTGTCCCGATTGGCCTGGGAGGAGGATCAGTGTCGCAACAGCGAATATTCATTGGCTGTTGCAACATAACTGGGTGGGCTCCAGACGCAATGCTCTGCGTCCTGAGCCCACCCTATTTTGAAGCCTATTAGAGCCTCTAATCAGGTGTTTAAAAAAAAAGCCAACCGCTGTAATTCATGCGCCCGGTGCCCTGAAAGGGGCCGGCGCATGGATAGGGAAGGGGGCAGGGCATGGATAGCGGGGGGCGGCGCCCAAGCTCCCACAATGGACGGGCCGCCCCTGACTTCGTGATTTATTAATTTATTGATATAATCAAAAAAGTGTTAGCACAGCACAGTCTATCATATTTTGTGTCTGCAAACTGTAAACAAGTGGGCGCAGCCTAAACTTTCCTAGAGCATAGCCCCACCCACTCATCTGTAGCTTGCCCACCCACGAGGAGCTTATATGCTTTGCAATACTGTTTTTTTTTTACCAGCCTTTACAGCTTTCCTTTAAGCTTATTGATCCTTTTCTTTCACAAAGACTCCTGCTATCTTTCTTGCCCAGAAGCCGTAGTTTATGTTTTTTTTTTTTTTCATCCTTCTTATTTGCATGACGTTATTTCATCAACTGCAACGGCTGTGAAAAAAAAAAAAGCGTCACGGGCGCGCCATGAAAAGAAACATCTTTTAGCATATAGATAAGTCAATTTATCACCAGCTTTCTGGCAGAATAAGCGCTAATATTTGCAGCCGTGACCCTGACAAGTGTTTCTGCGGAGAACTGCCGGAGTGTGGTCACCTCGGCGCCTTCGCCAGCCTGCGTTTTCTCCTGAATTGCGATCCTAATAAACCGTCCGTGTCACGAGCGGTGGCAGTACATTTTTTGCTTGTTTGCTTCGTCTGGCCTCCCCAATAAAGAGCGGCGTGGAGCCGCCGCGTGACTGAGATGGCTCTGCTGACATTATTGATTTCTATCCGCGGCGCACTCCGTCACCAAATCAAAGACGAGACCCTTTCGGGGCCTTTTCACCTTTCCCAAACACGCAGCAAATAGAGCTTCTGATATCAAGCATGAAATCCAGGCTTCTCAGCCTTCTTTCTATTTTTTTTTTTCTTTTTTTTTTTCTATCAAAAATAAAATCTTAGCCTCATTGAAGAATTGAAGACGGTGGGAACTATTAGACGGGAACATTTTTTTCCTTTATTAAAGATTGTGGGAGGAGTTTATCTCTGTATTTAACACATCCGGTCAATTAGAAGCTGGCTTTAAATTCTTTGGCGCAATTTAGGGAACCATTATGACTAGACATGTGCACAATAGAAAAATTTGTTTAGTTTAGTTTCGTTTCTGTTCGTTTCCGTTGATTCGTAACGATTCGTAAATTCGTAAGTCGTCGGTGTTCGTATTCGTAACGATTCGTATTTTCGTAAGAGTTATTTTTTCGTTGATTCGTTTTTCCGTTTAATTTTCGTTTATTCGAAATTCGGACGCATTGGTATTTTCGTAGATTTAGTTACATTCGTACTTTCGTAAGATTGATTTATTCGTACTTTCGTAACATTGTTTTCGTAGATTCGTAATCGGAGCATAATTCATAATTTTATGTAATGTGTATGCTATTATTACATTGTAAGAGACACGGAAAATTACGAATCGAAAAAAAAAAAAAAAAATTACGAATGTACAAATATTTTCGTTCAATCCATTCGAAGCACGTTAAGCAGCTCCATTGTAAGAGACACGGAAAATTACGAATCGCAAAAAAAAAAAAAGTTACAAATGTACAAATTTTTTCGTTCAATCCATTCGAAGCCCGTTAAGCAGCGCCATTGTAAGAGACACGGAAAATTACGAATCGAAAAAAAAAAAAAGTTACAAATGTACGAATTTTTTCGTTCAATCCTTTCGAAGCACGTTAAGCAGCGCCATTGTAAGAGACACGGAAAATTACGAATCGCAAAAAAAAAAAGTTACGAATATACGAATTTTTTCGTTCAATCCATTCCAAGCACGTTAAGCAGCGCCATTGTAAGAGACACGGAAAATTATGTATCGCAAAAAAAAAAAAAAAGTTACGAATATACAAATTTTTTCGTTCAATCCATTCGAGGCACGTTAAGCAGCGCCATTGTAAGGACACGGAAAATTACCAATTCAACAAAAAAAAAAAGCTACGAATGTACACATTTTTTCGTTCATTTTGATTTTCGTTGTTCCTGTTTTCGTTTTTCGGATTTTCTTCTTTCGTAGTTTCGTTGTTTCTAATTTGGTTATTTCGGATTTTCGTTGTTATTCATATTCGTTCGATTCGATAATTCGTTAAATTTTTAGCGAATCATTCGTTCATTCGTACGATAACCAATGAACGAATATAACGAATTTTAACGGCAAACGAATTAAAACGAAACGAATTGCACATGTCTAATTATGAGATATATGATGATATATACTATATGTGTGTATAAACAGTATATATTTCCTATCGAGAAATCCGTTAGTGTGTATGCTAGTACGGACCAAAAAACGACGCTAGGGCAGATATTGGCTACTGGCTACTTAGTCTAGTCCGGTCGTACGTCATCACATTCGAATCCGTCGGACTTTGGTGTGATTGTGTGCGGCCAAGTCCGTTCATTCGGGAAAGTTCATTCAGAAAGTCCGTTGGAAACTCCGCTGAAGGTCCATCGGGAAGACCGTCGGACCTAGTCCGTCTAAAAAAGTCCGGTCGGGTGTACGCGGCATTAGCATTGTTTTACTGGATGTAGCCAATAACAATTTTTAATGCTTGAGTCCACAGAGTTGCCGGGTTTTATATATCAATGTTAACCACTTGACCTCTGGAAGATTTACCCCCCCTTCACGACCAGGCCATTTTTTTGCGATACGGCACTGCGTTACTTTACCTGGCAATTGGACGGTTGTGCGACGACGTACACAAATAAAATTGAGGTCCTTGTTTTCCCCACAAATAGAGCTTTCTTTTGGTGGTATTTGATCACCTCTGCGTTTTTTTATTTTTTGCGCTATGAACAAAGAAAGAGCGACAATTTTGAAAAAAAAATATCATAATAATAAATAATAATAATAATAAATAATAATAATAAATAATAATAATAAGTAATAAAATATATATTTTTTTACTTTCTGCTGCAAAACATATTCAATAAAAAATTGTAAAAAAATCTAATTTCTTCATCAATTTAGGCCAATATGTATTCTGCTACATATTTTTGGTTTAAAAAAAAAAAATCGCATTAGGCGTATATTGATTGGTTTGCGCAAAAGTTATCGCTTCTACAAACTATGGGATAGATTTATGGAATTTTTTTTTTACTAGTAACGGCAGCGATCAGCGACTTATAGCAGGACTGCGACATTGCGGCGGGCAATTTGGACACCTAACTGACACTTTTTGGGGACCAGTGACACTAATACAGTGATCAGTGATAAATATGCACTGTCACTATACTAAAGACACTGGCTGGGAATGAGTTAACATCAGTGGCGATCAAAGGGTTAACTGTGTGCCTAGCCAGTGTTTATGTTCTGTGGGGGAGGTGCTTTTACTAGGGGAAGGCCTTGATCCATGATCCTGCTTTGCAGAGACACAGGATCCATGTCTTCCCTACTGACAGAACAGCGATCTGCCTTGTTTACATAGGCAGATCGCTGTTCTGGCTCTCTACCTAATAATTGGCGGATATCGAGTGTATAATCACAGCGGGAGCGAGTTGCCGGCGGTGCGCATGCATGGTCCAGACCTAAAAGTGCTCAGGAGAGCCGCCTTGCCACCGTATATGTAAGTTATACAGTCGGCATGCAGTAAAAAGTATTGAGGGACTCCACATACCAGCCATGAGCACAGGTTTTCTTTAGTCCTTAGTAAAGTGCAAAGTAAGTAATTGTGGCAAAGGACCCCCTTTAGGGGCAACAAAACTTCAGCATAAACCAGTGCCGGAAAAACAAGCTTAACAGGAACACCACTCCAGTGCACCTTCACCATTCAGTCCAAAACACGCTGATGACATCGAAAAAGGGCCCTTGATGACGTCCATTGTGACGAAACGTGGAGGGTGGAGCCAACCAGCAGTAGAGCTTAGGTATTGTATTCAGTGATTTTTCATTAAAATAATAATTGATCGTCGATTCTAGATTCACCTCTTATGCTACACCGTTCGGGGGATTCCCAACCCCGCGCCAAAGAAATATTCAGACTATGCCATTTTCGCACCAGGACAAGCCCATGTCCACTATGCGTGTCCAAGCCGATTTTGGCTCGGATCTTGACTTTTTTTTTCGATTCCTACAACTTGGCTCTTGTCTGCAATCCCTACCTAGTGAATTTCAAACCCATCAGTGCACATCGTCTTACAGGCACATTTTGACTTCTTTTAATTTGGAAGTCAAACTGTTCTGGTAAGCGTGTTTTGGACTGAAGATGGTGAAGATGCACTGGTCCAGCTCCAGGTTTCGAGGTGCGTGATGACGTCAGGAACGTTGGCTCCACCCGTTTCATCACAACGGATGTCATTTGGGGCCGTGTTTGACATCATCAGCGTATTTTGGACTGAATGGTGAAGGTGCACTGGAGTGGTGTTCCTGCTAAGCTTGTTTTTCCGGCACTGGTTTATGCTGAAGTTTTCCTGCTGCCCGTAAAGGGGTCCTTTCCCACAATTACTTACTTTACACTGGAATTATTTCATTTGGGGGACTGTTAACAGTTAAATGATGGCGTATGATCCTGTTTATTTATATACCTGAGTATATTAAAGCTGGGCACTTCCAGGTTTTCGAGGTGCATGGTGAGGTCATAAACGTTGGCTCCACCCTCCATGTTTCGCCATAATGGACGTCATCAAGGGCCCTGTTTGATGTTATCAGCGTATTTTGGACTGAATGGTGAAGGTGCACTGGAGTGATGTTCCTGTTATGCTTGTTTTTCCGGCGCTGGTTTATGCTGAAGTTTTCCTGCTGCCGAAAGTCCTTTCCCACAATTACTTACTTTGCACTTTACTAAGGACTATTTATTTGGACTTTACTCACCTCGCCCCAGATTTAGGACTATTTATTTGGAAGTATTTCATTTGGGGGACTGTTAACAGTTGAATGATTGTGTATGATCCTGTATACCTGAGTATATTAAAGCGGGCCACTTCCGGGTTTCGAGGTGCGTGATGAGGTCACCAACATTGGCTCCACCCTCTGCGTTTCGTTACAACGGGCGCCATCCTTACTTTGCACTTTACTAAGGACTCTTTATTAAGAAAATACTCACCTTGCACTGGATTTAGGGCAATTTATTTGGAATTATTTCATTTGGGGGACAGTTAACAGTTGAATGATTGTGTATGATCCCGTTTATTTATATACCTGAGTATATTAAAGCGGGCCACTTTCAGGTTTTCGAGGTGTGTGGTGAGGTCATAATCGTTGGCTCCACCCTCCACGTTTTGTCACAATGGACGTCATCAAGGGCCCTGTTTGATGTCATCAGCGTGCTTTGGACTGAATGGTGAAGGTGCACTGGAGTGGTGTTCCTGTTAGGCTTGTTTTTCTGGCACGGGTTTATGCTGAAGTCTTCCTGCTGCCCCTAAAGGGGTCCTTTCCCACAATTACTTACTTTGCACTTTATTAAGGACTGTTTATTTGGACTTTACTCACCTTGCCCCCGGTTTAGGACAATTTATTTGGAATTATTTTATTTGGGGCGACTGTTAACAGTTGAATGATTGTGTATGATCCTGTTTATTTATATACCTAAGTATATTAAAGCGGGCCACTTTCGGGTTTCGAGGTACGTGATGAGGTCACCAACATTGGCTCCACCCTCTGTGTTTCGTCACAACGGACGTCATCCTTACTTTGCACTTTACTAAGGACTCTTTATTAAGAAAATACCTTGCACTGGATTTAGGGCAATTTATTTGGAATTATTTCATTTGGGCGACTGTTAACAGTTGAATGATTGTGTATGATCCCGTTTATTTATATACCTGAGTATATTAAAGCGGGCCACTTCCGGGTTTCGAGGTACGTGATGAGGTCACGAACATTGGCTCCACCCTCTGCGTTTTGTCACAACGGACGTTATCCTAACTTTGCACTTTTTAAGGACTCTTTATTTAGAAAATCCTGTTTATTTATATACCTGAGTATATTAAAGTGGGCCACTTCCGGGTTTCGAGGTGCGTGTGCGTGATGAGGTCACCAACATTGGCTCCACCCTCTGTGTTTCGTCACAACGGACGTCATCCTTACTTTGCACTTTACTAAGGACTCTTTATTAAGAAAATACCTTGCACTGGATTTAAGGCAATTTATTTGGAATTATTTCATTTGGGCAAATGTTAACAGTTGAATGATTGTGTATGATCCCGTTTATTTATATACCTGAGTATATTAAAGTGGGCCACTTTCGGGTTTCGAGGTGCATGATGAGGTCACCAACATTGGCTCCACCCTCTGTGTTTCGTCACAACGGACGCCATCCTTACTTTGCACTTTACTAAGGCCCCTTTCACACGAAGCAGACTCCGCTTGCACGGAGTCCGCCGGCTCAGCGGGAGATCTCTCCGTTGATCTCCGCTGAACCGGCGGATGACAAGTCCCTCTCTGCTCACTGAGCGGGGAGGGGCTTTCGAGCGCCGCTGGTCTCTTTGGAGAGATTGGATGAAAACGGACAGTGTGTCCGTTTTTATCAGATCTCACCTGATCCGATCCGCCAGCGACGGATCTGGACTTAGAGCCATACGTCTGCTTTTGGCAGATCGGACAGGGTCGGATGTCAGCGGACATGTCTCCGCTGACATCCGGCGCTCCATGGAGCGTCTGTTCAGATCCGCCATCTGCGTTTCGTCACAACGGACGTCATCCTTACTTTGCACTTTACTAAGGACTCTTTATTAAGAAAATACCTTGCACTGGTTTTAGGGCAATTTATTTGAAATTATTTCATTTGGGGCGACTGTTAACAGTTGAATGATTGTGTATGATCCCGTTTATTTATATACTTGAGTATATTATTGAGTGATATACATATTTATTTAGCGCTGCTTTTGTCTACCCTGTGGCGCGATTTTGATTCGATCAGCCTAGCCTTCCGCTTTAAGGAATGCCGCCGTCCTCTTCCAAGATCCCCGAGCACCAACGCGCGACAAAGCCTCCGACGAAGCGCGCTCGCCGCTCCGGCCCCACGCGCGACGATCTTGGGGGCCTAACACAAAAATAAAAATGCCTTGAAGTGGCCAGAGAATCCCCCGGCTCGTCGCGGCTCTCCTGACACAGAGAAAATATTATGCAGGGAGTCGTTTGTAGTGAATCCGTGTGATTCATTGCCCAATTTTAAACTGCCAAGCTGCTAAATTGCATCAGGTCTGCCAAAATTCATTCCACGACTACGAAGAGATATGAAAAATTAAATGTCATTTCGGTACAGTGGAAAACTTTTACCTTTCACAGAACAGAATATGTTAGATTCCGTAATGATGGATGATTGCTCAGGGCTATACTTAACCTACTTAGTAATGTCATGTAGTGAAAAGCATGTTTACCTAAAAAAATGGCAGTCGACATAAACTGTATCAAGGCCTGACATCAAGGCATTTTCCTCCAAATAAAGTGAATTTTTATGTTGATGCGTCGATCGGAAATTATTTTTCCTCATCAGTGTGCGCAAGAAGGCACATTATGCGTCGAGTTTTGGGGGGGGAGGGGGGGGTGGGGAGACAAGGGCTGCGACGGCCACTTAGCACTTCCATTTTCTGTTCTTAGTGGCAGTTTTTTTTTTTTTTTTTTCATTTCACAGAAACAGAGGATTAAGGTAAAAAAAAAAGAAAAGAAAAAGAAAACAAGCTTGCAATCTGAATACAGCTTAATCATTTATTGCCGCGTCGGGGGGGAAACGTGCGTGCGTGGCGTCTAAAGGGGGTGCAAGGATTCTACAAGCTGCTAGAGAACAGCAGAGAGTCGTCTCTGATGTATTTTCATGCATGCTCAGTACAGTACACTTCCAGGTATTTATTACCTCTCACAGAGATTGCAGTATTCCCCCATGACAACGCCTTCAGCTGCATTTCTTATCCAGAAGGACAGCGCCATCTTTGTTCAGGCATCATCCAGGGTCACCATCCACCTCCTGGATTTAGATGCACAGTAATAGAAAATCTGTGTCCTTGAAGTTCTTGGTTGTATTCACAAAAGTTGGACACAGATCAGCCCCTGATTCAGCCTCCCACCCATTGGTTTGCTACAAAGTCTAAACACTTGGGGAGGGGAGACTGAGGAAATGTTTCCTACTGCTTCCTTTGCCTAGGCAAAGTCACTGGACTGGAGCTCAAGGTCTGCCTGCAGTAGACTGATGACGTCATCGCAGCCTAGGCAAAGTCACTGGACTGAAGGTCAAGGTCTGCCTGTAGTAGACTGATGACGTCATCGCAGCCTAGGCAAAGTCACTGGACTGAAGTTCAAGGTCTGTCTGCAGTAGACTGATGACGTCATCGCACCCTAGGCAAAGTCACTGGACTGAAGTTCAAGGTCTGTCTGCAGTAGACTGATGACGTCATCGCACCCTAGGCAAAGTCACTGGACTGAAGTTCAAGGTCTGTCTGCAGTAGACTGATGACGTCATCGCACCCTAGGCAAAGTCACTGGACTGAAGTTCAAGGTCTGCCTGCAGTAGACTGATGACGTCATCGCACCCTAGGCAAAGTCACTGGACTGGAGGTCAAGGTCTGTCTGCAGTAGACTGATGACGTCATCGCACCCTAGGCAAAGTCACTGGACTGAAGTTCAAGGTCTGTCTGCAGCAGACTGATGACATCATCACAGTCCAGGCAAAGTCACTAGACTTAAGTCCAAGGTCTGTCTGTAGTAGACTGATGACATCATCGCACCCTAGGCAAAGTCACTGGACTGGAACTTAAGGTTTGCCTGCAGTAGACTGATGACATCATTGCAGCCTAGGCAAAGTCACTGGACTAAAGTCCAAGGTCTGTCTGCAGTAGACTGATGACATCATCACACCCTAGGCAAAGTCACTGGACTGAAGTTCAAGGTCTGTCTGCAGTAGACTGATGACATCATCGCAGCCTAGGCAAAGTCACTGGACTGAAGTTCAAGGTCTGTCTGCAGTAGACTGATGACATCATCGCAGCCTAGGCAAAGTCACTGGACTGAAGTTCAAGGTCTGTCTGCAGTAGACGGATGATGTCACCGCAGCCTAGGCAAAGTCACTGGACTGAAGTTCAAGGTCTGTCTGCAGTAGACTGATGACATCATCGCAGCCTAGGCAAAGTCACTGGACTGAAGTTCAAGGTCTGTCTGCAGTAGACTGATGACGTCATCGCAGTCTAGGCAAAGTCACTGTATCGGAACTCAAGGTTTGCCTGCAGTAGACTGATGAAACCATGTCATGTACCTGGTCGGAGGCCGGAGTGCTGAGAGGGCTTCCCTTGCGGCCAAGTGCAGAGCACCCCTGAAGGTAGAAACAGGAGATGTTACGCCCAAAGAAGCAGGGGTTGCCAGCTGAGGTGATGTTCACCAGACGATGGCTGGATAAAAAGGATGTAGTCCCTCAGAAGTACCAGGCAATACTTGACAGTAGGGAGAGCCAGGCCAGTGGTCATGAACAGGAGATCAGCCATGAGCAGAAGCAAGAAGCTGTATAAGGAACCAGCCGGGGTCCTACAAAGGAAATCAGGCAGCAGCAGAGTCGGGATGGTGATCATTCATCAACTTGTGGATCAGACTGCTGACTTTAAGTAGGCCACTGGGCGCCAGGATCGCAGCCACACGTGCATGCACATTCCCATGGGCACATGCCGTCTGCAGCCTTGTTGAGTGTTGGCAGATGTACCAGAGAACACCTTGCATTCATGCCATGCATGCTTGGCCCCAGACATGGAAAATATCGAGGCTACTATAGTGATTCTCCACTTCCACAGAGATTGGCCGAGTATGGTATATGTATATTTACATTGGCTCAAGATTCACGCCAAGCATCCCCCTCCTCATGGAATATTTTTCACCTGTTCAGGTGAACACAGGGCAATCTTAGAAGAAAACCTTTTAGAGTCTGCAAAAGACTTGAGACTGAGGCGGAGGTTCACCTTCTAAACATCAGTGGCAGCTGGTGCTCAAAAAACTGAAAATTTCAGAAAAATACTGAAAAAAAAACATCAATTGCAGCCACTGTGCCAATCAAATGCAGCCACTGTGCCCATCAAATGCAGCCACTGTGCAATCAATTGCAGCCAATGTGCCCATCAAAATGCAGCCACTGTGCCCAACAAATGCAGCCACTGTGCCCATCAATTGAAGCCACTGTGCCCATCAATTGCAGCCACTGTGCCATCAATTTCAGCCAATGTGCCCATCAAATGCAGTCACTGTGCCATCAATTGCAGCCACTGTGTCATCAAATGCAGCCACTATGTCCATCAAATGCAGCCACTGTGCCCTTTAAATACAGCCACTGTGCCCATCAAATACAGCCACTGTGCCCATCAAATGCAGCCACTGTGCCCATCAAATGCAGCCACTGTGCCCATCAAATGCAGCCAATGTGCCAGAGAGGCGGTTCAGTGTTAGAAAAGCGAATAGTTATTTGCTTTTCTAACACACCCGGGTGGGCTCCGAGCGCAATGCTCAGTGCTCTGAGTCCACCCTATTTTGAAGCCTATTAGAGCCTGTGGCTGTAATCAGGTGCTTCAAAAATACACTCCCGCCGCTGTAATTCATGCGCCTGGAATCCTTAAAGGGGCTGCATGCACTAATAGGGGGCAGCCATGGCGGCCATGGATAGATTCACGCGATGCATGAATCCATCCCTTACTCATATAGGGGGTGGTGTGATATAAGGGGCGGCGCCCGTGCGCCCTTAATGGACGGGCCGCCACTGCTAAACATACAGCCAGAGCTACAATGGAATGGTTTAGATCAAAGCATATTCATGTGTTAGAATGGCCCAGTCAAAGTCCAGACCCAAATCCAATTGAGAATCTGTGGCAAGACTTGAAAATTGCTGCTCACAGACGCTCTCCATCCAATCTGACAGAGCTTGAGATATTCTGCAAAGAAAAACGGGCAAAAATGTCCCTCTCTAGATGTGCAAAGCTGGTAGAGACACTCACAATTCATCGACTTTACGATTATGTGCCACTTTGCGTTGGTCTATCACATAAAATCCCAATAAAATACGATTACGTTTTTGGACTTGTAACGTGACAAATGGTGGAAAAATGTAATGGGTATGAATAATTTTTCACGGCACGGTACATTTGTTGCCCTTTCTCTGCCTTGGGCTCTAACCATCAATGGTAACCTCAGGCCTGGAGATGACGCATCTAGAATAACCTCAGTCCTGCTAAACGGCCGCTCCTCGGCTCCGGCAATTCTTCTCCGGAGCTTTTCCCGTCTCTGACAGCTTCATTTGTTTAACACGCGGCTCGAATCCTTCTCACATCCCGATTATGATATTGCTCTTCCCCTGGGCTATGGTAGGAGAAATTTGGGAGCACCTGAACAGGTGAAAAATGTCCCACCGAGGACGGGGGAGGGGGGGGGACAACTTGGCGCGATCCCGAATCTTGCATGCCGAGGAGCTCCAACAATGCCGGGGAAGGCTAAGCCTCCATATTTATTATTATGAATACCATTTGTATTAATCATTAGGATAAATGACTTCTTGGGTTATCTGAACACCTCATTTATAGAAACTTCTTTCTTGTGTCAGCATTATAAATTACTGTCCAAAGGTTTGTTTTTTTCTTCTTGCGGTTGTATTTTTTTACCCTTCGATGCTTCATTGCTGTGCCCTGGGCGGCAGGGTGGTGAAGTGGTTGTACTGGAGACGTGGTAGATGTTATGGGGCCCCAGGGTTGACATTGGCATGGCGCTGGCATGGGGGGGTCCCTGATAGGTAAAAGTTGACTTCTTCTATTTTTTTGGAAATCTGGCATCATAAGAACTACCTACAACATTTCTTACAGGAAAGTAAAAGGTTTCTTTCACACCTGAGCGATTCGGAACGCGGGCAGTATCGCCGAGGTTCTGCCCACAAATTCCAGAATCGCGGCAAAAATGCTGAACGCGTTTGCGTTCCCTATATCTCTTTTTTTGGGATATCAGTATCAGGTTTACAGTATTATCAAACTAAGGCCGCATACACACGATCGGACTTTCCCGCGGGATTGTCCGCTGGACTAGAGTCCGCCGGACATTCCGACCGTGTGTGGGGCTCCGGCGGACTTTTGGTTCCCAAAACTGAACTTCCCAAGAGGCTGCGGGCAGGGGGAGAACTTCCCAAGAGGCTGCAGGCAGGGTGAGAATTTCCCAAGAGGCTGTGGGCAGGGTGAGAATTTCCCAAGAGGCTGCGGGCAGGGGGAGAACTTCCAAAGAGGCTGCGGGCAGAGGGAGAACTTCCCAAGAGATTGCGGGCAGGGGGAGAATTTCCCAAGAGGCTGCGGGCAGGGTGTGAACTTCCCAAGAGGCTGCGGGCAAGGTGAGAATTTCCCAAGAGGCTGCGGGCAGGGTGTGAACTTCCCAAGAGATTGCGGGCAGGGGGAGAACTTCCCAAGCAGCTGCGGGCAGAGGGAGAACTTCCCAAGAGGCTGCGGACAGGGGGAGAACTTCCAAAGAGGCTGCGGGCAGAGGGAGAACTTCCCAAGAGATTGCGGGCAGGGGGAGAACTTCCCAAGCAGCTGCGGGCAGAGGGAGAACTTCCCAAGAGGCTGTGGGCAGAGGGAGAACTTCCCAAGAGATTGCGGGCAGGGGGAGAACTTCTCAAGAGGCTGCGGGCAGGGGGAGAACTTCCTAAGAGGCTGCGGGCAGGGTGAGAATTTCCCAAGAGATTGCGGGCAGGGGGAGAACTTCCCAAGCGGCTGCGGGCAGAGGGAGAACTTCCCAAGAGGCTGTGGGCAGAGGGAGAACTTCCCAAGAGATTGCGGGCAGGGGGAGAACTTCTCAAGAGGCTGCGGGCAGGGGGAGAACTTCCCAAGAGGCTGCGGGCAGGGTGAGAACTTCCCAAGAGATTGCGGGCAGGGGGAGAACTTCTCAAGAGGCTGCGGGCAGGGGGAGAACTTCCTAAGAGGCTGCAGGCAGGGTGAGAATTTCCCAAGAGGCTGCGGGCAGGGTGTGAACTTCCCAAGAGGCTGCGGCCAGGGTGAGAATTTCCCAAGAGGCTGCGGGCAGGGGTAGAACTTCCCAAGAGGCTGCGGCCAGGGGTAGAACTTCCGTGCTGCGCTTTGTGAATCGCCTCACAGCCTTCTGGAATCTGTGACTTCCCAAGAGGCTGCGGGCAGGGGGAGAACGTCCGCTCAGATCGACTAGGTGATCTGGGCGGAAGTGGAAGCAGGTACCTATCAAACCAGTTATCAACCCCCCCCCAAAAAAATAAATTTAAGTCCAAAAAATGAAGAAGGGGGGAGGAAGGAGAGAAGCAGAACTTCCCATTTTGGGTGAAGTTACGCTATAAAGAGGAACATCATTTTGCTTTTTTGTTTTTTTTAAAGTGGTTGTTAACCTCAGACATCAAAAAAAATGAACAGAGCATATCATTCTATAGTGACATGTGAACTGCCGAAAAATGTGTTCGTTTTCGTTTCATTCTCTTTTTTTTTTTAGTTTCTCGGGTCATTTGTTAAGATCACAATTCGTAAATTCGTAAAGTCGTCAATTCAAAAATTAGAAAATCCGGAAATTTGAACATTCAAAGATACGAAAATAAAAAAGAAAATACGAAAATATATTTTTTTTCGTTTTCGTCATTCGTTAAGATCGCAATTCGTAAATTTGAAAATTCACAAAGTGCAGGGTTCAGGAATAGGTAAAGCACAGAGTGCAGGGGTCAGGAGTAGGTAATGCACAGAGTGTAGAGGTCAGGAATAAGTAACACAGAGTGCATTGGTAAGGGTAGGTAACACACAGAGTGTAGGGGTCAGGAATAAGAAGCACACAAAGTGCAGGGTTCAGAAATAGGTAAAGCACATAGTGCAGGGGTCAGGAGTAGGTAATGCACAGAGTGCAGATGTCAGGAGAAGGTAATGCACAGAGAGCAGGGGTCAGGAGTAGGTAATACACAGCTTGTAGGGTTCAGCGGTAGGTAAAGCACAGTGCAGGGCTCAAGGGAAGGCAACACACAGAGAGCTGGGGTCAGGAGTAGATAACACACAGAGTGCAGGGGTCAGGAATAGATAGCACACAGAGTGCAGGGGTCAGGAGTAGGTAATGCACAGAGTGTAGAGGTCAGGAGTAGGTAAAACACAGACTGCATTGGTCAGGGTAGGTAACACACAGAGGGTAGGGGTCAGGAGTAGGAAACACACATAGTGCATTGGTCAGGGTAGGTTACACACAGAGTGCAGGGGACAGGAGTAAGAAGCACAAAAAGTGCAGGGTTCAGGAGTAGGTAACACACAGAGTGCAGGGGTCAGGGGTAGGTAGCACACAGAGTGCAGGGATAAAGAGTAGCTAATGCACAGAGTGTAAAGGTCAGGATTAGGTAACACACAGAGTGCAGGGGTCATGAGTAGGTAACACACAAAGTGCATGGGTAGGTAGCACACAGAGTGCAGGGGTCATGAGTAGGTAACACACAAAGTGCATGGGTAGGTAGCACACAGAGTGCAGGGGTCAAGGGTAGGTGATGCACAGAGTATAGAGGTCAAGAGTAGGTAACACACAGAGTGCCGGGGTCAGGGTAGGTAACACACAGAGTGCAGGGGTCAGGAGTAAGAAGCACACAAAGTGTAGGGTTTAGGAGTAGTTAACACACAGAGTGCAGGGGTAGGTAGCACACAGAGTGCAGGGGGATCAAGAGTTGGTAACACATAGAGTGCAGGGGTCAGGAGTTGGTAACACATAGAGTGCAGGGGTCAAGAGTAGGTAACACACAGAGTGCAGGGGTCAGGAGTAAGAAGCACACAAAGTGCAGGGTTTAGGAGTAGGTAACACACAGTGTGCAGGGGTCAGTAATAGGTAGAGCACAGAGGGCAGGAGCCAGGAGTAGGTAATGCATAGAGTGCAGGGGTCAGAAGTAGATAACACACTGAGTCCAGGGATCAGTAGAAGTTAGAACCCAGAGAGCAGGGGTCGGGAGTAGCTAACACACAGAGAGCAGAGGTCAGAAGAAGGTAACACAAAGAAAATAAGGATGAGGAATAGGTAGCACGCAGATGGCGGGGGTCCGGGGGGTGTACGTTTACTATAAGTGCCCTAGGTGCCTGGCGTTATCAATGCCTCCGTCCAACACGCTTCGGGGGCCGAACAATCCCCCTTCATCGGGACTTAAATAAGCAATGGCAAAGCTCTCTGAAGCCCTCTAACCAAGAAACCCCTATATGAGGGGCATCACCCATAACAATAACTGTAAAAGAATCATGTCGTGCCAATGAAAACGACTGGGCTGCCTTAAAGCAATGCATGGAAATGAATGCAATAAAACACATGCGATTACGCAATGAATAATGTGAATATGTGACTCGGGGTTTCCTATTAATAAATGATACATCTCACACATTTCCCCGTATGGAGGGATTAACCTGACCCATCCGGTGGATAATTGTAAATGAAATGCGGTATTGTATCCCGTTCAAAAAAATCGACAGCATTTCGGTTATCATTTATTTTCATGTAATTACCGTCTAAGCACAAGGCTTCCTTGACCAAGCCGGTGGGCGGAGAGGCTTCTGGGAAAACGCTAATACGTTCGAATAATCAATGGAGGTTACATTGTGTTATAATTACCAATTTCCAAACATGGACTGCGCATATTTAACGAGCTCTTAACATTTTTTCCCATTTAATATACAAGGTAAGGGGCATGGAAGCTTCTCACTCTCTCCCGAGCGCTTCCCATCTCCAACATGAATGATTAAAGACAAACAAGTAGGAAACGCTATTTCAATCTCGGGGAAATTTGAAAACGACCATCTTCCGCCCGCGTCTAAAGTGTGCTTACCACTTGAATTCTGAGCAACGGCTGTGGCTACTTTAGCAATTAAAATCCAGGGCAAAGACACAGAAGCTTCGTTTGGCTGAAAGGCTTCGCCATTCATCATTCGAGCTGCCATAAAATAGCACTAGATGGAATCTTTGATTTTAGCTTTAGAGGAACATAAATCAAAATCTAAAGCATTGCTGTCACTATAGCATCACCAGAATTATCCATTTGAGAGAGAGTTGGAGTGCAGGGCACTTCTCTCATTGTTTCCGCGCAATGCTCCACTCTTGATGCGTAGAAAAAAAAAAAAAGGCTTTAGTCTTCCACCTTCGCTATTGTGTTAGCAGTGTATACTAAGTGACCCATGCCAAGACTCTCCAGCTCCAGTATCAGAACTTTAAAGTAATTATATGCTTGATATGTCTGAGTTCGGAATCGATGCGCGGGCCTTCGCGTTGATGGCTGGAGCACGCTCTTCCGGGTTGATGGTTGGCGCTCAATTTATGTTATAGATCAGGCTACAATTTCGACTGAAGTATTTTTTTTTTTTTTTACTGTAATGTCATATTGGGTAGACAGTAACATGGAAAGTGCTTAAAGTGGAAGAATGGGCAAAATCAAAAATGGCATACATCATATTACTAAAAGTATTGGGACGCCCGCCTTCGCACGCACGTGAACTTTAATGGCATCCCAGTCTAAAGCCCCATACACACGGTCGGATTTTTTCATGGATTCTGTCCGATCGGACAATGTTGTTGAAAAATCAGACCGTGTGTATGCACCATCGGACAGTGTACGTCGGATTGTCCGACGGACCAAGTCCTATCTCCTGCTGGATAGATTTGCCGACAACCCGGTCCGATCACACCAAATCCGATCGTGTGTACGGTTGTCCGACCGGACAAAGTGCCACGCATGCTCAGATCACATTACAAGACCTAAGCTATTGGCTACTAGCCTCTACGTAGTCCCGTCGTAGGCAACAAACGTCACCACGTTCAGAATGATCGGATTTTCCGACAACTTTGTCCGACCGTGTGTACGCAAAACCAACATCAGACAAAGTATGACGGACATGGTCCGACGGATAATCCGCGCGTGTGTATGGGGCTTTATGCCCAGTACACACGGTCGGAAAATCCGACCACAAAATCCGTCTGATTTTTTCCGACGGATTTAGTCCGACACTGGTGTTGCATACACACGGTCGGACAAAGTTGTCGGAAAATCCGATCATCCTGAACGTGGTGACGTTCGTTGCGTACGACGGGACTACGTAGAGGCTACTAGCCAATAGCTTTGGTCTTGTAATGTGATCTGAGCATGCGTGGCACTTTGTCCGTCGGAATTCGCTACACATGATCGGAAAAAGTCCGATAGGACTTTGTATTGGGAAAATTTGAGAGCAGGAGATAAAACTTTGTCCGTCGGAAAATCCGATGGAAAATACACACGGTCGGAATTTCCGACAACATTGTCCGATAGGACATTTTCCGTCGGAAAATCCTACCGTGTGTATGGGGCTTTAAAGTATTGGGACACCCGCCTTCGCACGCACGTGAACTTTAATGGCATCCCAGTCTAATGCCCCGTACACACGGTCGGAAATTCCGACCACGAAATCCGTCGGATTTTGTCCGACAGATTTTGTCCGACACTGCTGTTGCATACACACGGTCGGACAAAGTTGTCGGAAAATCCGATCATTCTGAACGTGGTGACGTTTAGACATGTGCACAATAGAAAAATTTGTTTATTTTCGTTTTGTTTTTTTTCGTTTCCGTTGATTCGTAACGATTCGTAAATTCGTAAGTCGTCGGTGTTCGTATTCGTAATGATTCGTATTTTCGTTAGAGTTATTTTTTCGTTGATTCGTTTTTCCGTTAGTTTTATTTTCGTTTATTCGAAATTCGTATTTTCGTTGTATTTTGTATTCGGACGCATTCGTATTTTCGTAGATTTAGTTACATTCGTACTTTCGTTAGATTGATTTATTCGTACATTCGTAACATTGTTTTCGTAGATTCGTAATCGGAGCATAATTCATCATTTTATGTAATGTGTATGCTATTATTACATTTTAACCACTTCAGCCCCGGACCAATTGGCAGCCAAAGGACCAGGCCCCTTTTTGCGATTCGGCACTGCGTCGCTTTAACTGACAATTGCGCGGTCGTACGACGTGGCTCCAAAACAAAATTGGCGTCCTTTTTTTCCCACAAATAGAGCTTTCTTTTGGTGGTATTTGATCGCTCCTGCGGTTTTTATTTGTTGCGCTATAAACAAAAACAGAGCGACAATTTTGAAAACAATGCAATATTTTTTTTGCTATAATAAATATCCCCAAAAAATATATAAAAAATATTTTTTTTTCCTCAGTTTCGGCCGATACGTATTCTTCTACATATTTTTGGTAAAAAAAATCGCAATTAGCGATTATTGATTGGTTTGCGCAAAAGTTATAGTGTTTACAAAATAGGGGATAGTTTTATAGCATTTTTATTAATATTTTTTTTTTTTACTAGTAATGGCGGCAATCAGCGATTTTTATTGTGACTGCGACATTATGGCGGACACATCGGACATTTTTGACACATTTTTGGGACCATTGTCATTTATACAGCAATCAATGCTATTTAAATGCATTGATTCCTGTATAAATGACAGTTGTAGTGAAGGGGTTAACCACTAGGGGGAGGGGAGGGGTTATGGGCTGTGACGTGTGTGTTTTTTTTACATTAGGGGGCGGGGCTGACGTCTGACGTCATCGATCGGCTTTCCCGATGACAGGGAACAGCCGATCAATGACAGGCAGTGTAGGAAGCCCCGTTCTTCAGCTCTGTGACCCGATCGCGGGACACCAGCGGCGATCGGGTCCACTGGTCCCGCGGCCGGGGTCACGGAGCTCCCGACCGGGTCACGAGCGCACCGCTGTCGGCGCGTGCGCGACCCATGGGCAAGCAAATGCAAAATCACGTTTATATACGGGATTTTGCCTGCCCGTGCCATTCTGCACACGTATATGTACATGGGGCGGTCGGGAAGCGGTTAATGGCATCACAGTCTAATGCCCCGTACACACGGTCAGAAATTCCAACCACAAAATCCGTCAGATTTTTTCCGACGGATTTTGTCCGACACTGGTGTTGCATACACACGGTCGGACAAAGTTGTCGGAAAATCCGATCATTCTGAACATGGTGACGTTTAGACATATGCACAATAGAAAAATTTGATTATTTTCTTTTTGTTTCTTTCGTTTCCGTTGATTCGTAAATTCGTAAGTCGTCGGTGTTCGTATTCGTAACGATTCGTCTTTTCGTAAGAGTTATTTTTTCGTTGATTCGTTTTTCCGTTAGTTTCATTTTCGTTTATTCGAAATTCGGACCCATTCGTATTTTCGTAGATTTAGTTACATTCGTACTTTCGTTAGATTGATTTATTCGTACTTTCGTAACATTGTTTTCGTAGATTCGTAATCGGAGCATAATTCATAATTTTATGTAATGTGTATGCTATTATTACATTGTAAGAGACACGGAAAATTACGAATCGAAAAAAAAAGTTACGAATGTACGAATTTTTTCGTTTAATCCATTCGAAGCACGTTAATCAGCGCCATTGTAAGAGACACGGAAAATTATGAATCGCAAAAAAAAAAAAAAAAAGTTACGAAGGTACGAATTTTTTCGTTCAATACATTCGAAGCACGTTAAGCAGCGCCATTGTAAGAGACACTGAAAATTACGAATCGCAAAAAAAAAAAAAAAAGTTACGAAGGTACGAATTTTTTCGTTCAATACATTCGAAGCACGTTAAGCAGCGCCATTGTAAGAGACACGGAAAATTCCGAATCGCAAAAAAAAAAAAAGTTACGAATATACGAATTTTTTCGTTCATTTTGATTTTCGGTGTTCCTGTTTTCGTTTTTCGGATTTTCTTCTTTCGTAGTTTCGTTGTTTCTAATTTGGTTAATTCATATTTTCGTTGTTTTTCGGATTCGTTCGTTTCGAACATTCGTTAAAATTTTTAGCGAATCGTTCGTTCATTTGTATGATAACGAATGAACGAATATAACGAATTTTAACGAAAAACGAAAAAAAACAAAAAACGAATTGCACATGTCTAGTGACGTTCGTTGTGTACAACGGAACTTTGTAGAGGCTAGTAGCCAATAGCTTTGGTCTTGTAATGTGATCTGAGCATGTGTGGCACTTTGTCCGTCGGAATTCCCTACACATGTTCGGAAAAAGTCCGATCGGATTTTGTTGTCGGAAAATTTGAGAGAAGGATCTCAAATTTTTTCCGTCGGAAATTCCGACGGAAAAAGTCCGATGGGGCCCACACACGGGCGGATTTTCCGACAACATGGTCCGATCGGACATTTTCCGCCGGAAATTTCGTGTGTACGGGGCATTAGTCCGTAGGGTTCAATATTGAGTTGGCCCACCCTTTGCAGCTATAACAGCTTCAACTCTTCGGGGAAGGCCGTCCACAAGGTTTAGGAGTGTGTCTATGCAGAGGCGTTGCTAGGGGGGTGCGGGGGGTGCGGTCCGCACCCGGGTGACACCCGCTAGAGGGGTGACACCCTCCCTGTTTTTTTATTTTATTTTATTTTTTATTATTTTTTTGTGATTTTTTTTTTTTTTTTTTAGCTGCCGTTTATTTTTTGGTTTATTTATTTATTTATTTTTTAACTGCAGAGCCGGCCCGTTCACTTCACCCCCGCAGCCCGCTGGCCCTGGGCTGAAACAACATTACACACCGCAGCAGCGCCTAGTGTCCTCCTTCCAGCCTCAGCCGGCCCTGTCACATCTCAGAGTGTGGAGTGCAGACACAGGATGATGACGTGACGTCACAACACTGTGTCTCCGCTCCGCCCGGGCGGCACGGCAGCTGCAAGTTGTGAAGAGGCCCTCCTGAGCCTCCTCTCCTGACGCCCGGCGCCCGTATTGTAAACAGGTACGGGGGTCCAAGCCAGCCCAGCCAGGTTGCTGAGTTGTGTGTGTGGTGGGGGGGCCGCCGGCGGGGGGGGTTGCCATGGTACCCACACAGACACGCCACCAAAGAGCTGGTGGGAGGAGGAGTGAGGACTCTCAGTGTCTGGCGCTGTGTTATGGTGGATAATAATGGATATATATATGGATTATGGCTATGCAAGTATGCAAGTATGATAGGGGGGGCCGGGGGTGCAAGGTGGTCTGCTACAGCTATGAATAATATTTATGGTGTATAATAATGGATATATATATGGATTATGGCTATGCAAGTATGATGGGGGGGCCGGGGGTGCAAGGTGGTCTGCTACAGCTATGAATAATATTTATGGTGGATAATAATGGATATATATGGATTATGGCTATGCAATTTGGGGGGGGGGGGGGTGACACCATGTTATACCGCACCAGGTGACACCAACCCTAGTGACGCCACTGTGTCTATGGGAATAATAAATACAAAAGTATAGCGCTAAATGTATAAAACACCGTGAAGGTGATAAACCGATGTATATCACAACAATGGGTGAAGGAAAAATAGTAAAAATACAAGTATATGGTAATCAAAACCTAGTGAAAAATGAAAACAACATGAAACAATAATGCCCTGTACACACAATAGGATTTTCCGACAACAAAATCCATGGGATTTTTTCCGACGGATGTCGGCTTAAACTTGTCTTGCATACACACGGTCAAACAAAGTTGGTCGGAAATTCCGAGCGTCAAGAACGCGGCGGCGTACGACGAGCCGAGAAAAATTAAGCCAGTGCTGCTCTCTTGCTTGATTCCGAGCATGCGTGGCACTTTGTGCGTCGGAATTGTGTACATACGATCGGAGTTTCCGACAACGGATTTTTTTTGCCGTATAATTTGAGAACCTGATCTCAAATTTTGTGTGACGGAAATTCCAATGGAAAATGTGTGATGGAGCCTACACATGATCGGAATTTCCGACAACAAGGTCCTATCACACATTTTCCATCGGAAAATCCTATCGTGTGTACGGGGCATAATCAGGAGCGGACTGACCATTCAGCCACTCGGGCACTGCCCGAGGGCCCTCAGCCACTAGGGGGCCCCATCAGGGTTGCCAGCCTCAGTAAAACCAGGGTCAGTATGTAAAAATCTGTGGGTTTTTTTTTACATCTGTTTCTGAAATGTTCCTTACCGACATCCTTTTGGTCTAAAAATCCAGAGATTATAGCTTCCCAGCCTCTCCAGTACCTTCTCAGCCAATAGAAACATGTCTGTGTATACTGTGTGTACATGTATGTGTATACTGTGTGATTGTATACTGTATGTGTGTGTATACTGTGTGATTGTATACTGTGTGTGTATATACTGTGTGGCCCCATAATCTCTGATTGCCTGGGGGCCCCATTATCTCCTATTGCCCGGGGGCCCCATGAGTTGTCAGTCTGCCCCTGGGCGTAATAGTGTGTGGTGACTATGATAAAGTCCAAGCGCTAAAAAAAAGGGAATCAAAATATGATGTCCACTTAAATGATTATGATGAAATCCTCTGTGGCATATGGTGGAATGATGTGGACACAAAACGTGACGGAATGAATATTCATCTAATAGAAGATTGTGGATGGGTACTTCTTACCAGACAAGGTGGACCCACCTGTCCTATGACAGTGGGTCAATCAGGCATGTGTTGGCCGAAAGTCAAGTGCTCATCAGTGCCACCGACTGAGAGGTAAACGAAGCCTGTGGAAGGAACACTCCAAGGACAAACGTTGTGTCGATCAGCCGATATGGATCCAGGTATGACAACCGAATATCCGGAACTCAGGCAGGTCTTCTAAACAGATGAGGATTGAACCTCATTGGGAGGTCAGTATAAAAGACCAATGACAAAATGGAACGTTGTCACATTGGAACCGTATTACCAAAGGAAAGAGAAAAAGAAGGGCTCCATATGGTGCAGGTCATGAAAAATAGAAGATTTTTAATCTTATAAGAACTTTTTACAGGGCATCAAATGACAGGTGGTTGCATAAAAAGTGATCACATAAAAAAAGATGATAAAAGCAATGTGGGAAGCATGTATAGAATCAATATTGAGTTGGTTCATCCTTTGCAGCTATAACAGCTTCAACTCTCCCGGAAGGCCGTCCACAAGGTTTAGGAGTGTGTCTACGGGAATGTTTGACCATTCTTCCAGAAGCGCATTTGTGAGGTCAGGCACTGATGTTGCGCGAGAAGGCCTGGCTCGCAGTCTCCGCTCTAATTCATCCCAAAGGTGTTCTATTGGGTTGAGGTCAGTCAAGTTCCTCCACCCCAAACTCGCTCATCCATGTCTTTATGGACCTTGCTTTGTGCACTGGTCCAAATCATTTGGTGGGGGGGGGATTATGGGATGGAGCTGTTTTTCAGGGGTTAGTCTTGGCCCCTTAGTTCCAGTGAAGGGAACTCTTATGCCCCGTACACACAATTGGATTTTCCAACAACAAATGTTGGATGTGAGCTTGTTGGCTGAAAGTCCGACCGTCTATGCCCCATCAAACATTTGTTGTCGGACTTTCCTACAGACTAAATAATAAAACCTGGTTTGGGTTATTTTCACCAAAGAAATGTAGCAGAATACAGTTTGGCCTAAATTTATGAAGAACAATTATTTATTTACAAAATGTTATAACAGAAACAAAGAAGAACACATTTTTATTAAAAATTTTGGTATTAGTGTTTGGTGTTCGGAATTGGTGCAGAGCAACACCATCACTTTGTATATTCAATGCAAGAGAGGCGGTCCCCAAACACACTCACTGCATGCCCCTTGCTATTGCTCATGTCGCATTTGTGCCCACTGTTAACATGGAGTAAATGTCTTCCAGGGTTCCTGACTGATGAAGGCTACTTTGGCAACTAAGGCCAGGCCCTATTTATGCTAAAAAATACAATGGGGCCTGGGGCAAGAGTAGGGAAGCCTAAAATTTGTCCATGAGTTCCAAATGTTAAAGTCAATTAGTCCAAATGTTAGGTCAATGTAAAACTAGTGCTTTATCTACGTGTGGATGCCACTCTACCCAAAGGAAACAAGGACACCCCACCATAGGAGAAGGTTGTTGGTCAATTGCTAATGTGTTGCAGGTCCTGAAGGCCAACCTCGATTAGGTGACCATCTCCTGATCTGTCCCCGCAGGCTAAGGTTCATTGAGGGCAATAGTAATCAAACTTTGCCCACTCACTATAGTTTTCCCCCGATAGGGTGGTACCGGGGGTGTCTGTAGTACACCTCCTTTGCCTCTCTGCATAGCTTAAGGAAGAACAATAGTACAATGCTACAGTTCTGAAATAGGAAAGCACATGGAGTAAATGTCTTCCAGGGTTCCTGACTGATGAAGACTACTTTGGCAACTAAGGCCAGGCCCCATTTGTGCTAAAAAATACAATGGTGCCTCGGGCAAGAGTAGGGAAGCCTAAGAATTGTCCATGAGTTCCAAATGTTAAGGTCAATGAGTCTAAATGTTAGGTCTACCCAAAGGAAGCAAGGACAATACACCATAGGAGAAGGTTGTTGGTCAATTGCTAATGTGTTGCGGGTCCTGAAGGCCAACCTCCATTAGGTGACCATCTCCTGATCTGTCCCCGCAGGCTGAGGTTCATTGAGGGCAATCCTGATCAAACTTTGCCCAGCCACTATAGTTTTCCCCCGATGGGGTGGTACCGGGGGTATCTGTAGTACACCTCCTTTGCCTCTCTGATAGCTTAAGGAAGAACAATAGTACAATGCTACAGTTCTGAAATAGGACAGCACATGGAGTAAATGTCTTCCAGGGTTCCTGACTGATGAAGACTACTTTGGCAACTAAGGCCAGACCCTATTTGTGCTAAAAATACAATGGGGCCTGGGGCAAGAGTAGGGAAGGCTAAAATGAATCCATGAGTTCCAAAGGAAGAACAGCAGTACAATGCTACAGTTCTGAAATAGAAAAGCATCTCCATGCTCATATACCAATATGTCAAATTCTACTTGCACATCTGACCAACCTCTGTTTTCTAAAGTTGCCTTAAAAATACATATGTATTATGATTCAGAGTCTCACATTTGTTTGAGGTTCTGGAATATTATCAACGTGCTGCCAAATCACATACATGTACGTCCTTTAGCTTTAAGTGGTTGAATCAGGATGATGCCTGCAGCGACAGGGAACATCCCAGTATCGTTTTTTTTTTTTTTTTTTTTTTTTTCCAAAAACAATTTTATTGAAGAAACTTGACAGCATACATGGTATGGTTACGGACAAAACCAAAAATTACAGCGTATTAACCAACAAGGTAGCTTATGACAGGCTGCTCGGTACGTGTGTACCTGTGGCATTTAAGGTGTATTAACAGATGCCTATAACGTGGTCTACTTGTACTTCTCCCCATCTCTAGTATCATGTAAGTAGTTGCACTGACTTCAGAAGCTAGGGATGGGCTCTTCCCTACTGTCCACCTAACTGTGTACGTGTTTCAGCAATCATTTTGGCTGGTTTTTTCGCATCCGCTCCTTTTCCAACTCATGTGCTACTTCCTCCAGAGAAAAGTAAAAGAAGAGAAGAAAAGAAACACAAAAACAAACAAGAAAAAAAAAAAAAAAAAAAGGGGGAAGGGGGGGGGGGGGCAGATTGGAACCAAGAGGGGGGGGGGCATAGAAGGGGTGGGGTAGAAGGGGAAGGATGAGATGGACTAGAAGGGGGGGGGGAAGGAGGGGAGGGGGGAAGGTAGTAAGGGGTATACGTGCAAATCCGTAGGTTATCAGGCAGAGAGGGAGTGGGACGTCCCACTAGCTACCCTCTCCGTCTATTAGCAGCCCAACGTTTCTATGGACTCCGGGTATCTGGTGTTACAGATACGTCTGGGGCAATGCGCCCCATAGTTTGTTCCCTAGGTCGCGTATCTGTCGCGGCGACCATGCTTGTGTTTCCAGAATCAGTCAATATTCTGAATCAGCATCTGATATTGTTGCGATTTTTTAAATGTGAGCCACGGCTCCCAAGTGGCTGTGAAGCTGTCAATTCTATCCTGAGAGGTGTGTATCAGCTCCTCCATCATCTCAACGCGATTGATACGCTGTATCCAATGTTTGATCGAGGGGGGGGACGTAGACTTCCAATGTACCGGGATACACATCCTGGCCGCATTGATCAAGTGCATGGCTATCGATTTGAAGTATTTTTTTGGGGGGATTTTAGAAAGATGCAAAAGGTACTGCTCTGGTGAAAATTCCAGGGGTAATGAGGAAGTGGCTGTAACCATTTCGTGGACTTTCCTCCAATAAGGTTGAATTAGTTCACACGTCCACCAGATATGGAGGAAAGTCCCGGTTTCCCGTTCGCATCTCCAACACTGGTCAGATACTGAAGGGAAAATTTTGTGTAGTGTTTCAGGGGTTTTATACCATCTAGTCTTGATCTTATATCCATTCTCCTGAGTGTTCACGTTAAGGGACCCTTTATGGATAGCTAGGTGCACCTGATCCCATTCTTTATCTCCAATCTCCCTGCCCAGTGCCGCCCCCCAGAAGGCATGATCCGCGCGTAGCTCAGCATAGGGTTCTTTGAACATGGAGGCGTAAAGCGCTGATATTACATGCCCCTGAGGGATTGAACTTGAGCACAGTGATTCGAGTACCGTTGGTAATGTCGTGAACCCCTTCCTTCTCTCTGGGTTATCCAAGAAGTGTTTTAGTTGGGCGTAGGGCCAGAAGGGGAAGGATTTGGTGTTGGACGCTGTTGCCAGGTCGCGCTGTCGGGCAAACTTGCCCCTATGAAAAAAATGCTTTGCCAGCATCTCCGCATGGGGCCATTCCCGTGCCAGGAACGTACTCTCTAGTCCCGGGGGAAAGTCTGGATTGCCTCTGATGGGGGTGATTGGGCACTCAGATGCCGTGAGGGCGTGTGCCTTACAGGCCCTATGAAACTCCTGAAGAGTTGCACCGATGAGGGGGTGTGAGAGCAGTTGGGTATTTACGTGTCTCCTGGAAAACCAGGGGAGAAGGCGCAGGTCGTGTCCCGCTACCGCTCCTTCGAGAGCCACCCAGTCCTTTTGGCGGGCATGGATTTTCCAGTCTACCACTCTAGTCCCATGTGTCGCCCAGTGATAGCGCTGCAAGTCAGGGAGGCCTATTCCACCCTTGGTTTTGGGAAGGACTAACTTCGCCCACCCGATGCGAGCCTGCTTAGAGCCCCAGAGAAAGGATCTACATAACCTTTTATAGGTTGCAAAGAAGTTCGGAGGTAACCGGATCGGTACCGTTTGCATTTTGTATAGAATGCGCGGGAGCACTGTCATTTTCAGGGCCGAGGCCCGGCCGAACCAGGACAGAGTGGGAACATCCCATTTTTTTAAATCCTGTTGTAGGCTTTTTAATTCTGCTGCAAAATTTTTTTCATATAAGGTGTCAAGCTTATTGGGAAGTTGGATGCCTAGGTACGTAATGGCCTCTGTCTTCCACTTAAAGGGGAAATTTGATTGGCATTGCTGGACCAGGTTGTTGGGTAGGGAGACGTTCAGTGCGAATGATTTGGAATAATTGATTTTTAGGTTAGAGATGTGCCTAAATTGTTCGAGGACTGGCATGAGATTTGGTAGGGATGTCAGTGGTGCTGATAGGAAGAGCAAGATGTCGTCCGCAAAGGCTGCAATCTTGTACTCCCTACCATGCACCTCGATTCCTTTTATGTTTGGGTTAGCCCTGATGCTGCGCAAAAGAGGCTCAAGGGTGAGAATGTATAACAGGGGCGAGAGGGGGCATCCTTGTCTCGTGCCGTTATGGATGGGAAAGGCGTCCGATAGGCGACCATTGACCTTAACTCTGGCTCTGGGGTTTACATATAGTGCTCCAATAAATGCACGCATGCATCTCCCCATTCCCAGAGCCTTCAGCACCTCATCCATATAGTCCCAGGCCACCCTATCGAACGCCTTTTCCGCATCCATTGCTAGAAAGAATCCCTCACGTTGGTTGGAGGTCAGCCAGTGATGCAAGTTCAGGGCTTTAATAGTATTGTCCCTGGCTTCCCTGCCTGGGACAAATCCCACTTGATCTTTTCCTATCCATGCTGGTATATGATGCGCTAAGCGCGTGGCTAAGATTTTTGCGAAGAGCTTTACGTCTACATTTAGGAGTGAGATTGGTCGGTAGCTAGTCACGTCCGCCGGGTCTTTCTCATTCTTAGGTATTACTGAAATGTATGCTTCTAACAGCGAGTCTGATGAGCAGGGCACAGTCGATAGTGAGTTAAAAGCTTTAAGGAAGCGCGGGGCCAATAGTTCTGCATAGGATTTATAGTATTGTGCCGTGAAGCCGTCTGGGCCGGGACTCTTGCCTGGCTTCATGGTCTTCAGGGCCTCTACCCATTCATCAGAAGACAGGGGAGCTTCCAGTTCCGCACAGTCTTCTTCTGTTAGGACTCTCGGGCAAAAATTGTTCAAGAATTCCTTCATCTTGTTAGTCCGGGCCTCGACCTCCCTGGGGCTGCCAGTCGTGTCATTTAGGTTATACAGTTTGCTGTAAAAGAGAAGGAATTGTTGAGCAATGTCCTCATTTTTTGTGTAGTGTTTCCCTGATTTATCAGTTACGTGATGGACCGTGGAAGCCAGAGTGCGTTTCTGTAGGCATCTGGCCAGGAGCTTCCCGGGCTTGTTGCCCTGTTCAAAGAACAGCTTCTGGGACAAAATGTGGCGCCTGCGTGCCCTCCTGAACAGTTCCTCAACAAAGAGGGATCGGGTGTCTGCCAATTCTTGTGCTACTTGAGTCGCCCCTGTGCGCTTGTGTTGCGTCTCTAAATTGGTTATCTTGTCAGAGAGCGTCTGTATCAGTTTTTGGTGTTCCCTTTTTTTCCTCGCTGCGATGGCTAAAAGATGTCCCCGTATGACACACTTGTGCGCCTCCCATTGTACCATAGGGGTTACATCTGGAGTGTCATTGTTCTGGAAGTAGTCTTGCAATGTTTTCCTGACGAATTCTGCGTCTACAGGGTCTGCCAGGATGGAGGCATCCAGTCTCCACATTCTGGTTAATCCCTCTCTCTGTGGGAATTGTAAGGTTATTGTGACAGGGTGATGGTCAGAGAGCGTCATGTTTTCGATCGTGGCGCTTTTTAGATATGATAGGTCAGCTTGGCGAATGAAAATGTGGTCCAGTCTTGAGTAGCGGTTGTGCGGAATCGAATAAAATGTGAAGTCTTTCTCTTGGGGGTTGAGTGTGCGCCATGTGTCATGTAGGGTGAGGGAGGCTAGTTGGAGCTTTACTTGGCGTAGCGCTGAGTATGGAAGTGAGGAGGTGCCTGTGGAGGTGTCTATAAGTGGGTCTAGGGCCATGTTAAGGTCCCCTCCCAATATCAGAAGGCCTGTCTGGAAAGCGGCTAGCTTTGAGATGAGGTTTCTAAGGAAGGG
This sequence comes from Lithobates sylvaticus, assembly GCA_028564925.1. Taxonomy (NCBI): domain Eukaryota; kingdom Metazoa; phylum Chordata; class Amphibia; order Anura; family Ranidae; genus Lithobates; species Lithobates sylvaticus. Next base: position 12,315,809 of record CM053034.1, read on the forward strand.
TACTCTGTTTGCGTTGGGACAGTACACGTTCGCTAAAGTCACGGGTTTGTCCTTCCATGTGCCTTTCAAAAAAATAAATCTGCCTTCAGGGTCTATGAGCTGGTCAGTGAGGTGGAATGTCAAGGATTTGGCTAACAGGATAGAGACTCCTTTGGTTTTGGAATCGGGACAGGTCGCGTGGAATACTGCTGGATATCGTTTATCAGATAAGCGCGGGACAGAGCTTGATTTAAAGTGGGTTTCTTGTAGGAAGACCACTTGGGCTTTATGCCTGTGGGCTTCCGCCAGTACACTACTGCGCTTCTCCGGTACATTGAGGCCTTTGGCGTTTAGAGAATACACCTTGAGCGATAGAGGAGCTGAGGAGTGCACTGCAGAGGACATTGCAGAGTGATGCGTGTTCGCCCGAGGTCTATCAAGCTTCAACAGACGGAGAGGGTTCGGTCAGGAGGAGCTGGGTAGTGCAGTAAAGCAGCCCGTGTGTACAGATGGGATATGGAGGAGGAAGTGGGCGCACAACAAAGAGAGGCGCACAGGTAGCAGGGGGGGAGGGGGAAGGAGGGTAGAGGGTAAGGATTAAGGAAGGGGTGAGAGAAGGAGGCAGCGAGGAAAGAGTACGAGGGTGACGAGAGTAGGGGAGAGGAGAAGAAGAAGAAAGAAGAAAAAGAAGAAAGAAGAAAAAAAAAAAAAAAAAAAAAAAAAAAAAAAAGGGGGGGGAAAAAACAAAACAGAAAAAAGAAACTTAAGGAGAATGTGATTCGAGAGATAAGAGAGTTGGAAATTTGAGTTGGTATCGTGGGTCACTCCAGAAACGGCTGGAGGTCCCTAGTTGTGGTTGTGGGTTGCCCTTAGTGTGGGCAATATGTGAAAAGAAGAGAAAAAAAGAAATTACCAGAGGTGAGTATAGTCCTGCTTACCCACCTAATGAGAGAACTATCGGGGTATGGGTACGGGGATAAACTAGTCCGGATCTGGTCAAGGGGGTAACCAGCCTCCCTGAGGTGGGAAAGGAGCCTAACACCTGGGTGGATCAAAAAGCCATCCCCACCCAAAACCTCTGAGTTGGGTTTGATCCTAAATAGGACAAACCTCCTCTATAGTAATTTGATCATACCAGTTGGAGCCGTCACCTGAGTTATCTCTGTTGGACCTTTCATGGTGTCTTCCCCCTCCCCCCCTCCGCTCCTTTACTGAGCGGTATACTACAGGGATTGGGGTTGCAACAACTCAAATAATCTCTTAACAAGTGTCCTAAACCATATGGACAACACCTTCAACACATCTTGTATGTGATTAAGACATATGAGACATATATAGCCTATAAGCGACAATATTCTCTGCGGCTTAACGCTTTAAATTAGCTTTAGATCTTTTATGATGTGAGTAGATGGCATCTACAGATGTCGAAGATCCCATCCCCAGCTAGGCCACAACTTGTGGCCCCGGGGAGCATGGGAGCTCCGGCATCCGCAACCATGGGGAGGAGTAGACCTACATACTCCTCTCTATCCATGATCATGTTGTATTCCCGGCTTCTCTCCTGTGTGGAGACTCAAACATAGCTAACAAAAATTTCCAAGCTTGGGGAAACACCCCGCTCTGGTGATATTTAACATTGGATAACAGGAGCTCCAGATTTCCGCTCTGTGAGAGTGAACCAGAGCAGCTGGCTCCTGATTTCCAAGGGTGCACGTAGTTTCTGATAAGGCATAGATCAAATAAGTTAACAGTAAGATGAACACGGTAAGTAACAGCATAACTCAAACAATCATGTATTCAGCTAGATGCCTTTAGACAGGAGACAAGCTGCATACCTGGGCTGACATGCACATTTTAGACTACCTGACTCATATGTCCTCAAGTGTAAGTTTGCACTTAAATGCACCAGCACCTCATTGATTCCCATGAGACACAGATCAGCCCCTGTCTGCAGGGGAGAACTGTAGCTCCCGTGGGCAGTTCCGCACTTTCAACTAGTTGGCATTACTGTGCATCAAGGAGAGGTCCTTTAGTGGTGCGCTCAACCACCTTCTGGCTAGATTATTCTGTAGCTCCATGGGAGAAGCTATGCGGTTCCCAGTCAACTAACGTAATTTTTGGGATACCAAACCTTGCAAGCCGTCAGGACGGTGCCACTAGAGTCTTTGTATGAGATAATGAGCTATTCCCTGATAGCAGGGGAACACTCCCCTCCATGTCTCGTGATACCAAGTTCTGGCACTAAACAACTTGCCTGAATGACGATCCTGTGTGCAAGAAGAGTCAGGCAGAGTCAAAAGTAGATTGGTCTCCCCAGGCTTTTGGGCATTACCTGTTGTCCACTTCTGAGGCGGTTGCCTGGTATTCTGGAGATTGACATGTCGGAGTCGCTTGCGTAAGCTGGTCTTTGCTCCGTGTTGGTGAGTCACCTCAAAGCTTGCTATCAGAAAAAAAGAAGAAATAAGAAACAAACGGAAAAGAAAATGAGTCTCCTCTGAAGAATCAGTCGGGCCGTAGACGAATGGAGTGTCATCAATGAGAAACAGGTTGGTGTAAATTCTGTTAACTCATCAATTTGTCTTGCGCTTTAGCGGTCTGTTCTGCGTCGGACGGATGATGGGGATACACGTGGGCTCTCCTCAGTTTCCATGTCGCCTCGCATCCTCGGCGGCGAGGCATTTGAGAGTCTGCGTCTCCTCTGTCTCTGTCTTTGTGATCTCGGTGTGGCGTCCGGTTGTGTGGGGATCCAGGGGTCTGCTTGGACGAACGCACTGTACCAGTCTGGTACCTCTACTGCAGGGATTCCCAGAGTGTCGCAGAATGGCTGCAGGTCAGCTGGGGTTCTCAAGTGCGCCGTGCGATTTCCTGCAGTGGCCTGGAGGCAGAAGGGGAATTTCCACCTGTAGGGGATGCGCCTGTCACGCAGGGCTTGTAGCAGGGGACGGAGATCTCTCCTATGTTGCAGAGTGATTGCAGACAGGTCTTGGAACAGTTGGATCCGTGCACCCTCATGTTCCAAGTGATCCTGGGTGCGTGCAAGTCGCAGTATCTCTTCTTTCTGGGTGAAGCTCACTAAGCAGCATACTGCGTCTCTGGGGGGATCAGTGTCTCTGCCCCTAGGTCTCAGGGCCCTGTGGCACCTCTCCATCTCCACTGGCGCGTCAGGCGGTCTGCCTAGCAGCGTATTAAAAATCGCCCAAATGGTGGTCTGCAGTTGGGGGCCTTCTACTGACTCAGGAATTCCTCTCACCCTCAGATTTCGCCTGCGACCCCTATTGTCGAGGTCCTCCATGTGCCTGTGCATGTCAATTAGGTGTTGTGCGTGCACACTTGTGACCTGCTGTACTTGGTGAATGGCCGCTCCATGGGTAATGGCCGCTGCCTCCACATGCTCCAGCCTTGAGGCTACTGCCCTGATGTCAGTTTTTAAGTCTGATATTGCCGCAAAAAGGGTATTTTTGATATCCGAGGCGACCAGATGCAGGTCTGCTAGGCTCAGGGAGTGCTGGGGCTGGGCGCTGATCGTACCTGGTGTTGCAGCGGCTCCTGGAATGTCGGCCGCGACGGCGGCATAACTCCGGTCCGAGGCCTGAGATGGGGCCTGCGTGTCCGCATGCTGGGAGCGGAACATCGCCGGGATGTTGCGGCTGAGCTGCGTGGACGTGTCCTGTAAGGACCGGGTCACTGACGGGCTCCTCCCGGTCATATTTGCTGTGGTTTGGAGAGGCTGTCCCGCTTATTAATGCTTTTGCAGAGGCTCTGGGTGGCGGAGCTCTGGGTCTAAGCTGCCATCTTCTCCCGGTGCTAGGCCACGCCCCAGTATCGTTTTTTTTAAAGCCGGAGCCCCCTCCCGCCGGTGCCGCTCCAGGATCTCCCATCCTGGTGGTGAGCCTGGAATGAAATCCGGCAATTCTACGGGCTTACCACAGAGAAATGTGGAGGACCGGAATGTCCCCGATGATCTGTGTGGCATAGAAACCCAGAACCGGCGTCTCTTCCGGTAAACAGGCCGTTACTGGCTTGAACAAGTGTCTGATCAAACCGTTCCTGGTTTGATCAGATGTTTTGGAGGCCAGAGGAGAGATCTGGGGTCTAATAGACCCCAGATCTCTCCATAAAGAGGACCTGTCATGGCCAATCCTATCACATGGGATGTTGTTCAGTCATTGTGAGAGCAATAGAAGATATAAAAAATGTAAACATACAGTGTAAAACATTTTTTTAATTAAATATAAAAAAAAATTAAATCTAAAGCACCCCCCATTTCCCCGTGCTAATGCGCAAAATGCGAAGTCCCTTACGCATATGTAAATGGTGATCGCACCACACGTGTGAGGTATTACCACGAACGTCAGAGCGAGGGAAATAACTTTAGCACCAGATCTCCTCTGTAACTCTAAACTGGTAACCTATAAACCAATGGTTCCCAACTCCTGTCCTCAGGGTCCACTTGTGCCTCGTTTCCACTGAGCGGATCGGTTCGGGTCGGTACAGTTTGGAAGGGTTAGAATGGTCTGGCCTATTCAGGTGAGCATTTCCACTGCAAGTCGGATCACCAGGGTCCATACTGGGTTTAGAAAAAATGCCTAGCGTGGCCTCACACTGATTGGCAGACGTTTTTCTGTCCGCCAATCAGTGAAATGTATCGTAGCTCCGCCCTAGCCGAACCGTTCCATTTTCTATGGCCCCACATCTGAAGCAGGACCCTGAATGGTGTGGTATGGTTTGGTTGTATGGGCCGCTTTTATAATGGAAACAATGAAAATAGCGTACCAAACCGAACCGTACCGAACCGATCCGCTCAGTGGAAACGAGGCATAACAGGCCAGATTTTAAGTATTACCTTGGGGAGATGCAGACTAGATTACTGCAATCACTGAGCAGCAAATTATATCACCTGTGATGTATTTCAGTTATCTTGCAAACCTGGCCTGTTGGTGGGTCCTGGGGACAGGAGTTGAGAACAACTGCTATAAAGGCTTTTACAGTGGTGTGAAAAAGTGTTTGCCCCCTTCCTCATTTCCTGTTCCTTTGCATGTTTGTCACACTTAAGTGTTTTGGAACATCAAACCAATTTAAACAATAGTCAAGGACAACACAAGTACACACAAAATGCAATTTGTAAATGAAGGTGTTTATTATTAAAGGTGAAAAAAAATCCAAACCATCATGGCCCTGTGTGAAAAAGTGATTGCCCCCTAAACCTAATAACTGGTTGGGCCACCCTTAGCAGCAACAACTGCAACCAAGCGTTTGCGATAACGTGCAATGAGGCTTTTACAGCGTCCTGGAGGAATTTTGGCCCACTCACCTTTGCAGAATTGTCCTAATTCAGTTACATTAGAGGGTTTTCGAGCATGAACGGCCTTTTTAAGGTCATACCACAACATCTCAATAGGATTCAGGTCAGGACTTTGGCTAGGCCACTCCAAAGTCTTCATTTTGTTTTTCTTCAGCCATTCGGTGGTGGACTTGCTGGTGTGTTTAGGATCATTGTCCTGCTGCAGAACCCAAGTTCGTTTCAGCTTGAGTACACGAACAGATGGTCGGACATTCTCCTTCAGGATCTCTTGGTAGACAGCAGAATTCATAGTTCCTTTTATCACGGCAAGTCTTCCAGGTCCTGAAGCAGCAAAACAGCCCCAGACCATCACACTACCACCACCATATTTTACTGTTAGTATAATGTTCTTTTTCTGAAATGCAGTGTTCCTTCTACGCCAGATATACTTGGACACACACCTTCCAAAGAGTTCCACTTTTTTCTCATCGGTCCACAGAATGTTGTCCCAAAAGTCTTGGGGATCATCAAGATGTGTTGTGGAGAAATTGAGACGAGCTTTGATGTTCTTTTTGCTCAGCAGTGGTTTTCTCCTTGGAACTCTGCCATGCAGGCCATTTTTGCCCAGTCTTTTCCTGATGGTGGAGGCATGAACGCTGACCTTAACTGAGGCAAGTGAGGCCTGCAGTTCCTTGGACGTTGGTGTGGGGTCTTTTGTGACCTCTTGGATGAGTCGTCGCTGCGCTCTTGGGGTAATTTTGGGCGGCCGGCCACTCCTGGGAAGGTTCACCACTGTTCCATGTCTTCGCCATTTGTGGATAATGGCTCTCACTGTGGTTCGCTGGATTCCCAAAGCTTTGGAAATGGCTTTATAACCCTTTCCAGACTGATAGATCTCAATTACTTTCTTTCTCAATTGTTCCTGAATTTCTTTGGGTCTCAGCATGATGTGTAGCTTTTAAGGATCTTCTGGTGGACCTTACTGTGTCAAGCAGCTCCTATTTAAGTGATGCCTTGATTGTGAACAGGTGTGGCAATAATCAGGCCTGGGTGTGGCTAGAGAAATTGAACTCAGGTGTGGACAACCACAGTTATAGTATGTTTTAACAAGGGGGGCAATCACTTTTTCACACAGGGCCATGATGGTTTGGATTTTTTTTCACCTTTAATAATAAACACCTTCATTTACAAATTGCATTTTGTGTTTACTTGTGTTGTCCTTGACTATTGTTTAAATTGGTTTGATGTTCCGAAACACTTAAGTGTGACAAACATGCAAAGGAACAGGAAATGAGGAAGGGGGCAAACACTTTTTCACACCACTGTAAATCGTTGCCTATGGAAATTTTCAGGTACCATAGCTTGGTTCCGTTCCGCAGGCGGATACAATTTTAAAGTGCAACATGTTTGGTATCTATTTACTCAGTGCAACATCATCTTTTCCAAACATCTTTTTTGTGCAATAAAAATTTATTTTTTCCAAACAATTTGCGTTTGATAAACCGCCACGCAAATTTAATTGGACATAAAAATATGCAACACCCGCCATTTTATTCCCTAGGGCTTCTGTTTAACCGCTTCCCGACCAGCGCACGCCAATATACGTCGGCAGAATGGCACTGGTGGGCAAAAGGGTGTACAGGTACATCCCCTTTAAGTAGCGGCACTGCACGCCACATTCTACGTGACCACGGGTCCCACAGACACGATGTCTGCCGGGTGCCCGCGATCGTGTCACGGAGAGGTAGGACGGGGAGATGCCTATGTTAACAAAGCATTTCCCCGTTCTGCCTAGTGACATGACAGAGATCACTGCTCTCTGTCATCGAGAGCAGTGATCGCTGTCATGTGTGTTGAAGCCCAACCCCCCACAGTTAGAATCACTCCCTAGGACACACTTAACCCCTTCTTCGCCCCCTAGTGGTTAACCCCTTCCCTGCCAGTGTCATTTACACAGTAATCAGTGCATTTTTATAGCACTGATCGGTGTATAAATGACAATGGTCCCAAAATAGTGTCAAAAATGTCCTAAGTGTCCGCCATAATGTCGCAGTCACGATAAAAATCGCAGATCGCCGCCATTACTAATAAAAAAAATTAATAATAAAAATGCCATAAAACTATCCCCTATTTTGTAGACACTATACATTTTGCGCAAACCGATCAATATACGCTTATTGCGATTTTTTTTAATGATTTTTTTAATGATTTTTATTTAATTCTTTATGTAGAAGAATACGTATCGGCCTAAACTGAGGAAAACAATAGTTTTTTATATATTTTTGGGGGGATATTTATTATAGCAAAAAGTAAAAAATATTGTGTTTTTTTCAAAATTGTCGCTCTTTTTTTGTATATAGCGAAAAAAAAAAAAAACGCAGAGGTGATCAAATACCACCAAAAGAAAGCTCTATTTGTGGGGACATTATATATAGAGCTTTCTTTTGGTGGTATTTGAAATAGAGCTTTCTTTTGGTGGTATTTGATCACCTCTGCGTTTTCTTTTTTTTTTTGCGCTATATACAAAAAAAGAGCGACAATTTTGAAAAAAACACAATATTTTTTACTTTTTGCTATAATAAATATCCCCCAAAAAATATATAAAAAAACAATTGTTTTCCTCAGTTTAGGACGTCAATTTTGTTTGGGCACAACGTCGCACAACCGCGCAATTGTCAGTTAAAGCGACGCAGTGCCGAATCGCAAAAAGTGCTCTGGTCGGGAAGGGGGTAAATCCTGAAGTGGTTAAAAAATATATAATGTTGGGGGGGGGGGGGTTAATTTGTTTTTTCGAACATGTTTTTTACATGTAGGAGAGGAATGTCAGAATTGGACGGGAAGTGGTTAAAAAATGGCAGTTATTTATGATACTCAGTGTTCTAGCAAACGAAATGTGATTCACGTGGGGCTTACACCTGCTCTAAGGGTTTACACCTTGCGTTCTTTGTATTTGTAATATAAACCACATTGACGCAAAGCGGTTCCAGAGAGCAGCTGCCATGCCAGGTGAGGAAGGTGACTGCAGACTGGAGGGGCGGCCCCGCTGTTTAGCCCATTGCTGCTTCTCCGTCATTATTTAATATTGCAGCGAATCATGTCGGATATTGAACCCTGAATGTGTTCACCCAGCTGGATTAATTAATGTCTGCTGGTCATTGACCCCGAGCTGTGATTATGGACATCTCCGGCCACAAGACGGATGGGCCTTTCACAAACACACAGCTTTTTTTTTGCTGTGGGTGGTATTGGCGCATCCCCGATGGGAGGACATGGATGGAACAAGCAAGGCTGGGTGGGGGGGGACAGTGTAGGTGTCAGCGTTAATGCAATTTACATACGAAAAGGGGATTATACAGCTAATGATGCATCCAACAGCTCCCAGCGTTGCATATTACAAGGACTAGACAAACAGTTTTGTATTATAAATCAAAGCTAAGGCTTAAAAAAAATTGAATAATGGTGACTGTCTTGGTAATGAGACGGGAAAACAGGGGGAGACCTTACGGCACCAACATTTTTTAGGTAAAAGTCGTGCTTTAGCCAAACCACTCAATACGTCACATGTTACATAGTTACATAGTTAGCTAGGCCGAAAAAAGACACACGTCCATCCAGTTCAACCATAAAAATAAAAGAAATAATAAATAAAAATAAAATATATATCGTACAATCCAATAAACCCCATATTATACCCACAGTTGATCCAGAGGAAGGCAAAAAAAAACCCAAAAGAGCATGCTCCAATCTGCTACAGCAGGGGAAAAAAAATCCCTTCCTGATCCCCCTAGAGGCAATCGGATTTTCTCCGGATCAACTTTACCTATAAATGTCAGTACCCAGTTATATTATGTACATTTAGGAAAGTACCCAGGCCTTTGTTAAAGCAATCTACTGAGTTAGCCAGAACCACCTCTGGAGGGAGTCTATTCCATATTTTGACAGCTCTTACTGTGAAGAAACCTTTCCGTATTTGGAGATGAAATCTCTTTTCCTCTAGACGTAAAGAGTGCCCCCTTGTCCTCTGTGTTGACCGTAAAGTGAATAACTCAACACCAAGTTCACTATATGGACCCCTTATATATTTATACATGTTGATCATATCCCCCTTATTCTCCTCTTCTCAAGGGTGAATACATTCAGTTCCTCTAATCTTTCCTCATAGCTGAGCTCCTCCATGCCTCTTATCAGTTTGGTTGCCCTTCTCTGCACTTTCTCCAGTTCCCCGATATCCTTTTTGAGAACTGGTGCCCAAAACTGAACTGCATATTCCAGATGAGGTCTTACTAATGATTTGAACAGGGGGGCAAAATGATATCTCTCTCTCTGCAGTCCATACCTCTCTTATACAAGAAAGGACTTTGCTCGCTTTGGAAACCGCAGCTTGACATTGCATGTTATTATTGAGCTTATGATCTACCAAAACCCCCAGATCCTTCTCCACAATTAAACAGTACGTTGGTCGTTCAGAGCCAACCACAAGTGTAAAAAAATAATGTCCCCCCACACCCCGTGACCCCTAACCTGACCCCTAGGCTAATCCTTGCATTTAAAGTAGATGTAAATCTTAATTGAAGTACATTTCATTTGCTAAAGCTCTACACATCATTAAATATTGGCATTTTTAACAGTTTTTATCTTATTTTTCATCCATTGTTGCATCTCAGCATTGCAAATCTACTGCAGCCTCTTCCCAGGTGCTTCCCGTCTGAATGAATGAATGATTTGTATAGCGCTACAATGCGAACTGAATCGCCTCAAGGTGCTGTATTCGTGCTTTGTTGTCAAGCTTCTTAGAAGAGGTAGGTCTTGAGTTTTTTCCTGAAGGCCTGATGGTTTTCTTCCATGCGGATGTAGGTCGGTAGAGCGTTTCATAGCCGTGGTCTTCGGACAGCGAATCTCCATCCCCCCTTTGATTTGTAGTGGGATTTGGGAATAAGGAGGAGGTTTTGGTTAGACGATTGAAGACTGCGATTGGGTGTGTAGTTTTTTATTTTCTCGAGAAGGTATTGGGGGGCGTTTCCATGGGTGCATTTGTGGGTGAGGCAGAGGGTCTTGAATGTGAACCGGTTCTTTACGGTTAGCCAATGTAGGCTCCTCAGGGAAGAGGAGATGGATTCCCAGGTTTTTTTCCTGTTATCAGCCTTGCCGCCGAGTTTTGGATAAGTTGTAAGCGCGCAAGTTGATATTGGGGTAATCCTATGTAAAGGGAGTTTGCGTAGTCAAGTCGTGAATTAATGATTGTTCCAACTACCACTGCTTTGTCCTCCTTTGGAATGAAGGGGATGAGTCTGCGTAGCAGGCGGAGCAGATGGTGAGAACCACTGACTACTGCTCCTATTTGTGCATCCATTGACATTTCTGAGTCAAAAATGACTCCGAGACTCTTGGCCTTGGTCCTTGGGGAGATGGTCTGTCCAAAGATGGTGGGTGGTGTCCAAGGGATCTTGGCTCAGGAGTTTTGGTTTGCATGTAGAATAAGAAATTCTGTTTTCGATTCGTTGAGTTTGAGGGAGCTAGTGGTCATCCAGTCGTCTATCAGGGTGAGGCATTTTTCTAATTGCTGATGATGGTCTTTTTGTCCGGTGATACAAAAATCTATTTGCTTTCCATCAATGGCTGCATGGCATTTCTTAGGGTGGGCCTCCTGATGGTGATATCAGTGGTCCACGCCTCTGTAATATGCATTGACTACTTCTTCTTGATAGAAGGAGAAAGCAATGTGCTCTTATTCCTTCATAATCAGATCAGTGGTTGGGCATAGGTCTTTAACCCACACATAGAGAAAAATGGGGTCATGGACTGGTTGACTTGTCCATAGACTGAAGAGTGTGTCACTTGCGCATAGACTGTCTGCTATGTGACTTGCTAGTAGACCATGGCCTGTGTGACATGCATATACTCTCAGGCCTGTTTGACTTTCCCATTGAGCCAGGCCTGTGTGACTTGTCCTTTAGACCTAGGCCTATGGAACTTGCTCTAAGACCAAGACCTGTGTGACTTGTCCTATAGACCTAGGCCTATGGAACTTGCTCTAAGACCAAGACCTGTGTGACTTGTCCTACAGACCTAGGCCTATGGAACTTGCTCTAAGACCAAGACCTGTGTGACTTGTCTTATAGACCTAGGCCTATGGAACTTGCTCTAAGACCAAGACCTCTGTATCTTGTCCTTTAGACCTAGGCCTATGGAACTTGCTCTAACACCAAGGCCTGTGTGACTTGTCCTATAGACCTAGGCATATGGAACTTGCTCTAAGACCAAGACCTGTGTGACTTGTCCTTTAGACCTAGGCCTATAAAACTTGCTCTGAGACCAAGTCCTGTGTGACTTGCCCACTGACCCAGACCTGTGTGACTTGTCCTATAGACCTAGGCCTATGGAACATGCTCAAAGACCAAGGCCTGTGTGACTTGTCCATTGACCGAGCCCTATGTTACTTTTCTATGCATCCAGGCCAGAGTGACTTGCTTATAGACTCAAGTCTATGTGGTCGGCACATAGGGACCCAGCCCTATGTTTATTTAAATGGACACAAAACTCTGTGGCTTGCCCATCGACCCAGACCTGTGTGTCATGTCCATAGACCCAGGCCTTTTTGACTTGCCCATTGACCTAGCCCTATGTTACTTGTCTATAGACTCAGACATGGATAGCTTGTCCATACTCCCATGCCTGTGTGACTTGCCAATAGACTCAGGCCTGTGTGACTTGTCCATAAATCCAGGCCTGTGTGACATGTCCATAGACCAAGGCCTGTGTGACTAATGTCCATAGATTTAGACCTCCCATGGATCAAAGTCTTGTTTAAAGACCCAAGCCCAAGTGGTTAGCACATATAGATCCAGCCCTATGCAGCTTGGTTATATAGACACAAAACCCTGTGACTTGATCATAGACCCATACCTGTGTGACCTGTTCATAGACCCAGACCTGTGTGATATGTCCATAGACTTAGGCCTGTGTGACTTTCCCATAAACCAAGGTCTTTGTGACTTACCTATGGGTCCAGGCCTATGTGGCTTTTCTATAGACTCAGGAATGGGTGATTTGCCCATGAACTTATACCTGTTTCATTTGCCCATAGACCCACGCCTCAGTGACACATTCATAGACCCAGATCTCCATGAATTACCCTTAGACCCAGACCTCCATGACTTGCTCAAAGACCCAGACCTCCTTGACTTGCCCATAGAGCTAGACCTCCATGACTTGCCCATAGATCCACACCTCTTGTGCCCGGAGCATGCCACAATGCTGAACATTTTCTGATAAAGAACACTTTTGGCTTCATAATGAACTGTTATTGACCCAAGCCTGTGTGAGATGTCCATTGACCTAGGTCTCTGTGATTTGCCCATGAACGTATGCATGTTTGACTTGCCCATAGACCCACGCCTCTGTGACATGTGCATAGACCCAGACCTCTATGACTTGCCCAATACACCCAGACCTCCTTGACTTGCCCATAGAGCTAGACCTCCATGACTTACCCATGGACCCACACCTCTGTGACTTGCCCAAAGGCCAAAAACCTCCTTGACTTGCCCATAGACCTAGACCTCCATGACTTGTCCATGGACCCATGCCTCTGTGACTTGTTCACAGACACAGTCCTCCATGGTTTGCCAAATGACCCAGATCTCCTTGAGTTGCCCATAGACCTAGACCTCCATGACTTGCCCATAGACCTAGATCTCCATGACTTGCCTATACAGTATACAAAAACATATTTGGGAAGCACTCACCAATGCGTTTAAATTCAAGATGGTGCTGCCACAAGACCAACAAGCAATAGCGAACATATTACAGCGCACACATTCAAGAATGACGTTTCCTGCAGGGCTAGTTAAAAACACCTGAACATATTCAAAAAATACGGGGTTTGGTCACACTATATGGTTATATAGTGCTAAGCCCACTTACTGCGACAAAGTACCCCGAATTAGTGGGTCCTACCCTAGTAATAGAATGAAAGATCCTGCGTCTCAACCATGGGAGCCAAACTCCTCTATGTGGGAGAACTGAAAGGATTCCTCCTATACACTGGTGGCCACTAAATAAGAGGTAATGAAGAGGGGGAGGGGTGCTCTAACCCAACAAAAAACCTGGTCAGGGTTTATTACAACATACAAAAACATATTTGGGAAGCACTCACCAATGCGTTTAAATTCAAGATGGTGCTGCCATAAGACCAATAGCGTCATTCTTGAATGTGTGCGCTGTAATATGTTCGCTATTGCTTGTTGGTCTTATGGGTTGTAATAAACCCTGACCAGGTTTTTTTTGGGTTAGAGCACCCCTCCCCCTCTTCATTACCTCTTATTTAGTGGCCACCAGTGTATAGGAGGAATCCTTTCAGTTCTCCCACATAGAGGAGTTTGGCTCCCATGGTTGAGACGCAGGATCTTTCATTCTATTACTAGGGTAGGACCCACTAATTCGGGGTACTTTGTCGCAGTAAGTGGGCTTAGCACTATATAACCATATAGTGTGACCAAACCCCCGTATTTTTTGAATATGTTCAGGTGTTTTTAACTAGCCCTGCAGGAAACGTCATTCTTGAATGTGTGCGCTGTAATATGTTCGCTATTGCCTATACAGTAGACCCACACCTCTGTGACTTGCCCATAGACCCAGACTTCCTTTACCTGCCCATAGACCCAGATCTCCATGACTTGCCCATAGTCCTAGACCTCCATGACTTGCCCATAGACCCACACCTCTGTGACATGCCCATAGACCCACACCTCTGTGACATGCCCATAGACCCACACCTCTGTGACATGCCCATAGACCCAGACCTCCTTGACTTGCCCATAGACCTAGAACTCCATAGCTTACCCATAGACTCACACCTCTGTGACATGCTCATAGACCCAGACCTCCTTGACTTGTCCATAGACCTAGACCTCCATGACTTGCCCATAGACCCATGCCTCTGTGACTTGTTCATAGACCCAGACCTATATGACTTACCCATAGACCCAGGTTCCTTGACTTGCCCATAGACCTAGACCTCCATGACTTGCCCATAGCCCTAGACCTCCATGACTTGCCCAAAGACCCATGCCTCTGTGACTTGTTCATAGACCCAGACCTCCATGACTTGCCCATAGACCTAGACCTCCATGACTTGCCTATACAGTAGACCCACACCTCTGTGACTTGCCCATAGACCCAGACTTCCTTTACCTGCCCATAGACCCAGATCTCCTTGACTTGCCCATAGTGCTAGACCTCAATGACTTGCCCATAGACCCACACCTCTGTGACATGCCCATAGACCCAGACCTCCTTGACTTGCCCATAGACCCAGACCTCCTTGACTTGCCCATAGACCTAGAACTCCATGGCTTACCCATAGACTCACACCTCTGTGACATGCTCATAGACCCAGACCTCCTTGACTTGTCCATAGACCTAGACCTCCATGACTTGCCCATAGACCCATGCCTCTGTGACTTGTTCATAGACCCAGACCTATATGACTTGCCCATAGACCCAGGTTCCTTGACTTGCCCATAGACCTAGACCTCCATGACTTGCCCATAGCCCTAGACCTCAATGACTTGCCCAAAGACCCATGCCTCTGTGACTTGTTCATAGACCCAGACCTCCATCACTTGCCCATGGACCCAGACCTCCATGACTTCCCCATATACTGTACCTAGACCTCCATGACTTGCCCATAGACCCAGACTTCCTTTACCTGCCCATAGACCCAGATCTCCTTGACTTGCCCATAGTGCTAGACCTCCATGACTTGCCCATAGACCCACACCTCTGTGACATGCCCATAGACCCAGACTTCCTTGACTTGCCCATAGACCTAGAACTCCATGGCTTACCCATAGACTCGAACCTCTGTGACATGCCCATAGACCCAGACCTCCTTGACTTGCCCATAGACCTAGAACTCCATGGCTTACCCATAAACTCACACCTCTGTGACATGCTCATAGACCCAGACCTCCTTGACTTGTCCATAGACCTAGACCTCCATGACTTGCCCATAGACCCATGCCTCTGTGACTTGTTCATAGACCCAGACCTATATGACTTGCCCCTAGACCCAGGTTTCTTGACTTGCCCATAGACCTAGACCTCCATGACTTGCCCAAAGACCCATGCCTCTGTGACTTGTTCATAGACCCAGACCTCCATGACTTGCCCATGGACCCAGACCTCCATGACTTTCCCATATACTGTACCTAGACCTCCATGACTTGCCCATAGACCCAGACCTCCATGACTTGCCTAAAGAACCACGCCTCTGTGGCTTGTTCATAGACCTGGACCTCCATGACTTGCCCATGCTTGTGCGACTTGCTCCTACAAACCAAGCTCTGCACATAATCATAGAACATATATAAAAAAAAAATTCTACTTTTTTTTTGTAGCACCTTGTGCCCTGAGCATGCCACGCGACTCGGTAACAAGCACGATGCTGAGAAATTTCCGATAATAAAGAACACTTTTGGCTTCATAATGCGCCGTTATTGACAAAGTCTCCGGGCGATGCAGTTCCTAAATGCAGAGCAGTTTGTAAGAATTTTAATCTCATATTTTCAGTTATTACTGTACGCTACTAATTAGCTCATAAATTACGTTGTTAATATTCACTCTGTACAAATAAGTGTTTGTGCTGGAAATTGTGTCTTGTTACGATCGCAATGGGACCTATTCACCGGCAGTGTCAAGGACCTCATTCATAAGCAAAAGTCTCCAGTTTCCCAACTTTGCCTGGAATACGAATATTGCACCCTACAGGATTTGACATATGGAAAAAATACGGGCTCATTTAAATATGCCAAGCCCCCGCTGCCTATAGGACATCACAAGACATTCCTTTTTTTGTGTGTGCCATTAATATCTTCTTCCAGATTTATATATATTTTTTTTTTCCTGTGCACGTTTATTTTCGAAGACAAAACATATTCCTAGTACCAACAAGGGGGTTCCTCATACAATTAAAGTATATCTGTAGAAAAAAAAATTGAAATCACCAAAATAATATCTTGTAGTATGGTATTGGTTTGGGCAAGATAGACCTCTGAGGTCATGTGACGTTCTACGACCACGTTACTGTCCACCATGGACCTGGTCAGTAGGAAGGGAGATCCTACACAGCGCATCACCTTCTACATTGGAGGCCAACAAAGAGTCAACCGGGATCTACCACCACAAAGAGGAGCATGTGACGGGTAGATTGTGACCATCCCTGCCGTGCCACCAACTACCAGGCCTGCCATGTCACTTCCAAGACCTCACATCAGAGTGGCAAGGGAAGTCCCTGATACGTCATATGACACGGCCGAGGAGAGACCTGGGGGCACATCCTTCACTCTGCTTGGTGCCACTTCATCTGAGGTCTGGTGAGTCAATTTTTCAGAGGGAAGGGGGTAGATGTTTGTATTGGAAGAGCTGTATTTTTGCTTGTAATGGAGGGAAGTGTTTGTTAGTTACTCCTGACCTCTGCATTGTGTTACTTACTACTGACACTTGCAATGTGTGTTTAATACTACTGACCCCCACACTCTGCATTACTTACTAATGACCCCCACACTCTGCATTACTTACTTCTGACCCCTGAACTCTGCATTACTTACTAATGACCCCCGCACTCTGCATTACTTACTAATGACCCCCACACTCTGCATTACTTACTAATGACCCCCACACTCTGCATTACTTACTAATGACCCCCACACTCTGCATTACTTACTTCTGACCCCTGAACTCTGCATTACTTCCTACAGACCCCCGCACTCTGCATTACTTACTACAGACCCCCCGCACTCTGCATTACTTACTACAGACCCCCGCACTCTGCATTACTTCCTACGGACCCCCCGCACTCTGCATTACTTCCTACAGACCCCCCCCGCACTCTGCATTACTTACTACAGACCCCCCGCACTCTGCATTACTTCCTACAGACCCCCCGCACTCTGCATTACTTACTACAGACCCCCGCACTCTGCATTACTTCCTACAGACCCCCCGCACTCTGCATTACTTCCTACAGACCCCCCGCACTCTGCATTACTTACTACAGACCCCCCGCACTCTGCATTACTTACTACAGACCCCCGCACTCTGCATTACTTACTACAGACCCCCGCACTCTGCATTACTTCCTACAGACCCCCCGCACTCTGCATTACTTACTACAGACCCCGCACTCTGCATTACTTACTACAGACCCCCCGCACTCTGCATTACTTCCTACAGACCCCCCCCACACTCTGCATTACTTACTACAGACCCCGCACTCTGCATTACTTCCTACAGACCCCCCGCACTCTGAATTACTTACTACAGACCCTCCGCACTCTGCATTACTTACTACAGACCCCCCCACACACTGCATTACTTACTACAGACCCCCCGCACTCTGCATTACTTCCTACAGACCCCCCGCACTCTGCATTACTTACTACAGACCCCCCGCACTCTGCATTACTTACTACAGACCCCCGCACTCTGCATTACTTACTACAGACCCCCCGCACTCTGCATTACTTCCTACAGACCCCCCCACACTCTGCATTACCTACTACAGACCCCCCCACACTCTGCATTACTTCTTACAGACCCCCCACACTCTGAATGACTTCCTACAGACCCCCCGCACTCTGCATTACTTCCTACAGACCCCCCGCACTCTGCATTACTTCCTACAGACCCCCCGCACTCTGCATTACTTACTACAGACCCCCCGCACTCTGCATTACTTACTACAGACCCCCCGCACTCTGCATTACTTACTACAGACCCCCTGCACTCTGCATTACTTACTACAGACCCCCCCCCCCCCCCGCACTCTGCATTACTTCCTACAGACCCCCCGCACTCTGCATTACTTACTACTGACCCCCACACTCTGCATTACTTACTACAGACCCCCCGCACTCTGCATTACTTACTACAGACCCCCCGCACTCTGCATTACTTACTACAGACCCCCCCCGCACTCTGCATTACTTCCTACAGACCCCCCACACTCTGAATGACTTACTACAGACCCCAGCACTCTGCATTACTTACTACTGACCCCCAAACTCAGCATTACTTACTACAGACCATCTGAACTTTGCATTACTTACTACAGACCCTTGCATTCTGCATTACTTACTACTGACACCCACATGCTGCATTACTTACTACTACCCCCCTGCACTCTGCATTACTTACTACTGACCCCCACACTCTGAATTACTTACTACAGACACCCACACTCTGCATTACTTACTACAGACACCCACACTCTGCATTACTTACTACTGACCTCTGCACTCTACATTACTTACTACTGACCCCCGCACTCTGCATTAGTTACTACTGACCCCCAAACTCTGCATTACTTACTACAGACACCCACACTCTGCATTACTTACTACAGACACCCACACTCTGCATTACTAACTACTGACCCCGGCACTCTGCACTACTTACTGCTAAACCAATGATCTCTGCATTGGTAGTCCTGACCTCTGCAATGTGTTACTTACTACTGACACCAGTAATATGTGTTTAGTGCTACTGACCCCAGCAATCTGTGTTAATACTGACCTCTAAACCCTGCATTACTTACCTACGACCTCTCCTGCACTCTGCATTACATACTACAGACCTCTGAACACTTCATTACTTACTACTGACCCGTGTTAATTTTGTCTGCAAAATTAACACTATTTTAGTTGACTAAAAAATTACTAGAACTAAAACAATTCAGATGACTAAAATACAACTTAAAACTAAAATGGCATTTTAGTCAAAAGACTATGACTAAAATTAAATTGAAAATTTGATGTCAAAATTAACACTGCTGCTGACCCCTGCACTCTTACTGCTGATCTTTGTACTCTGGGTTACCGTATTTATCGGCGTATAACACGCACCGGCGTATAACACGCACCCCAAGTTTAGGAGGGCATTTTAAGGAAAAAAAGTTTTAGGAGGGAAGTTTAGGGAAAAAAACACTTACATTTAAGCGTCATTTGCAGCTTGTCAGCATCATTTGCAGCTTGTCAGCATCATTTGCAGCTTTGCCCAGTGTGATGTGCAGCTTGCCCAGTGTGATGTGCAGCTTGCCCAGTGTGATGTGCAGCTTGTCAGCGTCATTTCCATCTTTTGCGCATTTGAAATTGCCGCCTAGAAAGACCGCGCGGCCGAAAAAAAAACGAGCGTCGGCGGAAAAGCCCGAGCCGTCTGTTCGGCTCCTGCTCTCAGTCCCGCCTCCCTGCTGTTTCGGAAGCAAGCGCAGGGAGGTGGGACTGCGAGCAGAGCGGAACAGACAGATCGGTCTTTTTCGGCGGCGCTCGTTTTTTTCCGGCGGCGCTCGTTTTTTTTCGGCGGCGGCCGCTGTTTTTCGGCGCCGTTTTAATTTTTTGGGGTATCGGCGTATAACACGCACCCACGACTTTCCCCCGATTTTAAGGGGGAAAAAGTGCGTGTTATACGCCGATAAATACGGTACTTACTGCTGACCCTTACATGCTGCATTACTGACATCTGGTAAGAGCTGTGTTCTTGATTGTAAGGGCTGGGAGGGGAGTTATTAGTTAGCTGTGACCTATGCAATGTGTTACTTACTACTGACCCCTGCACTGTGTGTTTAGTACTACTGACCTCTGAACTACTTACTACTGACTCCTGCACTGTGTGTTTAGTACTACTGACCTCTGAATTACTTACTACTGACACCTGCACTGTGTTGTTAGTACTACTGACCTCTGAACTCTGAATTACTTACTACTGACTCCTGCACTGTGTGTTTAGTACTACTGACCTCTGAACTCTGAATTACTTACTACTGACCCCTGCACTGTGTGTTTAGTACTACTGACCTCTGAACTCGGAATTACTTACTACTGACCCCTGCACTGTGTTACTTACTCCTAAGCACAATTTTTTTATTTTCTCCTGACCTCTGCACTCTGTTTTACATACTACTTTTATCTTTTAAAGGCAAGCGGTTTAAGTACCTGAATGTGCCCTGGTATCAGCCCCTGTACAGCATGGCTGGAGTCTTAGAGGAAGAAGCAGCACAAGGAACCAATCAGTTCATGTGCTGGCAAGAAGCACACTGATAGGAAGGGAGAGCAGAATGACAGGGAGATGAGCTCATCACTGAGCTGCTTTTCTGTTCACTGTCCAATCACAGGTTGGGGGCGGGAGCTCAGAAGGATGTGGGTTGCATGTAGCGAGCCGCCAGACCGAAGACATCTAGTAGTGCAAAAGAAGTACTGCAGGGGACAGCTTCTGATTAATAGTGAATAATGCAACAAAAGTTGACAAGAAGCACACTGATAGGAGGAGAGAGCAGAGTGACAGAGAGATGTGCTCATCACTGGGCTGCTTTTCTGTTCACTGTCCAATTACAGGCTGAGGGGTGGGAGCTCAGAAGCACGTGAGTTAAATGTAGCAGCCATGAGACCGAAGACATCTAGTGGTGGAAAAGAAGTACTGCATGGGACAGTTTCTAATTAATAGTGAATATTGCCACACAAGTCGACAGGGGACACACTGGTAGGAGGAGAGAGCAGAGAGACAGAGAGATGAGCTCATCACTGTGCTGCTTTTCTGTTCACGGTCCAATCACCTGTGAGTGTGAGAGGAAGAAGCAGCACAAGGAGCCAATCAGTTCATGTGCTGGCAAGAAGCACACTCATAGGAAGAGAGAGCAGAGTGACAGAGAGATGTGCCCATCACTGTGCTGCTTTTCTGTTCACTGTCCAATCACAGACTGGGTGCAGAGCTCCCATGAATGTGGGTTACATGTAGCAGCCATTAGACAGAGGACATCTAATGGTGGAAATGAAGTACTGCATGGGACAGCTTCTGATTAATAGTGAATATTGCAACAAACATTGACAGGCAGCACACTGATAGGAGGACAGAGTAGAGAGACAGGGAGATGAGCTCATCACTGAGCTGCTTTTCTGTTCACTGTCCAATCACTTGTGAGTGTGAGAGGAAGAAGAATCACACTGATAGGAGGGGAGAGGAGATCTAATCACTGTCCAATCACAGGCTGGGGGCGGAGACAAAGGAGGATGTTATGTTGCATATAGCAGCCATCAGACTGAGGACATCTAGTGGTGGAAAAGACGTATTGCAGGGGACAGCTTCGGAATAATAGTGAATATTGTAACAAAAGTTGACAAGGAACTCACTGATAGGAGAGAGCAGAGCTAATCACTGTCCAATCACAGGCTGGGGGCGGAGGCTCAGCGGATGTAGGTCGCATGTAACAGCCATCAGACTGAGGACATCTAGTGGTGGAAAAGAAGTACTGCAGGGGACAGCTTCTGAAAAATAGTGAAGATTGCAACAAATGTTGCTTTTTTATTTTAATCTTTTAATAGGATAACATTTTTTATCTTATATTTTGCAGGAGTTCTGCTTTAAATAAGACAGCACAGGATGGAACAGGAGAACTTTCTGTTGTCCTATGGAGACGCCTTACCCCCCTATAACTCGTACCTCCTTATAATCCATACCCCCTTTTAACATGTACCCCCCATAACCCATACCCCCTATAACCCGTATCCCCCTATAACCCGTACTCCTTATAACCCGTACCCCTGTAATCCATACCCCTATAACCCATACCCCCTATATACCGTACCCCTATATACCGCACCCCCTTATAACCTGTACCCATTATAACCCGTACCCCCTATAACCTGTATCCTCTATAACCCATACTCCCTTATAACCCGTATCCCCTATAACCTGTACCCCTTATAACCTGTACCCCTATAACCCGTACCCCCTATAACCCGTACCCCCTATAACCCATACCCCCTTATAACCTGTATCCCCTATGACCTGTACCCCCTTATAACCTGTACCCCTATAAGCCGTGCCCCCTATAACCTGTATCCCCTATAACCTGTACCCCTTATAAATCATATCCCCTATAACCTGTACCCATTATAACCCGTACCCCCCTATAACCTGTATCCTCTATAACCCGTACCCACTATAACCCATACTCCCTTATAACCCGTACCCCCCTATAACCTGTATCCTCTATAACCCGTACTACTATAACCCATACCCCCTTATAACCTGTACCCCTATAACCCGTACTACTATAACCCATACCCCCGTATAACCTGTATCCCCTATAACCCGTACCCCTATATACCGTACCCCTATATACCGCACCCCCTTATAACCTGTACCCATTATAACCCGTACCCCCCTATAACCTGTATCCTCTATAACCGTACCCCCGATAACCCATACTCCCTTATAACCCGTATCCCCTATAACCTGTACCCCTTATAACCCATACCCCTATAACCCGTACCCCCTATAACCCGTACTACTATAACCCATACCCCCTTATAACCTGTATCCCCTATAACCTGTACCCCCTTATAACCCATACCCCTATAACCCGTGCCCCCTATAACCCGTATCCCCTATAACCTGTACCCCTTATAAACCATATCCCTATAACCTGTACCCCGTTATAACCCGTACCCCTATAACCTGTACCCCCTTATAACCCGTACCCCTATAACCTGTACCCCCTTATAACCAGTACCACTATAACCCATACCCTCTATAACCAGTACCCCCCCCGTAATCTGTACCCCATATAACCTGTACCCCCTTATAACCCATACCCCCTATAACCCCTACCCCCCTATAACCTGTATCCCCTATATACCGTATCCCCTTATAACCCATACCCCCTTATAACCCATACCCCCTATAACCCCTACCCCCCTATAACCCGTACCCCCTATATACCATATCCCCTTATAACCCATTCCTCTATAACCTGTACCCCCTTATAACCTGTATCCCCCTACACACTGCATCAAGTATCGACTTCAGCAAAGTGCCCGGCGGAGGTGCCCTCAGAGATAGGAAATCTGCGAGAAGAAAACATTGGCATGTAATTAAGGCGGCACACATTGCTGCTTTTATCTGTAATTGGACGGTACGAGTCTCTCATTCTAATTTACTCGGCGTCTAAAGTGCGCTAATCAAGACAAGCAGGACGGAGCGGGCCGGCCCAGCTGTCCCACTGACACCAGTTACAGCCTAATTATAACAAGTAAATTAAAGAATGTGACGGAGGAAAGGTTGGCCGTCACTTGGAGCCGTTTAATTCTACGGGAAGAAGTCGAGCTTTTAAATTGTAAAGTGAGGAAATCGATATTATGCCTCATTATATTGGGATCGCTAAAGAGATTAATGAAATTAAGGATTTCGTTTAAAGGGGGAAAAAAAATAAAAAAAATGTGATGGCCGTGTAATGGTGAATCGGGTGAAGTCATACCCGGCGGATTTAACCCCCGGCCGGCCGCGGAGCGTCATTTAAATGCCAAACTCACCCAACTTTGAATTTTCTAGACGCGTGCCATTTGTTTCTTTACGAAAAAAATTTTAATTGCGTTTTTTTCTGGATATTTTTGTTGTTATTCTGTCTCTTACTGGTAAAATAAACCGACCATTAAAATTATAGAGCGATCGTTTCTTTGTCAGTGGGCAAACATACAAAATCAGCAGGGGGTCAAATACTTTTTCCTCTCACTGTATATATAAAAAAAGACAAGGACAGGTGAGCTGATAAGACCAGAGGGGGCTCTCTAATTAGGCAAATTAGGCGGTCGCCTAAGGCCTCACACTCCTAGGGGCCTCACGGCCGCCTAATTCGCCTGATGTGTGTGTTACAGTTGAAGGGAATATCATGCAATTTATACAGTTAATTTCTATTGCTTTAATTATTTTTCCCATTTTGGGCATGAGTGGGGCCTCAAGTCTAAGATTTGCCTAAGGCCTCACAAAGCCTAGAGCCGCCTCTGGATAAGACCATTGGTGTGTGTGTTATGGGAACGCCCCAATGTTTACTTATCAATAGGTGGCGTGGGAAGAATTGTTCCCCAAATATATGAAGTTCTTGTTTAGATGTCTATTCATCAAGCCACACCAACATGTGAGGTTCGTTTCGTTCCGAATTAAAATTCGGACAAATCGTTTTCGAATAGTTTTCCAATTTCCAAAGAGCATAAAATAGAACAGAAAATAAAGGAATAGAACAGAAGGAAAAAAAAAATTCTTCTATTCTATTCCTTTATTTTCTATTCTTTTTAATTATTTTTGGAAATTGGAAAACTATTCAAATTCAAAAACTTTTCGAATTCGAATCGTTTTCAAATTCGAATTTGAAAACTTTTCGAATTCAAATAGTTTTCCAATTTCCAAAGAGCATAAAATAGAATAGAAAATAAAGGAATAGAACAGAAAACAAATCTTCTATTCTATTCCTTTATTTTCTATTTTTTAATTTTTTTGGAATTTGGAAAACTTTTCGAATTCGAAAACTTTTCCAATTCGAAAACTTTTCCAATTTCCAAAGAGCATAAAATAGAATAGAAAATAAAGGAATAGAACAGAAAAAAAATCTTCTATTCTATTCCTTTATTTTCTATTCTATTTAATTATTTTTGGAAATTGGAAAATTATTCGAATTCGAAAACTTTTCCAATTCGAAAACTTTTCCAATTTCCAAAGAGCATAAAATAGAATAGAAAATAAAGGAATAGAACAGAAAAAAATCTTCTATTCTATTCCTTTATTTTCTATTCTATTTAATTATTTTTGGAAATTGATAAACTATTCAAATTTGAAAAACTTTTGGAATTCGAATAGTTTTCAAATTCTAATTCGAAAATTTTTTGGAATTCGAATAGTCTTCCAATGTCCAAAGAGCATAAAATAGAATAGAAAATAAAGGAATAGAACAGAAAAAAAATATTATTTTTTTCTATTCTATTGCTTTTTTCTATTCTATTTATCTATTTAATGCTCTTTGGAAATTGGAAAAGTTTTCGAACTCGAAAGCTTTTCGAATTCGAATCGTTTTCAAATTTCCAAAAAGAATTACATAGAATAGAAAAAAAAGGAATAGAATAGAAAAAAAATAATATTTTTTTTTCCTGTTCTATTCCTTTATTTTCTATTCTATTTAATTCTTTTTAGAAATTCGAAAAACTTTTCCAATTTCCAAAGAGCATAAAATAGAATAGAAAATAAAGGAATAGAACAGGAAAAAAAATATATATTTTTTTTTTTCTATTCTATTCCTTTTTTTTTTTATTCTATGTAATTCTTTTTGGAATTTTGAAAACGATTCGAATTGGAAACGTTTTGGAGCTCCAATTTCCAAAGAGCATAAAATAGAATCAATTTTTTTTTTCTTATTCTATTCCTTTATTCTCTATTCTATTTGACCATTTTTGGAAATTGGAAAACTATTCCAATTTGAAAACTAGTCGAATTCTAAAAGTTTTCCAATTCGAAAAGTTTTCCAATTTGAAAAGAGCATAAAATAGAATGGAAAATAAAGGAATAGAACAGGAAAAAAAAAATATTATTTTTTTCTATTCTATTCTTTTTTTTTTCTATTCTATTTAATTCTTTTTGGAAATTGGAAAACTATTCGAATTCGAAAACGATTCGAATTCGAAAACTTTTTAAAATTGAATAGTTTTCCAAATTCTAAAGAGCATAAAATAGAATAGAAAATAAAGAAATAGAATAGAAAATAAAATTCTATTCTATTCCTTTATTTTCTATTCTATTTAATTGTTTTTGGAAATTGGAAAACTATTGGAATTCAAAAACTATTGGAATTGGAAAACTTTTCGAATTTGAAAACTATTCAAAATTGATTCGAAAACTTTTCGAATTCGAAAACTATTCAAAATTGAATCGAAAACTTTTCGAATTCAAAAACTTTTCGAATTCGAGAACTATTCAAAATTGATTCAAAAACATTTTGAATCGATTCAAAAACGACTAAACAAAACGAATCTCGAAAATGAATTAAGAGAATTAAACAAATTTAACTAAACTAATTTATGTAAATAATGAATTGAAACAAAACGAATTCCGTTCCATTCGTTTGGATGCGGCATTCGTTATTTCAGATAATTCGTAACATCGGAGAAATTCGTATTCGTTATGTTCGCTAACAGACAAATTTGAAAGGAAATTCCAATACCTATAATGTAATAGTTAGTTCTTATTTCGAATTTTCAGATTTTCGTTCTTATTTTTGGACTTTCGAATTGACCAATTTTCGAATTTACAAATTTACAAAATGACGAATTTTCAAATTTATGAAATTACGAATTTACGGATTTTTGAATTTACCAAGTTATCAATTTACGAATTAACGAAAACATAAATTTACAAAATTAAGATTTTTGAATTTACAATTTTTTTTCATTTTTGAGTTTACGAAAATTACGAACTTTCGAAGTTACGAAATTACGAATTTACAAACTTCAGAATTTTCAAATTTCCGAATTCTCAAATTTACCAAGTTACCAATTTACAAATTTACAAAAAATATAAATTTACAAAATTAAGATTTTTTGAATTCACAAATTTTTGAATTTTAGAATTTACGAATTTACGAATTTACGAATTGCGATCATAACAAATGATCGCAATTCGCAAAAAAAAAAAAAAATGTAAGAATTTTTTCGGCAGTGCACATGTCTTGTTTTTTTCTCTTTGGGATAAAGGTATTAGAGTGGGGGAAGGCGCTCTAATACAGGAGGTGTGTTACTGGCTAGATCACCAGGTGAAAACAGAGGGGGTAAAAAATGGCTAAAAGAAAACGAATGCAGCCACCACATCTACTGATTGGTAACCTGCAATATACAGTATGACATTTTTCGGTTTTGGGTTTAAGTTCCCCTTTAAGAGATGGCACTCAGTAATTTGGATCCGGTTTGATTCACTTCTGGTTAGTTGGCTTTGCCAGGGGCCACGTCATGCTCCAGCCGTCGAGGATGATCCTCAATTAAATTGTAGGCGCCGTCATTCCCGTCAGTCCAGGAAACCGAGGAGCGCGCAGGTGTCTGCCGCGACCTTCCCCTCTAATAGGGAAGAAGGAGATTTAATATATCGCCATTATTGATCCGCTCCCCCCCCCCATCTTCATTTTGCTGCGTTCTCTCCCAATCCATACGGTGATGATGATTCGGCCGCGTCTGCCGCCCCGGCGTTTAACGAGCGGACATTATAGAAGTGCATATGTAGTAGAAGCAGTTAATGATCGCCGGTGAGACAATTCCAACGTCCACCCATCATTCACTCCCTGCAAAAAATGTAATTGCCGGCTAAAAAGTTGTCAAGCCAAGCATTTCAGTCTTATTAGGAGCTCTGCAGAATCGGGGGGGCGCCCGCAGGAATGTGACAGCCGGGTGCTGTGCCGCGCGTCATCTCCATGACAGCCGCCCTGATGATGGCGCAACGGACGCGATTAGTTTGCCCTTGAGCACATCTGCAGCCCAGGAGCCGGTCGTCCTCCCACTTATGATTTCAGTGATTTAAAGAGCAGCAGCAGGTGATGAGCAGAATCGATCCGTGGAGCGCTGATGGCGACTCCGAAAATGTGGATCGTTCCCCCCGCCCTAAATACGAAAGAGTCCGGGGGAATTTACCTTTATCTGTCCGGCGAGGGATCACTAAGGGACCCCTTTCACATTTAACTGTTCCTTTGTGCTGCGTTATTTCAGAGAGAGAATTTACACTATAATGCTGCGTACGCGCGATCGGAAATGCCGCCAGCAAAAAGACTGGTCGGAAAATGCGACCGTGTGCAGGCTCCATCGGACTTTTGCTGGCGGCATTTCCGCCAGCAAAAGTTTGAGAGCGGGTTCTCTTATTTTTCGGTTGGAAAAAGTTCAGATCGGAAATTCCGATCGTCTGTACCAATTCTGACGCGCAAAATTCCTACGCATGCTCGGAAGCATTGAACTTAATTTTCTTGGCTCGTTGTGGTGTCGTACGTCACCGCGTTCTTGGCGGTCGAAAGTTCAGAGAACTTTTGTGTGACCGTGTGTATGCAAGCCAAACTTGAGCGGAATTCCGTCAGAAAAAACATCCAAGTTTTTTCAAGTCCATCAGTGTCCATCAGTGTCTATGAATGCCCATTAGTGCCCATCAGTGTCTATGAATGCCCATTAGTGCCCATCAGTGTCTATCAGTGTCTATGAATGCCCATTAGTGCCCACCCGTGTCTATCAGTGTCTATGAATGCCCATTAGTGCCCATCAGTGTCTATCAGTGTCTATGAATGCCCATTGGTGCCTATCAGTGTCTATGAATGCCCATTAGTGTCCATCAGTGTCTATCAGTGTCTATCAGTGCTGCATATAAGTGCCCATCAGTGTCCATCAGTGCCCAATAATGCCCATCAGTGCCCATCAGCGTCTATCAGTGTCTATGAATGCCCATTAGTGCCCATCAGTGTCCATCAGTGTCTATGAATGCCCATTAGTGTCCATCAGTGTCTATGAATGCCCATTAGTGCCCATCAGTGTCTATGAATGCCCAATAGTGTCCATCAGTGTCTATCAGTGTCAATGAATGCCCATTAGTGCCCATCAGTGTCTATCAGTGTCTATGAATGCCCATTAGTGCCCATCAGTGTCTATCAGTGTTCATGAATGCCCATTAGTGCCCATCAGTGTCCATCAGTGTCTATGAATGCCCATTAGTGTCCATCAGTGTCTATCAGTGTCTATGAATGCCCATTAGTGCTCATCAGTGTCCATCAGTGTCTATGAATGCCCATTAGTGCCCATCAGTGTCTATCAGTGTCCATCAGTGCTGCATATAAGTGCCCATCAGTGTCTATGAATGCCCATTAGTGCCCATCAGTGCCCATCAGTGTCTATCAGTGTCTATGAATGCCCATTAGTGCCCATCAGTGTCTATCAGTGTCCATCAGTGCTCATCGGTGCTGCATATAAGAGCCCATCAGTGCCGCCTCATCAGTGCACATCAGTGAAGGAGAAAATGTACTCATTTGCAAAATTTTATAACAGAAACGAAAAAAAGTTTTTTTTTCAAATTTTTCAGTCTTTTTTTGTTGGTTTAGCAAAAAAAAAATAAAAAATCCAGTGGTGATTAAGTACCACCAAAAGAAAGCTCTATTTGTCTCAAAAAAAGATATAAATTTCATATGGGTACAGTGTTACATGACGGCGCAATTGTCATTCAAAGTGCGACAGCACTGAAACTGAAAATTGGCCTGGGCAGGAAGGGGGTAAAAGTGCCCGGTAGGCAAGTGGTTAAACAGCGTGTGTTTGGTATCACTTTAATGGCACTCCAAATGCGGTTAACGGACGCACGTTTTGCCCCTGCATATAATTGTGAAGTGGATGGAAAATGATAAATGGTTTTCAACATTTTTAACAAAATCTGAAAAGTGTGGGGGGGGGGGCATTTGTATGGCGCCCCCTGTACTCTGATACCCCTAACTGAAATCTAGTGGAACCAATTGCCTTCAAAAGTCACTTTATTAGTAAATAGAGTCCACCTGTGTGTAATTTAATCTCAGTATAAATACAGCTGTTCTGTGAAGCCCTCATAGGTTTGTTAGAGAACCTTAGTGAACAAACAGCATCACGAAGGCCAAGGAACACACCAGAAGGGTCAGCCAAGGAACACACCAGAAGGGTCAGGGATAAAGTTGTGGAGAAGTATAAAGCAGGGTTAAGTTATAAAAAATATCCCAAGCTTTGAACATCTCATGGAGCTCTGTTCAATCCATCATCTGAAAATGGAAAGAGTATGGCACAACTGCAAACCTACCAAGACATGGCCGTCCACCTAAACTGACCGGCCGGGCAAGGAGAGCATTCATCAGAGAAGCAGCCAAGAGGTCCATGGGAACTCTGGAGGAGCTGCAGAGATCCACAGCTCAGGTGGGAGAATCTGTCCACAGGACAACTATTAGTCGTGTTCTCCACAAATCTGCCCTTTATGGAAGAGTGACAAGAAGAAAGACATTGGAGAAAGAAAGTCATAAGAAGTCCTGTTTGCAGTTTGTGAGAAGCCATGTGGGGGAGAGGAGCAAACATGTGGAAGAAGGTGATCTGGTCAGATGAGACCAAAATGAACTTTTTGGCCTAAAAGCAAAACGTTATGTGTGGGGAAAACTAACACTACACATCCCCCTGAACACACCATCCCCACTGTGAAACATGGTGGTGGCAGCATCATGTGGTGGGGATGCTTTTCTTCAGCAGGGACAGGGAAGCTGGTCAGAGTTGATGGGAAGATGGATGGAGCCAAATACAGGGCAATCTTAGAAGAAAACCTGTTATGCCGCATACACGCGGTCGGACATTCCGACAGAAAAATCAGATGGGAGCTTTTCATTGTATATTCCAACCGTGTGTATGCCCCATCTGACTTTTTCCATCGAAAATTCAGACTTAGATAGAGAACATGTTCTAAATTTTTCCGACTGAAAAAATTTTGAGCGGAAAACCGCTCGTCTGTATGCTGTTCCGACGCACCAAAAATCACGCATGCTCTGAAGCAAGTACGAGACGGCAGCTATTGGCTACTGGCTATTGAACTTCCCGTTTTCTAGTCCTGTCGTACGTGTTGTACATCACCGCATTGGTCGGAATTTGGTGTGACCGTGTGTATGCAAGGCAGCTTGAGTGGAATTCCGTCCAAAAAACCTTCAGAGTTTATTCCGACGGCAAAACCGGTCGGGTGTACAGGGCATTACAGTCTGCAGAAGACTTGAGACCGGGGCGGAGGTTCACCTTCCAGCAGGACAACGACCAGAAACATACAGCCAGAGCTACAATGGAATGGTTTAGATCAAAGCATATTCATGTGTAATGCCGCGTACACACGGTCGGAATTTCCGATGGAAACAGTCCGATGGGAGCTTTTCAACAGATTTTCCGACCGTGTGTATGGCCATCGGTCTTTTTCTGTCGGAATTTCCGACGGACTTTGGATTGAGAACCTGTTCGTAATTTTTCAGACGGAAAACCTTTCTATCGGATTTTCCGATCGTGTGTATGCAATTCCGACACGCAAAATTCCGACGCATGCTTGAAAACAATTTGACGCATGCTCGGAAGCATTAAACTTCCCTGTAGAACGTGTTTTATGCCGCTGTGTTACAGACCGTCGGAATTTGGTGTGACCGTGTGTAGGCAAGACAGTTTGATCGAAATTCCGTCGGAATTCCGACGGGAAAACCATCAGAGCTTTTTCCGACGAGAATTCTGACCGTGTGTACGCGGCATTAGAATGGCCCAGTCACAGTCCAGACTAGACATGTGCACAATAGAAAAATTTGTTTATTTTCGTTTCGTTTCTTTCGTTTCCGTTGATTCGTAACGATTCGTAATTTCGTAAGTCGTCGGTGTTCGTATTCGTAACGATTTGTATTTTCGTAAGATATTTTTTCGTTGATTAGTTTTTCCGTTTAATTTTCGTTCATTCGAAATTCGGACGCATTCGTATTTTCGTAGATTTAGTTACATTCGTACTTTCGTTAGATTGATTTATTCGTACTTTCGTAACATTGTTTTCGTAGATTCGTAATCGGAGGATAATTCATAATTGTATGTAATGTGTATGCTATTATTACATTGTAAGAGACACGGAAAATTACGAATCGAAAAAAAAAGTTACGAATGTACCAATTTTTTCGTTCAATCCATTCGAAGCGTGTTAAGCAGCACCATTGTAAGAGACACGGAAAATTACAAATCGAAAAAAAAAAAAAAAAAAAAGTTACGAATGTACCAATTTTTTCGTTCAATCCATTTGAAGCACGTTAAGCAGCGCCATTGTAAGAGACACGGAAAATTACCAATTCAACAAAAAAAAAAAAGTTACGAATGTACGAATTTTTTCGTTCATTTTGATTTTCGTTGTTCCTGTTTTCGTTTTTCGGATTTTATTCTTTCGTAGTTTCGTTGTTTCTAATTTGGTCAATTCGGATTTTCATTGTTTTTCGGATTCGTTCGATTCGAACATTTCGATTCGAACATTTCGATTCGAACATTTCGATTCGAACATTTGTTAAAATTTTTAGCGAATCGTTCGTTCATTCGTACGATAACGAATGAACGAATATAACGAATTTTAACGAAAAACTAAAAAAAACTAAACGGATTGCACATGTCTAGTCCAGACCTAAATCCAATTGAGAATCTGTGGCGAGACTTGAAAATTGCTCTTCACAGACGCTCTCCATCCAATCTGACAGAGCTTGAGATATTTTGCAAAGGAGAATGGTTGTAACGTGACAAAATGTGGAAAATTTCAAGGGGTATGAATAGTTTTTCATGGCACTGTACAAATCCTTTGACAGATTTATTTCACCGGCTCACCAGATAATGCCCGGTCTTCAGGTATCACCAGCTGCCCTCGTTTTCATGCACGCCAAGATGGCATTCCTAGAATTTAGGCCATTGTGCGTCCTCCCCCCCCCCCTCCTGCGTCTGACGCCGCCCCTTAGCCGGTTGGCACCATGGCAGCAGCTGCCGAGTCCTTCTGGGTATCGTTCTATTTTCTCGCAGGCAGATGCGTCCCCCGTAAAATACGCGCACCTGTGGAACGCCAAATTCCCCGAAGAGCCGTCCTCCTCCCATCCCCACATTTCCATTCATCTGAATAACAAATGCCGACTAATTAGACCCAGAAGATTCCAATCATTGGGGGGTTACAGGGGACAAGCGGTGGGTACCGGCCCCGCGTCTATTTTTAAAGCGCTCGCCTTTCAGTCGTTAATATTACGCGCCGCACACGCTCGCGCCGATACAGACAGGCCTGCGGGGACTTCATCAGCGAAGGGGCCTCTTCTTGATGTGATGTTACAATTAACAACCCCATTATATCATCATTAATCCGTTCAGAGTTCAATCCTACACAATCTTTCTTCCGTGTTTATTTAGCGCATCAGACATGGCTGCCGGGCTCCATGTTGGCTGCAGTGCCGCTAAGATCGCCATTGTCAGTGGAGCGCATCGAAGGTGCGTTCAAAGGGACTTCCGTTAACCCCTTTCCTGCCGGCCTGCCCACACCGGCCCTTTAACTGGGTCTTATGTCGCGTACACACGGTCGGAATTCTCGTCGGAAAAAGCTCTGATGGTTTTCCCGTCGGAATTCCGACGGAATTTCACTCAAACTGTGTTGCCTACACACGGTCACACCAAATTCCGACGGTCTGTAGCACAGCGGCATAAAACACGTTCATCGGCACTATAAAAGGGAAGTTTAATGCTTCTGAGCATGCGTCAAATTGTTTCCGAGCATGCGTCGGAATTTTGCGTGTCGGAATTGCATACACACGATCGGAAAATCCGATAGAAAGGTTTTCCATCGGAAAAATTGAGAACAGGTTCTCAATCCAAAGTCCGTCGGAAATTCCGACAGAAAAAGACCGATGGGCATACACACGGTCGGAAAATCCGATGAAAAGCTCCCATCGGACTGTTTCCATCGGAAATTCCGACCGCGTGTACGCGGCATTAAAGTGGTTGTAAACCTCAGACATGAAATATGAACAAAGCTTATCCCCAATCCAGAGCACTAATGCCGCGTACACACGGTCGGAATTTCCGATGGAAACAGTCCGATGGGAGCTTTTCATCGGATTTTTACGACCGTGTGTATGCCCATCGGTCCTTTTCTGTCGGAATTTCCGACGGACTTTGGATTGAGAACCTGTTCTTAATTTTTCCGATGGAAAACCTTTCTATCGGATTTTCCGATCGTGTGTATGCAATTCCGACACGCAAAATTCCGACGCATGCTCGGAAACAATTCGACTCATCGAAGCATTAAACTTCCCTTTTATAGTGCAGTCGAACGTGTTTTATGCCGCGGTGTTATTGACCGTCGTAATTTGGTGTGACTGTGTGTAGGCAAGACAGTTTGAGCGAAAATTCCGTCGGAATTCCGACGGGAAAACCATCAGAGCTTTTTCCGACGAGAATTCCGACCGTGTGTACGTGGCATAAGGCTGCATTCACGCCCGAGCGTCACGTTTTTTTTTTTTTTTTTTCGTGTTTGTATGGGCGTTTTTGAGCGTTTCTGTACAACGATTTAAAAAGTATTTTAAAACGTTGGCATTTTTTTTATTAGCCAATAGAGAAATATCTAATTTTATCATTTGTTGCTATGCTTTTCAGTTTTTTCATCCAATTTTATTTATTCATTCCGACGGAAAATGTTCGATGGGAGCGTGTGTAGGCTCCATCGGACATTTTCCATCGGAATTTTCGTCACACAAAATTTGAGATCTGGATCTCAAATTTTCCGACAACAAAATGTCGTAAATTCCAATTGCGTGTAGACAATTCCGACGCACAAAATTCCACGCATGCTCGGAATCAAAGCAGAAGAGCCGCACTGGCTATTGAACTTTTTCTCGGCTCTTTGTACGTGTTGTACGTCACCGCGTTCTTGACGTTCGGAATTTCCGACAAGATTTGTGTGACCGTGTGTATGCAAGACAAGTTTGAGCCAACATCCGTCGGAAAAAAAACATGGATTTTGTTGTCGGAAAATCCTATCGTGTGTACGGGGCATAAGTGTTACATTGTCTCAGGGAAGCAGGTGTGTTAAATTTGGTGTTATCGCTCTCACTCACTCATACTGGTCACTGGAAGTTCAACATGTCCTCTTCCACTCCTCCATGATGACATCACGGAGCTGGTGGATGTTGGAGGCCTTGCGCTCCTCCACCTTCCATTTGAAGATGCCCCACAGATGATCAATAGGGTTTAGGTCTGGAGACATGCTTGGCCAGTCCATCACCTTTACCCTCAGCTTCTTTAGCAAGGCAGTGGTCATCTTGGAGGTGTGTTTGGGGTGGTTATCATGTTGGAATACTGCCCTGCGGCCCAGTCTCTGAAGGGAGGGGATCATGCTCTGCTTCAGTATGTCACAGTACATGTTGGCATTCATGGTTCCCTCAATGATCTGTAGCCCCCCAGTGCCGGCAGCACTCATGCAGCCCCAGACCATGACACTCCCACCACCATGCTTGACTGTAGGCAAGACACTCTTGTCTTTGTCCTCCTCACCTGGTTGCCCCCACACACGCCTGACACCATCTGACACCAAATAATTTTATCTTGGTCTCATCAGATCACAGGACATGGTTCCAGTAATCCATGTCCTTGGTCTGCTTGTCTTCAGCAAACTGTTTGCGGGCTTTCTTGTGCATCATCTTTAGAAGAGGCCTCCTCCTGGGATGACAGCCATGCAGACCAATTGGATGCAGTGTGCGGCGTATGGTCTGAGCACTGACAGGCTGACCCCCCACCCCTACAACCTCTGCAGCAATGCTGGCAGCACTCATATGTCTATTTCCCAAAGACAACCTCTGGATATGACGCTGAGCACGGGCACTCCACTTCTTTGGTCCACCATGGCGAGGCCTGTTCTGAGTGGAACCTGTCCTGTTAAACCGCTGTATGGTCTTGGCCACCGTGCTGCAGCTCAGTTTCAGGATCTTGGCAATCTTCTTATAGTCTAGGCCATCTTTATGTAGAGCGGGTTTTCTCAACAAGTATTCCATGGAACCCCAGGGTTCCTCCAGAGGTAGCTAGCTAGGGGTTCCTTGAGCAATAAGCAATTTCTGCCTCTCAAATAAGTTCCCTCTAAAGCTATTGATCTTTTTAGCTATCTTTAATAGGGTAATTCTTCCCAGTGATCACAAGTGTAAGCAGCATTCTTCCCACTGACAATCACTAAATCTATCCAGAGGTGTAGGTTTAGTCATTTTTAGTAGGGGTTCCCGTGAGACTGGAAAGTTATTTCAAGGGTTCCTCTGTGTTGAAATGGTTGAGAAATGAGGCAGAGAGGAAGTACTGCAGTTGGTGACACCTAGAGGCAGAGAGGAAGTACTGCAGTTGGTGACACCTAGAGGCAGAGTGGAAGTACTGCAGTAGACAGCCCCAGATCGAAGGTGCTTATTGTGGCATCAAGAGGAAGAGAGGAAGTACTGCAGTTGGCAACACCTAGAGGCAGAGAGGAAGTACTGCAGTTGGTGACACCTAGAGGCAGAGTGGAAGTACTGCAATAGACAGCCCCAGATCGAAGGTGCTTATTGTGGCATCAAGAGGAAGAGAGGAAGTACTGCAGTTGGCAACACCTAGAGGCAGAGAGGAAGTACTGCAGTTGGTGACACCGAGAGACAGAGAGGAAGTACTGCAGTTGGTGACACCTAGAGACAGAGAGGAAGTAC
This sequence comes from Lithobates sylvaticus, assembly GCA_028564925.1. Classification (NCBI taxonomy): domain Eukaryota; kingdom Metazoa; phylum Chordata; class Amphibia; order Anura; family Ranidae; genus Lithobates; species Lithobates sylvaticus. The sequence goes on from CM053034.1 coordinate 12,352,141, forward strand.
TGAATTTGGTGACCCCTAGAGGCAGAGAGGAAGTACTGCAGTTGGCAACACCTGGAGACAGAGAGAAAGTACTGCAGTTGGCGACACCTAGAGGCAGAGAGGAAGTACTGCAGTTGGCAACACCTAGAGGCAGAGAGGAAATACTTCAGTTGGTGACACCTAGAGGCAGAGAGGAAGTACTGCAGTTGGCAACACCTAGAGGCAGAGAGGAAGTACTGCAGTTTGTGACACCTAGAGGCAGAGAGGAAGTACTGCAGTTTGTGACACCTAGCGGCAGAGAGAAAGTACTGCAGTTGGTGACACCTAGAGGCAGAGTGGAAGTACTGCAGTAGACAGCCCCAGATCGAAGGTGCTTATTGCGGCATCAACTGATAATATTTTTTTGTATTGTTACTTTAGCAGGGCAATTTATTGACAATTTTTACTTGAAGTTCTGCTTTAAGATCCTCGTGATATTTTTACTGTGTAAAATCAAACGGCAGATCTTTCAAGGTGAAAACAGATAAACATATTCAATATCATTTTTTTTTCTCCCGCCAGGAAGCCGGTCTCCCCACCCTCCAGATGGCTTCTAGCGGAGTATTGAGATGGAAGTCTGAGACAGACTCCTTACATCAGTCTTCCTAAATCCTCCAACACATATGCTAATGTCTTGTCAGAGTAGTTTCCTCTTTGGAAATCTAAAAGTTTCCATATGTATGCAGTGATGAGGACAAATTAAACACTAAATAAAGAGCAATTTCTGCCGACTCTGCACTTTCTGCAAACTTCCCTCTTTTTCTCTCTCGCTAAAAAAAAAAAAACTGCTTCTTCTGCCGGGCTGGAAAGTACAATAAGTGGAGTGTCACTGTGAGCTCTGCACATTCTCTCTGTCTTTCAGGGTTAGTGATAGATTTCATTTTGTCTCTGTGCATGTGACTTAGACGGAACCGCGTGTCAACGCGACTGTCAGTTCCATCACAAAAATAGATACAAAGTGTCCCAGAAATTCAACATGTCGAGGTTAAGTGAGCGAGCTCCGCCGCCGCGATCTAGTTAATGCTTGCCAAATGCAGCTCACTGGGGAAAAAAAAATATGAATGTATTCTTATTTTCTATTAGGAATTATCTTTTGTTTGTGGGTTTTTTTTTTTTTTTTCGGTGGGAGGAGTGTTTTTGGATTTCAGGCTTTTTTTAGGTTATTTGAGCACCAGTTCATGAAAGGATGCTGCAGAACTGGAAAGGGTGCAGAGAACAAAAGACAAATTAAAGGAAATGTTGGGCAATCCTAAGGGCCATGACCTGGTGACAGTTTGCAACAAAGTAAATCAGGCCAGTAGGGTGTCCGACCCATTCACCACCTTCAGGAGCTCTGTTGAAGACCAACTATCACCTAGACCAGTGATGGCGAACCTTTTTGAGCCTGAGTGCTCAAATTTAAATAAATACTTTGGTTTTGTGCTGCAACATGGCAATTTGCGAGAGAGGGGGGCTGAGCGAGCAATGCTGAGAAGGAGGGGGGCTGAGAGAGAGGGGTGTGAGATTCTGAGACAGAGAGAGAGACAGAGAGAGAGAGAGAGAGAGAGAGTAGAGAGAAAGAGAGGGTAGAGAGAGAGGGGTGCAAAAAATATGCTGAGAGAGAGGGGGGTACACAGAGAGAAAGAGAGAGAGAGAGAGAGGGGGGGGGTAGAGAGAGAGAGCGAGGGTAGAGAGAGAGAGAGAGAGAGGGGTAGAGATAGAGAGAGAGGGTGTAGAGAGAGAGAGGGGGTGTAGAGAGAGAGAGGTGCGAAAGATATGCGGAGAGAGAGGGGGTACACGCTGAGAGAGAGGGGGGTACAGAGAGAGAGAGAGGGGGGGGTAGAGAGAGAGAGAGGGGGGGTAGAGAGAGAGAGAGAGAGGGGGGTAGAGAGAGAGAGGGGGTAGAGAGAGAGAGAGAGAGAGGGGGGAGAGAGAGAGAGAAAAGAAAGAAAGAAAGAGAGAGAGAGAGAGAGAGAGAGCCGAGAGAGAGAGAGGGGGGCCGAGAGAGAGAGGGGTGCGGGAGCTATGCTGAGAGAGAGAGAGGTGAGCTGAGGGAGAGAGGGAGAGGAAGGAGGGAGGGGGAGAGGAAGGGGGAAGAGGGAGGGGGAGATGCGAGAGGGGGGACAGAGAAAAAGAAGAGGGACAGAGCGAGAAGAGGGACAGAGAGAGAGGGGTGCGAGAGAGATGCTGAGAGAGGGGGAAACAGAGAGATGGGGGGCTGAGAGGAGAGAGATACCTCTAGCTCTGTCTTGGACCCTCTCGTGTGCCCACAGAGATGGCTCTGCGTGGCACGCGTGCCATAGGTTCGCCATCACTGACCTAGACCCTGTGCCTGGGGAGAGCCTGTGTTACTTGGTGCAGGATACTATTACAGACAGACCACTGCCGATCTAGATTGACCTGATTTCTCTCTTGTTTGCCATCTACCACTACCCCTGCCTGGACCTGGCTACTGTCCCGCTTGACCCTTGCCTGGACCGGGCTTTTCTCTTGCTTGTTGCCTAGTGTAAGGTCCCCACTCCGTATCCATTCTCTTCTTGCTAACCCATTGTTGATTAATCCGTGCCAGGAAATCCAATGGCACTCACAGAATCCCTTCTAGGACTGGACTTCCAGAGTTCCCAGTAACTATGTTGGGCATGTCCTCTAACCTGGAAGGGTTTTAAGCACCAGCTTTGAAGTTGTTGGTGCTGTATCTTATCACCAACTACCCTTGTGCAAAGAGATTTAATATCGCTTGCCGTCTACATTGATCACTGCCAGAACCTGACTACTCTCTTGCTTGCCGTCTGCCCTGATCCCCACCTGGGACTGACTATTTTCCTGCCTTCTGCCTAGCTTCTAGTCTCTATATGATAGCCGTTCTGTTCCTGCTATCCTCTTGTTGGGCGGTCTTAAGGACCGTGACCTGGTGACTGTTTTCAGCAAAATAAATCAGGTCACCAGGGTCTCTGACCCATCTCTATCTTCAGAAGCTCTGCTGAAGACCAACTGGTACAGGGTCTATAGCTTAGACCCTGTACCTGGCATGAGCAGTGGTGTAGTGGGTGGGCGGCACAGTGGTGTAGTGGTTAGCACTCTAACCTAGCAGTAAAAAGGGTCGCTGGTTTCAAATCCCAACCACGACACTACCCGCCTGGAGTTTGCATGTTCTCCCTGTGCCTGCATGGGTTTCCTACAGGTACTCCAGTTTCCTCCCACACTTCAAAGGCATGCTGGTAGGTTAATTGGCTTCTGTCTAAATTGGCCCTAGTATATGAATGTGAGTTAGGGACCTTAGATTGTAAGCTCCTTGAGGGTAGGGACTGATGTGAATGTACAATGTATATATAATGCACTGCATAAATTGAAGGCGCTATATAAGTACCTTAAATAATAATAATAATGAGCCCATGTTATCTGCTTGGGGGCACCATTTCAGACAGACCATTGCAGACTTGATTAGTCTTGTTTGGCCCTTGCCTGGACTCGGCTATTCTCTTGCCTGCTACCTAGTGTAAGCTCTTCACTCCATATCTATTCTCTTCTTGCTAGTCCTTTGTTGAAGAATCTGTGCCAGGACTTCCAACGGTACTCACAGAATCCCTTCCAGGGCTTCCAGAGTTTCCAGTAATGATGTTGGGCATGTCCTTTAACCAGAAAGGGTATTTGAGCACCAACTACCCTTGTGCAAAGAGCTTTATTCTCTTGCTTTCTGTCTACATTGACCCCTGCCGGGACCTAGCTATTGTCATGCTTGACCCTTGCCTGGACCCAGCTATTCTCTTGCCTGCTACTTAGTGTAAGCTCTACACTCCATATCCATTCTTTTCTTGCTAACCCCTTGTTAAAGAATCCATGGCAGGACTTCCAATGGTACTCACAGAATCCCTGCCAGGATTTCCAATGGCACTCACGGAATCCCTTCCAGGACGTCCAGAGTTTCCGGTAATGATGTTGGGCACGTCCTTTAACCAGGAAGGGTATTTAAGCACCAACTACCCTTGTGCAAAGAGCTTTACTCTCTTGCTTTCTGTCTACATTGACCTCCTGCCTGGAACTGGCTATTGTCATGCTTGACCCTTGCCTGGACCCAGCTGATCTCTTGCCTGCTACTTAGTGTAAGCTCTCCACTCCATATCCATTCTCTTCTTGCTATCCCCTTATTGAAGAATCCATGCCAAGACTTCCAATGGTACTCATAGAATCCCTGCCAAGATTTCCAATGGCACTCACAAAATCCCTTCCAGGACTTCCAGAGTTTCCAGTAATGATGTTGGGCATGTCCTCTAACCAGGAAGAGTATTTAAGCACCAACTACCCTTGTGTAAATAGCTTAATTATCTTGCTTTCTGTCTACATTGCCCTCTGCCTGGACCTGGCTATTATCATGCTTGACCCTTGCCTGGACCCAGCTGATCTCTTGGCTGCTACTTAGTGTAAGCTATCCACTCCATTCTCTTCTTGCTTTCCTCTTGTTGAAGAATCCGTGCCAAGACTTCCAATGGTGCTCACAGAATCCCTGCCAAGATTTCCATTGGCACTCAAGAAATCCCTTCCAGGACTTCCAGAGTTTACAGTAATGATGTTGGGCATGTCCTCTAACCATGAAGGGTATTTAAGCACTAACTACCCTTGTGCAAATAGCTTTATTCTCTTGCTTTCTGTCTACATTGACCCCTTGCCTGCACCTGGCTATTGCCATGCTTGACCCTTGCCTGGACCCAGCTATTCTCTTGCTCACTGCCTAGCGTAAGGTCTCCACTCTGTATCGATTCTGTTCCTGCTAACCCCTTGTTGGGGCAATGCTGAGGGTCGTGACCTGGTGAAAGTTTGCAACAAAGCAAACTAATGCCACTAAGGTCTCTGACCCATCTCCACCTTCATGAGCTCTGGTAAAGACCAATCGTCACTTTTGCCCCGGGTGAGTCAGTGTCACCTGCCGGAGGCCCCATAACAGACAGACTTTTCGACTCAGGCTGTGGCTACATTCCAAATAAATAGAATTATAAGACATTACACACCTCTTATTTTTATGCACCTGGAGAGCTATTTTAAACTGAAATTTCATCTGGGCTTTAAAATGAGGAGCTCATCTTACTTCTAGCTAGGAATGGCTTTTTTAAAATGGTCCCTTTCCCTTTAAGCCGGGCAACTGCGTCAAGGCGATCCCTTGTCTGGACTGGGGTACTGATCCTTCTCCTGAATCCCGTGATGTAAGTACACGCAGACCATCCTGCACCAGGTCGTCTGTGCGCACCGACTGAAAAGGCCACTTTGTTTGAGGCAGCCGGTTGATGACATGGACTTAATTACTGAGATAAGGCAGGTCAATGGAAAGCCACCAGCATTAGTAACGTTGCCGCACATTTTACAAGATGTACACCTTGTAAATTACGGGCACGGCGCTGATTTATGGAGTGTGTACATTAGTGCTATGCCGCGCTATATACGCCTAATTTATACCGTGTTTTGATTAGGCTGGCTAAGTTATTCAAATGAGAATCAAGTTGGAGTCCCACAAGGTTGAGCCTTGTAAATGCTTAAAGGGTCCTGATTGTACAGAATTATTTTACATTTCTACTAAATAAAATATTGTGACGCGATTCTTCTAAGAACAGTCCAATATATGTTGTCTTTTATTATACAGCGTTGAGAGGTGACCTTATTTTGATTAAAAATGGACCTTAAAGCTGAACTCCAGTCTGAAGACAACAGCCAAGACTATTCTTGAATCTTGGCGTCCTTTGTGCGTTTTCTCCACAGTCATCCAGCATGAAACAACTCCTGTACTTTGCCTCTGTGTAGGAGCTTCCTGTAGTAAAGACCGGTCACTACCACTCTCCCTCCTTGTGCAGGGTGACTGGTCTTGTCTCCGCCTCCCCCTCTGTAAATTATCTGCAGGAAGCCTGTAGTGGGTGGAGCCTGCTGGGTCCCACCAGTGCCATCTTAACAGTATTATAGGCCTCTGGGCAATACAGTGCACTGGGGCCCTGTCTACACAATCACGCATGATTGCCCATCAAATGCCGATTTACTGTGCCTGTGAATGCAGCCTAACTGTGCCCATCAAATGCAGCTCACTGTGTCCATAAATGCAGCCTCACTGTGCCCATTATTGCAGCCTCACTGTGCCTGTGAATGCAGCTTCACTGTGCCCACCATTGCAGCCTCACTATGCCCCTGAATGCAGCCTCACTGTGCTCACCATTGCACCCTCACTGTGTCCATGAATGCAGCCTCACTGTGCCCAAAATTGCACGCACACTGTGCCCACCATTACACCCTCACTGTGCCCACCATTACAGCCTTACTTTGCCCATGAATGCAGTCTCACTGTGCCCACAATTGCACCCTCACTGTACCAATTAATACAGACTCACCATCGCCTGGTAACACACACAAAGCGGGCATCACCTCCTGTGTATCACGGAGCTGGCTGGGTCTGTGTTCGGCGGCCGCGCTGTAACAAGGTCCCACCCCCCTAGACTGTCTCGTGTGATAGGCGGAACACTGATTCAGTCTACTATTACACAAGCCGGTCTAGGGGGGCGGGACCTTGTTACAGCATGGCCGCCGAACACAGACCCAGAGAGCTTCGTGATCCACAGGGAGGAGGAGGAGAGAGTGAAAGAGCGGAGCACTGCAACCACAACTCAAAGCGGCCCCAGGGCAGGTGGCCTACCGGGAATTTTTCAGGTATCCCGGTAGGCCAGTACGTCCCTGGCTGGGGTCGCTGGGCAGGTGGGGCCCCCTAGGCAAGTGGGGCCCCTGGGCAACTGCCCAGCGTGCCCATGCGAAAAGATGGCCCTGGGTCCCACCCACTGCTTTAGGGAAAAGATTGTGCAGGGCACTGATGATGTCAATCAGATGATGGCTACTTTTACAATATATTATTTTGTATATTTTTTTATATCTGGGGCTGTAAAGACATTTTGTGCAGAAAACATGGATTTATCTCCTGTGGCTATTAAAGGGAATATTAACATGAAATAATTCATTGGGTCATCACAGGACACACTCCTCCCTTATCAGATAGCTCTGACAAAGAAAACTTCTGTGAAATGCTGTCTCTTTAGCTAACCCGTAGTGCCCTGAGAATTCTTTGTTGTGTATTTAAAGTGATAATAATGTCTTGTATTTTTTAGTTTAAAAATAACAAACATGTCATACTTACCTGCTCTGTTGCAGTCAGGGCTGGTGCAAGGATTTTTGACACTTCATTTTGCCGACCCACCCCCTGGCCCCACCCCTGACTCCACCCCCTCTGCCCTGCCCATGTATACCCCACTTTTTTAATGAAGCGCCCATCAAATTCAGCCTCACCAGTGCCCATCAATGCAGCCTACCAGTGTCCATCAATTAATGTTTGCTTGCTTCCATTCATTCGAGAATGCAACGTTGCTTGCTGCAGAGAGAAGAGAGTAGGAACACCAGTGGCCGGGCACCCTAGGGAGCAGTGTGCCCTAGACGGCTGCCTAGTTTGCCTGGTGGTAGCACCTGCCCTGGTTGCAGTGAATTTGCACAGAGCAGCTCACATCCTCCTCTTCTCGGGTCCCTCGCCAGCGCTCCTGGCCGCTTCCTCCTGCCGAGTGCCCCCCACAGCAAGCAGCTTGCTATGGGGGCACCTGAGCTAAGTCCCTGCTCCATGTGTCCATTCAGACATGTAGCCGCGGCTCGCCCCCCCCCCTCTCTCCTCATTGGCTCACTGATTTCAGTTGACAGCACAGGAGCCAATGGCACCTGCCGCTGTGTCTCAGCCAATCAGAATGGAAAGTCCCGGACAGCTGAGTCTCTCATGCAACATCGCTGGATTGAGATGGGGCTCTGGTAAGTATTAGGGGGGCTGCTGCACACAGAAGATTTTTTTATCTTAATGCATAGAATGCATCAAGATAAAAAAACCTTCTGCCTTTAGAACCACTTTAATGTTTATCTACTTGCGGACCGCTCGCCCACAATGTACTGCGGATGAGCAGCCCGCCCAGTCAAAGCGATGCTCCTGTTTCCGGGTTAAGGGTACCCCCCCCCCCCTGCCGGCAGACGCTGTGGTTGTACTCTGCAGGAGCCTGTCAGCAATTCCTGGCCAATGATTCAAGGCCGGGACCTGCTGATGGGCTGTGTACAATCATAGCTCAGAGCTCTGTGTTGACAATCAACACAGAGCTCTGTCCAGAGGGAACGATCTCTCTGCTTCTCATCCCAGCCACACTATCGCAGTCCCATTATAAGTCACTGATCACCGCAAATCAACACTCACCAAACTTCTACTAACACTTAATTAGCAGAAGGGGCCCAAAGGGTGGCACTAAAGAGCTGAAAAAAGCTAAAGAGTAGTACGTCACTACATTCATATTTGTTGGCCAACAATTGTGTGGCAGAGAGCTCTGTAAAAAAAGAAAGATCTCTCTGCTTCTCATCCCAGCCACACTATCGCAGTCCCATTATAAGTCACTGATTACCGCCATTAGTAGTATTAAAAAAATGTAAATTCCAGTATATATACCATAGTTTGTGGATGTGCAACCACCAAAATGCAGCAACTGCGTGATGCTATCATGTCAACATGGACCAAAATTTCTGAGGAATGTTTCCAACACCTTGTTGAATCTGTGCCATGAAGAATTAAGGCAGTTCTGAAGGCAAAGGGGGATCCAACTCAATATTAGCAAGGTGTACCTAATTGAGTGGCCGGTGAGTGTACACTACTTAGCATATGCGCACGTTAAATGAATAAAAATTATCTGATGACAGGTCCACTTTAAGCATGCAGGCTCTGGAGACCGAGTCGAAATGGGCGCCCATAATGATTGGACGGTGGTTGGATTCTGCCTGCATATTTGACCGCCTTAGTCATTCGGTGGCCACCTTAAGTCTCATTATGACCTATACCATATTTCTAAGCTGCTTCTAAATCCCCATTTCCGAAGTGTGAAGCTAAAGTTTAACTGCTTCTGCGAGATGGCGTTAATAAAAATGCGTTGTTGAGCTTATCGAGCGGGACAATTAAACTCCACCTACTAAATACCTTTCCGTCTAATTTCTATCCGCAGCTTATTCAGCAAAGCAAAATGCCAATGCCTTTCCTCCCTTTCCACTCCTTTGAACTCGCTAATGTATGAATAAAAAGAGATTTATTTGTCTTATTAGGCTGACACAAGCTGTGGTGCGAGAGCTGCCTTTAAATATGAGATCCGTATAACAGATCGGAGCGCCGCGAAAAAAAAAAAAAAAAAAAATTCTGAAAGATCGTTCTGATTTTTTTTATTTTTTTTTCCCCCAGCCGGCCTTGTTTGATTTACATCAATTAGGAATTTCACATAAGGTATCATATAACACTGTAGCTAATAACCCAGAAATAACCTCATTAAAAAGAGACAGCAGATCAGTCTGTGAAGAGTGAACTCTAAGCAAGAAAATTAGTGACCTGGAAAGGATGGGGACGAAGAAATGGCACAGAGAGAGAGAGACAAAAACTATTCCATCGACGGAGCCAAAAAGTAAAAATTCTTTCATCGGGAAACTTAGCGGGACAGATAATATCTAGAATTTTTTTATTTTTTTTATGTTTGAATCTAATTTACGGCTAACTAGTCGTTTTGGAATACATATACCAGAATGGTTCTACCAGCCAAACCATTACAGCCAAAGAAACAAAAGTCTTCCTTTGCCCTGTCCAAGGCCCGTTATCATGAGTCCAGGGCCGTCTTTAATGTTGATTGGACCCTGGGCAAAACTTTTCTTGGGCCCCCCCCCATGCAGTTTTGCTCTCCGACCTGCTCTGAGACATACAATAAATAGCAGCTAGATTCAAAATCAGTTTACTGAATCAGATCAGGCAGCTATTGTGATTGGTTGCCAGAAGTTACAGTGTATTATTACCGCTCACTGACTGGTTGCTAGAGGTTACAGTGTATCATTACCGCTCAATGACTGGTTGCTAGAGGTTACAGTGTATCATTACCGCTCACTGACTGGTTGCTAGAGGTTACAGTGTATCATTACCGCTCACTGACTGGTTGCTAGAGGTTACAGTGTATTATTACCGCTCACTGACTGGTTGCTAGAGGTTACAGTGTATCATTACCGCTCACTGACTGGTTGCTAGAGGTTACAGTGTATCATTACCGTTCACTGACTGGTTGCCAGAGGTTACAATGTATCATTACCGCTCACTGACTGGTTGCTAGAGGTTACATTGTATCATTATGGCTCACTGACTGGTTGCTAGAGGTTACAGTGTATCATTACCGCTCACTGACTGGTTGCTAGAGGTTACAGTGTATCATTACCGCTCACTGACTGGTTGCTAGAGGTTACATTGTATCATTACCGCTCACTGACTGGTTGCTAGAGGTTACAGCACATGATTTCTGATTGTTGATTGGTTTCTAGAGATTACTGTGGATATGACCTCAGGAGGGCATGATATGCATATCAATGCCGCCGGCTGCCCCTATTTACATATGAATGCCGGTAATTTACATGTAAACACAGGGTGAGTCATCTGTACACAACAATAGGGCAGAGCTGGGCAGCATTAGTAGCAGCACTTCACACTGAGATATTGGGACACAGCACAGGACTAAAACCTCAACGGAATTTAAACCAGGATAGTTGGCAAATATGAGGCAGCTGCTTAGGGCCCACGAGGGGCCCTCTAACTTTGTGCAGCCCTATGTCCACTTGGAAGGCGGGGCTTGCACCTGGACTCACGGCGCAGGTGCCGTTTATCTTCAGAGATTTTCCAAATCTCCTTGTGCTCCGTACTGCGCAAGCGCTGCGCCTGTGCAGTACGACCTGGACACTATTCGATAGGTGGACATTTTTTGACAGAACACCGGCAGCATATGCCAAAAACGAAAAATTGTTCCAGAATGTGTGCGACGTGCCACACCTTCTGGGATGTTTGATACAGAGCAGGACTGGCGTTTGAGTGAATTTCGAAAGCAGAGGCCACGATCTCTGTTGGCTTTTGGGGTCCAGCAGATTGTATGAATACTACATACACTTGCATATTGATGTCTATTTGGACAACTTCCCAAGCTATCATCAATAGATAAGGCCTGTCAATAGGCTGTGTGATGTTTTCTTTTGGAACCGGACCCTTGCTCCTTATATCCTTTTCTTTTTATCCTTTTTTGCTCTTTTCCCCCCTCCCCACCTTTCCCTCCTCCCACCTTTCCTTGATGGTGCATTTTGCAATGGATTGGATGCCCCGTGTTTCCTGGAGACTTTTTTAGCCTGGTACCAATAGGACCTCCTGGCGAAGCTATTGATGAAACGCGTAGTGATCCATTAGCGCTGTTACTGAGAATCCAGTCGTTCGGCCTCCAGTCAGAAAGGGATCTTCTTAGACTACTTTGACAGTACTCTACAGGCCCTTACACACGATCGGACTTTCCGATGGGAAATGTTCGATGACAGGCTGTTGGAGTTAAATCCGACCATGTGTATGCTCCATCGGACAGCCTGCCCGGGAGAATGAAAATGAAAGGAAATGAGAATGAAAAACACATTTACCTATTGCAGCAAGCGCGAGAGAGAGGCGGCAATGTCCTTTGGGTCTGGTATGGATTTTAAGGGGAACCCCCATACGTCGAAAAAAGTCCATACCAGACCCTTATTCAAGCATGCAGCCCAGCCGGTCAGGAAAGGGGGTGGGGACGAGCGCCCCCCGACCTCCTGAACTGTACCAGGCCGCATGCCCTCAACATGGGGGGATGGGTGATTTGGGGAAGGGGGGCGCCCTGCGGCCCCCACACCCCAATGCACCTTGTCTCTATGTTCATGAGGTCTGCGGGCAGGGGGCTTATCAGATCCACCAGATCCCGGCCCCCCCACCCTATGTGAATGAGTATGGGGTACATCATACCCCTACCCATTCACCTGGGGAAAAAAAGTGTCAATAAAAAAACATACTAGACGGGTTTTTAAAGTAATTTATTAGGCAGCTCCGGGGGTCTTCTTCCGACTTCGGGGGTTTCTTTCAACTTCTCTGCGCTTTCCGGTTCTTCTGCCGCTCTCCGGTCTCTTCTCCTGCTCTCTGGTTCTTCTCCGCGCTCTCCGGCCTCTTCTCCTGCTCTCTGGTTCTTCTCCGCGCTCTCCGGCCTCTTCTCCTGGTCTCTGGTTCTTCTCTGCGCTCTCCGGTATCTTCTCCCGGTCTCCGGTTCTTCTCCGTGCTCTCCGGTATCTTCTCCCGGTCTCCGGTTCTTCTCCGCGCTCTCCGGTATCTTCTCCCGGTCTCCGGTTCTTCTCCGCGCTCTCCGTTATCTTCTCCCGGTCTCCGGTTCTTCTCCGCGCTCTCCGGTATCTTCTGCCAGGCTCCTCCGCTATCTTCTTCCAGCTCTTTTACTAGCGTTGGCCGGTCTTCTCCTTCGCCATCTCCTTCTTCTTCCCTCTTCTGTTCTTCCGATGTTGACACAACGCTCCCTCCCGCTGTAATGCTGTGTACACGGTGCGCACACACTTATATAGGCATTGGGCGACCCCGCCCCTTATGACGGCACAGTCCCAGCATGCCCCGGGCGGTGACGTAATAAGGGGCGGGGTCCCGGGGCATGCTGGGACTGTGCCGTCATAAGGGGCGGGGTCACCAAGTGGCCCCGCCCCATGCCTGTATAAGTCGTCGTGCACCGTGTACACAGTATTGGTGTCCCAATACTCTTGACAATATAGTGTACTTCATGTGGTTTTTGTCCCCATTTTCAATCTGATGTAAAGACCTTTTAAAAAATGTATCTAAATAGCCAAAGTTATAAACTACATCCAACATCAAATTTATTACATTTGTCATTTTGAAAAGATAGGATAAGGTTAAACGTAGTGCCAAAAAAAAATAAAAAAAAATCACTTGTCGTTTAAAAAAATCATTTTCGTATGCTAATTATTCATAGCCTTTATAAACGGAGGCGCGGCAGGGGTGTGTCCTTTGTCTTTGTGCTAAAATGTGTCCTTCTTTCTCATTTCAATAAGTTGGAAAGGTAGGCATTCAAGGATGTGACATGAAATATGGAAATAACGAATAATAAAATAAATATGTATATATACAGTATATCTATATATAAAGCATGATGTGTATTATTTACTGGTAATGCATAGATATAATCTGGCATAGCGGCTGAATTAATATCCATATATACGATGTGCTAATGGTGTTGATATTAGTCCGTACCCTCGGGGGGGATTTCTGCAGTATTGTTGCGTTTAAACAAAATTTTATTCAGAATATTTTGAACCAAGTGTGATTTTTTTGAAGCTAATAATTTGTTGGAATTAGAATGTGTTTTATGAATTTCCTTTTTCTCTTTTCTTTATATAGGTGAAATGTATTCTTGCAGCCCTGGCTGGAGGCACCTTTAAGCCGCTCAGCAGGATGTTTCACCTGGCTGCAGATCTTTATTTCCATGGATGCTGGTGATCAGGGCCGGGACAAGGGGTGGGCAGGAGGGACGGCTGCCCTGGGCACTGTGGCATCATGTAAGGTGGGGAGGCACAACAAGGAGCTTGGGGGGAGGGGATTTGGAAAATTGAATTGAAAAAAAAAAAAAATTGAAAATCATCATTATATATATATATATAATGATGGTTTTCAATTTTTAGAACTTTTTCTCTTTTTACAATTGTTTTCCTTTTTTCTTTTTTTTTTGTGACACTGTACTGCTCTGGGGTGGTGACCCAATACCTTGTATAATGCCTTTTATGTTGGGCTGTGTGTTTTGCTAACTTATAACATACATGAACATCTTTTTCATCTCTGCCTTAAATGACTATCAGAAGACGAAACATTTTTCAAACCCTCTTTCCAGATCTGGACTATATCTCTGTGAAGGAAAGCCGGTTCGCGTGACAGGAAGTGCTGCACGAGCAAAGCTTGCCCTCGGTGTCGGCACAAGGTGTAATACTATTTAAGGTATTTTTTTTTTTACGCAGTGATATATGGAGTTTTGCCATCATTATGAATATTGTGTAATCTCGTTTTTTTGTTTGATGTGGCTCTGTTACAGATCTGCCGTGTTCATAAGCTGCAACGGTTAAAGAGGAAGTAAACCCTCTTTAACAACTTTAGCTTACAGGTAAACCTATATTAAGGCTTACCTGTAGCTAACAGGGATATCTCCTAAACCTGCACGGTTTAGGAGATATACCTGTATTTGCATGTGCCGACGTCATGCGGCACATGCGCACTAGCGACAACTGAAGCATCGGCGCTATATGCCGATGCTTCAGTTGTTATATGCCGCTCTCGTGCGCATGCGCGTGACGTCATCGCGGCTCCGGCAAATCACAGCGCCGGAGCCGCGATACCCGGAAGTCACTCCGGGAGAAGATGTCGACGATCGGAGGGGGAGAAGAGGACCGATGCCGAGGCTTCGATTTCAGGTAAGTGATGCATAATTAGCTAGTATGCTATGCATACTAGCTAATTATGCATTTGTCTTGCAGGTTTTTTTATTTTTTTCGATTTCTTCAAGAGGGTTTACTTCCTCTTTAAAGTCCGTCGGTGAACCGCTACTGCGGGCAAGGAAGCGCCGCAACTGCTGCCGAAGTCCGTTCATCAAACAGCCGCGGTTAAAGTTCCCATTTCAAAGTTATAAAATCTATTAATCTGCTGCCTTTTTCTGAGCGCCGCATCTGACTTGTCACATGGGAAAATCGCGACAGTAATGAACGCCTTTAATCTGACACCGCTGTAGATTTACTACACCGCTGGACGCAGCGACTGCGTCAAGTCAAAGGCCAACGAGAGTGACGGATGAATATTATACGGCTGCTGCTTAGGCTTCTCTGGCCTGAACAGGGGAGGCGCCATGGCTCATAGCGTTCGGTGTTGGCGGTGGACCACTAGAGAGTGGCTTCATCTCTGTTCCTTGGACATAAACCCTCCTCGAAAACCTTTTTTTCGCAACTGTCCAAATTTTCTGCCGGCTCGTTTGGCTTCACTTTAGCTTCAGAAGCAGAAAACTGAGAGTTGAACCCTAGGCAGGTATAAAATATACATATTATGTAGCTCTCTATTTATTAACCGCTTGCCGACTGTATAACCTAGAAATACGGCGGCAAGGCGGCACAGCTGCGCCAGATCATGCACCTAATACGTGATTCGACACTTCCTGGTAGGGGGCGCGCATGAGTGCCACCAGCGGCTCCCTCCCACTGTGATTATACACAGAGGGAGCTGATCTGTAGGTACTGCGGACTCGATGTCCGCTGGCACCCACCGATCGTTCATCAAAGAGCCAGAACGGGCTTCTGCTTTTGTAGACAAGGCAGATCGCTGCTCTGACAGGAGTGAAGCGATCGGTGGAGACCGCTTCATTAAGGGCGCAGGGGCACCACCCCCCTACTCCATGCACCCGGCCCCTAATATACATGCAGGGCACCGTACACATGGATTTCAATGGTTCTTTTTTTTTTAAGCACATGATTAGAGCCTGAGGCTCTAATTGGTTTAAAAAAAGGGTGGGCTCAGGGCGCAGAGCTTCCGAGCATGCGTCTAATTGTTTCCGAGCATGCGTAGGAATTTTACGCGTCGGAATTGCTACAGACGATCGGAATTTCCGATAGAAACCTTTTCCGTCAGAAAAATTTAGAACATGCTCTAAATTTTTTGCTGTCAGGAATTCGGCCA
Source organism: Lithobates sylvaticus (assembly GCA_028564925.1). Taxonomy (NCBI): domain Eukaryota; kingdom Metazoa; phylum Chordata; class Amphibia; order Anura; family Ranidae; genus Lithobates; species Lithobates sylvaticus. The sequence goes on from CM053034.1 coordinate 12,367,748, forward strand.
GCAAAATTCCAATGGAGCCTACACACGGTCGCATTTTCCCATGAAAAGCTCTCATCTGTCTTTTGCTGGCCGAAATTCCGATCGTGTGTACGCGGCATTAGACATGTTATCTGCCAATAGTGCATTCTATGCATCCAAAAATATAGAAAATATACCAAATCAAATCATTATTATTCAACCAAAAAAATTATGTCAAAGCAATAAATAAATAACACGTTATCTCCTCCGATTCCGCAACATGTCTGGTTGACGAACCAAACTGAAAAGCACGACATGAAAAGTGAAAAATGAAAAAAATGAAAAAGTGAAAAATGAAAAACGCAAAAAGAAAAGCGCGACTCGGCACTCACCAAACTTCTACTAACACGAAATTAGCAGAAGGAGCCCAAAGGGTGGCGCTAAAGAGATGAAAAAACACATACTACGTCTAGTATGTCACTACGTTCATAATTGTTGGCCAACATTTGTGTGGCCGTGTGTGTTCAAGACAAGTTTGAGCCTACGCCCTTCAGACAAAATTCCACAGTTTTGTTGGCCAACAATCCGATCGTGTGTACGAGGCTTAAAGTGACTGACATAGCCGATACAACCAATGCAGTGCAAGAAAGTGAAGAAAATGGTCTTATATTGGGTTGTACACTGCCTGGTCATTCTGCTTTGGTCCTCCAACAGTTCAGATCAGCGTAATGCAATATACAGATTTTTTTTTTTTTTTTACGGTAAACCCAACAGACTCTTTAATTTTAGGAATATCGGCCCTGCAGACAAAATGGAGGAAAGTGCCTACAAGAGGTTCCGTGGGCGAATTCTTGCCAAGTTTTATTGAGAGGAAACTTCAATCTGCCTGAATGCATATGATATTTAATCAACTTCCATGAGGGATTTCAGAATTAGTCAGACCGTAATGAACTAGGAAATCCTGATTAATGCCGTCTCGGTGCTTGATGAAGAGCAGCATGTTCACTCGCACATTTTGTGATGATGTTTTTATGTATGTGATCTCGCCCGCACCCCGTCTGTGCTGTCTACAACGTACCCGCGGTCTAATCTTCAGCATATGTTGTTTGAGAGCCTGGATTTAAAGTGCACCTGTAACTTTATAATAAACACTATGCTGTGAGTTATATATTGAACTATATATTGTTATGGTTTTATTTCTTCGGATGATGAATGTTTTTGCACATTGTTCTGTCTTATAAAATCAGTCTTTTTTTTTTACATATATATATACCTAGAGTGGCCACCAGATGCAGTGTGTCACTTGTCCTCAATTTTATTCCGGGACACTGTATTGTCCCGGAATGAAGATGCCCGGGACCCAGGACAGAGCTGCCAATTGCAGGACAGTCCCAGGCAATCCGGGACATGTGGGCACCCTATTCGGTCCGCACATAATATTTCAAACATGATCGGGTACAGAAGATTTTGAGAGCCTGTAGACATACTATGGGAGTAGTTGGACATTTGGGACACGATACAGGAGATAATCAGGGACTGGGGACATACTACGGGAATGGTTGGACATTGGAGAGATGATGTAGGAGGTAATCAAAGACTGGAGACATACTGTGATATAGTTGGACTGGAGAGATGATTCAAGATTTAATCAGAGACTGGAGACATACTATAGGAGTAGGAGTAGTTGGAGACTGGAGGCATGATGCAGGACATAATCAGAGACTGGGGACATACTATGGGAGTGGTTGAAGACTGGAGACAAGATGCAGGACATAATCAGAGACTGAAGACATACTACGGGAGTAGTTGGAGACTGGAGACCTGGTTAAGGACATATTCAGAGACTCACAACATACTACGGGAGTAGTTGGAGACTGGAGACAAGATGCAGGACATAATCAGAGACTGAAGACATACTACGGGAGTGGTTGGACATTAGAAACATGCTGTAGGAGATAATCAGACTGGAGACATACTACGGGAGTAGTTGGAGACTGGAGACCTAGTTCAGGACATATTCAGAGACTCACAACATACTACGGGAGTAGTTGGAGACTGGAGACAAGATGCAGGACATAATCAGAGACTGAAGACATACTACGGGAGTGGTTGGACATTAGAAACATGCTGTAGGAGATAATCAGACTGGAGACATACTACGGGAGTAGTTGGAGACTGGAGACCTAGTTCAGGACATATACAGAGACTCACAACATACTACGAGAGTGGTTGGAGACTGGGGGCATACTACGGGAATGGTTGGACATTGGAGACATGATGTAGGAGGTAATCAGAGACTGGAGACATACTGTGGGAATAGTTGGACTGGAGGGATGATTCAAGATTTAATCAGAGACTGGAGACATACTATAGAAGTAGGAGTAGTTGGAGACTGGAGGCATGATGCAGGACATAATCAGAGACTGGGGACATACTACAGGAGTAGTTGGAGACTGGAGACAAGATGCAGGACATAATCAGAAACTGAAGACATACTACGGGAGTGGTTGGACATTAGAAACATGCTGTAGGAGATAATCAGACTGGAGACATACTACGGGAGTAGTTGGAGACTGGAGACCTGGTTCAGGACATATTCAGAGACTCACAACATACTAAGGGAGTAGTTGGAGACTGGAGACAAGATGCAGGACATAATCAGAGACTGAAGACATACTACGGGAGTGGTTGGACATTAGAAACATGCTGTAGGAGATAATCAGACTAGAGACATACTACGGGAGTAGTTGGAGACTGGAGACCTGGTTCAGGACGTATTCAGAGACTCACAACATACTACAGGAGTAGTTGGAGACTGGAGACAAGATGCAGGACATAATCAGAGACTGAAGACATACTACGAGAGTGGTTGGACATTAGAAACATGCTGTAGGAGATAATCAGACCGGAGACATACTACGGGAGTAGTTGGAGACTGGAGACCTGGTTCAGGACATATTCAGAGGCTCACAACATACTATGGGAGTGGTTGGAGACTGGAGACAAGATGCAGGAGATGATCAGGGACTGGATACATACAACAAGAGTGGTTAGACCAAGGTTTCTCAACCAGGGTTCCTTGAGAAATGACAATTTCTGCCTCTCAAATAAGTTTCCACTGACAACGTTGATCTTTTTAGCTATCTATAAGTGGGGAATATCTCCCAATGACCACAAGTATAAGGAGCATTCTTCCCACTGACCACCACACTAATGTATCATGAGTTGTAGATATAGTCATTTTTAGCAGGGGTTCCCCGAGACAGAGAAAGTTATTTCAAGGGTTCTTTTGTGTTGAAAAGGTTGAGAAAGACTGGGTTAGGCCCCTTTCACACTGGGGCGTTTTTCATGCGGTACAGCGCTAAAAATAGCGCCTGTTCACCGCCTGAAAAAATCCGGCCCCTTTAACTCCAGTGTGAAAGCCGGCGGGCTTTCACACTGGAGCGGTGCGCTAGCAGGACGGCAAAAAAAAGTCCTGCTAGCAGCATCTTTGGAGCGGTATAGGAGCGGTGTGTTCACCGCTCCTATACCGCTCCTTCCCATTGATTTGAATGGGAAACCGCGGTAATACCGCCTCAATACCGCCGCAAAGCGCCGCTACGGCGGCACTCTGCGGGGGTGTTTAACCCTTTTTTGGCCGTTCGCGGGGGGTAAAACCGCACCGCGAGCGGCCGAATACCGCGGTTAAAACGAAGGTAAAGCAGCGCTAAATATAGCGCTGCTTTACCGTCACCGCGGCTCACCGCCCCAGTGTGAAAGGGGCCTTAGACATTGGAGACATAATACAGGAGATAATCACCCGCACAATATTCCAAAACCTGATTGGATACAGAAGATTTTGAGAGCCTGTAGACATACTATGGGAGTATAAACAAAAAGGAAAAATTGCGCAAAGGAAAAAATGGGCGAGCAGCCAACACTCCACCAGACACAAAGTGAAACAACAGTAACAAAACAATAGTGTAGCGCTCAGGCAGTCAATGAATACAATTAACATAATAAATATTGAAATGCGGATAGACTTGTGAAATTATGGAGGGATAATAACAGAACGTATTACTCTATCTTATTGAGAAATACCATTGTGGTATAAAGTGCATTATCACAAGTGAATAGTGAATCTTGAAAAGTTCTTGATTGTGAAGTGAAGTAAGGATGTCACGCTTACCGGATGAGGTGGTCACATGTACTGTACAGCACATGGGTCAAACAGGCATGATGAAGTCTTCGCCTCAAATGGAGCAATGAGCAGAAAGTAGACCTCAGCAAAAGATGATGGATGGTCGCACTTCAGACCGGAAAACTCCAATGCATATAGCGAATGTTAGAACGTTCCATTGGCATCGAACATGAAAAACAAATGGATCCACATAGTGTAATACCGTAAGGTCTTTTATTTAAAAAAAAGATGGGTTCACACTTACAGAATTGCAGGTAAAAAACAAGCTTGTTCTTAAACGGGTAAAAATCGGTTGCCACGAGCGTCACCCAACGCGTTTCGTCCACACGGACATCATCTGGGGTCACCATTGATGATGTCCGTGTCCACCGTTTTATTCCCTAGGGTGTCTGCTAAAATATATATAATGTTTGGGGGTTCTGGGTAATTTTCTAGCAATAAAATGGTGATTATTACATGTAAGAGAGAAGTGTCAGAATTGGCCTGGGTGGCAAGGGGTTAATTACCATAAGTAATATACAACTAATTATTATATATTGTTTTTAAGGTAAACTACAATGTACTATATTTTCAAAATCTGTACTCAAGCAGGTGGCTTAATGGACAAATTACTGAAGTTTGAAGTTATAACTTCCAACCAGTAATTTCACAGTAAATAGATAAATAATAAATTATTATCTTATAACATATAGCATAATAATATATGATTTAGCTTGTAACCTTTTCAACAGGCAGCAGATTCTCATTCTCCCTCTTAACTGTGTGAGAAAAACATGGGATTGTGGGTAAATCTTATACCCATGAACCCATGTTTTTTCCTTGTAGTAAGGAGGGCTGGGCTGGAAGGGAGTATTTGTCCTTTATACACATCCCCCCTTCTATGACACTGCAGTGAGAGGCGGGCCTCCACTGCAGCATTTTTATTGGACAGTGTCAGGGCTGGGCTCAGCCCTTCCATCTCAGAGCTGGCCACTCAGCTGTTGGCTAATTGCCAGCTCCTATCTCTCCACAGTTACTCAGCTGTGATGATATCCTGCTCATCAGTCCTGCCTACTTAAGCCGTTTAGCCCAGTGGATCTCTGCCTTCGCCTTGGTCAACATCACAGAAACTATCTCCTGCGATCCTGTTCAAGACTTCCTCTGCTGACATCCCTTCTGGCTCCAGATCCTGCTTGCTGTTCAACTACATCGATCCCTGACTTCTGGCTTGGCTGATATTCTGTTTCGGTTACTGAACTTTGGCTATGTTTTTACTACGTTTGTTCTTTTTACTTTTATTATAAAACAAGTGTGATTTAACTGTACTTCTGTCTCGGCCTGATTTCATGGTATCGGACAGACAGCTTGTTCCAATGGTGCTTTACCATTGGTCCAAGGCTCCAAGCTGTCCATTAAGCTCAGTGCTTCACACAAGAAGTGAGGAGAGGCACCGTGAGCTCCTCCTCTCAGTCTGTTGAAAACAGAGTGTGCCAGCTTGTATTTAAACTGGGCGTTCCCCAAATTTTGACCAGTGGTGGGGTCATAGTCTCTGTGATTCAGGTCGGCGAGCTGCGACCCTCGAAGCTCGATCCTTTTTTTTTTTTAATGTTCATGGCAGGTGAGGCTCTGCTTCACTTGCCTCCCCTGACTGCAAGTTCCTGGTCCATAGGTTGCACACTATGCACAAAAGGGAAGCAGGTTGGACACCAGAGGTCACGGGCCCTCGGGAAGTGCCGAGTAGCCAAATGGTTAGTCCGCCCCTGTCTGTCAGGTATAAGTTGGGGTATGTTAGTGCTATGGGTCATGGATTAGAGGGTTTAGTTTAACTTTCAGAGTTATAGCTGAACTCCAGGTAAACAGCTAAACATAAATTGGAGGGTCTACATACACTTTAAAGTGACTTAATGTAATTTTACAAAAAAAGCTACTGACAGATATGCAGTATATGTGGGTGCATTTTAGAACATTATACTGATCTCAGCATCTCCTGCTGTTTGCTGTAATGCATCCGCCAGTTATTCACAGTGATATACAGCCTGGATGTACATTTTAGGGATGGTTTCCATTTAAAATGAGATGATGGATGTCTTTAGCACACAAAACAAACGCGGAGGGTGCTGGTGTCTTCCCTACTCCCACCGGCATCAACAGCCTAAATCACAGACCCTCCTTTACATTCCCATTTGATAGATCCATGTAACATGATTCAGCATGTGCACCGCATGCTAACACTTGGCCGGGGGCCCTGATAAATGTGACTGCTGGAGAATTACATGGATAAGGCCACTTCTAGGGTAAGAATAAGCAGAAATTACATTTGGAAACTTACGCTATGAAGATGAACTCCACGCAGATACGAAATATGTGAAATCGAAACGGCGCTCTGTGTTCATCCCTTCAATCATTTCGAAGCTGTGGTGTTCTAATGCCGCTTACACACGGTCGGAATTTCCGATGGAACATCGGTCTTTTTCTGTCTGAATTTCCGACCGTGTGGATGCCCATCGGTCTTTTTCTGTCGGAATTTCAGACGGACTTTGGATTGAGAACCAGTTCTCAATTTTTCCGGCGGAAAACCTTTCTATCGGATTTTCCGATCGTGTGTATGCAATTCCGACACGCATTGCATGAATCTATCTATGGTCGGTGCTGACACCCCCTATTCAGGTGTCCGGCCCCTTTTCGGTCACCGGGCACCTGAATTACAGTGGTGGGGGTGTTGTTTTTTGGAAAAGTGGCAAAGTGGCTGCGGTGGAGGACACCGCTGCCGCCGTCACCCGAGACAAGGTAAGTGCCGGGCGGGGGCACAGTGGCAGCACTTGGGGCACAGAGATCAGCAGCAGGAGATGTATTTATGGTCTTCTTTGCAGAGACAGCTTTATTTTGAAGCACAAGGAAATCTTGCTCTCAGGCTCTATGTTGTTGATGGTTTTTCAGCATGATGGAGCATTCACTTTGATGGTTTTTCACTTTATTTATTTTTCACTGCGTTTGATGTCACAGTGGCAAAGTGGCTCCGTTTGATGTCACAGTGGCAAAGTGGCTGCGATTGATGTCACAGTGGCAAAGTGGCTGCGGTTGATGGGCACATTGGCTGCGTTTGATGGGCACAGTGGATGCGTTTTAATGGGCACAGTGGCTGCGTTTTAATGTTCACAGTGGCTGCGTTTTAATGATCACAGTGGCTGCGTTTTTATGGGCACAGTGAGGCTGCAATTGATGGGGCTTTTTTTTTTTTTCATCGGATTTTCCGACCGTGTGTATGCACATCGGTCTTTTTCTGTCGGGATTTCCGACGGACTTTGGATTGAGAACCTGTTCTTAATTTTTCCGACGGAAAACCTTTCTATCGGATTTTCCAATCGTGTGTATGCAATTCTGACGCATGCTCGGAAACAATTTGATGCATGCTCGGAAGCATGAAACTTCCCTTTTATAGTGCAGTCGAACGCGTTGTATGCCGTGGTGTTATTGACCGTCGGAATTTGGTGTGACCGTGTGTAGGCAAGACAGTTTGAGTGAAATTCTATCGGAATTCCGACGGGAAAACCATCAGAGCTTTTTCCAACGAGAATTCCGACCGTGTGTACGCGGCATAAGATATGACATTTAGGTTCTGACCAACAAATTTAGGAGACCCTTTCTTTGGTATTCCAATGGACAGATTTCTAGCAATTATTTCAGAAGGCAAATTAACGCGCTTTGATTCCAGCAAAAAAAAAAATTACATTTGACTCATGAACGTATGTATCTACATTCATACATGGGTCCTCTATTGACCTCTTTCTGTTTAGACAAATCTTGACCCCCTCGGCTCAGTTTAACGATATAATCCCGCTTCTCTGGATCTGGCAAACTGCTTTTAATTAGATTTTGTTCTTAGCGAATCAGTAATCCACGCCAGAAATTGCTTTTGTATGTGATTCAGCTAATGTATTTCCTAAACATGGCTCCTCCTGAAATGAGAAGGTATTAAAAGATGGGATCAGGACCATTTCTTTTTAATCGTGTCATGTTCATAATGCGTGCATCTTCCAAATCCGCCGTCACAGCCAGATTTGCATCGAATTCGCATTAGTTTCTTAACACTAATCCCATTGTTACACAGATTTATTATCGCTGGGCTTAGCGTTCTATCACTTGAAATAATTTTGAGGATTTCATTTAGAAAATGTAACGGGGGCAACAGCATTTAAATCATTAGCCACAATTAATTGGAAAGTACACACGGGGATCTATGTACATGAAAAAAAACCACCTTGGTGGAAAAATACACCTTGCTTTAAGCCCTATTGAAGATAGGAGATTGATTAAAATATAGAGGGTTTTTTTTTTTTTTAAACACTCAAGTCCAACATAGAAACCCTTGGTTGTATATATTAAAATGTTTCTTATGCCCCGTACACACGGTCGGATTTTCCGACGGTAAATGTCCTATCGGACTATGTTGTCGGAAATTCCAACCGTGTGTGGGCTCCATCGGACTTTTTCCATCGGAATTTCCTGCTCTCAAATTTTCCGACAACAAAGTCCTATCGGACTTTTTCCGATCGTGTGTAGCGAATTCCGACGGACAAAGTGCCACGCATGCTCAGATCACATTACAAGACCAAAGCTATTGGCTACTAGCCTCTACGTAGTCCCGTCGTACGCAACGAACGTCACCACGTTCAGGATGATCGGATTTTCCGACAACTTTGTCCGACCGTGTGTATGCAACACCAGTGTCGGACAAAATCCGTCGGAAAAAATCCGACGGATTTTGTGTTCGGAATTTCCGACCGTGTGTACGGGGCATCAGTATGCTAATGAGAAACTATAAGGTGGCATTATAGGATAAGGAACCAAAGTGGTGTGAAGGACAATGGTTTCTAATGCCGCGTACACATGGTCGGAATTCTCGTCGGAAAAAGCTCTGATGGTTTTCCCGTCGGAATTCCGAAGGAATTTTCGCTCAAACTGTCTTGCCTACACACGGTCACACCAAATTCCGATGGTCAATAACACCACGCCTTAAAAAACGTTCGACTGCACTATAAAAGGGAAGTTCAATGCTTCTGAGCATGCGTCGAATTGTTTCCGAGCATGCGTCGGAATTTTGCGTGTCGGAATTGCATACACAGGATCGGAAAATCCGATAGAAAGGTTTTCCGTCGGAAAAATTAAGAACAGGTTCTCAATCCAAAGTCAGTCGTAAATTCCGACAGAAAAAGACCGATGGGCATACACACGGTCGGAAAATCAGTTGAAAAGCTCCCATCGGACTATTTCCATCTGAAATTCCGACCGTGTGTACGCGGCATTAGGGGACAAGGTGTCACGGTCAGGGGTCAGGCTCAGAGACATAGGCGTGCGCACAGGGTGTGCCGGATGTGCCTGGGCACACCCTAACCAGCCCATGCACATTAGCATTATCGCTCTGTGTGCCAGCAGGATGATGGGAAAGATTTCCCTTTGGCAGAAGAGAAGTGTTTTTACGCACTTCTTTCACTGTGCCAGCAGGGAGATCAATGTGCTGAGGTCATATATATGTAGACACGCTACACACGTGTATGTTTGAGCTTTGGGGTGCACACCCTAATGTAGTAGGCTGCGCATACCTATTCTCAGAGACCAGTAGCTACAGCAGTAGCGAGGCCGACCCACCGATCAGCAGGATAAGTGCAGAAGCAGGTCCCCGTGGCGGAAGCTCACCTGAGGTGTGGTGTCTAAGCAGTATCCGGTGTTCACCACAGCTCCTAATGGTGGAGATGGGTTTTACTGTGTGTTGGTACCAGGTCACAGTCCACAGGATCGCCTCACCAGGGGGTGAGCAAGCCAGGGATCCATTAGCAAATATTGCAGGTAGGGATCAAGCAGAAGCATAGTCAGTAAACAAGCCAAAGGTCAGTAAGGAGTTGTTGCAGGTTGGGATCAAAGCGGCACTTCACCCTCTTATGCCGCACACAAACGGCCGTAATTTCCGATGGAAAAAGTCAGATGCAGGGGCGGACTGACAACTCATGGGGCCCCTGGGCAATAGGAGATTATGGGGCCCCCGGGCAATAGGAGAATATGGGGCCCCCGGGCAATAGGAGAAGACTATGGGGCCCCTGGGCAATAGGAGATTATGGGGCCCCCAGGCAATAGGAGATTACAGTGCCCCCAGGCAATAGATTATGGGGCCACACAGTATACACACACAGACACACAATATACACACACAGACACACAATATACACACACAATATACACACACAGAATAAACACACTGAAAAGGTACTGGAGAGGCGGGGCAGCTATAATCTTGGGATTTTTTTAAAAAACACAGACTTTTACATACTGTCCCTGGTTTTATTGAGGCTGGCAACCCTGGTGGGGCCCCTTAGTGGCATGGGGCCCTCGGGCAGTGCCCGAATGGTCAGATGGAAGCTTTTCTTCGGGTATTCCGTGTGTATGCCCCGTCAGACTTTTTCTGTCGGCATTTCCGAAGGACTTAGATATAGACTAACTGCCATTTTGTGTGGTCTTCATTATACCAGGACTAAGGACTGTTTGCAAGCTATTTGTGTTTACTTTTTATTTGGGAGACCAATAAAGACAATTTACTTTACAATTGGCTGGCTGGTGATCTTGGGCTCCCCATATTACATTGGTCTCTGAGCAGTGGGACAGTGCGAGGACCTGCCACTGTGAAAATGGTTGGAAAAGGACACAAGGCTGCATGTGTCCAGAGTGCAGGACTCGTTTCTGAGCAGAGATCTTGGTATTCGTGGATTGGGCTCTGTCGTTTGGAGATTTTGATGCGTCTTGGGAGGGAAGAAATCTCCAATCCAGAGTCCAGGTTTTGTTGAAGTCCAGCAGTATGTGTGTCCCGGTGCACACGACCCTTATATATTGAAAGCTTGAAGATAGCTCAGGGCAGTTGCTGCAATTCAGAGAAGATGAATGTGTGAAGATAGTGGTGTGCTCCAACCAGGAGTTAGGGCCTTCTTAGGAGATGAGATGTTATGTTTTGGGGGAGTTCTTGCCCATAGAGCTGGGAAAGTCAGGACAGCTATGCGGGTCTGGAAAGACTGAGAAAGCTGAGGTGACCAGCGAGTCCACAGAGGGGCTGGATGGGAATCTGAGTTCCCACAAAGTGTGAGAGAACCCAGGGCACTGGGAGAACCCTTTTTGGAGGCCTGGAGTTGGCCCGTACAGCGAAGTGCTGTAATTAATGGCTAAGTGAGTCTGCAGAACACATGCTCTAGAAGATCAATGCTAATAGTAATGGAGCTGGGCTAGGATTTTCATTTACTTGTCGTTTTGCTGAAGCAAAAGTTGTCTGCCATGCCTTTTGAACTACAGTTTGGACCAGCCTTCTTCCTGGATCTCTCCAGCAAGGGGCCTACCCCGGATCTCTTCCTTGGCACAACTTTCTCAAGACCAGGCAGGAGCGGCTTCAGGACCACGCAGGCTATTGGGCCTAACAGCAGAGTTCCATCCAGCAGCACCTTTCTAGGCCTCAGCCCAGGGGAAGAGAGAGAGCCTATCTCAAATATTTATTTTATCTCCCAGCATGCACCAGTGTCCCAAACATTCTAACAGCTCCTTCTGAGGCATCAGTCCAGGAGAAGAGAGAGCACATGGCCTGTCCCAAATATTTATACCTTCCTCCAGCATGCACCAGTGGTGCAAACCTCTTAACAGCAGAGCTTCATCCAACAACACCTCCCTAGAGCTCAGCCAAGGGGAAGAGAGAGAGCACATGGCCTGTCCCAAATATTTATACCTTCCTCCAGCATGCACCAGTGGCACAAACCTCCTAACAGCAGAGCTTCATTCAACAACAACTCCCTAGGCCTCAGCCCAGGGAAAGAGAGAGAGCACATGGCCTGTCCCAAATATTTATATCCTCTCCCAGCATGTACTAGTGGCTCAAACCTCCTAACAGCAGAGCTCCATCCAGCAACACCTCCCTAGGCCTCAGCCCAGGGGAAGAGAGAGAGCACATGGCCTGTCCCAAATATTTATACCCTCCCCCAGCACGCACCAGTGACGCAAACCTCCTAACAGCAGACCTCCATCCAGCAACACCTCCCTAGAGCTCAGCCAAGGGGAAGAGAGAGAGCACATGGCCTGTGCCAAATATTTATATCATCCCCCAGCATGCACCAGTGGCCCAAACCTCCTACTGGATTGGCTGAAGAAAATATAAATATTCATAACTTAGTCTTGTCTGTGAAATCTCATACTATGACCAGTGACATCTACTGGCAACAGTGAGCAATCGCAAGACAACTTAAGCTAAAGGAAAAAACCAGGTGAAAAGCTATACAATCAGTCTGAGTGAACTACAGCCCAGCCAAAAACTAAATTGACATAGAAGCCCCTGTTTAGGACGATGGGAGGGGGGGCTACAACTCTATCTGAGCTGAAAAAATCCCACATCAGTCGTTTTTGAACTTTTGCATCATTTGGAAATAACACGGTATACAAGGTATAGTCTGCAATTCCCTTTTTAAAACGTATTCAGATGAGACAAATTTCCAGATGCCTCCAGGAAAATGAAAAAAACAATAAAGTCCAAAAATTTTTTTATATTTCAATGTTTGCATAGCTAATAAAAGGGAATTTATTTCCTTTTTTTATTATTATTTGTCTTTTTATATCATAGGTTTTATTTTTTTTTTGTTTTTTGTTTTTTGTTGTTTATCGGTATTTTTACGTGTGATGGAATACAAATGGTAAATTATAGGTTGGCTTCAGTGTCTACCACATACTAAACATCGCCTCCCCCTCAGCTGTCGAGGCGCCTCATTTTAATTCTGCACCAATCGGGGCCGCCTTCTCCATATACCGGAGTCAGATTTTGTTAATTTGCGGCGAGTCATTTTTCATTTCTACAAATAAGTTTTCAATTATTTTTGAAAGCTAAATTGATATATTTACACAGCATCTGAAAAGCCTCAGAATAAGCCTTTCCGTATAATAATCACACCAAATAGGCCGGGATTAAAGCGATCATTTATAAATGAGGCCGGCGTCGCTCCCCGTTAAGGATCGGAGTGGCGTTGCCGAGAGTCGGAGTGCTGTTACTGTGCTCCAGCTCAATTAAAGGGCAACTCCGTTCTGAGACAACCAGCAGAGTCAGAAGGGGAGAGCAAATTGTGTAAATGTCGCTCGTCTACTCATCCCCCCCCCCACTGTGCAAGGTTTAACCACTTGCTGACCGGGGCTTTTCTGGAACTTTTTGTTTAAAAGTCTAAATCAGTATTTTTTGCTAGAAAATTACTTAGAACCCCCAAACATATATATATATATATATATATATATATATAGATATATATACAGTATATATTAACCACTTGACCACTGGGCACTTAAACCCCCTTCCTAACCAGACCAATTTTCAGCTTTCGGTGCTCTCACACTTTGAATGACAATTACTCAGTCATGCAACACTGTACCCAAATACATTTTTTGTCCTTTTTTTCCCACAAATAGATCTTTCTTTTGGTGGTATTTAATCACCGCTGGGTTTTTTATTTTTTGCGCTATAAATCAAAAAAGACTGAAAATTCAGTAAAAATAAATAAAAAATCTTTGTTTCTATTAAAATCTATTGCAGTATTGGCAGAGTATTGTAGTGTTGCAGAGTATTGGCACAATATTACACAGTACTGGCACAGTATTGCAGTGTTGGCAGAGTATTGCAGTGTTGGCAGAGTGTTGCACAGTGTTGGCAGAGTATTGCAGTGTGTTGGCAGAGTATTGCACAGTGTTGGCAGAGTATTGCAGTGTTGGCAGAGTATTGCACAGTGTTGGCAGAGTATTGCACAGTGTTGGCAGAGTATTGCAGTGTTGGCAGAGTATTGCACAGTGTTGGCAGTGTATTGCACAGTGTTGGCAGAGTATTGCACTGTTGGCAGAGTATTGCAGTGTGTTGGCAGAGTATTGCACAGTGTTGGCAGAGTATTGCACAGTGTTGGCAGAGTATTGAGGAGTATTGGCAAGTATTGGCAGAGTATTGCAGTGTTGGCAGAGTATTGCACAGTGTTGGCAGAGTATTGCAGTGTTGGCAGAGTATTGCACAGTGTTGGCAGTGTATTGCACAGTGTTGGCAGAGTATTGCACTGTTGGCAGAGTATTGCAGTGTGTTGGCAGAGTATTGCACAGTGTTGGCAGAGTATTGCACAGTGTTGGCAGAGTATTGCAGTGTTGGCAGAGTATTGCACAGTGTTGGCAGAGTATTGCAGAGTATTGAGGAGTATTGGCAGAGTATTGGGAGTATTGGCAGAGTATTGAGGAGTATTGGCAGAGTATTAGCGAGTATTGGCAAGTATTGGCAGAGTATTGCAGTGTTGCAGAGTATTGCACAGTGTTGGCAGAGTATTGCAGTGTTGGCAGAGTATTGCACAGTGTTGGCAGAGTATTGCACAGTGATGGCAGAGTATTGCAGTGTGTTGGCAGAGTATTGCACAGTGTTGGCAGAGTATTGCAGTGTGTTGGCAGAGTATTGCAGTGTTGGCAGAGTATTGCACAGTGTTGGCAGAGTATTGCAGTGTTGGCAGAGTATTGCACAGTGTTGACAGAGTATTGCAGTGTTGGCAGAGTATTGCACAGTGTTGGCAGAGTATTGCAGTGTTGGCAGAGTATTGCACAGTGTTGGCAGAGTATTGCAGTGTTGGCAGAGTATTGCACAGTGTTGGCAGAGTATTGCAGTGTTGGCAGAGTATTGCACAGTGTTGACAGAGTATTGCAGTGTTGGCAGAGTTTTGCACAGTGTTGGCAGAGTATTGCAGTGTTGGCAGAGTATTGCACAGTGTTGGCAGAGTTTTGCAGTGTTGGCAGAGTATTGCACAGTGTTGGCAGAGTATTGCACAGTGTTGGCAGAGTATTGCAGTGTTGGCAGAGTATTGCACAGTGTTGGCAGAGTAGTGCACAGTGTTGGCAGAGTATTGCACAGTGTTGGCAGAGTATTGCATTGTTGGCAGAGTATTGCACAGTGTTGGCAGAGTAGTGCAGTGTTGGCAGAGTATTGCACAGTGTTGGCAGAGTATTGCAGTGTTGCAGAGTATTGCACAGTGTTGCACTGTCATTGAGCAGCGCTGTCGGCACTACACATCCAGCCCACAGCGCTGGTGCCATCTCTCCCCCTTTCCGCTTCTCCCCTCTCACTGTACCGATCGGTACAGAGAGGGGAGGGAGGAACCGGTGTCATGACGTGACGCCCGTTTGTTTACAAGTGATCGCTCCGTCATTTCATGGAGCGATCACGTGGTAAACGACCGCTATTAGGACCTCAGGACCCGGCGGTCATAGATGTTCCCGATTGCGCGCCCCAGGGGGCGAGCGGGAGCAAGATTCTGGGAGGACATCCTACGGACGTCCATCCAGAATAAGCCGACCGCGCTGTAGCCGTCTTTCGGCTATGGCCCAGTTGGCACGTGGTTAACAGAGACCCTGGAGAATAAAATGTCAATCATTGCAATATTTTATGTCATAAAGTATTTGCGCAGCGCTCTTTCGAAAATACAACTTTAATTCATTTTAATGCGAACAAACGTCGTAGATAACCCAATAATTTTTTGTGAAATATAAAAGATGATGTTACGCCGATTAAATGGATACCTAACATGTAACTCCCCCCCCCGGTATCCTCTTCTTCAGCGGGCGGTCCGCTTCAAGATAAAAGTGGTCTCTGCGGCGGATTCGCCGCAAGGTCACTTTTATCGGCCCCTTCTGACCGCCGCGCTCCGGTGCCCTCCGCCGCTTACCGGAGCCGCCGGCAGCGGCGGAGGCGATCGGATCCGTTCCCTAGCCTGACATGGAAAGGGGAAGATGGCCCCCACCCGTATCCATATCATTGCAGGGCGGAAGCGACGTCAAAATGTCACTTCCGCCCATAGCTCTTAAAGGGCCATTTTATTTTTTTGTATTTTTTTTAAATGACAGTAGGGTTCCGGGCTTCACGCTGGGAACCCTACTGCGCATGTGCGAGGCCCCGCTCCTCTTTCCTACTGGCCCGGCAACAGGGAGAGGAGAAGGGAGCCATGCAGTGATTTTTCACGGGCCCGGACTCCCGGGGGTGGGAACAGGATACCTGTCAAAGACGGGTGTCCTGTCCCCCCTCCCCCCCCCCCGAAAGGTGGCAATTGTGGCAACGGAGGGGGAGAGGAGACAAATGAGCGGAAGTTCCACTTTTGGTGGATCTCCGCTTTAATAGCCAGCAATTATCTCTGGCTCCAAGCAATTGCTCAAGACCTGCACCGGCAAGAAGAGTGCAGAGGCGGGCAGTCAGCTTTGTGTCCCTCCGCATTCCTCCTGCCGTCCTTGTCTCAGGAGAGTGCTTGGATCAAACATAGCAAGTACTGGCAGCAAAAATGCAGAGGTGGAATGTGTCAGCCTCCCGTCCCTCTGCATTCCTCCTGTCGGCCTTGTCTCGGGAAAGTGCTTTAAGCCATATATAGATGAAGCTGTCTCCTTGCTAGCAGGGTTGTCGGATGACTTTGGGGGGATGGAGGAATGTCCTGTCCAACTACATAGCAAGACATGCGCCGGAAAGAAGAATACAGAGGGGGGTTGTATCAACCTCCCATCCTCTGCATTCCTCTTGCCGGCCTTATCTTGGGAAAGTGTTTTCCACCAGAAATCTGTGCCAAATATGCTGTGGTTTGCAGGTATCTCCTTGCTAGCTGCGTTGTCGGATGACTGTGATGGGGATGGAGGAATGTTCTGTCCAACTACATATCTAGCAAAGAGACAGCTGCAATAAAAGTTGGAAATTACCTCTGGCTCCAAGCACTTTCTCAAGACATGCACCGGCAAGAAGAATACAGAGGGGGGTTGTGTCAACCTCCCATCCTCTGCTTTCCTCTTGCCGGCCTTGTCTTGGGAAAGTGCTTTCCACCAGAAATCTGTGCCAAATATACTGTAGATGCAGCCATCTCCTTGCTAGCTGCGTTGTTGGATGACTGTGGTGAGGATGGAGGGATGTTCTGTCCAACTATGTAGGTAGCAAGGAGATGGCAGCATTAATAGCTGGGAAGTATATTTGGCTCCAAGCACTTACTCAAGAATGCAAAGGGGGTTGAGTCAGCCTCCCATCCCTCTGCATTCCTCCTGCCATCCTTGTCTCAGGAAAGCACTTGGATCAAACATAGCAAGTACTGGCAGCAAGAATGCAAAGGGTGATTGTGTCAGCATCCTGTCCCTCTGCATTGCTCCTGCCGGCCTTGTCTCGGGAAAGTGTTTTAAGCCATATATATATTAAGTTGTCTCCTTGCTAGCAGGGTTGTCGGATGACTGTGGGGGGGTGGGGGGTGGAGGGATGTTGTGTTCAACTACATAGCTAGCAAAGAGACAGCTGCAATAATAGCTGGCAATTACCTCTGGCTTCAAGCACTTTCTCAAGACTTGCGCTGGAAAGAAGAATGCAGAGGGGGGTTGTGTCAACCTCCCATCCTCTGCATTCCTCTTGCCGGCCTTGTCTTGGGAAAGTGTTTTCCACCAGAAATCTGTGCCAAATATACTGTAAATGCTGCCATCTCCTTGCTAGCTGCGTTGTCAGATGACTGTGATGGGGATGGAGGAATGTTCTGTCCAACTACATAAGTAGCAAGGAGACGGCTGCAATAATAGCTGGCAATTACCGCTGGTTTTAAGCACTTGCTGAAGACATACACTGGCAAGAAGAATGCAGAGGGCGGGCTGTGTCAGCCTTCCATCCCTCTGCATTCATCCTGCCGTCCTTGTCTCAGGAAAGCACTTGTTTAAGACATGCACTGGCAAGAAGAATGCAGAGGAGGGGTTGTGTCAACCTCCCATCCTCTGCAATTATCTTGCCAGCCTTGTCTTGGGAAAGTGCTTTGCACCAGAAATATGTGCCAGATATAGATGCAGCAATCCATCTCCTTTCTAGCTGCGTTGTTGGATGACTGTGGTGGGGATGGAGGGATGTCCTGTCCGGCTACCCAGCTAGCAAAGAGATGGTTGCATTAATAGCTGGGAAGTATCTCTGGCTCCAAGCACTTGCTCAAGACATGCACCGGCAAGAAGAGTGCAGAGGGGGGGTTGTGTCAGCCTCCCATCCCTCTGCATTCCTCCTGACGTCCTTGTCTCAGGAAAGCACTTGTTTAAGACATGCACCGGCCAAAAGAATGCAGAGGGGGGGGGGGGGTTGTGCCAACCTCCTGTCCCTCTGCATTCCTCTTGCCAGCCTTGTCTTGGGAAACTGCTTTGCTCCAGAAATATGTAATAGATATACTGTAGATGCAGCTATCCATCTCCTTGCTACCTGCGTTGTTGGATGACTCAATGCAGCTATCTCCTTGCTAGCTGTGTTGTCGGACAACCATGATACTTCTTCTTCCAATAAGTGGAATGCTGGGCTTTATAGTTCCCCTTGGGGGGGGGGGCAGAAGAGTTGTGAAATGAAAGGAAGCCCAGAAAGCTCCAGCCATAGAATATCTTAGGGCCTGCTGAGACCTGTAGTTCTTTAGCAGCTGCTCGATACAACTCGATACAATGATTCCGATATTATCGCATTCTTGCGCCCATTCTTCTCGCCGCCGACGTAAATTACACTTACAAATAACTGAGCGTTATTACGGCTCGTTCATCTTTATTTATAAATGTTTCTTCTAAATATTTAAAAAGATTATTATGATACCGAGGCGGCGAATCCGTCCCGATTTTCCTTAATTCATCTCAGCGCTCAATAAACGTTAGGCGGTCGCGCTGAAAGGAGGCAATGAACTTTCTTTTATGGTAACAATGTTATGACACGGCAATCTTTCTCGCAAAAAAAAAAAAAGAGAAAAAAAAGGTGTAATTGACTTCGAAGTCCATTGATAAAGACGGACAGCGCAGGTTAGGAGCCGCAACACCAACAGAGCGGCGGGGGCTTCGGAAAACAACGAGGAAGACGCAAATCCATTACAAAGATACAATCAAATATTTTAAAAAGCCCCGGAATGCTCATTACTTATTCATGCTAACGCTGGAATCTTAACAAATATGAGGAGGGTTGGCACTCAATCACTCACAAAGCAAATGAGTTTCTGCATTTATCAGAGCGCCGGGCGCCCCCCAGTTCCGTTCCGGCGTTTGCTTAACAAAGGTGATAGAGTGACATAAAAGATATTTACGGCCCACACAAGGCAACAAGATATGGGATTTATCAAAATGAAAAATGCTGCTGTGTGTGTCATCGCTATCACCCAGCAGGCTTTCCGCTCTGACGGGGGGAAAATGGCTGTTTTTAGGCCATCCTTATCCCGCGCGCCAACTGAGTGGCAGAAAAAGAGGCTGATTTCAAATAGAGGGGCGGATATGGAAACGCAACGGGCAGCTGCTGCAGAACCTAGTCTTTGCTCGTTAATAAAAATGTGATAACAATAATAATAATTGTTATTATTTTTATTAAAATGTAAATGATAACTATAAGTAATAAAAATGTGATACAAATATTAATAATAATAATAATAATAATAATAATATTATTATTATTATTATTATTATTATTATGTAAATTATAAATATAAGTAATACATAATAAAAAAAAACAATTTAAAAATTATTATTTATAATTAAATAATAATAATATTATTATTATTATTATTATTATTATTATTATTATTATTAATAATAATTATTATTATTATTTAAATATAAATAATAATTTTAAATTGTATTTTTTTTATTATTATATATTACTTATATTTATAATTTACATAATAATAATAATAATAATAATAATAATAATACAATCTAAATGATAAATATAAGTAATAAACAAAAAAATACAATTTAAAAATGATTATTTATATTTCATTAATAATATATTATTAAATATAAATAATAATATTAATAACTATTATTATTATATAAATATAAATAATACATATTAATAAAAGATACAACTTAAAATGTATTATTTATATTTATATATGACTATTATTATTATTATTATTATACTATTATTAATAATCAAAAAATTAATACATTTTCAGGAGGACAGAATGAGAAATGGTATCGCTGTTATATTTTGGATACTGGAGTATGGCGCCTACTACAGTGATTTCCAGCTTCTAGATGAGGGGTGTCAAACTCAATTTCATAGCGGGCCACACTAGCGGTATGGTTGCCCTGAAAGGGCCAGTTGTATCTGGGGAACACTACGTTCAGTAGTGCGTTACATACCAAGTGCAAAGTCCAGGGATGCATTACATACAAAGTACAGGGTTCAGGAGTGCGTTATGTAGAGTGTAGGGCTCAGCAGTGCGCTAAGTACAGAGTGAAGAGTTCAGACGTGCACTACAGACAGAGTGCAGAATTCAGGAGTGTGCTACGTACAGAGTGCAGGTCTCAGGAGTGTGCTACATACAGAGTGTAGGGTTCTAGAGTGTGCTACGTACAGAGTGGAGACAGGGGTGTGTTATGTAGAGAGTGTAGAGTTAAAGAGTGCATTACATACAGAGTGTAGAGTTCAGGAGTACGCTCTGTACAGAGTGCAGAATTCAGGAGTGTGCTACATACAGAGTGCAGGATTCAGGAGTGTGCTACGTACAGAGTGGAGGGTTCAGGAGTGCACTGTGTATAGAATACAGGGTTCAAGAGTGCCATACATACAGAGTGCAGGGTTCAGGAGTGTGCTACAAGTACGTTTAGAGTAAAGGGTTCAGGAGTGCGCTACGTACAGAGTACAGGGCTCAGCCGTGTGCTATGTACAGAGTGCAGGGTTCAGGAGTGTGCTACGTACAGAGTGCAGGGTTTAGGAGTGGGCTACATATAGAGTGTAGGGTTCAGGACTGCATTACATACAGAGTGCAGGGTTCAGGACTGCATTACATACAGAGTGCAGGGTTCAGGAGTGAGCTACATACAGAGTGCAGGGTTCAGGAGTATGCTACGTACAGTGTGTAGGGTTCAGGAGTGCGCTACATATAGATTGCAGAGTTCAGGAGTGCGCTACATATAGAGTGCAGGGTTCAGGAGTGTGTTATGTACAGAATGTAGGGTTCAGGAGTGCCCTACATATAGAGTGCAGGGTTCAGGAGTGTGTTATGTACAGAATGTAGGGTTCAGGAGTGCCCTACATATAGAGTGCAGGGTTCAGGAGTGCGCTACATATAGAGTGCAGGGTTCAGGAGTGTGTTATGTACAGAGTGTAGGGTTCAGGAGTGCCCTACATATAGAGTGCAGGGTTCAGGAGTGTGCTACATATAGAGTGCAGGGTTCAGGAGTGTGTTATGTGCAGGGTTCAGGAGTGCGCTACATACAGAGTGCAGGGTTCAGGAGTGCATCTCAGTCCCATCCATTTTCCTGGGTTCATGTAAAACCTTTTTTTCCCAAAAGGAACAAAACAGTTTGCTGTAACTGATTACAAAGTGTGAGCTGGAGTTTGGCTTCAATTTGATAGTGTATCTAAATCTGCTAGTCCATCTAACACTCCCCTCCCCAAAGACCGACAATGTTGCTGTCTGCTGGGCCTCCTGGCCTCCACAGTGGGGGGGCGCTCCAAAGCAGGAGATGTGTTACTGGCCAGATCACCAGGTGAAAACAGAGGGGGGGGGGGCTAAAAAAAACAAAACAATGCAGCCGCCACATCTGATTGCTAAGCTGCAGTATAGGACATTCCATTATAGGACATCCCAGTATAGGACATCCCAGTATAGGACATCCCAGTATAGGACATTCCATTATAGGACATCCCAGTATAGGACATTCCAGTATAGGACATCCCAGTATAGGACATCCCAGTATAGGACATCCCAGTATAGGACATTCCATTATAGGACATCCCAGTATAGGACATTCCAGTATAGGACATCCCAGTATAGGACATCCCAGTATAGGACATCCCAGTATAGGGCATTCCAGTATAGGACATCCCAGTATAGGACATCCCAGTATAGGACATCCCAGTACAGGACATCCCAGTATAGGACATCCCAGTGCAGGACATCCCAGTATAGGACATCCCAGTACAGGACATCCCAGTATAGGACATTCCAGTATAGGACATCCCAGTATAGGACATCCCAGTACAGGACATTCCAGTACAGGACATTCCAGTATAGGACATCCCAGTATAGGACATTCCAGTATAGGACATCCCAGTACAGGACATCCCAGTATAGGACATCCCAGTATAGGACAGACCAGTACAGGACATCCCAGTATAGGACAGACCAGTACAGGACAGTCCAGTACAGGACATCCCAGTATAGGACAGACCAGTATAGGACATCCCAGTATAGGACATCCCAGTATAGGACAGACCAGTATAGGACAGACCAGTACAGGACATCCCAGTATAGGACATCCCAGTATAGGACAGACCAGTACAGGACAGTCCAGTACAGGACATTCCAGTATAGGACAGTCCAGTACAGGACAGTCCAGTACAGGACATCCAGTACAGGACAGTCCAGTACAGGACAGTCCAGTACAGGACAGTCCAGTATAGGACATTCCAGTATAGGACATTCCAGTACAGGACATCCCAGTATAGGACATTCCAGTACAGGACAGTCCAGTACAGGACAGTCCAGTACAGGACAGTCCAGTATAGGACTTTCCAGTATAGGACATCCCAGTATAGGACATTCCAGTATAGGACTTTCCAGTATAGGACATTCCAGTATAGGAATTTCCAGTATAGGACATCCCAGTATAGGACATTCCAGTACAGGAGATTGGTGGTTTTGGGCACACAGAGGATACATTGTGCCCATGCAGTCAGTATGGGGATGATTGGCACGGAGCTCCCTGATTTTATTGTCACATTCAGATAACTGGAAGTAGAAGATCGTATTTAATCGACTCTCCCTGATCTACAGGAAGGGGATATTTCATGGTCGGGGGGACGGTGATGTCGTTCCGCCAACAGAAAGAAACAAAAAAATGGCATTTTCTAGATATTAAGTCATTTATGCCGCACATTAATAATTTACATCCAGCTGTTTTCATTGATAAGTAGCTGGAAAATATTGTCCGCGGAGGACCCTGGAAGTGGAGAAAATGATCTTTGTAGTGCGCTGCGCATTCATAAATGAATAATAAGGCTCGGAGTTTTGTAATTCAGCGCTTCTCCCAATTAGGCACTATGTTACCACCGGGGGGCATCACCAACGCCGGAGGAGGGAGCCCGGGAGCAAATCACTAATTCCTTCTAAATGGCGACTCTCCGATTTAACCAGCTCACCGCCGACACTGCCCCAGAGGATCCTGGGACCGCCAAAAATTCCGGGAACCCAATCATTTTTTATTTTTTTTTTTACTATGAAATGATGTCAAAGGTCAAAATCCTCATAGCCCATCATATGCAGCCACTGTGCCCCATCAAATTCAGCCTTTCTGTGCCCCATCAAATGCAGCCTCACTGTGCCCCATCAAATTCAGCCTCACTGTGCCCCATCAAATGCAGCCTCACTGTGCCCCATCAAATGCAGCCTCACTGTGCCCCATCCAATGCAGCCTCACTGTGCCCCATCAAATGCAGCCTCACTGTGCCCCATCCAATGCAACCTCACTGTGCCCCATCAAATTCAGCCTCACTGTGCCCCATCAAATGCAGCCTCACTGTGCCCCATCCAATGCAACCTCACTGTGCCCCATCAAATTCAGCCTCACTGTGCCCCATCCAATGCAACCTCACTGTGCCCCATCAAATGCAGCCTCACTGTGCCCCATCAAATGCAGCCTCAATGTGCCCCATCCAATGCAACCTCACTGTGCCCCATCAAATGCAACCTCACTGTGCCCCATCAAATGCAGCCTCACTGTGCCCCATCAAATGCAGCCTCACTGTGCCCCATCAAATGCAGCTTCACTGTGCCCCTATCAAATGCAGCCTCACTGCGCCCATAAAATGCAGCCTCAATGTGCCCCATCCAGTGCAACCTCACTGTGCCCCATCCAATGCAACCTCACTATGCCCCATCCAATGCAACCTCACTGTGCCCCATCAAATTCAGCCTCACTGTGCCCCATCCAATGCAACCTCACTGTGCCCCATCAAATGCAGCCTCACTGTGCCCCATCAAATGCAGCCTCAATGTGCCCCATCCAATGCAACCTCACTGTGCCCCATCAAATGCAACCTCACTGTGCCCCATCAAATGCAGCCTCACTGTGCCCCATCAAATGCAGCTTCACTGTGCCCCATCAAATGCAGCCTCACTGCGCCCCATAAAATGCAGCCTCAATGTGCCCCATCCAGTGCAACCTCACTGTGCCCCATCCAATGCAACCTCACTATGCCCCATCCAATGCAACCTTACTGTGCCCCATCAAATTCAGCCTCACTGTGCCCCATCC
The DNA here is from genome assembly GCA_028564925.1 of Lithobates sylvaticus. Classification (NCBI taxonomy): domain Eukaryota; kingdom Metazoa; phylum Chordata; class Amphibia; order Anura; family Ranidae; genus Lithobates; species Lithobates sylvaticus. The sequence continues at coordinate 12,392,154 of CM053034.1, forward strand.
AATGCAACCTCACTGTGCCCCATCAAATGCAGCCTCACTGTGCCCCATCAAATGCAGCCTCAATGTGCCCCATCCAATGCAACCTCACTGTGCCCCATCAAATGCAACCTCACTGTGCCCCATCAAATGCAGCCTCACTGTGCCCCATCAAATGCAGCTTCACTGTGCCCCATCAAATGCAGCCTCACTGCGCCCCATAAAATGCAGCCTCAATGTGCCCCATCCAGTGCAACCTCACTGTGCCCATCCAATGCAACCTCACTATGCCCCATCCAATGCAACCTCACTGTGCCCCATCAAATTCAGCCTCACTGTGCCCCATCCAATGCAACCTCACTGTGCCCCATCAAATGCAGCCTCACTGTGCCCCATCAAATGCAGCCTCAATGTGCCCCATCCAATGCAACCTCACTGTGCCCCATCAAATGCAACCTCACTGTGCCCCATCAAATGCAGCCTCACTGTGCCCCATCAAATGCAGCTTCACTGTGCCCCATCAAATGCAGCCTCACTGCGCCCATAAAATGCAGCCTCACTGTGCCCCATCAAATGCAGCTTCACTGTGCCCCATCAAATGCAGCCTCACTGCGCCCCATAAAATGCAGCCTCAATGTGCCCCATCCAGTGCAACCTCACTGTGTCCCATCCAATGCAACCTCACTATGCCCCATCCAATGCAACCTTACTGTGCCCCATCAAATTCAGCCTCACTGTGCCCCATCCAATGCAACCTCACTGTGCCCCATCAAATGCAGCCTCACTGTGCCCCATCAAATGCAGCCTCAATGTGCCCCATCCAATGCAACCTCACTGTGCCCCATCAAATGCAACCTCACTGTGCCCCATCAAATGCAGCCTCACTGTGCCCCATCAAATGCAGCTTCACTGTGCCCATCAAATGCAGCCTCACTGCGCCCCATAAAATGCAGCCTCAATGTGCCCCATCCAGTGCAACCTCACTGTGCCCCATCAAACGCAGCCACTGTGCCATATCAAATGCTCCCACTGTGCCATCAAATTCTGCCATTGTGCCCCATCAAATACAGCTACTGTGCCCATCTTATGCAGCCACTGTGCAGTATCGAATGCAGCCACTATGCCCCATCAAATGCAGCCTCACTGTGTCCCATCAAATGCAGCCCCACTGTGCCCCATCAAACGCAGCCACTGTGCCATATCAAATGCTGTCAGTGTGCCCCCCGCCCACTGACACAGAGACTCTTGGCTTAGACAACTGCAGCCAGCAACCCTGCTAGGAAGTCATAGTCCAGTCTGAATAATATGTCCGGATCTCAGTCAGTCTAAAAACCCAGACGCATGATTCCAAACCTGAACTGTCCGGGTGAATCCCAGACAGGTGGCAACCCTACTCCCACCCCTCCCGATAAAAGTGATCTTGCAGCAATCTGCCGTTTTTTAAAAACTCTGAGGTTGCGTAGCTGCCGCCATAACAACGGTATTTAACGTCAAAGTAGGGACGTACAACGATGGCGGCTGGTCCTTAAGTGGTTAAAATGTATTTTTTAACCCCAGAAAAGTTGCGTTTGAAAAAACTGCTGCACAAATACCATGCGACGTAAAGATTTGCAACGATCGCTATTTTATTGCCTAGGGTCTCTGCTAAAAAAAATGTGTAAGGGGGGGGGAAAAAAAACGCGCTTATTAGACACGATATGATAAATAAAATATAATAAATTTAGAAAAAGCAGCAACTCTCATGCGTGATATCACAAAAGGATCAATAAATATAAAAACAGTCGCGCTTAGCTTAGTCATAAAAAAAAATGTCTAATGTTTTCTAGCAAAAAAAATACTGATTTAAACTTAGGAACAGAAAAAGCTTGGTCTTCAAGAGGTCTTCAAGTGGTCTTCAAGAGGTCTTCAAGTGGTTATGTATCCTGATCAGTGTTGGTCATCTTACTTTAAAAAAGTAATTAGTTAAGTTACAAATTACTTCTCCCAAAAAGTAATTGTGTTAGTAACTCAGTTACTACATTGGAAAAGTAATTAGTTACGCAGCAAAGTAACTGACTTTTTTTTTTTAAATATTCTATACGTGTAACTAAGGGGCGGGTCTAGTATTACTGTAACCAAGGGGTGCATTTCTTATTATTGTTATATATCGTGTAACCAAGGGGCTGCTCTATTATTACTCTAACCAAGGGGCAGATCTGTTATAGCGTGTAAGCAAGGGGCGGGTCTATTATTATTATATGGTGTAAGGGGGCGGGTCTATTATTATTATATGGTGTAAGGGGCGGGTCTATTATTATTATATCGTGTAAGGGGCGGATGGCTACAGAAGAGGGCGAATGTTAAATTAATGGGCAGAGCTCGATATATAACAATAATAATAAATGCGCCCCTTGGTTACAGTAATACTAGACCCGCCCCTTAGTTACACGATAGACGCCCCTTGCAGAGTAGCACGAGCATCAGGAGCGTACGGCATTGCCTCGTACAGTTACATGTTACCTGCGCCTGCGCGGTGTAGAGTTCACTCAGAGCTGTTTAGGTTCGGCAATTTTCGGAAGCTCCGTAGTCCTTCGTACTGCGCAAGCGCTGCGCCTGCACAGTACAGGGGGTCCTTATCCGGCGGGGGAACTTTTTCGGCAGGACACCGGAATTACACTACTGCCATCTAGTGGCTGTAGATGTAATTGGTGTAACTAAGCCAAAGTAATGGGAACTGAGTTACCATGAGGGGAAAAGTAATCAGATTACTCGTTACCCTCTAAAGTAACTGCGTTACGTAACTCAGTTTATTTTAACTCAGTTACTTACATCACTGCTCCTGATAAACCCATATTTAGGGTATACAAATTGTAAAAAAAAAAAAAACCTTGGGAGATGATTGGTGTTCCAGTTTCCCCGCATCGCTCTGCATTCAGGCCTCTCTGTTTTCTCTATGAGGTCACACGGCCCTCCATGTCTTCCCATGTTCCTTCGTTTTCTTAGGTCTTGGCACACATTACCATTGCAAATCTCTCCCCCGGATCTCCTTCCATTAGCACGCGAGGATGTGCTCCTTGTAAGATCTTTTCATTCCGTCATTTGAAGTCGTCGCCTTTATGTATATTCAGGACGTTATCAATCCAGACAAATGGCTGCAATGCTAATGACACCAGCTTGTAGATACCGACCATGGATGGTCCAGACTGAGGAGCCCATTCACTAACATGGAGCACCAAAAAAAAAAAAAAAGGGCGAGCCGGGCTCCTCCTTGGATGTTGAGCGCACATTTTTTTAGAGCGTACTACATTTTATTTATAAAAAAATAAAAATAAATCTGTGTATATTCACTATCGCCTATACGAATATTTGCATACATTGAGGGACGAATGACGAATTCCACGGGGATAGATTTTATTCATGGACTGGTACTCGCATGGTGGAGACACACGCTTAGATTATGATTGATGAGCGCTTTGATCAAAATGAATAAAACAGAAAACAATCTAAAAGTCATAATCAGGGTCAGGACTTGAGGGAAATGGGGTGGTGGTGTTGGGGGGGGGGGGTCTGGGGGCACAAGGGGCAGGTGCCCTGGGCTCGAGGGTTTTATGTGTTGGGAGGGTGCAGTGAAGTTTACCAATTTTTTCTGATGGGAATGAGGGACACTTATAAGCAAAGGTATGTAGGCACAGGACACACACCCTGCCACGCCCCTTTAAAGCAGAATTATACAAATATATATATATATATATATATATATATATATATATATATATAACTATATATATATATATATATATATATATATATATATATATATACATACACACATATATATATATAGATATATTTTATATTTTTTTACCACTACTATTCCTTTATATTGGGTTTTGACATTTACAAATGCAGCAATTGAGAAATTGGGTGAACAGTTTAGCACTTGGAAACGCTTTTTAAAAGATTAAAAGTGTATTTTATATATCGGTGTTTCTCACCCTTATTTCAGACAAGGTACCGTTTAAATTTCAGTACAATCTGGACCCCCCCCCCCCCCTTCTAAAATGGAAAAGCAAAAGTAATAGGTTTACATAATGCAGCGGCATTCAATACATGATACACCCAACATGATTTATTCTTCCAACGCAAACACACCTCTGCACCAGGGGCGGATCCGGGGGGTGGGGCAGCGGAGGGCAATCCCCCCCCCCCCAGAAAATATTACCGACCTTGAGGCCCCTGGCGCCACGTCCTGCTCTGGGATGGCAGGTCGGCAAGCCCAGATTGCGCCAATCCCTGAGCATCAGTGCGAAGAACGGAGTTGACACTAGAGGAAGCAAAGCCCATATGTATAGAGATGGTTCCTGTCACACTGATGCTCGGGGATGGTGGGTCGGGAACCAGCCAGCAATACCCACCAGCAGGAACAGCCAGCAATACATGCTAGCAGTACCCGCCAGCAGTACCAACCAGCAGTACCCGTCAGCAGTACCAGCCAGCAGTACCCGTCAGCAGTACCAACCAGCAGTACCCACCAGCAGTATCCGCCAGCAGTACCCGCCAGCAGTACCAGCCAGCAGTACCAGCCAGCGGTACCCACCAGCAGTACCAGCCAACTGTACCCTCCAGCAGTATCCGCCAGCAGTTCCAGCGAGCAGTATCCGCTAGCAGTACCAGCCAGCAGTACCCGCCAGCAGTACCAGCCAACAGTACCCTCCAGCAGTATCCGCCAGAAGTTCCAGCCAGCAGTATCCGCTAGCAGTACCAGCCAGCAGTACCCGCCAGCAGTACCAGCCACCAGTACCCTCCAGCAGTATCCGTCAGCAGTTCCAACCAGCAGTATACGCTAGCAGTACCAGCCAGCAGTACCCACCAGCAGTACCAGCCAACAATACCCGCCAGCAGTACCAGCCAACAGTACCCTCCAGCAGTACCAGCCAGCAGTACCCACCAGCAGTACCAGCCACCAGTACCCTCCAGCAGTATCCGTCAGCAGTACCAACCAGCAGTACCCGTCAGCAGTACCAACCAGCAGTACCCGTCAGCAGTACCAGCCAGCAGTACCCGTCAGCAGTATCCGCCAGAAGTTCCAGCCAGCAGTATCCGCTAGCAGTACCAGCCAGCAGTACCCGCCAGCAGTACCAGCCACCAGTACCCTCCAGCAGTATCCGTCAGCAGTTCCAACCAGCAGTATACGCTAGCAGTACCAGCCAGCAGTACCCACCAGCAGTACCAGCCAACAATACCCGCCAGCAGTACCAGCCAACAGTACCCTCCAGCAGTACCAGCCAGCAGTACCCACCAGCAGTACCAGCCACCAGTACCCTCCAGCAGTATCCGTCAGCAGTACCAACCAGCAGTACCCGTCAGCAGTACCAACCAGCAGTACCCGTCAGCAGTACCAGCCAGCAGTACCCGTCAGCAGTACCCACCAGCAGTATCCGCCAGCAGTACCCGCCAGCAGTACCAGCCAGCAGTACCAGCCAGCGGTACCCACCAGCAGTACCAGCCAACTGTACCCTCCAGCAGTATCCGCCAGCAGTACCAGCCAGCAGTACCCGCCAGCAGTACCAGCCAACAGTACCCTCCAGCAGTATCCGCCAGAAGTTCCAGCCAGCAGTATCCGCTAGCAGTACCAGCCAGCAGTACCCGCCAGCAGTACCAGCCACCAGTACCCTCCAGCAGTATCCGTCAGCAGTTCCAACCAGCAGTATACGCTAGCAGTACCAGCCAGCAGTACCCACCAGCAGTACCAGCCACCAGTACCCTCCAGCAGTATCCGTCAGCAGTTCCAACCAGCAGTATACGCTAGCAGTACCAGCCAGCAGTACCCACCAGCAGTACCAGCCAACAATACCCGCCAGCAGTACCAGCCAACAGTACCCTCCAGCAGTACCAGCCAGCAGTACCCACCAGCAGTACCAGCCAGCAATACCAACCAGCAGTACCCGCCAGCAGTACCAGCCAGCAGTACCAGCCAGCGGTACCCACCAACCCACCAGCAGTACCAGCCATCAGTACCAGCCAGCAGTACCCGCCAGCAGTTCCAGCCAGCAGTATCCGCTAGCAGTACCAGCCAGCAGTACCCGCCAGCAGTACCAGCCAGCAGTACCCGCCAGTAGTACCAGCCAGCAGTACCAGCGAATCCGCCACAGAGACCACTTTTATCTTGAAGCGGAAGAAGAGGATACCGGGGTTATGGAAGCTAGCTGCTGCCATAACAACAATATTCCTCTTTAAAGTACCGACATATAACGACGGCAGGTGGTCCGTAAGTGGTAAATAAAAAATAAGATGTATTATAGAATCTAAAATCTTATACTACATATTAGAACTATGTACAATTGGTATAATGATCGATAAGTTAACCAAGGAAATAAAAGCTCTTCTACCAGAACTATATGAAGGGTTTCCATTCCTAACGATCGTCATTCCCGGACTATGGTTACATTTTGTGTCAGATTGAAGAGCAAATAGAAGGAGGCCAGGCGGGCCGCGTACCATCTGTGGATGTCCCATCATCTCATCTCAGGTCTCATTTATTATCGGAGTGCCCAGCGGAGCCTCGGAGATGACCTGTTTTCAGGTAATAAATGAACGCCATTCTACGTCTATGCCATTATTACATCTGTGCTGCTCAGTCATGCAGTCTCCCTCTACATATTTGCATGACCTAATTTGCATGTGCAATAGGTTAAGAAAGGAAAAAAAAAAAAAAGTGTCACAAGTAACAAATGAATGTCACACACGTTTTCACGCTGACACACCCGGGGCCCGGGCTGCTGAAGATGAAGGCTCGCTCATGGGGCCATTCACTCATCGCCGGTGATGTGGCTGGGAGACCTTACCCCCGATTTACTAAGTATGATACATAGATAAGTGCGCTTGAGAGTTTACTAGATTGCTGATCCTGGGGGGGTGCGCTTTACTAGATTGCTGATCCCGGGGGGGGGCCTGGTTGCCTTGGAGGATCACGTAGGAAATTTTTCCCTGGTGGAGCAAATTGGAGCACACTTGACTGTGGTATTAAATATGTCTTGTTACTACTATACCAAAAACCCCACCCTTCCCGTAGTCACCACACCACACAACATTGGAATTATGCCCTGTACACACGGTCAGATTTTCCGAACGAAAATGTCCTATCGGACAATGTTGTCGGAAGTTGTCGGAAATTCCGACCGTGTGTAGGCTCCATCTGACTTTTTCCGTCGGATTTTCCAACGGACAAAGTTTTATCTCCTGCTCTCAAATCGGACTTTTTCCGATCGTGTGTAGCGAATTCCGACGGGCAAAGTGCCACGCATGCTCAGATCACATTACAAGACCAAAGCTATTGGCTACTAGCCTCTACGTAGTACCGTCGTACGCAACGAACGTCACCCCGTTCAGGATGATCGGATTTTCCAACAACTTTGTCCGACCGTGTGTATGCAACACCAGCGTCGGACAAAATCCGTCGGAAAAAAATCAGACGGATTTTGTGGTCGGAATTTCCGACCGTGTGTACGGGGCATTACAGTGCCTTGCAAAATTATTCACCTGTTCATACAGAACATGCCCACAACTTTGAAGAGGTTTTTTTTTTCTTTTTTTGTTATTGTGAAGCAAATAGGACAAAATAACAGAAAAAGTCAATGTGCATAACTATTCACCCCCCTAAAGTCAATACTTTGTAGAGCCACCTTTTACGGCTATCACAGCTCCAAGTCGCTTTGGATAAGTCTCTATGAGTCTTGCCACATCTTACCACTGGGATTTTTGCCCATTCCTCCTTGCAAAACTGCTTCAGCTCCTTCAAGTTGGATGATTTGCGCTTGTGAACAGCATTCTAAAGCCTCATACACACGATAGGACTTTGTACAAACTTTCCCGTGGATTTTTGTACAAAGGGCGTCGGCCATGAACTTGTATTGCATACACACAGCAGGACTTTTTTAGCCAACTTTCACCAAATCATGTGGTTTTTCTGCTCTTTATCGCCACCTTTGGTCAACTTCTGTATTGTTGTCTGATCTTTTGCATTGGTTCTGAGCATGGGTGTTTGTACTTTGTACAAAAGTCCTATGGTTTTCTGTACAGATGGTCGGACTTTGCTCCATCAGACTTTTGTTGGCAGAAAGTTGGTCCGTTCGCACAGCCAACAAAAGTCAGATGAAAACTGAAAAAGTTGGTCCGATGGAGCGTACACACGGTCGGATGTTGGTCCAAAGCAGCTAATTTGCATGTTTGTTGTCAAAAAGTCTGATCGTGTGTATGGGCCTTAAGTCTGACCACAGATTTTCTATTGGATTGAGGTCTGGGCTTTGACTAGGCCATTCCAGCACATTTACATGTTTCCCCTTAAACCACTCAAGTGTTGCTTTAGCAGTGTGTTTGGGGTCATTGTCCTGCTGGAAGGTGAACCTCCGTCCTAGCCTCAAATCACACACAGAGTGCTACAGGTTTTGCTCAAGAATATATTTGTATTTAGCACCATCCATCTTTCCCTCAACTCTGACCAGTTTCCCAGTCCCGACTGCTATAAAAACATCCCCACAGCATGATGCTGCCACCACCATGTTTCACGGTGGGGATGGTGTTCTTTGGGTGATGTGATGTGTTGGGTTTGTGCCAGACATAGCGTTTTCTTTGATGGCCAAAAAGTTAAATTTTAGTCTCATTAGACCAGAGCACCTTCCTCCATACATTTTTGGAGTCTCCCACATGCCGTTTCCCAAACTCAAAACGCGCCATTTTGTTTTTTGCTGAAAGTAATGGCTTTCTTCTGGCCACTCTGCCATAACAGCCCAACTCTATGGAGCGTACGGCTTATTGTCGTCCTATGTACAGATACTCCAGTCTCTGCTGTGGAACTCTGCAGCTCCTCCAGGGTTACCTTAGGTCTCTGTGCTGCCTCTCTGATTAATGCCCTCCTTGCCGGTCCGTGAGTTTTGGTGTGCGGCCGTCTCTTGGCAGGTTTGCTGTTGTGCCACGTTCTTTCCATTTGGTTATGATAGATTTGATGGCGCTCCTAGGGATCATCGAAGATTTGGATATTTTTTTTTATAACCTAATCCTGACTTGTACTTCTCAACAACATTGTCCCTTACTTGTTTGGAGAGTTCCTTGGTCTTCATGGCAGTGTTTGGTTAGTGGTGCCTCTTGCTTAGGTGTTGCAGCCTCTGGGGCCTTTCAAAAAGGTGTGTCTATGTAATGACAGGTCATGTGACACTTAAGCCCCATACACACAGTGGATTCTGTCCTATCAGACAATGTTGTCGGAAAATCAGACCATGTGTAGGCACCATCGGACAGTTTCCATCAGATTGTCTGACGGACAAAGTCCTATCTCCTGCTGGATAGATTTTTTGACAACAAAGTCCGATCACACCAAATCCGATCGTGTGTAGCGAATTCCGACCGGACAAAGTGCTACGCATGCTCAGATCACATTACAAGACCCAAGCTATTGGCTACTAGCCTCTACGTAGTCCCGTCGTAGGCAACAAACGTCACCACGTTCAGAATGATCGGATTTTCCGACAACTTTGTCCGGCCGTGTGTACGCAAAACCAACATCAGACAAAGTATGACGGACATGGTCTGACGGACATGGTCTGACGGACCTGGTCCTCGGATAATCCGCGCGTGTGTATGGGGCTTTAGATTGCACACAGGTGGACATCAGTTCACTAATTATGTGACTTCTGAAGGTAATTGGTTGCACCAGAGCTTTTTATGGGCTTCATAACAAAGGGGGTGAATACATACGCACATGCCAATTATCAGTTTTTTATTTCTGAAAAAATGTTTTATGTAGATATTTTTCTAATTTTACTTCACCAACTTAGACTATTGTGTTCTGATCCATTACATATAATATATAATTGAACTAAAGGCTGTAATGTAACAAAATAGGTAAAAAGCCAAGGGGGTGAATACTTTTGCAAGGCACTGTAAATTAGCCATAGCAACCTTTTTATTAACAAATATAAATAACCAATAATTAACATATCAATAACATTAAAACCAGACCAGACTGTTTCTTAAAGCGAAGGTCCTAATAGGCATAAAACCCAGGACAGTACCTGCTTGTCACTTCACAGGCCTCCAGCCGCATAAAACAACAACTTGGAGACAACTAGCAGGTACACATCCACCACCTGGGAGCTGTACCTCATACGGGTCCCTACACCATACCTTTGGTGCTCATATAAACCTAAAAAGGACCTTGCACCCCGCCACCACCACATCTGGCTAAAACAACCCCCAATTCCCCAACCAGCAAAAAACCCCACCATATTCAGGGCGGGGGGGGGGGTTTGTTCTACTCTTCTCTAGGTTCATTATGACCCTATCAACATTCAACGTAGCCAAAGACATCCAAGTCTCCATCTTGCTGTTCACTTTGGCACCCCCCACCTTTTCTTCCTTGAGGTGGTCAGTGGTGCCCTAGGTACATTATGACCCTATCAACATCCATCATAGCCAAAGACATCCAAGTCTCCATCTTGCTGTTCACTTTGGCACCCCCCACCTTTTCTTCCTTGGGGTGGCCAGTGGTGCCCTAGGTACATTATGACCCTATCAACATCCAACGTAGCCAAAGACATCCAAGTCTCCATCTTGCTGTTCACTTTGGCACCCCCCACCTTTTCTTCCATGGGGTGGCCAGTGGTGCCCTAGGTCCATTATGACCCTATCAACATCCAACTTAGCCAAAGACATCCAAGTCGCCATCTTGCTGTTCACTTTGGCACCCCCCACCTTTTCTTCCATGGGGTGGCCAGTGGTGCCCTAGGTCCATTATGACCCTATCAACGTCCAACATAGCAGAAGACATTCGAGTCGCCATCTTGCTGTTCACTTTGGCATTGCCCAACTTTTCTTCCTTGCTTGAGACCATCTCCACTCCTGGCAGGCAAGCAGGTAATTTATATTGTGTGTCATTTACTTTGGAGCAATTTTTGAGCAGCTTGAAAAAAATTGCAAGGAGGGGATATGGGGATGATGTCCAGTACTCCATTATGAGTGCTGTTCACCATGGCATTTCCCAGGTTCTCTATCTTAGTGGGGTGCCCAACAGTGCCCTGGGTCCATTAGGACCCAAGCAACATTCCTGCCATTTAGTCCAATTCGACTGCTAGCTGCAGAGGCCATAAGGAAAAATTAAGAATCATGCAAAAAAAAGGTAACGAAAATGGAGAAAAAATGTTCCATGTGGAAATTGTAAAAAGAAAACCCAACGCCATTAAATTCCATTCTGTACATGTTAGGTTTATATTTTCACAGAGGCCGCCCTCCACCTCCGGCGGACAAGCAGTTAATTCCCATTTGTTGTGTGTCAGTTACTTTGGAGCAATTTATGAGCAGCTGGAATAAAATTGCAACGAGAGGATGTGGGGACGACGTCCAATACTCCATCACTGCCCATTATATGAAGCATAACCTGTTGGCTTTTCCCCAAAAGATTATGCATCCTGCTCGAGTGATACAGTCTTCGTCTCCTCAATGTCATTTCTCAGGGCTGCTGAGTGCGCGTGTCACGGCGGGCGAGTGCCGTTGTTCATTATACATGGGGAAACAGAGAGACTCTGTGAATGTCGCATCACCCCGTGTACGCCATCAAAGCTTGCTCCGCAGGGCAGCCCTGTCTGTATTATCTTTATTATCTAATTACATACATTTAACCTACAGTACATGGAACAAGGGGGGATCAGTGTCTGGTAAGTGCAGGATGAACTCTGAGCGGTATATTACATGTTTCTGAGCACAAAACCTGCCAAATGTATAATGGTCACCGACTCATTGCGGAGGAATTGCAGTGGAGTGATATTTGCAGAGGCCTAGTGGAAAGAATCGGGAACCCTTGTATAAATTTTAAGCATGGTCCCTCTAATTTGAGTATAAAAACTGTTCTCAGGTCCCATCATTAAATTTAAAGTTGAATTTCAGGATGAACCCCCATTTTCACCCATACCTTCCTGTCCCCATGATGAAAAATAAATATAAATATATATATATTTATATATATATATATATATATGTAGCGCTGGCTCCTGACGAGCCCACGCTGTGTGTTTTTCAAAGTTGATGTTCCTGAAACCACAGTTGGGTTTTAGGGCTAATTATGCCAAATTATGGTCTCAGTATCAGTCTAGCTGGAATTGCACTGAGTTCTCTTTGGCCGTAGGTGTCGCTGTCACCGCCGGCAGGTATGAGAACGTAGTTTGGCTGGGTGTATTGGATACCATTCTTTTCTCTGAACCAGCCCAGTGGGAGTGTCATCCTGCTGTGAATTCTGGGAGGTGGTATTTAAGGTGCTGAGATCACGTGTTTCGGGGTTCGGGTCCAGAAGATATCTTCTGTCTGTTTGGTCCTGGTCCTCCTGACCAGCCCTCATGGCCCTCATGGCCCGGAGTGCGGATCCATGCAATTTCAAATCTCGGGGCTGGATAGCCCGAGGCGAAGCAACTGTAGGGACAGGCCTGAATGGATATCGGGGCCTAATTATCCAAGAGTGGTCTGGTGCCGTCTCGTCTAAGAAAAGGCTCAGCAACTGGAGAAGCATCCAGGGGAGGACTCTTCGGGAGAAGGCCATGCACAAGGCTGGTTTCTCTGAAGGAGCCTGGAGGCTCAGTTGAAGGACACTTCATGGATCTACACTCATACGGTATCGCCCGGACCGGCTGCGAGATACTGGTACCGTATGATAGCTCTCTAAATTTGTCTAAGTCCCTCAGTTACATTCAAGTCTGTGGCAGAGACTTTTCTCAAGTGTTCTACATCCAAGTCTGTGGCAGAGACTTTGCTTTACCTAACACTTCACCGGCTGCTAGGCCTAGTGAGAGGAGGTCTATCCGGGGGTGACGAGAATCCAGCTGTGAAACAGTTTTTCTCTGGATCAATTCTATAAGAGACTTCCTATCTTTGCAGTTCCAAAAGTACCTGAACTTCCACCCTAACCCTCTACCCTACATTTAAGATAAGATAAGATATATATGTATATACACTGTATGTTAGAAATCATGGGGCTCCATATAGCCTTCCAGAAGGGGACCCCCAACCCTGCCTACAACCCTCGCCCCCCCCCCCCCCACGCCCTGGGGTGCAGTGGAACAGTGGCACTGACTTTATCTGTCTAAGCCACAAAAATTTAAAAAAGTCCCTCTACTGTTCCCACCTCCTGGGCCCTACTGTTGACCTGATGGGGCCCAGGGAAATGTAATATAAGCTCTGTTAAGCAAGTAGGAATGGGTGCGGTCTAGTAAAATCCATTCAGTGGTGGCCCATCCATTAGGGGTGCCACCCACCCCCCCTCCCATCCATGTGTCATGTCCCCTAATCTATGCCATGAGCCTGAGGCTCTAATTGGCTTCAAAAAAGGGTGAGCTCACCCACTGGTGTAACAATAATGAATTAATAATCGCTATTGTCTTGCTGATTCTCCTACCAGCCAATTAGGAAGCAGTTCCTGAAACCCGATTGGCCAGGGAGTCTTAGGAATCCCTAGCCAATCTGGTCTCAGTCAGGACCCACTTCCTGTTCGGCCCGGAGGAGAAGCCAAGGCCCATGAGCGAGGAACTGCAGCCCGGATCCATGTCTGCCTGATCTGCCTCCTTCCTAAGGTAAGGAGGTCTTTAATTGCTATGCAACCTGCATCCTTTCCTCCTCCCATTCCTTCCGGCACAAATACCCCCCCCCCCCCAATCTTCCCTACAATCACAGATCCACCCCCCCCCAAAAAAAAATCCCCTTTAGCACATTCACCCCCCACCATATCACCTCCCCTAGCACAAAGCTCCCCAAGCAGCACAAATCCTCTTTCCCCATCCCCCTCCCAACACAGATCCCCCTAAATCACCACTCCTAGCACACTCCCCCAAATCCCCCCTTTCCAACACAAATCCCCCCCCCCCAATCACCTCACATGATACCCCAGTGCCCGGGGCAGCTTCCCCTCCTACCCATGATACCTCCTGTCCCGGCCCACTCCTTAAGTGGCTTTAAAGGAGCTGGGATCTTTTAAGAAAACGATTGGCATATGTACAGCTCACGTTCTTCCCAGACGCATCCATAATCTAACCAGCCTGAGTTTATTTTGACAACTAGATATCAAGAAAACGAAGAAACAAAAACACAGAAAAAGAGAGACATATGTCTATTTTATTTTTTTATTTTTTGTAAAAAAATTCTCCCGTCTCTGCTGGTGCGAAAAGCTCCATCGTATGTAATTGTTTGAAAACACCAGCCTGCTGCTTTTTTCCGCTCGTTCTGGAAATGAAATTCATTCGACGGCCTCGCTAATAAGTCTAAAAAATTGCCAATGAAAGCATAATCTCAGATTTAAGTTAACATGCTTTCTCATTAAAAAAAAAAAAAAAAAAAGGCTAAAACAACCAGGAATACAGAAGAGAGCCGCGGACATAATGTTTAATGCTTAATTTCACAGGAATCTCAGCATGATCGGAATAAATTACGCTGACAATACAACAATCTAAATGATAAATCAACAGCGCCATTTTGGTGATATATAGGATTAAATGTAAATAATACCCGGCTCTGCTAATTGGCCTGCTACCTGGCAACAAATAAGTAGGTGAGATATTACTGTGCACGGGTGCTGTGCTCCTCCGTTCCCTAATCATTAGGCTTTTCTTACTTGTAAGCGGAATCTTCTCTTTTATGATTATAGACAGCCAGGGTGCGCGGGTTATCGCTGCGGCATGGTCGGGCAAATCCAATAGATAGCTTTTTATTTATTTTTTCATTTATAGATGACGTCCTCCAGAATCGGTTTGATCTAAAACTGATTACAAGGCCTACCTTGACTATGCCTGTCATGGGCCTCTTTTTTCTTAACATAGATGGTCCCAGATATAAGATTATGGTTGCCTTTTCCAGTTTTAAACCCAATAATAACCATAAACCAATAACCCAATAATAACCATAAACCAATAACCCAATAATAACCGTAAACCACAATCCTATGTACAAAAATGTCCTTCAAGTGAACATGGCGTCCACCAGATATTTCTATTCAATATCCCCCTTCAGAAGGGAAAAGAATCAAAAACAGCAAAAAATTACAAAATAAACCCCCAAAAACATCCAGGTTGAGGCAGTAGCAGCACATGAATGTCTGTAAACCACCTCTGAAAAGTGTTCCACCAAGGATTGGAAAGGATTATGTTTGGTTTAAAACTGGGGAAAGCAACGATAATCGTATGTACGGAGCTGAGCCCAATCCACCATGGATTGGTAATGGGTTATATTGGGTTTAAAATTGGATTATGGTGGCTTGGGTTTATGGTAATTTTTGGGTTTAAAACTGGGAAAAGCAACAATAATCATATGTATGGAGCTGAGGTGAGCTAATGGGTTGTATTGGGTTTAAAATTGGATTATGGTTGCTTGGGTTTATGGTAATTATTGGGTTTAAAACTGGGAAAAGCTATCAAAAATCTGATGTATGGGACTGTGTCCCATGCCTATGCCTGCCTTGGGCCTCTTTTTTCTTAACATGGATGGTCCCAGATATAAGATTATGGTTGCTTTTCCCAGTTTTAAACCCAATAACCATAAACCAATAACCCAATAATAACCAAAAAAACATAATCCTATGTACAAAAATGTCCTTCAAGTGAACATGGCGTCCACCAGATATTTCAATTCAATATCCCCCTTCAGATGGGAAAAGAATCCAAAACAGCAAAAAATTAAACATAAACCCCCAAAAACATCCAGGTTGAGGCAGTAGCACCACATGAATGTCTGTAAACCACCTCTGAAAAGTGTTCCACCAAGGATTGGAAAGGATTATGTTTGGTTTAAAACTGGGGAAAGCAACGATAATCGTATGTACGGAGCTGAGCCCAATCCACCATGGATTGGTAATGGGTTATATTGGGTTTAAAATTGGATTATGGTGGCTTGGGTTTATGGTAATTTTTGGGTTTAAAACTGGGAAAAGCAACAATATTCATATGTATGGAGCTGAGCTAATGGGTTATATTGGGTTTAAAATTGGATTATGGTTGCTTGGGTTTATGGTAATTATTGGGTTTAAAACTGGGAAAAGCTATCAGAAATCTGATGTACGGGACTGTGTCCCATGCCTGTGCCTGCCTTGGGCCTCTTTTTTCTTAACATGGATGGTCCCAGACATAAGATTATGGTTGCCTTTCCCAGTTTTAAACCCAATAACCATAAACCAATAACCCAATAATAACCATAAACCATAATCCTATGTACAGGACTTTCCAGTCCCTCCTACCCATGTGAAAGAGGCCCAAGGTAGGTGTGGGCATTAGGCAAAGTCCTGTACATAGGATTATGGTTGCTTGGGTTTATGGCTATTATTGGGTTATTTGGTTTATGGTTATTGGGTTTAAAACTGGGAACAGCAACCATAATCCTATGTACGAGTCTGTGCCCAATGCCCATGCCTGCCTTAGGCCTCTTTCACCTGGGTGGCAGGGACTGGATAGTACCATACATAGGATAATGGTTGCTTGGTTTTATGATTATTGCATTTATGGTTATTATTGGGTTGTTGGGTTTATGGGTATTGGGTTTAAAACTGGGAAAACCAACCATAATCTTATGCATTGGACCATCCATGTGAAAGAGGCCCAAGGTAG
Organism: Lithobates sylvaticus; assembly: GCA_028564925.1. NCBI lineage: Eukaryota > Metazoa > Chordata > Amphibia > Anura > Ranidae > Lithobates > Lithobates sylvaticus. Next base: position 12,408,731 of record CM053034.1, read on the forward strand.
GTATGGGCTTTTAGCAAAGTCCTGTACATAAGATTATGGTTGCCTTTCCCAGTTTTAAACCCAATAACCATAAACCAATAACCCAATAATAACCATAAACCATAATCCTACGTACAGGACTGTCCAGTCCCTCCTACCCATGTGAAAGAGGCCCAAGGTAGGTGTGGGCATTGGGCAAAGTCCTGTACATAGGATTATGGTTGCTTGGGTTTATGGTTATTATTGGGTTATTTGGTTTATGGTTATTGGGCTTAAAATTGGGAACAGCAACCATAATCCTATGTACGGGTCTGTGCCCAATGCCCATGCCTGCCTTGGGCCTCTTTCACATGGGTGGCAGGGACTGGATAGTACCATACATAGGATTATGGTTGCTTGGTTTTATGATTATTGCGTTTATGGTTATTATTGGGTTGTTGGGTTTATGGGTATTGGGTAGGGATGAGCCGAACACCCCCCGGTTCGGTTCGCACCAGAACCTGCGAACAGACCTAAAATTCGTGTGAATTTTAGAACCCTATTAAAGTCAATGGGACTCGAACGTTCGAAATCAAAAGTGCTAATTTTAAAGGCTTATATGCAAGTTATTGTCCTAAAAAGTGTTTGGGGACCCGGGTCCTGCCCCAGGGGGACATGTATCAATGCAAAAAAAAGTTTTAAAAACTGATGTTTTTTCAGGAGCAGTGATTTTAATAATTCTTAAAGTGAAACAATAAAAGTGTAATATTCCTTTAAATTTCGTACCTGGGGGGTGTGTATAGTATCCATGTAAAGGGGCGCATGTTTCCTGTGCTTAGAACTGTCCCTGCACAAAGTTTCATTTCTGCAGGAAAAAAAATTTATTTAAAAGCACTTGCGGCTATAATGAATTGTCGGCTCCCGTAATACAGAAAACAGTCATTGAAAGTCATTGATAAAAAAAAAATGACGTGGGGTTCCCCCAAAATATCCATACCAGACCCTTTATCCGAACACGCAACCTCGCAGGAAAAGAGGGGGGACGAGAGAGTGCCCCCCCTCCTGAACCATACCAGGCCACATGCCCTCAACATGCGGAGGGCAAGGTTGATGAGGACAAGGGCCTCATCCCCACAACCCTGGCTGGTGGTTGTGGGGGTCTGCGGGTGGGGGGCTTATCGGAATCTGGAAGCCCCCTTTAACAAGGGGACCCCCAGATCCCGCCCCACCCTGTGTGAAATGGTAAGGGGGTACAAAATTCCCCCTACCATTTCACCCAAAAAAGTGACAAAAGTGTTAAAAATTACAAGAGCCAGTTTTTGACAATTCCTTTATTTAAGTCTTCTTCTTTCCATCTTCTTCCTTCTTCTTTCTTTCATCCTTCGGTTTCTTCCTCTATCTTCCTCTTCCTCCATCTTCTTCTTCCTCCGATCCTCTGCTTCTTGCTCCGGTGTGTCTATGGGAATGTTTGACCATTCTTCCAGAAGTGCATTTCTGAGGTCAGGCACTAATGTTGGACGAGAAGGCTTGGCTAATAGTCTCCACTCTATTTCTTTTCAAAGGTTTGTTCTATTGGGTTGAGGTCAGGACTCTGTGCAGGCCAGTGAGGTTCCTCCACCCCAAACTCACTCATCCATGTCTTTGGGATGAATTAGATCGAAGACTGCAAGCCAGACCTTCTCGTCCATCATCAGTGTCTGACCTCACAAATGCTTTTCTGGAAGGATGGTCAAAAATTCCCATAGACACTCTCCTAAACCTTGTGGACGGCCTTCCCAGAAGAGTTGAAGCTGTTATAGCTGCAAAGGGTGGGCCAACTCAATATTGAACCCTACGGACTAAGACTCGGATGCCATTAAAGCTCATGTGCGTGTAAAGGCAGGCATCCCAATATTTTTGACAATGTAGTACCAATACTTTTGACAATATAGTGTACATATAATTTTATATATATATATATATGTATACACACAAACACACACACATGTAGCCTGTCCATTACTGCCATAATTCTACACAGTGCATCACAACTCAAAGCAAACACTGTGTAATGTAGTCTTTTGTAGGGGCCTAATTCAGTTCAATACCCCCTTTGTCTTCTTTGTAATACCAGTTTACCTTACGAAATTGCTCGTCCACTGCATAGCAATGACAGGTACACTTTAACCCCCGGGACACACTAAGTAGTGAGAGATTTCTTGCCGCAGCCAAGGATTCCGGTAGTCCTCCCGGCTCCCACTTTTACTTTCAGATGCAAATGAAAGCTTGCGAGGAGATCTGACTTAATACACTAATGTCGGTGCGGCGGCCAACAGATGTCGTCTCTCAAGGTTAGATATGGAGTGAGCCGGAGCCCATTTATTGCCTTGTCACCGAGTAAAACCCAGATGATGAGAACGCGTCCGACTTAATGCAGCCGCATCAGTTGCTGGAGTCAGACTTTCCGCAGTCCAGAGAGACCTGTAGATTTAACTGTCATTTTATGGTACGGGAACCTTAAAATGGAACTCTTACCACAACCTACCTGACTTGTCACAACTGTTATGTCGCGTACACACGGTCGGAATTTTCGACGGAAAAAGCTCTGATGGTTTTTTCCGTCGGAATTCCGATGGAATTTCGCTCAAACTGTCTTGCCTACACACGGTCACACCAAATTCCGACAGTCAATAACACAGCGGCATACAACACGTTCAATGGAACTATAAAAGGGAAGTTTAATGCTTCTGAGCATGCGTCGAATTGTTTCCGAGCATGCGTCGGATTTTTGCGTGTCGGAATTGCATACACACGATCGGAAGATCCGATAGAAAGGTTTTCCGTCGGAAAAATTAAGAACAGGCTCTCAATCCAAAGTCCGTCGGAAATGCCGACAGAAAAAGACCGATGGGCATACACACGGTTCGGAAAATCCGTTGAAAAGCTCCCATCGGACTGTTTCCATCGGAAATTCCGACCGTGTGTACGCCGCATTACATGTTTCATTTTGAACCCATCAAAAAGCAGTCCTTTGACTTCGCCTAGGAAGAGATGATGTCATCAGTCCGCTGCAGGCAGGAGGGAGCATTTCCTCAGTCTCCCCTTCTCCAGTGACCACGCTGTATGTTGTAACTTTGTCGCACGTCACAAGCAGCGGCGACACTGGATTTATGGTAATTATTGGGTTTGTGGGGTTTGTGTTTAAAACTAGGGAAAAGCAATACAAATCTGATGTAAAGGACTGTGCCCCACGCCCAGTGCCTGACTTGGGTCTCTTTCACATGGATGGTCCCCGACATAAGATTATGGCTGATTTTCCCAGTTTTAAACCCGAAAACCCAAAATGAACCATAGACCCAATAATCATAAAGCGAAGCAATCATAATCCTATGCACAGGACTGTGCCCAATGCCCATGCTGGCCTTGGGCCTTTTTCACACAGATGGTCCCCGGACCAGGGGCGGACTGACAACTCATGGGGCCTCCGGGCAATAGGAGATTATGGGGCCCCCGGGCAATCAGAGATTATGGGGCCACACAGTATACACACACACAGTATACAATCACACAGTATACACATACATGTACACACAGTATACACAGACATGTTTCTATTGGCTGAGAAGGTACTGGAGAGGTGGGGCAGCTATAATCTCAAGCTTTTTAGACCAAAAGGATGTCGGGACAGATGTAAAACAAACACAGATTTTGACATACTGTCCCTGGGTTTACTGAGGCTGGCAACCCTGATGGGGCCCCCTAGTGGCCCGGGGCCCCCAGTGCCCGAGTGGCCGAATGGTCAGTCCGCCCCTGTCCCCGACATAAGATTATGGGGGGCCTTTTTCCCAATTAATAACAGAGACAACAATTCTCATCTTTCTGGATGGTAAAATTTCAGCCAGGGGGCAACCACTGAGCTCAATCAACTGGGGGGGGGGGGGGTGATGCAGTTTTCTGGTGTGGGGGCCACCGCTCACTCAACTTTGCAGGAAGTGACCTGTAAGTAGTCCTTGGTGGTTGACTGGATAAATCGGCCCACCTAACTTATGTTTTCCTCACTCTTTCCCTCCCACCCCCCCCCTTTTTCTCCCCGTTTCCCCCCCTCATCTTCCCAACCCCCCCCCCCCCCCTCATCTTTCCAACCACCCCCCACCCCACCCTGCTTCTTTCCTCCCTCTTTCCCCTTCACCTACTTTATCACTCCTCCTTCTTTCCCCCTTTTTTCCTTTCACTTTTCATGCCCCCCCCCTTTTTTTCTCCATCTATTTGTGCGTTATTGGACTCCTAGTTATGTTATATTACATAACATTAATACGTTTTTTTTCAGTCACTGCATCTCTTCAGTGCCTCCCGTGTTCGCCGCGGTCCCCCAATTTTTGGGTGCCTCATATTGTGCCGCCCGTGACCCCGATTTGGGTAAGCCAGGCTCGCCTGTAACAAATTTACTCCAAGAATTAATGTATATATTTTGTAATAGTATAATTTCCCCCCCCCCCCCCCCCCCCCCCTTCCCTTTTAAAAAAAAAAGTTGTGATCAATTTAATTGTAATGCCCCATACACACGGCCACATATTCCAATGTAAAAAGTCCGATCGGATTATGTTGTCGGAAAATCGATCGTGTGTGGGCTCTAGCGGGCTTTTTCCGTCGGAATTTCCGACGGAAAAAATTTGAAAGCAGGATCTCAAATTTTCCGACAACAAAATCCGATCGGACTTTATCCAATCATGTGAATTCCGATGGACAAAGTGCCACGTATGCTCAGATCAAATCCAGAGACCAAAGCTATTGGCTACTAGCCTCTACGTAGTTCCGTCGTACGCAACGAACGTCACCACGTTCGGAACGATCGTATTTTCCGACAACTTTGTCCGACCGTGTGTATGCAACACCAGTGTCGGACAAAATCCGTCGGAAAAAATCGGACGGATTTTGTGGTCGGTATTTCCGACCGTGTGTACGGGGGCTACGATAGATGTATAAGGTCAATTCCTCCCGAGGAAGCGAATAAATTTGCGAAACATGTCGAAGGATCACATTTTGGACCTACATTCTCCGGAGGCTCCACTCTATCTTGTGGGGTTCCCACTGTTTTAGTCTGTATTATCTTGCTATTGTATGCAATCGTTCTTTTATATATTGCTTGTATTAATGTGTATCGAGTTGTTTTTCTACAATAAAATATATTTTTTATACTCAATTGTCCATTCCCTGGGTACCGAGATTTTAATTTACCTTTAATTTAATTTAATTAAATTAAATTAAAATTTTAATTAATTTAATTTAATTTTAAATTAAATTTAATTTTGAGTCCTTTCATTTTCCCTTTGTCCCTTTTTTGGAGTAGCTCCTGACATCCCCCATACCTCTATCATTGTAAGGACAAGGATGATGGTACCCGCCCCTATTTCGATCGAATTATTCAGATTGAGGCATTCCCTTTCACTAATTTACCCTGTTTCCCCGAAAATAAGACCTAGCGTGATTGTCAGTGATGGCTGCAATATAAGCCCTACCCCCCCAAATAAGCCCTACCCTGTTTCCCTGAAAATGAGCCCTACCCTGAAAATAAGACCTACAAGGACTTTAACTAGGGCTTATTTTGGGGGTAGGGCTTATAATGCAGCCATCACCGACAATCACGCTAGGTCTTATTTTCGGGGAAACAGGGTATGTTTAGAGTAACCCAGCTGCTTGAGTTTCATAGCTGAAATAACATTTGTTTGTTGAATTTAGCCTAAACCTTAAATGGTTGGCTGGCCAGTTAGGAGTATGTGCTTCCCATAATCATTATATCCAGACCAATATTTATTTTTTCCAGCAGCGTAAGTACCTGAATGTGACCTGGTATCAGCCTCTTGAGTTTCTGTACGGCAGAGCTGGAGTGCGAAAGGAAGAAGCCGCACAAGGGACCTATCAGCTCCTGTGCTGGCAAGGAGCATGCTGATAGGAGGAGAGAGCAGAGCGACATAGAGGTGAGCTCATCACCGTGCTACTTCTCCTTTCACTGTCCAATCACAGTCTGGAGGCTGGTCAAGGACAACCTGGACTCAGAGGAAGTGGGTTGAATAATGCTGACCATCAGACTGAGGACATCTAGTGTCAAAAAAAAAAAAAACTACTTTGGGGTAAATCTCTGGATTGACATTGAATATTGCATTTAAAATCTGGTTTTGTTATTTTACCTTTAACCACTTGCCGCCCGCCCAAGGGGAATGCAGCTCTCATTCTGGGAGGAGGACATCATATGACGGAGCCCAGAATTGCCATTCTTGCGTGCCCGCGGAGGCGCGCAGTGCAGTGATCGGGGGCGCGCCGTATTGCTAGGACACGGCGCGACCGATCTCTGTAAATAGCCGCGGCCGCAGCTCTTTAACCACGTGATCGACTGTGTCCAATCACAGCCGGTCACATGTAAACAAGGTAGTGCCGTGAATCGCCTCTCCTCGCCTCACACTGACAGAGTGCGTGGCGAGGAGTGCCGATCAGCGGCATCTCCTCACAGGTGAGACCTGGGCTGGTAATCAGGGCACTGATCCTCAGTGCCCTGATTACAGGAAAGTCATAGCAGTGCTCATTAGTGCCACCAATCAGTGCCCATAAGTGAGGCCAGTCAGTACAGCCTTTCAGTGCCTGCTCATCAATGCCCATCAGTACCACCCATCAGTGCCGCCTATCAGTGCACCCCACTGCCGCCTATCAGTGCCCACCAGTGCCACCTATCAGTGTCCACCAGTGTCACCTATCAGTGATCATTAATGCAGCATATTAGTGCCACCAAACCAGCGTCCATAAGTGCCGCCTCATCAGTGGCCATCAGTGCCGACTCATCAGTGCCCATCAGTGCCTCCCATTAATGCCCATCAATACCATCCATAAGTGCCGGCTATCTGTGCCGCCTATCAGTGCCCCCCACTGCTGCCTATCAGTGCCCATCAGTGCCGCCTATCAGTGATCATTAGCAAAGCATATTAGTGCCACCTAACCAGTGTCCATAAGTGCCTCCCATTAATGCTCATCAATACCACCCGTCAGTGCCGGCTATCTGTGCCGCCTATCAGTGCCCCCCACTGCTGCCTATCAGTGCCCACCAGTGCCGCCTATCAGTGATCATTAGCGAAGCATATTAGTGCCACCTAACCAGTGTCCATAAGTGCCGCCTCATCAGTGGCCATCAGTGCCACTCATCAGTGCCCATTAGTGCCGCCTTATCAGTGCACATTAGTGAAGGAGAAACACTTTCTGTCTTTTTTCTTTTTTTTTTTGTAAAAAATTAAAATCCCAGCAGTGATTAAATACCACCAAAAGAAAGCTCTATTTGTGTGAAGAAAAAGAGAAAAAATATATTTGGGTACAGCGTGGCATGACCGCGCAATTTAATTCAAAGTGCGACAGCGCTGAAAGCTGAAAAATGGCCTGGGCAGGAAGGGGGTGCCCGGTATTGAGTTGGTTAAATGGGTGACTCACCTTTATCTTGTTAATTCTGAGTTCAGTTCTGATTTAAGGGATCCAGATGTCTACGAGGGGGGGGGGGGGGGGCACAATGTTCAACACTACAGCCCCCCCCCCCCCATCTAATAGACATTCACTCTACTGTTCTGTTGTTATAGAAAAGATGGCAGCAAAACCCAGTACGTTAATCCCTTTCTCATCCAGTTGGCATTAATGCGTTTTACATGATGCATGGACCACTGTAGACGTAGGGAGGCATCGCGCTCTACACTCCCACATGGCTGCCACTGGAAGTTAAAGGCACAAATGGAAGGATCGGAAGTGATCCGCATTACCATATAGCAAATTATTCATTATTAACCTTTTCTCACAGCTGCACACCTACATATTCACACTTTTCACAACGATGATAACGGCACATGGATATACAAAATGCAACACGCCGGTTCATGCAGAGTTTAATACCGCCCTTCCCCAGCCCTGCTGACGCCAGGGCATAGGAGCCCTTAAAGGGTCTGTCCTCTCCAAATTATAATTTCAGTGTGTGGTGGATGCCGGGGGGGGGCTAAACTCCCTGATGCTCTCTTCTATCTCTCAGGGCTTTTATTGGTGGGTCTGCTTCCCAAGTCTGCACATCCTGAGGGGCTCCCACTGCGCATCCTGAGGGGCTCCCACTGCACATCCTGAGGGGCTCCCACTGCGCATCCTGAGGGGCTCCCACTGCACATCCTGAGGGGCTCCCACTGCACATCCTGAGGGGCTCCCACTGCACATCCTGAGGGGCTCCCACTGCACATCCTGAGGGGCTCCCACTGCGCATCCTGAGGGGCTCCCACTGCACATCCTGAGGGGCCCCTACTACATTTTTTATAATTTTTTTATATCATGAACACAAAAGGGTGGAAGGGGGCACCAATAGATGGGCAGAAATAGAGTTGGGAATTACTGCAGACTAGGCATGTGCACAACAGAAAAATGTGTTTATTTTCGTTTTGTTTCTTTCGTTTCCGTTGATTCGTAACGATTCGTAATTTCGTAAGTCGTCGGGGTTCGTATTCGTAACGATTCGTATTTTCGTAAGAGTTATTTTTTTCGTTGATTCGTTTTTCTGTTAGGCCCCTTTCACACTGGGGCGGGGAGCCGCGGTGACGGTAAAGCAGCGCTATATTTAGCGCTGCTTTACCGTCGTTTTCACCGCGGTTTTCGGCCGCTCGCGGTGCGGTTTTACCCCCCGCGAGCGGCCGAAAAAGGGTTAAACACCCCCCGCAGAGCGCCGCCGTAGCGGCGGTATTGCCGCGGTTTTACCGCGGTCTCCCATTCTAATCAATGGGAAGGAGCGGTATAGGAGCGGTGAACACACCGCTCCTATACCGCTCCAAAGATGCTGCTAGCAGGACTTTTTTTGTCATCCTGCTAGCGCACCGCTCCAGTGTGAAAGCCCGCCGGCTTTCACACTGGAGTTAAAGGGCCGGATTTTTTCATGCGGTGAACAGGCGCTATTTTTAGCGCTGCACCGCATGAAAAACGCCCCGGTGTGAAAGGGGCCTTAGTTTAATTTTCGTTTATTCGAAAAATTCGGACGCATTCGTATTTTCGTAGATTTAGTTACATTCGTACTTTCGTAAGATTGATTTATTCGTACTTTCGTAACATTGTTTTCGTAGATTCGTAATCGGAGCATAATTCATAATTTTATGTAATGTGTATGCTATTACATTTTAAGAGACACGGAAAATTACGAAGAAAAAAAAAAAAGTTACGAATGTACGAATTTTTTCGTTCAATCCATTCGAAGCACGTTAAGCAGCGCCATTGTAAGAGACACGGAAAATTACGAATCAAAAAAAAAAAGTTACGAATGTACGAATTTTTTCGTTCATTTTGATTTTCGTTGTTCCTGTTTTCGTTTTTCGGATTTTTCTTCTTTCGTAGTTCCGTTGTTTCTAATTTGGTTATTTCGGATTTTCGTTGTTTTTCGTATTCGTTCGATTCGAACGATTCGTTATTCGTTAAAATTTTTAGCGAATCGTTCTTTCATTACAAATAAACGAATCATAACAAATGAACGAATATAACGAAAAAAAATGAAAAACGAAAAAAAACTAAACGAATTGCACATGTCTACTGCAGAGCGATCTCGCTACAACAAAATGGCATCTGTCTGCACTCGTACACACGATCGGACTTTCCGACGGAAAATGGCTTGTTGGCTGAAAGTCCGACCGTGTGTACGCTCCATCGAACATTTGTTGGCGGACTTTCCGCCAACAAATGTTGGCTAGCAGGTTGTCAAATTTTCTGCCAACAAAACTTTTTTTCGGACTTTCCGATCGTGTGTAAACAAGTGCGACGCACAAAAGTTCACGCATGCTCGGAATCGAGCAGAAGGAGCCGCACTGGCTATCAAACTTCCTTTTTCTCGGCTCGTCGTACATCTTGTACGTCACCGCATTCCCACTAGACATGTGCAATTCGTTTCGTTTTTTTTTCGTTTTCCGTTAAAATTCGTTATATTCGTTCATTGGTTATCGTACGAATGAACGAATGATTCGCTAAAAATTTTAACGAATAACGAATTATCGAATCGAACGAATACGAAAAACAACGAAAATCCGAAATAACCAAATTAGAAACAATGAAACTACGAAAGAAGAAAATCCGAATAACGAAAACAGGAACAACGAAAATCAAAATGAACGAAAAAATGTGTACATTCATAACTTTTTTTGTTGAATTATTAATTTTCCGTGTCCCTTACAATGGCGCTGCTTAACGTGCTTCGAATGGATTGAACGAAAAAATTCGTACATTCGTAACTTTTTTTGCGATTCGTAATTTTCCGTGTCTCTTCTAATGTAATAATAGCATACACATTACATAAAATTATGAATTATGCTCCGATTACGAATCTACGAAAACAATGTTACGAAAGCACGAATAAATCAATCTAACGAAAGTACGAATGTAACTAAATCTACGAAAATACGAATGTGTCCGAATTTCGAATAAACGAAAATTAAACTAACGGAAAAACGAATCAACGAAAAAATAACTCTACGAAAATACGAATCGTTACGAATACGAACACCGACGACTTACGAAATTACGAATCGTTACGAATCAACGGAAACGAACAGAAACGAAACGAAACGAAACAAATTTTTCTATTGTGCACATGTCTAGTTCCCACGTTCGTAATTGTTGGCCATCATTTGTGCGACCGTGTGTATGCAAGACAAGTTGGAGCCAACAACCTTCGAACAAAATTCAACGGTTTTGTTGTCGGAAAGTCCGATCGTGTGTACGCGGCATAATGCCACGTACACACGATCGGACTTTCCGACGGGGAAATGTTGGATGTGAGCTTGTTGGCTGAAAGTTCCGACAGTGTGTACGCTCCATCGAACATTTGTTTTTGGACTTTCCGCCAACAAATGTTGGCTAGCAGGTTCTCAAATTTTCCGCCAACAAAACTTTGAAACTTTGTTGTCAGACTTTCCGATCGTGTGTACACAAGTCCGTCGTACACAAGTTCCCGCATGCTCGGAATCAAGCAGAAGGAGCCCAAAGGGTGGCGCACTGGCTATTGAACTTCCTTTTTATCGTCTCGTGGTATGTCTTGTACGTCACCACGTTCCCACGTCCATTTAATTGTTGGCCAACATTTGTGTGACCGTGTGTTTGCAAGACAAGTTGGAGCGTACAAACCTTCGAACAAAAATCCACGGTTTTGTTGTCGGAAAGTCCGATCGTGTGTACCGGGCATTACAATCACATTAGTATAAAACCAGCTTCAGCTTGGTCCCATCCATGGGGAAACCTCCCTCTAATGCGTTTTACCCAATTTTAGGCTTAGTCGTAGAGGCTTGTTTTTACTGAAAACCCTCTGACCCCCCCCCCCCCACCCCATGTACGTCATTCGCTTAGGTGAACGACATGCACTTTGCCCATTGTGCCTCCTGGGATATGTACCTCACAAATCCCAGGAGGCAGAGTCCTTCATTGAGATAGGAGGAGAGAGGCAGGGCCAGGTGGTGCATTGGGAAGCCGCTGGCTGAACCTGAAAGAGCCAACAGCTTCCCGATTAAGTCACCTGAAATAGATGGTGGCACAGGACCGGGCAGGGGGCAGAAAAGAAGTGAATCAGGACAACTATGGGTCCACTTTCAAATCAGCTTTAATTAAAATAATATATAAAAATAATACTTGGCGATCCTGCTATAAAGATCCTTGTTCTGGCGCTTTTTGGTATAGGTGACAACGCTCTATCCCTGTTGCCCAATTGCTCTCCTGGACTGTCACACATTGAAGACTACAAGTGACCATGCCAATGTACATTAAGCAGGCATTATCCTCTCCTGTCACCATCAGGAAACCTGTTCTGAGAAATGCCATGAAGCCATCACTGGAGTGCATATAGATATGGAGAGGCTTGTATGCTACAAGGATACAGAAGATCATAAAATTATCTTAAGACCAGTCAAGTTCATCCACCCCAAACTCGCTCATCCATATCTTTATGGACCTTGCTTTGTGCACTGGTGGGCAGTCATGTTGGAACAGGAAGGGGTCATCCCCAAACTGTTCACACAAAGTTGGGAGCATGAAATTGTCCAAAATGTCTTGGTATGCCGACGCCTTAAGAGTTCCCTTCACTGGAACTAAGGGGCCAAACCCAACCCCTGAAAAACAATCCCCCACACCATAATCCCCCCTCCACCAAATGATTTGGACCAGTGCACAAAGCAAGATGCATAAAGACATGGATGAGCGAGTTTGGGGTGGAGGAACTTGACTGTCCTGACCTCAACCCAAAAGAACACCTTTGGGATGAATTAGAGCGGAGACTGTGAACCAGACCTTCTGGTCCACATCAGTGCCTGACCTCACAAATTCTCTTCTGGAAGAATGGTCAAACATTCCCATAGACACCCTCCTAAACCTTGTGGACGGCCTTCCCAGAAGAGTTGAAGCTGTTATAGCTGCAAATGGTGGGCCAACTCAATATTGAACCCTACGGACTAATGCCCCGTACACACGGTCGGAAATTCCGACCACAAAATCCATCGGATTTTTTCCGTCGGATTTTGTCCGACACTGGTGTTGCATACACACGGTCGGACAAAGTTGTCGGAAAATCCGATCATTCTGAACGTGGTGACCTTCGTTGCGTACGACGGGACTACGTAGAGGCTAGTAGCCAATAGCTTTGGTCTTGTAATGTGATCTGAGCATGCGTGGCACTTTGTCCGTCGGAATTCGCTACACACGATCGGAAAAAGTCCGATAGGACTTTGTTGTCGGAAAATTTGAGAGCAGGATCTCAAACTTTTTCAGATGGAAAAAGTCCGATGGAGCCCACACACGGTCGGAATTTCCAGACAACATGGTCCGATAGGACATTTTCCGTCAGAAAATCCGACCGTGTGTACGGGGCAATAGACTGGGATGCCATTGAATGTCATGTGCGTGTAAAGGCAGGTGTCCCAATACTTTTTGGTAATATAGTATATATCTAAAGACTGTGTAGGCAGTCCTGTTGATTGGCTGGCTCTGCCTAAATGTAAATCCATCAAGATAATCCGGAAAGACAATCTTCCCTTTTATTACCCAGGTTAAATGTTGCAATATGTATTGTTACACGAAAGGTTCACTCTTATGTCACCTTTCTGAGAAAATGTATATTGTGGAGTGATGTGATAATGCAGTCTGCACACAGTGATAATTATCTGTCTCATTCTTTTAGATCAAGACCAGCTGATGGCGAATCTAATGTTTCCCAGGATAAAAGTGCATTTTCTAAGCGGCCATATTAAATTGCCATAGTAGTCGCCATAAATATCTGGTTATGGCTAAATTCTGGTTGTAATGTGGAAAAAAATATAGGACTATAGATATATATATGTTCATGCATATCCTAAATGAAAATACAAATACACCCCCCCACCAGAAAAAAAATAATCCCTAGGTTGCAACAATGACATTGGAGGATCTGGATGACGTTTGCGTTCACAAGCATCAAATGCTCACGTGAGTGAACGCAATGTCATTTGAATTTTTAGCAGACTTGTGAAAAGTTGCTTTTGTACTAATTTTCACCCTTGTCAACCCAACTTAATCTCCATGTCATGATGGCAAACCACTTCTTTTTTTTTTTAGGGTTGTAAGGAGAAAAAAGATCTCCTAGTGAAACACATACCTTGACTTTAAGCTTTAGCATTCCACTACATTAGATACGTTGTGCCAATGTGATATTATTTTATTCAGCAGATTTTCTTAATTATACTGAATTTTGCAATAAATATATGGGGGGTGCAAATTTACGTAAATTTTGAATTGGAAGAAATTACAGGAAAATACATTTTTTTTCCAATTATTTTAGAAAAGTAAGTGTCCCCATGTTCTAGTTTGAGGTCATGTCCCCATTTTTTAGTTTAAGGTCATGTCCCTGTGTTCTAGTTTGAAGTCATGTCCCCCCGTGTTCTAGTTCAAAGTCAAGTCCACATAGTCTAGTTTGAGGTCAGGTGCCCATGTTCTACTTTGAAATAATGTCCTCATGTTCTAGTTTGAGGTCAGGTCCCTGTGTTCTATTTCGGGGTCAGGTCCCTGTGTTCTAGTTTGAGGTCAGGTCCCTGTGTTCTAGTTTGAGGTCAGGTTCCTGTGTTCTAGTTTGAGGTGAGGTCCCTATGTTCTAGTTTGAGGTGAGGTCCCTATGTTCTAGTTTGAGGTCAGGTTCCCGTGTTCTAGATTGAGGTCAGGTGCCCTATGTTCTAGTTTGAGGTCATGTCCCTGTGTTCTAGTTTGAAGTCATGTCCCCCTGTGTTCTAGTTCAAAGTCAAGTCCACATAGTCTAGTTTGAGGTCAGGTCCCCATGTTCTACTTTGAAATAATGTCCTCATGTTCTAGTTTGAGGTCAGGTGCCCATGTTCTATTTCGAGGTCAGGTCCCTATGTTCTAGTTTGAGGTCAGGTCCCTGTGTTCTAGTTTGAGGTCAGGTCCCTGTGTTCTAGTTTGAGGTCAGGTCCCTATGTTCTAGTTTGAGGTCAGGTCCCTATGTTCTATTTCAGGGTCAGGTCCCTATGTTCTAGTTTGAGGTCAGGTTCCCGGGTTCTAGTTTGAGGTCAGGTCCCTGAGGTCAGGTCCCTGTGTTCTAGTTTGAGGTCAGGTCCCTGTGTTCTAGTTTGAGGTCAGGTCCCTGTGTTCTAGATTGAGGTCAGGTGCCCTTGTTCTACTTTGAAATAATGTCCTCATGTTCTAGTTTGAGGTCAGGTGCCCCTGTTCTATTTCGGGGTCAGGTCCCTATGTTCTAGTTTGAGGTCAGGTGCCCTTGTTCTATCTCAGCTGCATATTGAAAACACTGCTCTCCTGAACCGTACTCACACCCGTAGGCCCCGTGTACATTCAAAGTAAGTGATGGCAGAAAAAAAGACCAAGTGGTCCATCGAGTCTGCCCCATTTTTTATATACAGTGTATATATATATATATATATAGAAAAAAATCATTTTTTTTGTCCTGAGTATGTTTGAATCCACTTACTGTTGACTGACTTACTACCTCTGATGGAAGACCTATCCAAGGATCCGATATTCAGTTAAAGCGACGCGGTGCCAAATTGCAAAAAGTGGTCTGGTCTTAAGCCAGCAAAATGGTCCGGGGCTTAAAGTGGTTAATATGTGTTCGGGGTTTAAAGGAATGAGGTGGCAACCAAAAGCCCAGGGCAGTTGTCCCTTGTGCCCCCTTATAAATCCGGCCTAGCCTGCCTCTGGTTCACCGAAAAAATGAGTAACGAGTAGACAACATGGCCACTGACGGGTCAAAAGCACAACTGAAGTCCTTTCTCCAGACCCCAGGTGTCTCCGAAAACGACCCTGGCACCTCAATTTTCATCACGAAATACGCTCTTGAACAGGACTCAGCTCAGCTTTAACATTAACAAGCAGAAAACATTGGTTCGCTGTTAATAAATCATCATCGTTTTTTTTTTTTTTCTCCCTTCGAATTAGACTTCTGGAAGACAGAACAATTTGCAGCCCAAGTTTAAACCCGGAGATTTGCAAGCAGATTTATGCAATAAATTGTTAGCAAGTAACAGTTTGCTATTTGATGCTAATTAGACATAAGGCAGATACAGCGCAATGATGAATTAGCAGCGGGGGCCTAGGATTATATTAACCAAGGACTGTTTTCTTACAGGCTGCTGTCTATATTTTCCTCCAACCCTTTCCCTCCCCCCCCCCCCACCTCGCGATCCCTCAAACATTTCATTTTTCTTGTAAGGCGTCAGGTGACCGGAGAAGAAAATCGTACATTTTTTTTTTTTTTTTTTGCTTTATTTTTAAATACGGCTAATTGCGCGTTTCAAATATTTTCTTATCGCACCTGTCAAATTTACAATCCTACAAATCTAACACTCGCGGCGCGCTTTGTAGTTCGCCGTAAAAAAAACCCCGGGCTCTGGCGAGTTTGGCTCCTGTTTATTTATACGCGCATTTGGAAGGAAAACACACCTTGTTTTTGCAAACACCTCGCGTTAATCTGATGTATAGCGAGGGAATTCTGAAAGGTGTCTGTGCGCCTTTCATTGATCAATTAACACGTCGCGTTTTTTTTATTTTAGCTGGAAGGCGGTTGAGTTTTTCACCGCGCGCCGCTATACGGGGAGCGGAACCAGATTTATGACCAATAAGCCCCATAACATATTGTAAATTAAACAGATTGTTATTTTGTTATGAATTTATGTTTTCTGAGCTAAATTAGAACAGTTTTTTTTCTAGAACAACAAAAAATGTGTATGGGAAAGTATCTAAAGCCAAAACTTTATTTTTAATTTATTTTTAATTTATTATTTTATTAATTTATTAATTATTAATTATTATTATTATTATTATTATTATTATTATTAATAATTTAATTATTAATTATTAATTTATTATTTATTATTTTAATTTTATTTTTAATTTTATTTTTAATTTTATTTTTAATTTTATTTTTAATTTATTTTAATTTATTTTTAATTTATTTATAATTATTTTTAATTATTATATTTTTAATTATGATTATTATAGAGTAGAGGGTCTCCAAACACTCTCAACGAAGGGCCAGTTTACTGTCTTTTAGACTTCAGGGGGATCGGATTGTGGCCAGTGGAGGTAGAAAATGTCCCAGTGGGAGTAAGCAATGTCTCAGACATGATGATCAGATGGAGTACAAAATTTATACTTGTGGTCAGTAGGAGGGGAAATTGTGCCCCATCGTTGGTGTCAGTGGGAGGAATAGTGCCCCATCATTGGTATCAGTACGAGGAATAGTGCCCCATCATTGGTATCAGTACGAGGAATAGTGCCCCATCATTGGTATCGGTGGGAGGAATAGTGCCCCATCATTGGTATCAGTACGAGGAATAGTGCCCCATCATTGGTATCAGTACGAGGAATAGTGCCCCATCATTGGTATCGGTGGGAGGAATAGTGCCCCATCATTGGTATCAGTACGAGGAATAGTGCCCCATCATTGGTGTCAGTGGAAGGAATAGTGCTGTCAGAAACCATGAAATCAGGCCGAGACAGAAGTACAGTTAAATCACACTTGTTTAATTAAAAAAAGTAAAACAAGCAAACGTAGTCAAAACATAGCCAGAGTTCAGTAACCGGAACGGATAGTCAGCCAAGCCAGAAGTCAGGGATCAATGTAGTGGAACAGCAAGCAGGATCTGGAGCCAGAAGGGATGTCAGCAAAGCAAGTCTTGAACAGGATCGCAGGAGATAGTTTCTGTGATGTTGACCAAGGCGAAGGCAGAGATCCTCTGGGCTGGACGGCTTAAGTAGGCAGGACTGACGAGCAGGATATCATCAACAATTTTCCATCAAGGGCATAGCCCATTACAGCAACTTTAACTGCTGGCAAGGTCAAGAAAAACGTGACATACCATAACATAGAAAAAAGAGGGCGGGAGGGTGGGCAGCTCTTCCAGCGACTCTTCCGAAAGACCCAGAATTCCCTGGGGCACACGATTTCCTGAGCTCAGGCCCATCCCACATGTCCCCACTAATCATTCCCCTTGTCATGTACCTAGCCATGCCCCCATCAGTCAAGGCTCTCTTTCCCTAGGGAGGGGCTCAAGAGGCCTTCATTTGCTGCGGCACACTGTGCTCTGTTGGGCCCTAAAAGAAGGCCAGTCCAGACCAGACCTTTGGATGCAGGGCTTGCTGTTAGAAATCACGGTGTCCCATACAGCTTACCTGACAGGTCCCCTTCCCCGGGGCCAAAAGTGACAGGACATAGATTTATCAGTCCTTTTCTCTGCAGCCTCAGCTGCTTAGATGAATGAATAGGAAGCGCTCCAAGGCTTATTGCTCATTCACAAACTAAAGCAAAGTAAACACAGTTTACTATGCTTCCGTGATGAATGGACACAGGAGTGACTGGTGCGAATCGCTCACTGTATCCATTCAGGAATGGAAGGAACTAGTAAATTACCGTATTTATCTGTGTATAACACGCACCCCAAGTTTAGGAGGGAATATTACGGAAAAAAACTTTTAGGAGGGAAGTTTAAGGAAAATAACTTACATTTAAATGCCCATCAATGCAGCCTTATCAGTGTCCATCTGCAGCCTTGTCCATCATTGCAGCCTTGACCAGTGTCCATCTGCAGCCTTGCCCAGTGCCTTTGCAGCCTTGCCCATTGCAGCCTTGCCCAGTGCCTTTGCAACATTGCTCGTCTAGTTGCAGCACTGCTGATTTAAAATTGGCGCCGACTGAGCGGAGAGGACGAGCGCCGACAACATACAGAAATCCGATTCCCCCGGCTTTTCTCCTCTCCTGCCAGAAGCGGCTGCGCTCAAAAAAGGATGTTTCAAGATGAAGAAATATGTACCGTATTTATCGGCGTATAACACGCACTTTTTTCCCCTTAAAATCAGGGGAAAATCGTGGGTGCGTTTTATACGCCGATCCCCCCGCCGATCTCCCGCTGATTTTGAAGAAAGGAGCGAGCAATATACCGAAAGCCGCGTGTACTTCGGCTTTACTCGATTCCTCTTGCAGTCCCGCCCAACTCCATTGATTGCGAGAGGAGCGAGCGCCGACAACATACAGAAATTCGAGTGTACTTTCGGCTAGTCTCGGCTCCTCTCGCAGTCAGGGGCGGGACTGCGAGAGGAGCCGGGACTAGCCGAAGTACACGCGGCTTTCTGTATGTTGTCGGCGCTCGCTCCTCTCGCAATCAGTGGAAGTGGGCGGGACTGCGAGTGGAGCCGATTAAAGCCAAAGTACACGCGGCTTTCGGTATATCGGCTCCTCTCGCTCCTTTCTTCAAAATCAGCGGGAGATCGGCGGGGATCTTAAAGCGGTTCTGCACTGTGTTTTTTTTTTTTTTTTTTAAATGTAATGCATAGGATTAGGAGGTCAATTCTGGGACTCACGTGTTCCATGTTTTTAATTGATTGCTGGCATTTTGTCCTATAAAATATTTTTTAAAAATTTCTTCTTGCTGGGTGCCATCTTGCCTGTGAGCATGTGAAACCCCACAGGCACTTCAGATGGCCCAGCATGCACCGCCGTTACTGCGCCGAGCTCGCGCGTGCGCAGTAACGGCAAAGTGCAGCTCACGTTCTCCGAAATCTCGCGAGATTTCGGCACATGTGTCGACATCTCGCGAGATTTCGGAAGATGTGCCTGAAATCTCGCAAGATTTCGGAAGATGTGCCCGAAATCTGTGCACTGACTCCTGGGATCAATGACACCAGATCCCAGGAGACAGTGCGGCGTGACGACGATCGACGCAGAGACCCCGCCCACCGCCGCAGAGACAGAGGAAAGGAAGTCAGCGATTACAAGGTAAGTGGAAAAAAAAAAAAAAACACTTCATTTAGTACTCTTTGCCTGATTTGGAAGGCAAAGAGATTTACTAAATGAAATGTGTGCAGAACAGCTTTAAGGGGAAAAAAGTGCGTGTTGTACGCCGATAAATACGGTACATATTTCTTCATCCTGAAACATCCCTGTTTGCCCGCAGCCGCTTCTGGTAGGAGAGGAGAAAAGCCGGGGGAAAGGGGCACACAAGGGGGGCACACAGGGGGGCACCAGGCAGCAGATGGAAGGGGTGCATGTGCTAGAACCAATCCCCCTGCAGTGCAGCCAGAGGGAGTAAGAAGAGGGGAAGCTGGCAACGCTACAAGGGGAGGCAGAAGAGGATCGGTGTCTTCAAAAAGACAGTACAGCCGGACCTCCCGCTCAGCAGGTGCCCCCCTTTTGAACTGATGGGGTCAGGGCCCAGTACAGGTGCCCGGGGCCCCCCTTTTGAACTGATGGGTTCAGGGCCCAGTACAGGTGCCCGGGGCCCCCCTTTTGAACTGATGGGGTCAGGGCCCAGTACAGGTGCCCGGGGCCCCCCTTTTGAACTGATGGGGTCAGGGCCCAGTACAGGTGCCCGGGGCCCCCCTTTTGAACTGATGGGGTCAGGGCCCAGTACAGGAGGGCTGGCTGTCCTGCCTCATCAGTGTGGCCCTGTTGGGATGCTACAGGATCGGGACAGGCGCTAACCTAAACAAAAGCATCTATGTGTCGTTTGCACCCTCCAATGAGAAAAGGGAGTCAATAAGATGTCGTAGACTTTATGTAGCAAGCAGCAATGAAAAATTCCCCGGGAGCCCGCACACATTAGACCAGAGCGGCCGACACGCCGGAGCCCTGTGATAAATTACCGGATGCGTTTAGTGTCCCCATTATCATGCAAACCCCCGCTGCAACTCCTGCGATATTCTAGTTATACACCCCAGTCTCCCCGGCTCCTTATTGAGTGAATCTCTCCCGCTTTATGCCTGGGTCAGCACTTGATAAATAGACTTTACTGACCAGCCATAAAATTGGAGTAATTGCCACATTGGTCAGTAAACAAGTGAAAAACTATGATAAATCCTTTTCCATGACCGTACAATAACACCGACACCTATGGAATGGAACGTGAAATACGCCGGGCCGACAGTGACGAATGCTCTCTGCGCGCGGCGTCCATGGCTTCTTGGTTTTCCAAGTGCGTTGTTTATTTTTTATTTTTTTATCCTCCTATCTAGTCTTAGTACACCGGGAACCATTTTTAACCTTTTCAGTAATCTGTTAGCAAGCCGCTCGCCTACTGTATTCCTGTCAAGGTGTCGGCTCCATAACAATAAATTTTACATTGATGTCTTGCTTTTCAGGAATAATTACAGGGCACCTTAAATGTTAGGCCATTTACAACCGGTGCGCCAAAATGACAATAAAATCAATAGAGCCCAATCCTCAGAAGAACATCACAGCCTCTCGCCGTGTTAATGGATTTGTGTGTCCGCAGAGGGGCGATTCGACTCCGCGAGGTTCTGAGGGCCCTCCGCTACAGGAGCCGCACAGTCTCCATGTTGTCTCGGTAGTCTGGATTATAGTTCAGAGGGGAGGAAAGGTTTATCGACTAAAACCTTTCTTTGCTGAATTTTAAGAATGTATGAGGCCTTATGGATGGATGGATTGCTAGAAGAGATGGTAAGGGAGAGAGAGAGAGAGAAAAAATAACAAGAGATAGTTAGATAGATAGATAGATAGATAGATAGATAGATAGATAGATAGATAGATAGATAGATAGATAGATAGATAGATAGATAGATAGATAGATAGATATAGATAGATAGAGATAGATAGATTCTGTAGATAGATAGATTCTGTAGATAGATAGATAGATAGATAGATAGATAGATAGATAGATAGATAGATAGATAGATAGATAGATAGATAGATAGATAGATAGATAGATACTATAGATCGGGGGTCTCAAACTGGTGGCCCTCCAGCTGTTGCTAAACTACAAGTCCCATCATGCTTCTACCTGTGGGAGTCAGGCTTTGTAACTGTCAGCCTTGCAATGCCTCATGGGACTTGTAGTTTCGCAACAGCTGGAGGGCCGCTAGTTTGAGACCCCTGCTGTAGATAGATAGATAGATAGACAGGATGAGTTAATTTATTTCCATGTAATCCTATGGTGTGGAAACAATATGTGAAGCGCTAAAATGTGAGGATGTGCAAAAATTGCGGTAAAATATATGAATATAAAAATTAAAAAGTACAAAAATTAGATAAATAAAGTGCGGTAGTGATGAATGGGGTGGTAATAGTAACACTAATGTTAAAAAAGTCTCTCATGTTCAAGATGGACTGCTGGAGTGGAGATATGGAATTTTCTTTTCCAAACGTAGGTGAAACTGGTATGGAAGAGCATTCAATATACCAAAGTGTAAATGCGATCCGGAGACAATATTAATACTGGAAAGGGTACTTCTTACCGGATGAGGTGGACACACATACCGTATGGCAGTGGGTCAACAGCGCTTGTGTGTTATTTCTCCCTTTAGATGCTGGTCCCAGGTCCTGCGAATATGTCTTAAGAGTAAGAACACGCGGCCTCAGGGCATCACCGGCACTTCCAGGGGTAAACACGCGTTAGATCATCCAGTGGACGCACACAATGGTGCAAGGTGAAGGACTTGTATTTCCAGATCATCCAGGATCACATGAAGTAGGACATAGTGTGAAAAAGCAAAAAATGCTCCATATGGTGCAGGTAAACCAATATAATTTATTGGAAAAAAGTCTCACAATAAAGGAGCAAATTAAAAATAATCCAGTAAAAGATACAGGCTAAAAACAATAAAGGGCAATGTGGATAAAATCTGATAAAATTCCCTACGCGTTTCGACCTAGTGGTCTTCAACAGGGGCAAATCCTATGGTGTAAATCACTTGTATCTAAAAAGAGAGTCCCGCAGCTGACAGCCGCAGGGGGGTAGGCGCAGGGACGGCATGTCATGTGCTGGACTGCACAGTCGCTGTCTTATAGACATGTGCGATTAGTTTTCGTACGAATCCGAATTACGAATTTTTACGAATTCTGTACGAAATACGAAATTTCGTTTACGAATTTCGGATCCAAATTATCCGAATCCAAACTACCAAATGATGAATTTCAACTAATATGAAAGAAATTATAGCGGATGTAACGAATGATTCGAATGAATTCCAAATTCAGTATAACGAATATCGACACTCTACGAATAATAACGAATTATCCCGAAAACGTATTAACGTTACATAACACAAGTCTATTGTCTATTGTTCACCAATCACTCAGAGGAAGTACGAAATACGAAATTTCGTATTCGTAAATGAAATTTTGTATTTCGTACTTCCTCTGAGTGATTGGTGAACAATAGACAATAGACTTGTGTTATGTAACGTTAATACATTTTCGGATAATTCGTTATTATTCGTAGAGTGTCGATATTCGTAACGATTCGTAAGGATCCGTAACGATTCGTAAAAAGATGCGTAACGATTTGTAACGATTCGTAACGATTTATACGAAATTCGTATTTTGTACGAATCCAAATTAAATTTCGTACACGAATTACGATTTATTTTTTTATACGGAACGGAACGAAACAAAACAAATTTTTTGACGGCTCCCATGTCTACTGTCTTAAGAGGTGTGGCCGCTTTAAGGAAAGGGGTGGGCCGAGCCGGGGGGCGGAGCCCACGGCACTCGTACGTGTGAGCGGCATGTAACGCCGTCAGTCGGAGAGCGGAGGAGGAAGCAATCCCCACCCACGCTCCCTGTTTTTACTGGGGTTGGGGTCAAGTTGTATCAGGGTAAAAAAAATTATTTTTGGGCGGTTCTTGGGGCTTTAGAAGAGGAAGTGAGGTACAGGTAAAAAAAAAAACTGTTGTACCCATCCATGGGATGGGGGTGGTTTAATGTACTTCCAGGTTACGAGGGGGTTAACCTCGAAGGGTTTTAAAAGGGTAGGTCACTGCTACAGTCGGTTATAGCCTCAGAGACAGGGGTTGCCGTCTGGAGGTCAAGAGGTCAAAAGTTGAAGTTGTTCGCAGTGACCAGTGTGTTGTTATGCTACGTACCCATGACCCATTGAAAAGGCTGGGAATGTTTATAGTAATAAAAAGTTTATGGAATTTTATTAAAATATATTTTGTTAATAAAGTTTAGGCCTGGTGGCCATTTACTCCAAATCTAGTCCAGTCGTGGTTAATGGGGGATGGGGATTGGAGAGGGTATGCCGGTCATGGGGAAGGTTTTATATATATATATATACATATATATACATACCACTGGGTTAAGTCCTACAGATGTCATGGTGAACCTACATGTGAATTCCGCCTTTAGTGCCCTTCACCCCATATTTACAACTCTCCTCTAGTAGACCCCAGTTTGCCTATAACAATTAAAGAGCCCAAACATGGGCCCCCTTGGCTTGAAGCGCTTTTTGGATTTATTCCGAGATAACCCTTGAAAGGTATAACTAAAGCCCCATACACACGGTCGGACTTTTTCATGGATTCTGTCCGATCGGACAATGTTGTTGAAAAATCAGACCGTGTGTATGCACCATCGGACAGTGTACGTCGGATTGTCCGACGGACAAAGTCTTATCTCCTGCTGGAAAGATTTGCCGACAACACGGTCCGATCACACCAAATCCGATCGTGTGTACGGTTGTCCGACCGGACAAAGTGCTACGCATGCTCAGATCACATTACAAGACCAAAGCTATTGGCTACTAGCCTCTAAGTAGTCCCGTCGTAGGCAACAATCGTCACCGCGTTCAGAATGATCGGATTTTCCGACAACTTTGTCGGACCGTGTGTACGCAAAACCAACATCAGACAAAGTATGACGGACATGGTCCGACGGACCTGGTCCGCGGATTGTCCGACCGTGTGTATGGGGCTTTAGAGCGCTATGCCTCTCACAATACTGGGGGGTTATTGGGGAGGGGCAGTTGGTGGTGATCCCACCCCCTTTTCTTCTAATTTTAATGAGTGGCCACGTGTCTTGTTATACTCCCTTCCGCAAAAAAGTTTTATCCCTATTGTGGGGTCACCAGTCCGGTATTTGTATATTGAAATCATATCCCCTCTCACGCGTCTCTTCTCCAGAGAGAATTAGTTCAGTGCTCGCAACCTTTCCTCATAACTAATATCCTCCAGACCCTTTATTAGCTTTGTTGGGCTTCTTTGTACTCGCTCTATTTCCAGTACATCCTTCCTGAGGACTGGTGCCCAGAACTGGACGGCATACTCCAGGTGCGGCCGCACCAGATTCTTGTAGAGCGGGAGAATTATCGTTTTATCTCTGAGTTGATCCCCTTTTTAATGCCAATATTCTGTTTGCTTTGTTTGGAGCAGCTTGGCATTGCATGCTATTGCTGAGCCTGTCCTCTACTAGGACCCCCAGGTCCTTTTCCATCCTAGATTCCCTAGATGTCTGCCACCCAAATGCATTATTTTACATTTTTCTACATTGAACCTCATTTGCCATGTAGTTGCCCACCCCATTAATTGATTCAGATCTTCTTGCAAGGTTTTCACATCCTGCAGAGAAGTTATTGCCCTGCTTAGATTTGTATCGTCCGCAAATACAGAGATTGAACTGTTTCCCCCATCCCCATCCTCCAGATCGTTTATGAATAAATTAAATAGGATTGGTCCCAGCACAGAACCCTGGGGGACCCCACTACCCACCCCTGACCATTCCGAATACTCCCCATTTATCACCACCCTCTGAACTTGCCCCTTGTAGCCAGTTTTCAATCCATGTACTCACCCTATGGTCCATGCCAACGGACCTTATTTTGTACAGTAAACGTTTATGGGGAACTGTGTCAAATGCTTTTGCAAAATCCAGATACACCACGTCTACGGGCCTTCTTTTATCCAGATACACCACGTCTACGGGCCTTCCTTTATCTAGATGGCAGCTGACCTCACCACATAAAAACCATAGAGAAAGACAACCTGCAATGGATGACCACAGTGAAGAGAACTGATCCAAAAGCCTCACAGCAGAAGAAACAAATGTTCTTCAGCAGTCCAATATATATATGCTGAAAAAGCTGTGTGTTGAATGTAAGGGGTCAATAGGGACAGAGAATGTGCTTTATGAATGCAGATGGTCTTTTGATGGGTACCGTATATACTCGAGTATAAGCCGAGTTTTTCAGCACTTTTTTTGTGCTGAAAATGCCCCCCTTGGCTTATACTCAGTCAAGCACCAAGTGACCCCGAGATACGGGGCCCCAAAATCAGTTCGGAAAATGTCATTCTCTCCTGCAAAAAAGTGCTTGACAATTTCCGACCCGGTTTTGGGGCCCCGTATCTCGGGGACACTTGGTGCTAGGAACCCCAAATTACTAGTACTAAAACATATCCAAAGATGGGGTTCCTAGCACCAAGTGACCCTGAGATGCAGGGCCCCAAAGTTGGTCAACTGTGTCCATCTGCAGCAATGTCATTTCGGGACCCTTTGGGTCCAGAGACCCCAAATTTTGGCTGCAGCTAGGGGGCATCTGGGAACCCTTAACTACCAAGTTGGAAGTTTGGGGTTTGGGGGACCCATGGCTGCAAATGGGCACAGTGAGGCATGCAAATGTGCACAGTGAGGCATGCAAATAGGCATTGTTGACTCTCTTTTCCACTTACAGTAGCTGCGCATTGTCTCACCCTAGGCTTATACTGGAGTCAATGCGTTTTCCCAGTTGTTTGTGGTAAAATTAGGTGCCTCGGCTTATATTCGGGTCAGCTTATATTCGAGTATATACGGTATTTGGCTGATGAAAAAGTACCAAATGGTGGGAAAATCAATCTTTTACTAAAATATAAGCCCATTGGGTCAGATTTGAAGATTACTAACAAGGCAAGTGCATTATGGCATAAAAGGTGAGGGGAGACCTTTCAGAAAAGTTATTCCGTGTGGTATGAAGAGGTTTGGAAAGATACGGTTAAAGTGAACCTTTCAGAAAAGTAATTTTGGATGATATGAGGAGCTTTGGAAAGAGACTGTTAAAGTGGAACTTTCAGTAAGTGAACTCTAAATAAATGGACCCAGGATGATCCCTGAACAAAGATGTTGCCATCCTTCTGGAGAGAAAAGCAGATAAAGGCATCGTCAGGGGGAGTTCTGTGATCTCTATGAGAGGTAATATATACCGGGAGGTATTACACTTACACATGAATGTACTTAACATGGAAAAAAACATGATGCTTGGTCCACTTTAATTTTTACCTCAAGCCTTTAACCCTTCCTTGCTGGACCCAGAGTTTAATAAGTTACGTTAAAACTTGAGCAGTACATCGGCTTCACTCCAGCGCTCCCCGCAGGTTCCAGCGTATTGATCCGTGCTGCGATGATGAAAGCTGTTTGCGTCGATCTTTCACTCCCGACAGGTCGGCTTGTTTCAACGAGGCCCAAAGAGTCAAAAACCCAATAAAGCGAGACGAGGATGCTGTCCGGAGGCCGCTGCTCGTCTCTGCAACCACTGTATGCAAACTCTGGCATTAGTCACCACCGCCCGGCCACCCCTGACAGGCCTGAAGTGAGGGAGATTAATGTGAAGGCAGCCTTCTTTGTTATTGTCATTGTGTCCTGTCACAGCCTGCCTCTGACTTTCAATTTTGCTCCAGAATTAATTGTCTTCTCCCAGCAGTATGACTGATGTCGAAGGGTATTCGTAGCAAAAGCACCTGCCTCCGGCCTTGCCGCCACGAGAACTCGTCGCCGGATCTGTTGCGTGAGGTCATGTTCGGGGAAGAGGCGACCCTCGCCTCTGACGACTTGGTGACTTCGCTCAGGTTTTTGCTGTATGTCCTTTTCTTGCTCAGATGATAAAAAATATGGATTATTATTAGCCAAGGGCTCTTTACAGGTGTTCATTTAAGAGGCACTCTACTTTCAAGTAAGAATCTATGATATAGACCAGGGGACTCCAAACTTTCTTATTAAAGGGCCAGTATATTGTCCTTCAGACTTTAGGGGGCCAGACTGTGGCTAGTGGGAGTAAAAAAATAACGTAGTGTATGTGGTTAGTAGAATGAAGACTAGTGCCCCATCAATGGTGTCGGTGGGAGGAATTGTGTTCTATCATTGGTGTCAGTGGGAGGAATAGTACCCCATTATTGGTGTCAGTGGAAGGAATAGTCCCACATCATTGGTGTTAGTAGGAGGAATAGTGCTCCATCATTGGCATCAATGTGAGGAACTATGCCCCATCATTGGTGTCATCTGAGGAAATAGTGCCTCAACATTGGTATTAGTGGGAGGAATAGTTCCCCTTTGTTGGTATTAGTAGGAAGAATAGTGCCCTATCATTGGTGTCAGTGGAAGGAATCGTCCCCCATCATTGGTTTTAGTAGGAGGACGAGTGCCCCATCATTGGCATCAATGTGAGGAACTATGCCCCATCATTGGTGTCATCTGAGGATATAGTGCCTCAACATTGGTATTAGTGGGAGGAATAGTTCCCCTTTGTTGGTATTAGTAGGGAGAATAGTGCCCTATCATTGGTGTCAGTGGAAGGAATCGTCCCCCATCATTGGTGTTAGTAGGAGGACGAGTGCTCCATCATTGCCATCAATGTGAGGAACTATGCCCCATCATTGGTGTCATCTGAGGAAATAGTGCCTCAACATTGGTATTAGTGGGAGGAATAGTTCCCCTTTGTTGGTATTAGTAGGAAGAATAGTGCCCTATCATTGGTGTCAGTGGAAGGAATCGTCCCCCATCATTGGTTTTAGTAGGAGGACGAGTGCCCCATCATTGGCATCAATGTGAGGAACTATGCCCCATCATTGGTGTCATCTGAGGAAATAGTGCCTCAACATTGGTATTAGTGGGAGGAATAGTTCCCCTTTGTTGGTATTAGTAGGAAGAATAGTGCCCTATCATTGGTGTCAGTGGAAGGAATCGTCCCCCATCATTGGTGTTAGTAGGAGGAATAGTGCCCCATTGTTGGTGTTAGTGGGAACAAAATAGTGCCACGTCATTGATGTCAAGGTGAGGAACTTTGCCCCATCGTTGGTGTCACCGGGAGGAATAATGCGTTGGTGTCAGCTAAAGGAATGGTGCTCCATTTTTAGTGTCAGTTGTAGGACAGTGCTCCAAGGGCCAGATAAAGTGAGCAAAGGTCCACATTCAGCCCGTGGGCTGCAGATTTGGAGACCACTGATGGGTGTATATACAGTAGCTGTATACAGGACAGGACAGATGATATGATCTTTCTTATATCTGGCAACCCCCTTCACTGATCATACCTGTATGCACTCAGCTGCCCCCTCATCTGTAAGCACACACACAGCTCTGCCCCCCCTGTACACAAACAGTCTCCTCCCTTCACTTGTACTCACAGCCCCCACTTGTAAGGCCACGGTGGTCTTCCTTCTCCCAAGTCCTGTTTCCACATGTCCCTTTGAAAATACAACAGGCAGCAAAGCAAACACGAGGGGCGCACATACAGGAAGCAGCCAGAGGTGTCAGTAAAGAGCTCTGTAAGCTCAGTGACACTGATCTGCAGAAGCTGTGAAGCCGACTTGCACAAACGCAGAGAGCAAGCACAGCTACATATGCGACCACTGCAGACCCTTGACAATTCCAGGGGGGGGGGGTCACCTGCCCCCCCTTGCCCCTACCTGTGGACGCCCATGGAGGCTCAGGTACAAAACAATTTCAGGCCGTCTTTTATAGGAAAAGTCTACAGGTGTTGTCTTCAATGAAAATCACACGTCAAGATGATAGGTAGTAAAATGTTCTAATATGGAAGCTCAGGAGGTAAAAAAAAATAGCTGGGCAAGCTCGTCTTTTGTAGAAAAAAGTTGAGAGTCACAAAATCTACAGGCGTTGCCTTCAGTGAAAAACCATGTCAGGATGATCATTAGATCCAGTGATATAGGCAGCTGGACCTATAAACAGATCTTGGCTTTTCCTCTAAAAGTCAAGCTTGGCCATGCAGCCTTCTTTCCTCTGTTGCTTCCCAACTGGCCCCTAATGTAACGGGCAGCATAATTGACCAATATGGAGACTCAGGTGGTAAACAATTGCCTTGGGGACCAAGCTCATGAGAGTCACACATTTTTAGCCATTAGGGTTTGGGTTAGGAGAAATGTTTGTGAATAGGATTAGGGTTAAAGACACACTATAGTGAGTTATGGGTTGGAGGACGGAACCGTGGCACGTGACAGGAAAAACAGTAAATCTAACGCTCCTGGAAGTGTCGAATGCTGAAGATACTAACAGAGGCTGCAGCACTGAATTGGAGGGGTGGTAGGAGACATGGGCCACCATAGGGGTGAGTATAATAACTCTTCTATTGCAGTGACCTTCCCTCTGGATTTTCTTTTACCCTGACAGGGTCATTTTAAGGTTATCAGTCATGTTTAGGGGTTATGTACAGGGTAGGGTTGACAGTTACATTTGGAGGATAATTTCAGGCTTCGGGTTAGATGTTGAGGTCAGGGTAATGGCATCTTACTTAGTTATTATTGCATTTGAGTTGTGATCATTTACTATTTATGACTTTCTTTTGTGTGCGAAATTTCGTAAAGCTAGTCCAGGAGTTATTTACCAAACTATTTGCAGCCAAAAAGACGTACTGTGGTTTTACATAGTTACATAGCTAGTCAGGTTGGAAAAATATCATCATATAAAATTTGAAATAGAAGGGTGGGAACCTGGTCCCCAACCAGGTCACCATAGAAATAAAACAATAAAAAAGAGAAATAATTGTGTACGATAATGTAACATGAGATGTATGATGTTGGGATACAGAGATAAGGTAAATACCCTGAACAGCCATAGCGACCAAAATTCATGACGGGAGCCGGGAGGGCCAAGGACAGAATAACATGCTGGGGTACAGCATGTTAATAAGGTGCGGTAGCCTATAGTATGGTCGAAAAAGGTCCATCCTCCCACATTTGGACGGCCGTCATAAATGGTTGCCTAACGCTGATATACAATAGTTTAATGACTTTTGGTGGTTATGCAATCGGGGCCTGTCGGGGCAAGGGTAAGCAGTTCTGCTCGTTTCCTCCCCCCCTATGTGCTAATTACCCAGCTTAAATATCATGTTATACTATTATGATCATTTATTGTCATGGTATTGTTTATTGTTTTTTGATCACTTGTTAATTAAATCCACAGATACTTTCCTGATGAAGCGGCTTTGTCCTCGAAACTAGTTGAACTGTGTTCTGTGATGAATTGTCCCACTGTGACTCCCCCCAATCCGGGGTTAACTGTCTTGGTGACATATATGAACTCTTGCTATGTTTTTATTCTGTAATTGATCATTATCTTTGTATCAATAAAACTATTTTATTTGCTCAGTATATACTTACTACTTATTTACATTTTACTGTCTTACTGTACCGTGATAGTCCAACACTGCCCACAAGTCCTCTGTGGTGACCTGGTTGGGGACCAGGTTCCCACCCTTCTATTTCAAAGATTCCTGGATGATGGTACAAGCTTATTTATTTCCATGTTGATATTCAATCATAGAGACCACACACATTTTTCGTAATCATATAAAATTTGTTTATATTGTATTTCGGGTATTCGGATATATCCGACTCTCCGAATAACGAAAAATTTGTCAGAATATTAATTTGTTACGAAACGAACTGCACATGTCTATTTGGGACTCGTGGGGCCTATTTATACTGGATGTTGGACAGGTGGGTTCCTGGACCCAGTGTCACATAGATCTGGACCCCGCTGACTTCCATCTAGCTGTAAATTGGTACACAATGAAATTTTTTTTTTTCTTGGCCAGCAGTTGCATGGGGGACCCAAACGTTAGTCTTGCACAGAAGCCCTTTGATCCCTATGTCCACTATTGTGTATATTCTAATCTTATGGTGAGAGAACACTGATTTGTGATCAATCTAGGTACGAACCATCACAAACAAACATGTAGCACCCTCCTAGTGTAAGCTGCTATATAAATTTAGTTCTTTAGTCCTTCTGTAATTAGGGGAGCAGTAATTGTTTGTTCTGGCCTGTTAAGGGTTTCACAGGCTGGGAGTTTGATTGCTTCCCCCTGCCTCTGATAGAAGCTTCCAGAGCCCAGGGAGATTCAAAACAAAAAGCCTGACTATTTATTAGGTTCCCGCCAATCCCTGGAGAGGAGTGTCCAGTAAGGGGCTGGAATGGTGATAAATAGCCAAAGACACTGGAGAACAGGGTTCCTCCTTTTCGGGAGGGTTCCAGAGCCAGAGGACCTGATGACCTCAGGCTGCCCATGGACTAAACAGCTGCTCTTCAGGCCTCAGTAGTGCCAGAGCTGAGGGCCTGGACAGACTGCTTGGAGCTGGTTGCAGATCTACTCCACAAGGGTTCTGGTCCTAAGAGGTGCCGTCTCACTCACTGGACCAGGGTTGGAGAAAGCCGGCAGCTGTCCTGGGGACATGTGAGTTGTGGCCTTGAACTGATCACTGATATTGGCTAGGGTTCTGGAATATGGAGAAAGTGGAGCTAACACCGCGCTAATAACTAAAAAAAACCCAAATGCAAATTAAATCCCAGTGATGGAAGCAGCAGCTAATAAATGTGAGATATACACATAAACAGAAATATACAATGGAAAAAGCCGCGCTAAAAAATGATGATATTCTGAATAAACCACAAAAAAAGACACAAAAATAGTGATCAATATTCTGTGTATAAAATCAATAAAATGATATTCATAAGTCTTTAAAGTCCATATGTGACTAAAAGTGATAAGTGACAAATAATATTGTGACAATATGATATCCAAAAAGTGAATGTGAAAAAAATCCACAAGGTGACCGTGATCCACCACCGCTCTAATGATGTGCTTACCAAAGGGAAAGCTTTAATAAGCCTGTAACTCGATTGTCATCAAGGTATAACCGGGCCACTAGACATCGCCTCCAAAACCCATTCTCAGCTGGTGATAACGACCAAAATCCTGGATTAGGCAGACCTTCCCTTATGGGGTATCTATGGAATCGAACTCCTCCAAAGGTATGAAGCCAGGGAACCATACACTCTCAGCATGTGGATAGATAAGAATGAGGGATGCTCCCATAGTGTGAAACCATATTAAAATTTTATTAAATCAGATAAAAGTTCTACTTACATCAACTCAAAATAATGCTCGCAGAGTACACATAAAAACGCCGCCGGCCGGCTTAGCAGAACACCCGCTCACAGTGCGGAACGTGATGACGTCAGTGCGTCAGCCTCCCTACGTCCGTTTCGTCTATTGACGTCTTCTGGGGAACGGGCGACGCACTTCTGGAATATACACTGGATGCCCAGTGCAAGGTAGCCATAAAGATTTTTCCCCATTCCCCCTTTTCCCCCCTTCTCCTGTGAGGCTTTAGACTGTTCACACTTACTATTACTCCTAAAAGAAGATTGACCTATAACCCTATTAAGTGCCAAGCATTTTGGAGTATCCCATGCCCAAATCCCCCTCTCCAGTTGAAGTTCTTCAAGCTAAAAAATTCAAAAAGACATCCCCTAGACCAGATTATTAAAGCTGATGTGAATGGACTGATACTTGTGGGGACGGGCAGCCTCTGTACGTTTAGAGAAAAATACTAGCAGCCCTCTCGGGGGTAGCGCTACAAACAAATTATTGATTAAAGTATCAAATAATGCAACCAGCTATTGCAAATATGATCTATTAGCCCTAAATTTAATCAATTAACGATTGTTAAATCAATTTGTATCATGGTTGGTTCACAAACACACACAGATATATTTGTTTTTTCGATCAGAAGCAGTCAACAAATTCCAGCCACAGCCAATGGACATGGCAAAGACGAAATTGAAGAGATCACTAAATTGACTGGACGAAGGGTCTTGCGATTTTTATTTATTTTGGTTGCATTGAATGACTGAATGATCATATCAATGCTTGTGTGGCCACCACTAGGCCCGGAAGCCGTTCTATCCATCTATAACAGGCACAGCTGAAAGCTAGGCCAGAAGCAGTTGAGTTGACCGTTTACCTTCTGCTGCTTTTATTGGCGGATTAATGTGTCCATTTCAATCATCGTTGACTCCTCGTCAGAAGTCGGATGGAAGCTTAGATTGAGACATGGCACAATATCCTTCAAAAGTTGACATTAAATATTCAAAAGTTACTTGGGAGAAGTGTTAGCAATTAAACGAATCAATCATCATGACCGAGACCGGAACAGATGTTCAATAAATCCTTTCCGCCTGTGGTGGTGGTGGGGGGGGGGGGGGATGGGGAAGGTCCACTTTTAGCTGTCCTTCAGTGATGACACCTCAGCGCTCGTCCTTTCCGTCTGAGCCTCCTGGGCTGCCCGTCGTCACCGTTCTGCTGTGTCTTTCCTTTATTATAAATAACAAGCCACCTGGACTACCTGGGTACCTGGGAGCCAAGGGCCTAATGATGCTGCAGGCTATATGCGGCCCTCTCTCTTCATCCCAGATAATAGGACTGATGGGAACGGCACAGGAATGACGGATGGCAGTGACGAATGGCTACCATGTGCTGACAGCCAGTGAATATAGGGCAGACATGCAGAAAGGTCAGCGCAATGCTTCTCGGTTTGACTTTCACAGTTTGTGAGATCGAAACTGAAAAAAAAATAAACTTATATTGCATTGTTACTCTCCAGCCTGCCAGAGCTACAATTATAGGCAATCTCTTGTTTTTTTTTGCAGTTTCATTTATATAGAGATGTAAATGGGATCAGTTTGGGATAATCTTATCAACTTGTGTCGTAAAAACCTTATTTCTAAGTATAATTTATAACCGCCTTTGTCAACTAGTGAAGGCATAGCCAAATCCTCCACACCCCTCCAAACCAGCACCTCTTGCCATCTGCAAACAAGCTGGGTGCCAACTCCCGTAGCCCATCTCCGCTCACCGTTAAAGGTTGTAGAAAGATGAAAGCCGCACACCAATATTATCCCTTCCTGACATTTTTAATTTGGTGTCAACAAAGCAACAAAAAACACTTCCTTGACGCGTTTCGCCACCGTTGGCTTTTTCACAAGCCTTTTTCAACTAGGGTTCTGTGGAACACAATGATTCCTTCTGAGGTTGCAGGGTTTCCCTCAGCAATGATGAATTGATATCACACGTACAAAGACCACCAATGCAAGGGGGCAATTTTCTACTAACCATGACTAAGGGGTCTTCAATGTTATCTCTTCCTGGCATTTTTAATTTGGTGTCAACAAAGCACTTCCTTGACGCCTTTCACCACCGTTGGCTTTTTCACAAGCCTTTTTCAACTAGGGTTCTGTGGAACGCAATGATTCCTTCTGAGGTTGCAGGGTTTCCCTCAGCAATGATGAATTGATATCACACGTACAAAGACCACCAATGCAAGGGGGCAATTTTCTACTAACCATGACTAAGGGGTCTTCAATGTTATCTCTTCCTGGCATTTTTAATTTGGTGTCAACAAAGCACTTCCTTGACGCGTTTCACCACCGTTGGCTTTTTCACAAGCCTTTTTCAACTAGGGTTCTGTGGAACACAATGAATCCTTCTGAGGTTGCAGGGTTTCCCTCAGCAATGATGAATTGATATCACACGTACAAAGACCACCAATGCAAGGGGGCAATTTTTCTACTAACCATGACTAAGGGGTCTTCAATGTTATCTCTTCCTGGCATTTTTAATCAGATGTCAACAAAGCAGCTGCATACATAATGATAAAAAGTATACCATGCTAAATGCTAAAAAAAATGACAGGTAATAAATGATACACTGGTAACAAATAAAATTAATCAAACAGTCCCCAGTGATAAAAAGGTGCTCGTGCTAGTAAAACAATATACAATGCTGTGACTTGAACAATAGATGGATGATTCCATGCTTCTTAAGTGCTTTAAATAGGGTGCCCCCCTAATAGATGTGCACTCACCCCTGGGAGTGGACCAACTATCGCTAGTTAGGTCAAATGCGTGTGTGGGGCGACCCCTATGGATATCCTCTGGACCGATGATTGACATTGGTGAATGTTCCTCATATGAATAGATATAATAGAAAAAGCCTCATTGTGCAGTACCGTTAATAAAGAGCTTTTTATTCCAAAAAATATAAAGGTATTCAACTCACATGTATGAGTGCCTAATGTCCTGGCACCCGGAGTGAACAGCAGGTATAAGTAACAAAAAACACACTTCCTAGACGTGTTTCGCCACCGTTGGCTTGTTGGCTTTTTCACAAGCCTTTTTCAACTAGGGTTCTGTGGAACACAAGGATTCCTTCTGAGGTTGCAGGGATTCCTTCAGCAATGATGAATTGATATCACATGTACAAAGACCACCAACGCAAGGGGGCAATTTTCTACTAACCATGACTAAGGGGTCTTCAATGTTATCTCTTCCTGGCATTTTTAATCATTTTTGTCAACAAAGCAGCTGCATACACAGGTATCTCCACCCACAAAACATACTTCCTTGACGTTATTCACCACCGTAGAAAGATGAAAGCCACACACCAATGTTATCTCTTCTCTTCCTGCCATTTTAATTACCAGTAGGTGTCAACAAAGCAACTGTATACATAGGTATCTCCACCCAAAAAACACACTGTCTTGACGCGGTTCGCCACCGTTGACTTGTTCACAAGCCTTTTCCAACTAGGGTTCTGTGGAACAGAAGGATTCCAAGGGTTGCAGGGATTCCTTCAGCAATAATGAATTGATAGCACACTTACAAAGACCACCAATGCAAGGGGGCAATTTTCTACTAACCATGACTAAGGGGTCTCCAATGTCAACAAAGCAGCTGCATACATAGGTATCTCCACCCAAAAAACACACCTCCTTGACGTGTTTCACCACCGTTGGCTTGTTCACAAGCTGTTCCAAGCTAAGGTTTCATGGAACACAAGGACTCCTTCTGAGGTTGCTAGGGGTTCCTTAACCAATGAGAAACGATGAATTGATATCACACTTACAATGAACACCAATGCAAGGGGGCAATTTTCTACTATACACAACTAAAGGGTCTCCAATATGATCTCTTCCTGGCATTTTTAGATGTCAACAAAGCAGCTGCATACATAGGTATCTCCACCCATAAAACACACTGCCTTGACGTGTTTCACCACCGTTGGCTTGTTCACAAGCCTTTTTCCAACTAGGGTTTCATGGAACACAAGGATTCCTTCTGAGGTTGCTAGGGGTTCCTTAACCAATGAGCAACGATGAATTGATATCACACTTACAATGACCGCCAATGCAAGGGGGCAATTTTCTACTAACCAACAAACCGACTGCAAATATAGGTATCACCACCCAAAAAACACACTTCCTTGATGCGTTTCACCACCGTTGGCTTGTTCACAAGCTGTTCCCAGCTAGGGTTTCATGGAACACAAGGATTCCTTCTGAGGTTGCTAGGGGTTCCTTAACCAATGAGCAACGATGAATTGATATTATACTTACAATGAGCACCAATGCAAGGGGGCAATTTTCTGAAAGTCGCCCAATTAGAGAGCAGAGCATTGAGGTCGGCTTGTAAATTGGAGACCTCCTGTAAGGACCTTATTCCACTGCATAGCTTGGTGTCATCTGCAAAGACAGAAAAGTTAATTTTGATCCCAGACCCGATATCATTTATAAAGATATTAAAAAGTAAGGGTCCCAGCACTGAACCTTGGGGTACACCACTGATAACCTTAGACCATTCAGAGTAAGAATCATTAACCACTACTCTCTGCATTCTGTCATTTAGCCAGTTTTCTATCCATTTACAAACTGATATTTCCAATCCTGTAGACCTTACCTTGCTTCTTATTTCACTGTCCAATCACAGGGTGGGGAAAAGTCCAGAAGGACCTGAGCTCAGTAGAAGCAGTACAAAGAGGCGATCAGTCCATGTGCTGACTTTGTGCTTGCTCATAGGAGGAGGAAGCAGACTGACAGAGAGATGAGCTAATCAGTGTTCTGCTTCTCATTTCACTGTCCAGTCACAGGGTGGGGGAAAGGTCCAGAAGGACCAGAGCTCAGAAGAAGCAGTACATGGAGGCGATCAGTCCATGTGCTGACTTTGTGCTTGCTGATAAGAGGAGGAAGCAGACTGACAGAGAGATGAGCTGATTGGAAGAAAAAGCATAATGACAGAAAGATGAGCTAATCAGTGTTCTGCTTCTCATTTCACTGTCCAGTCACAGGCTGAAGGCAGAACAGGGAGAACCTGGACTCAGGAGAAGTATACAAGGAGCCAATTGGTTCATGTGCTGAGAAGGAGCATGCTGATTGTAAGAAAGAGCATAATGAAAGAGAGATGAGCTAATCAGTGTTCTGCTTCTCACTTCACTGTCCAGTCACAGGGTGGGGGAAAGGTCCAGAAGGACCAGAGCTCAGAAGAAGCAGTACAAGGAGGCGATCAGTCCATGTGCTGACTTTGTGCATGCTGATAGAAGGAGGAAGCAGACTGACAGAGAGATGAGCTGATTGGAAGAAAGAGCATAATGACAGAAAGATGAGCTAATCAGTGTTCTGCTTCTCATTTCACTGTCCAGTCACAGGCTGGAGGCAGAACAGGGAGGACCTGGACTCAGGAGAAGTATACAAGGAGCCAATCAGTTCATGTGCTGAGAAGGAGCATGCTGATTGGAAGAAAGAGCATATTGAAAGAGAGATGAGCTAATCAGTGTTCTGCTTCTCATTTCACTGTCCAGTCACAGTGTGGGGGAAGGTCCAGAAGAAGCAGTACAAGGAGACAATCAGTCCATGCGCTGACTTTGTGCATGCTGACAGGAGGAGGAAGCAGTCTGACCGATAGATGAGCTCTTCAGTGTTCTGCTTCTCTTTTCACTGTCCAGTCACAGACTTGGGGTGGGGAAGAGACCCGTGAATAAACGTCAGACTGAAGCAGAGAAAAAATAGGGGCTGTGCTACGTGACAGAGCAGCGTTAAACCCAAAACTGGATGGACAGAAATGCAAATCCTTTGGCTGGTAAAACAGAGCCATTTTATGTGTTCCATCTGTATATTTATCTGATGCCAGGAGTTCAGCTTTACTCCATATTACTACTTTAGAAGAGTAGCGGTAACAAAAGAGATAGGGGGAGGGGAGGTGTATATGTCAAATACGCGTTGACGATTACAAAAGGCCGCCATGCCATAGATCAGCTTTACGATGATCGCCGTGGTTATGGTGCGCTCGCCACCCATCCCCCCCCCCCCGTCCCTTCTCCTATCTGGGTGTCCTCTTTAGCGAGGTATAAAGTAGGATAAACCGCGGCATTCCGAGATAATGGCTCAGCGCGTCGGAGGAACGCGTTATATACAACTTTAACCTTTGGGTTCTGCCATGCCAAATATGGACTTTATCCAGCTTTTAATGAGGCTCTAAAATTTTCATGATTAAGTTCGTATTTCAGCCGGAACTGCAGGCCTGACATGTTGTACAACATTTCGGATGGCTGATCTTTAGAAATCGGCCATATGTACGACCGTTAAAGTGTGTTATTATCTCGGGCGGGAGCGGAGAATTAAGGAAAGGCTCGGCCGGGGGTGCGAAGGTTTGCTGCCCGTCTATGAATCAATAAACGCCGAAAGCCAGTTTGGACTTACCGATCAGCATGTAACGGCTTAAGGCTAAAGAATTGCTAAAGCCAAGACCATTTTTTTTATTTTGGAGTAGGAAATGCTTAAAATTTTCTGTCTTTTTATGTCCCATTAGGGGGAGGGGGGATTTCATTTTATGTCCCGTCCACACAACAGGAAGTGAGAAGAAATCTCTCCAAAGTGAGATAAATCTCCTCTTAGTTGTCACCAGAGCAAGTAATGCGATGGAAGCAGTGGCCGAAACTCTATGTGTGCAATGTTTGCTGGGCACACGGACCCCAAGGGAGGTGGGGCCCACTCTGCCCCCCCACACATTGTACAAGTGTGGAGAAGCACCCATCAATTCCCTCTACTCCCCTTTTCTGCTGCGGCTGTGCTTGTCAGAGGCCGCTGTAGCAGAGCAAGGATGGCTGGTTGGAGGGGGCGTGTGCTAAAGGCCAACGTGGGTAGTGAGGGGGGGTGGTATTCTGTAGCAGGGCCATGATTGGCTGTGATTTAGCCCCACCTACTAGGCCACATTGAAGGTCAAAATCAGTAGTAAATGATGCAGAGTTCA
Organism: Lithobates sylvaticus; assembly: GCA_028564925.1. Classification (NCBI taxonomy): domain Eukaryota; kingdom Metazoa; phylum Chordata; class Amphibia; order Anura; family Ranidae; genus Lithobates; species Lithobates sylvaticus. The sequence continues at coordinate 12,448,092 of CM053034.1, forward strand.
GGGGTCAGTAGTAAGTGACACAGAGGTCAGTAGTAAGTGATGCTCAGTTCAGGGGTCAATAGTAAGTGATGCAGAGGTCACTAGTAAGTACTGTAGAGTACAGAGGTAAGTGATGCAGGGTTCAGAGGTCAGTAGTAAGTGATGCACGGTTCAGAAGTCAGTAGTAAGTGATGCAGGGTTCAGAGGTCAGTAGAAAGTGATGCAGGGTTCAGAGGTCAGTAGTGAGTGATGCAGAGTTCAGAGGTCAGTAGTAAGTGATGCAGGGATCAGAGGTCAGTAGTAAGTATTGCAGAGTTCAGAGGTCAGTAGTAAGTGATGCAGGGTTCAGAGGTCAGTAGTAAGTGATGCAGGGTTCAGAGGTCAGTAGTAAGTGATGCAGGGTTCAGAGGTCAGTAGTAAGTGATGCATAATTCAGAGGTCAGTAGTAAGTGATGCAGGGTTCAGGGGTCAGTAGTAAGTGATGCAGGGTTCAGAGGTCAGTAGTAAGTGATGCAGGGACCAGAGGTCAGTAGTAAGTGATGCAAGGATCAGAGGTCAGTAGTAAGTGATGCAGGGTTCAGAGGTCAGTAGTAAGTGATGCAGGGTTCAGGGGTCAGTAGTAAGGGATGCAGAGGTCAGTAGTAAGTGATTCAGGGTTCAGAAGTCAGTAGTAAGTGATGCAGAGTTCAGAGGTCAGTAGTAAGTGATGCAGGGTTCAGAGGTCAGTAGTAAGTGATGCAGGGTTCAGGGGTCAGTAGTAAGGGATGCAGAGGTCAGTAGTAAGTGATGCAGGGTTCAGGGGTCAGTAGTGAGTGATGCAGGGTTCAGAGGTAAGGGATACAGAGTTCAGAGGTCAGTAGTAAGGGATGCAGGGTTCAGAAGTCAGTAGTAAGTGATGCAGGGTTCAGAGGTCAGTAGTAAGTGATGCAGGGTTCAGGGGTCAGTAGTAAGTGATGCAGGGTTCAGAGGTCAGTAGTAAGTGATGCAGGGACCAGAGGTCAGTAGTAAGTGATGCAAGGATCAGAGGTCAGTAGTAAGTGATGCAGGGTTCAGAGGTCAGTAGTAAGTGATGCAGGGTTCAGGGGTCAGTAGTAAGGGATGCAGAGGTCAGTAGTAAGTGATTCAGGGTTCAGGGGTCAGTAGTGAGTGATGCAGGGTTCAGAGGTTAGTAGTAAGGGATGCAGAGTTCAGAGGTCAGTAGTGAGTGATGCAGGGTTCAGAAGTCAGTAGTAAGTGATGCAGAGTTCAGAGGTCAGTAGTAAGTGATGCAGGGTTCAGGGGTCAGTAGTAATTGATGCAGGGTTCAGAGGTCAGTAGTGAGTGATGCAGGGTTCAGGGGTCAGTAGTAAGTGATGCAGGGTTCAGAGGTCAGTAGTGAGTGATGCAGAGTTCAGAGGTCAGTAGTAAGTGATGCAGGGTTCAGGGGTCAGTAGTAAGTGATGCAGGGTTCAGAGGTCAGTAGTAAGTGATGCAGGGTTCAGAGGTCAGTAGTAAGTGATGCAGGGTTCAGAGGTCAGTAGTAAGTGATGCAGGGTTCAGAGGTCAGTAGTAAGTGATGCAGGGTTCAGAGGTCAGTAGTAATTGATGCAGGGTTCAGGGGTCAGTAGTAAGTGATGCAGGGTTCAGAGGTCAGTAGTAAGTGATGCGGGGTTCAGGGGTCAGTAGTAATTGATGCAGGGTTCAGAGGTCTGTAGTGACTCAGATCCACCTGTCCTTTGTAGCTGAGGTCAGGTGGGTTGATGGGGCTTATTTCCCATTCATGCACAGTTGCTATCTTACCAAACACAGAACTATTTCGTCTTACTATCAGACTTGTATAGTCAGTGTAAAGCACTGTGGACTTGCAGCACTGAAGCCTTGGCCTCATTTTCCAGGAGGGACCTCATCTACATAACTACTTGTACGTTCTCCACATTTTTACGTTTTTATGCCTTTCTTTTTTTCATAGCGTTCCTGTTGTCTCCACACGACCTGAACACCTATCCTCCACTATGACTTTCGTTGGGACGATAGATTGCAAGCTCCCTGGGCACGCACTGCAACTCTTGTGTAAGGCGCAGCAGACTACATCGGCGCTCTACAAACACTGGAAGTGAGCTAAATGTGTAAATAATTAAAAATCCCCAGGAAAGAGATAATTACAAAAAAATGATCTTTTGATCTTTTTTTATTTTTTTCCATCCATCATAGTCACCACGTCATCTCGCGGCTGGCAGATCATCCATCCACCGCGACTTCCTTGTACGGGTCCCGCTTTATTCCACCGTGGGTCTCACCTGGGACCTCCAGTACATCTGCAGGCCCTTATGTTACGGAGCGCACAAGTGCATCTTCCTTATGTGTTCCCGCTGCGTTTAATATGAGACAAGCGACGTCCGGATAGAGAGGCGCGTTATCACCTTGGCAAACGCAAGCAGAGGAGGTGGGGGGGGGGATATAAGACAAGGGTGTACGTGCAGATTCATCTTCTTGGCCTACCATCAATCCGTCAAACTTGGTAATACACAATACCGGAGCAGCAAAAAAAAAAAAGAAAAAAAAAAAAAAACGGTTTTGATTTATCTCCTCGGAACCCGAGACACTGACCAGAATGCACCTACCCTCGTTGGCTGGCTCCCCGACAGAATGGCTGACTCGAGCTATTACAATGATATACAGGCTCTACCTACTGTTTTACAAGTACATTAGCTTTATTTAATGAGATCTCAGAGTAATTTAACAGATGTATATAGAGCCTAAGACTCAGAAAATCCTCGCTACTTAAGCCGTTTTGCCAAACAGGGCCGGTGACGCTCGAGTGCCGATTACGCCACCGTTTCGATTAGCACAAAACCGTTTCTGAATTATTAAAATCGCTGCATGATGTGGGTTTTTTTTTTTATTTTATTTTTTTTTTTTACTTTGAAAGCTGAACTCCAAGGAAACAGCTACATATACAGATGAAACGCAAAGTTTTCCAAAGGATGTGTATTTCTGTCCATCCAGTCTTGACATTTTTACAGCTCTGCCACACACACACACAGCATAGTCCTCTGTTTTCTAAGTATGAGCTAAGGATAACTGTCACATGAAAGAAGGCCTTTGGCCCAATCAGCTGTGGTGTAGATATTCCTCGCCCCGCAGCTGGACTTAAAAAAAAAGAGGCAGAGATGCTGGTGACAGCATTGACCCAATATGGCCAAATGGCCATGTGACGGAACGTCCCTACACTCCTCTTGAGTGCGTTCGTCATATATCACTTCCTTCAAGTCTGGATACGGATATCAGATATTCCAACTGCCCCCAAGCACCAAACGAGACAACACTTGCTTGGTGCCAACATGGACTGAACTTTATTACAAAGCCAAGCTCACATTTATACAGAGTAGAAGAGGAGATCCCCCCTCCCTCTCATATTACTCTAACAATACACCTGTAACAACTTAACATAAACTAATTAGCTAATTCCTTTAAGCAGCCGATGTGACTCAGGATTTCACTACAGGCCAGACTTCTTGTCACCGAGATAAACACAGTTGATTATAAATTATCATAATTACAACCACACAACATTTCATCACAATAGCAGGAGACCACCAGTAACAGACGGAGCGTCTCCTGCATTGTGCAGAGGACAATGGGATCAGCTAACTCAATTAACATGTTGAGTTCATGACACTAGCATCTGAGAGTGTATGTCCCAACAGCATGAGACCACACACATTATATATATACACATATATACAGAGAGTGTGTCTTGGGGGGGCCTGCAATCAGCTGGCAGGAGGCTGGCATGTAGTCCTCTCAAAAAGCCTGTGTCCCGGCTAGGTCTGTCACAGGCCACATGCTGGTGACATCATTGACCCAATATGGCCAAATGGCCACATGCTGGTGACATCATTGACCTAATATGAACACATGCTGGTGACATCATTGACCCAATATGGCCAAATGGTCACATGCTGGTGACATCATTGACTTGATATGGCCACATGCCACATGCTGGTGATGTCAATGACCTAATATGACCACACGCTGGTGACATCATTGACCTGATATGGCCACATGCTGGTGACATCATTGACCTAATAGGGCCATATGCCACAAGCTGGTGACGTCCTTGACCTAATATGACCACACGCTGGTGACAACATTGACCTACAATGGCCTCATGCCACATGCTGCTGACATCATTGACCCAATATGGCCACATGCCACATGCTGGTGACATCATTGACTCAATATGGTCATATGCCACATGCTGGGACATCATTGACCTAACATGACCACATGCTGGTGACATCATTGACCTAATATGGCCACACGGCCACATGCTGGTGACATACTTGACCCAATATGGCCACATGGCCACATGCTGGTGACATCATTGACCTAATTTGACCACACGCTGGTGACATCATTGACCTGATATGGCCCCATGCCACATGCTAGTGATGTCATTGACCTAATATGACCACACGCTGGTGACATCATAGACCGAATATGGTCACATGCTGGTGACATCATTGATCTAATATGACCACATGCTGGGGACATCATTGACCTGATATGGCCACACGGACACATGCTGGTGACATCATTGACCCAATATGGCCACACGCTGGTGACATCATAGACCTAATATGGTCACATGCTGGTGACATCATTGACCCAAAATGGCCACATGCTGGTGACATCATTGACCCAATATGGCCACATGCCACATGCTGGTGACATCATTGACCTTCAATGGCCTCATGCCACATGCTTGTGACATCATTGACCTTCAATGGCCACATGCCACATGCTTGTGACATCATTGACCTTCAATGGCCACATGCCACATGCTTGTGACATCATTGGCCCAATATGAAAACATCTATATTCCCCTTATTGCGACTTTATAGGGCACTTATCATGACAACACATATAGTAAAAGATAGAACAATTTTATTGGGTTAAAATGTGATGTGTTGCGCTATCATGTAAAATGTATATAAGTGTCGTCTTATATGTATCAAAGAATAAATAATCAAATAAATTATATATAAAAAGTGTCAAAATATATAATCATATCCCATAATCCCATAATTTGAGTGGGGTTTGGATGGAAGCCGTGTTGCTTTATCCCAAGCGAGGGGTGTTTCTAATAAGGTACAGCCTGTAATGGGGTCTCAATATCTGGTAAGAGGCCGAAATATGTGTTTTGGGTGGAGCCCCGCCACCGCTAGGTGATCACCAGAAGCCCAAGGATTTCAGGAGGCGCACGAGTGGAGCACTGACATTTTCTTATATAATCATCACTATTCAGATTGGGACTTTTTTCCTTACTTTGTTTCCTTTTTTCTTTTGCTCCCAAAAATAGCACTTGGTCTTTATGAATTTGTAAATTATTACTGATAATTTATTTATATGAATTTATAAGTAGTTTATGACTTATGGGAATATGTTATATGATTATATATTTTGACACTTTTTATACATAATTTATTTGATTATGTATTCTTTGATCCATATAAGGCACTTACTGTGTATGCACTTTAAATGATAGCACAACACATTCCGCCCTTTATTCACAGCAGTATTAGTTTTAAGCAAACATATCTACGTAGATCAGTTACTCACAATCAGGAGGACTACGGTAAGCATAACAACGCCGTTCTAAGTTGAAACCAACATGCAGTAGTCTTCTTTCTGCCCAACATCCACCAAGGGTTTAAAAGGTCCTCAACCCCCAGAGGGGGGGGGGGAGTAGGAAGGGGTTGAGGCCAAAAGGGAGATCAGTGACCACTGAGGACTGGGTTAGCCAATCCTAGAAATAAAAGGAAAGTTGCCAGGAGTGAGCCTATAAAAATGTATATGTACATATATACAGTGCCTTGAAAAAGTATTCACACCCCTTGAAATTTTCCACATTTTGTCATGTGACCACCAAAAATGTAAATGTATTTTTTTGGAATTTTATGTGATAGACCAACACAAAGTGGCCCATAATTGTGAAGTGGAAGGAAAATTATAAATGGTTTTCAAATATTTTTACAAATAAATATGTGAAAAGTGTGGCGTGCATTTGTATTCAGCCCCCTTTACTCTGATACCCCTAACTAAAATCTAGTGGAACCAATTGCCTTTAGAAGTCACCTAATTAGTAAATCACCAATCCAAAGTTCAGCACCACCCACAATCAATGCTATTTACTTTTAAAAGTAATGCCCCGTACACACGTTCAGACCTTCCGCCAACAAATGTTGGATGTGAGCTTGTTGGCGGAAAGTCTGACTGTATGTACGCTCCATCGAACATTTGTTGTAGGACTTTCCGATCGTGTGTACACAAGTCCGTCCGACAAAAGTCCACGCATGCTCGGGAATCAAGTACGAGCCGGAAGCGCTCGGTCTTGTAAAACTAGCATTCGTAATGGAGATATCACATGACTATTGAACTTCCTTTTTATCGGCTCACCGTACGTCTTGTGCCGCGTACACACGGTCGGAATTCTCGTCGGAAAAAGCTCTGATGGTTTTCCCCTCGGAATTCTGAAGGAATTTCGCTTAAACTGTCTTGCCTACACACGGTCACACCAAATTCCGACGGTCAATAACACCGCAGCATACAACACGTTCGACGGCACTATAAAAGGGAAGTTTAATGCTTCCGAGCATGCGTCAAATAGTTTCCGAGCATGCGTCGGAATTTTGCGTGTCGGAATTGCATACACACGATCGGAAAATCTGATAGAAAGGTTTTCCGTCGGAAAAAAATTAAGAACAGGTTCTCAATCCAAAGTCCATCGGAAATTCCGACAGAAAAAGACCGATGGGCATACACACGGTCGGAAAATCCGATGAAATGCTCCCATCCGGCTGTTTCCATCGAAAATTCCGACCACGTGTACGCGGCATTGGACGTCACTATGTTCGTAATTGTTGGCCAACATATGCAAGACAAGTTGGAGCCAACACCCTTTGAACAAAAATCCACGGTTTTATTGTCAGAAAGTCCGATCGTGTGTACGGGGCATTTGGCAGCACCAATCCTTTTACCACCACCAATCTGCTGGTCTAGCCATTTCTAATGCCGCGTACACACGGTCGGAATTTCCGATGGAAACAGTCCGATGGGAGCTTTTCAACAGATTTTCCGACGGTGTGTATGCCCATCGGTCTTTTTCTGTCGGAATTTCAGACGGACTTTGGATTGAGAACCTGTTCTTAATATTTCCGACGGAAAACCTTTCTATCGGATTTTCCGATCGTGTGTATGCAATTCCGACACGCAAAATTCCGACGCATGCTCGGAAACAATTCGAGGCATGCTCGGAAGCATTAAACTTCCCTTTTATAGTGCAGTCGAACGTGTTGTATGCCGCGGTGTTATTTGGAATTTGGTGTGACCGTGTGTAGGCAAGACAGTTTGAGCGAAATTCCGTCGGAATTTAGACGGGAAAAGCATTAGAGCTTTTTCCGACGAGAATTCCGACCGTGTGTACGCGGCATTAGAGTGAAATTCCGTCGGAATTTCGACGGGAAAACCATCAGAGCTTTTTCCGACAAGAATTCCGACCGTGTGTACCCGGCATTATGCCTCATACACACGGTCGGATTTTCCGACGGAAAATGTCCTATCGGACAATGTTGTCGGAAATTCCGACCGTGTGTAGGCTCCATCGAACTTTTTCCGTCGGACTTTCCGACGGACAAAGTTTTATCTCCTGCTCTCAAATTTTCTGACAGCAAAGTCCTATCGGACTTTTTCCGATCGTGTGTAGCGAATTCCGACGGACAAAGTGCCACGCATGCTCAGATCACATTACAAGACCAAAGCTATTGGCTACTAGCCTCTATGTAGTCCCGTCGTAGGCAACAAACGTCACCACGTTCAGAATGATCGGATTTTCTGACAACTTTGTCCGACCGTGTGTATGCAACACCAGTGTCGGACAAAATCCGTCGGAAAAAATCCAATGGATTTTGTGGTCGGATTTTCCGACCGTGTGTACGGGGCATTAGAGTGAAATTCCGTCGGAATTTAGACGGGAAAACCATCAGAGCTTTTTCCGACGAGAATTCCGACCGTGTGTACGTGGCATTAGAGTGAAATTCCATCGGAATTTCGACGGAAAAAAACATCAGAGTTTTTTCCGACGACAATTCCGACCGTGTGTACGCGGCATTAGAGTGAAATTCCGTTGGAATTTCGATGGGAAAACCATCAGAGCTTTTTCCGACGAGAATTCCGACCGTGTGTACGCGGCATTAGAGTAAAATTCCGTCGGAATGTCGACGGGAAAACCATCAGAGCTTTTTCCGACGAGAATTCCGACCGTGTGTATGCGGCATTAGAGTGAAATTCCGTTGGAATTTCGACGGGAAAACCATCAGAGCTTTTTCCGACGAGAATTCCGACCGTGTGTACGCGGCATTAGAGTGAAATTCCGTCGGAATTTCGACGGGAAAACCATCAGAGCTTTTTCCGACGAGAATTCCGACCGCGTGTACGCGGCATTACTGGTGTCATCTAGTTTCCAGGATTGTCTTTCTGCTAAAGAGAAAAAAAAAAAAAAAAAAGCGCACATACAATCTTTACAACAAGGACAGGAATGACTGCGTTCATTGCAGCGTTCCCATCGAGCGGCATTTATTTAATGGGCATGACACTAAAAAGATGTATAGAATATGTCAGGCACCCAGCAGCTCCAGATTCCTGGGGACCGATAACATCTCCTGTACTGACCACTCACTTTGTCTTCTAGCCAGACTCTTATATCTCTCCCGTTCTTTGGGGGATTATAAATGAGAGGGCAGGAGGAACAAGGAGGTAAATAATGGAAAACATTCAGAGAAAAGGCAAGAAAAATTATAACCAGCCTTCGCTAAAGTATAATAATATTTATTGACTTTTGGACGTGACTATAGGGAAAGAACATCACCGCGGACGAGGGAAAAAAAAAAAAAAAAAATAAAGGAAAGTTACCCATAGCATGTAATCTAGGGACCACGGGGAAATTTATAACAGTTTTAAGATATGCAAATTGAATGCAAGGTATAGACACTGGGGTAATTAATTGTAAATCTAAGAATTATGTTTCTTTGTCAGCGCTGTCTGTGTGTTGTAGGTACGTTCCTTCTGAAATGTTTTTTCACTGACTGTTATAATAATTAGGCTTCGAGAAAATCACTACGCTGATGTACATTATTGTTTAATTGGGTGAGATCAGAGGCACTGTATTAAGGAAAAAAAAAAAAAAAAAAGTGCCCTGTTTTAGGATTACGGATTTAGTAAATAACATAAAGTGACGTTCTTGCGGAGAAAATTACGTTTTGGCATAATAGGTTTGCAATGCATTATTTTCCAAGGCTTAAAAAAAAAAAATGTAATCCAAGTACCAGCCATAAACAGCAAAAATTGGGACATTTTAATTTGTATGAAGCTGGTTAAGATTTGTGTTTCCATTTTCTCTTCTAAAAATGTTCTCTAATTTATTTTTATTTTTTTGGGTTACTCTCATATTTGTAGTTTTGACACAATAAGAAATTGAAATATAGTCTTATGAGAGTACAGTCTTATAATGTCGTTTTCTGATAAAAATCGCAGATCGGCACCGATACTAGTAAAAAAATAAAAAATACATTTAAAAATGCTATAAATCTATCCCCAATTTTGTAAACGCTATAACTCTTGCGCAAACCAATCAATATACGCTTATTGTGATTTTTATTACCAAAAATATGTAGAAGAATACATATAGGCCTAAACTGAGAAAAAAAAAAATGTGTTACTTAACCGGTTCCCGACCAGCGCACGACGATATACGTCGGCAGAATGGCACGTACAGGCAGGAGGGCGTATATATAAGTCCCTCCTTCATGCCTGCCGTGCCATCGGGAGCGCGCCGGACTCGATCGCCGCGGGGACACCCGCGATCGTCTCACAGGAAGGCTGAACGGGGAGATGCGGAAGTACACAGCATCTCCCCGTTCTGCCTAGCAACTAGTGACGCCGATCTCTGCTCCCTGTGATTGGAGCAGAGATCACATTCACTAGCTGACAGCCACGCCCCCCCACAGTAAGAAAGACACCCCTAGGCACACTTAACCCCTACACTGCCCCCTTGTGGTTAACCCCTTCACTGCCAGTGTTATTTATTCAGGAATCAATGCTTTTAAATAGCATTGATTGCTGTATAAATGACAATGGTCCCAAAAATGTGTCAAAAATGTCCGATGTGTCCGCCATAATGTCGCAGTCACAATAAAAATCGCTGATCGCCGCCATTTCTAATAAAAACAAATTAGTAATAAAAAATGCTATAAGACTATCCCCTATCTTGTAAACGCTATAACTTCTGCGCAAACCAATCAATAATCGTTTATTGCGATTTTTTTTTACCAAAAATATGTAGAAGAATACGTATCGGCCTAAACTGAGGAAAAAAAATGTTTTTTTATATATTTTTGGGGGATATTTATTATAGCAAAAAATAAAAAATAATGCGCTTTTTTTTCAAATTTTTTTGTTTTTTGTTAATAGAGCAAAAAATAAAAACCGCAGGGGCGATCAAATACCACCAAAAGAAAGCTCTATTTGTGGGAAAAAAAGGACGTCAATTTTGTTTGGGAGCCACGTCGCACGACCGCGCAATTGTCAGTTAAAGCGACGCAGTGCCGAATCGCAAAAAGGGACCTGGTCCTTTGGCTGCAAATTGGTCCTGTCTGAAAGTGGTTAATTTGAAACAATTTGAAACTGCTGTCAATCACATCCAATGACGCGGTGCGCCAGGGGGGGGGGGCGAGGCCGAGTGATACAGTGAGTGGCTATAGCCGCCGGCCGTATCACGGAAGCGCGCCCGCAAGAACTAACCACCATGCGAGAGAGCTCTCATGAAGGTGGTTAGTTCTTGCGGGGAGGAGCTGAGACAGCCGCCGAGGGACCCCAGAAGACCAGGTTCGGGGCCACTCTGTGCAAAACGAGCTGCACAGGGGAGGTAAGTATAACATGTTTGTTATTTTAAAAAAAATTAAAAATTGTCTTTACAACCCCTTTAACCGCTTCAGCCGCGGAAAAGATTTGGCTGTTGAATGACCGGGCCCTTTGCGATTCGGCACTGCGTAATTTTAACTGACAAGTGCGCAGTCATGCGGCGCTGCAACAAAATTGATGACAGCCTTCCCGTGACCGGACTCACGGGGGTCCCGACCGGCGCACACGCGATGGCACGGCAGCATTCTTATAGGGACGTACCTGTACGGCCTTTTGCCTGTCTGTGCCATTCTGCCGACGTACATCGTCATGCGCCAGTCAGGAAACGGTTAAATAATACTGTTTTTTGTGCTTTGGGAGGGTCTTATCATGTTATCTTAACCACTTCAGCACCGAGCGATTTTACCCCCTTCCTTAGCAGAGCACTTTTTGCGATTCGGCACTGTGTCGCTTTAACTAACAATTGCGCGGTCGTGCGACGTTGCACCCAAACAAAATTGACGTCCTTTTTTCCCCAAAAATAGAGCTTTCTTTTGGTGGTATTTGATCACCTCTGCGGTTTATATTTTTTTTGCGCTATAAACAAAAGAAGATCGACAATTTTGAAAAAAAACACAATATTTTTTACTTTTTGCTATAATAAATATCCCATTTTAAAAAAAATAAATAAAATTTTACTCAGTTTAGGCCGATACGTATTCTTCTACATATTTTTGGTAAAAAAAATCGCAATAAGCGTATAATCATCAGTTTGCGCAAAAGTTATAGCGTCTACAAAATAGGGGATAGATTTTATTGCATTTTTTTTTACGAGTAATGGCGGCGATCTGCGATTTTTTTTTTTTTCGTGACTGCGACATTGCGACGGACACTTCGGACACTTTTGACACATTTTTGGGACCATTCACATTTACACAGCGATCGTTGCTATAAAATTGCAGTGATTACTGTGTAAATGTGACTGGCAGGGAAGGGGTTAACACTAGGGGGGGCGCTGCAGGGGTTAATGTGTTCCCTAAGGTAGTGATTCTAACTGTGGGGGGAGGGGACTCACAAGGGGAGGAGACCGATCGGTCTGGAATCACACCATCGGTCTCCTCTCCACTGACAGGACGTTGAGCTGTGTGTTTACACACACAGCTCCACGGTCCCGCACGGTCCCGCTGTTTTCACAGGCAATCGCGGGTGCCTGGCAGACATCGCGGCCGCCGGGCACGCTCACCGGGTCCCGAGCGACGCCTCGGGGGTGCGCCCCCTAGGCGGCTGGGAATGGGAGGACGTCTTATGACGCCCACCCAGGATGGGAGATCCACCTTGTGGGCGTCATATGACTATGGGCGGGATGCGAAGTGGTTAAATAAACGCTCCTAGACGCGAACACGGCAAAACACGACTAAACGCGGCTAAATGGGTGTTTTTAAACGTCGGTTTCAAGCTGTCGAAAAAAAGTTCAGAAGAGGTTGCCTCAACGTCCCGTGTACATTAGGCCTTACATACAATTCAGTTCTGTCCAACAGTGGTAGATGGAGTGCTCTTCTGGACTACTGTGAAGTCATGTCAACCCACTGACCCCACAACTATGTCCTGAGGCCATTCTTTATGTAGGCTTTTTTCTTATAATGGTTAATCTGCATTTTGGAATACCAGCGCCATTGACAGCCGAGTAAACCGGAAGTGATGTCATGACATTGCCTCAGGGTTACTAGATCCAAGACCCGATACCAGCTTCATTCGGGTCTTCGGCCAGCTGTGTCGGCTGGTCGCTCAGGTCTAAGGTGAAAAACCTTTTGTACAGCAGCACCCCCCCCCCCCCCCAGACCCCCTCTTACCTGAACCTGATCGTTCCAGCGATGGGGACAAGCACAGCAGCTCCAGCCGCTGTCTCCGGTCCTCAATGGCTAGATTGATAGCAGTGGGAGCCATTGGCTCCCGCTGCTGTCAATCATATCCTGTGACACGGGAGCCAGGGGTGGGACACACTTATTCCACTTATTCCACAGCAGGAACGCCGCTCCCATTAGCAACCACCGCCGCGTCCTGGTGGATCAGCCATCGTTCGATCCTGTATTCGGCCAACAGCCAGCGGAGCCTGGGGCCGGGGGCGGGTCTGGCAGAGGCTGTGCGAGTGCGGCGCACCTATTGGTCGGGAGGCGAGTGATGACTCGATGATGTCATTGCACATTCCTGCCACGGCGTCACACCGTGCCAGGAGCTGAGTGGGCGTTACAGAGGAGCTGAAGCAGCATGTGTGTGAGTAGGAGCACTGGGAGAGGGTTCTGTCTGTACCACCTGTCAGTGCTGCTTATCAGTGCCATCTTATTGCTGCCCATCAGTGCCACCTGTCAGTGCGATCTCAGTGCTGCCCATCAGTGCCACCTGCCAGTGCTGCCTATCAGTGCCACCTCAGTGCTGTCTATCAGTGCCCATTAGTGCCACATTTCAGTGCCACCTATCAGTGCCACATCAGTGTTGCCTATCAATGCCACCTGTCAGCGCCCATCAGTGCTACCTGTCAGTGCCCAGTGCCACCTATCAGTGCCACCTCAGTGCTGCCTATCAGTGCCCATTAGTGCCACCTGTCAGTGCTGCCTATCAGTGCCACCTTAGTGCCCATCAGTGCCACCTCAGTGTTGCCTATCAATGCCACCTGTTAGTGTCCATCAATGCCACCTGTCAATGTCCATCAGTGCCATCTCAGTGTTTCCTATCAGTGCTGCCTGTCAGTGCCCATCATTGCCACCTCAGAACCACCTGTCAGTGCCCATAATTGCCACATCAGTGCTTCCTGTCAGTGCCCATCAGTGGCAACTCAGTGCTACCCATCAGTGCCACCTGTCAGTGCCACATCAGTGCTGCCTATCAGTGCCACCTCATTAGTGCCACCTATCAGCGCACATCAGTGAAGGAGAAAAATAGTCAAAGCGAAGTGCACTTTATTTCTTAAAAAAGGAACACATATTTTATATACTGTATATAAAATATGTGCTCCTTTTTTAACAAATAAAGTGAAACATGTATAGTAAAGTGCTAGTTTACGAGGACACCTCAAAAATTCCCATGTATGTGCATACACATACACACACTTTTTTTATTTTTGAGGTTGGGGGGGGGGTTTTGGGTGAGTTCCCACACTTTTTTTCCAGGACTTGACCCCTGCTCACTACCACCTCTTTTGAGGGTGACTACCACCGTGGTGTAAGTCCACATGACACAGAGTTCCACAGAGTCCGTTTTAGCCACAGAATTGCTGCCCTGCTGAGAACTGAGGCCTTTCTTTGATGCCACTGCAGAGTCAGCCAAAGCATTTTAAACAGAAGGGTATCGGGTCGAAGGTTCAGAAGACGTGACGGAAATGACTGTAGAACAAAATGTCTGTTGCGGAGTCTCTTTTCCAGCCATCTGCTGCGCTAACGGCCATGAATAAAGGACTTGATGAAAGTGGAGGGCAGATTAATGACGACATTCTCTGCAACATCAGGTACATAAATGATCGCATTCATTTTTCATAGAAAAATGGCTGTCCGGCCTCTCCGGAGTAACTTATTGCCAGACAATAAGTATCCTTTATTGAAAAAGCCAAAGCGTCAGGCTCGGGACACGATGTAGTATGTTACAGAGGGCACGTCTCCGAGCATCTGCGCAGCACCCGTGATGAATGAAAATTGCAGCCGTTCTCAAGAAGCCAGCAGAAGGCTGACATGTACTAATCAGATATATATAATCAGCGGCAGAGACAGCACAGCAACTACCCAACTTCTCCGAGTTACTTTCCCAATGTTACCGACGTGACGGCCGGACAGTGACTGATCTGAGCGTCGGCGGCTCGTGATCTTGACTTATGGCCCCTGTTGGCTTTATCAGTTTCGCTGAGACAACATATAAATGCCCAAAGAACTGAAGGCGAATTGGGAACTGTTGCATCTGATCTGTATGTACTTGACACTGAATATTGTTGAACTAGACCCAATCCCTGTCATTAAAATATATTATAGGCCAATGGTTCCCAACCTTCTTGAGACCGGGGCCTGGTAAATTTTTTCAAAGCCTTCCATGCCCCAAAAGTAAAAAAAATAAAAATAAAAAAAAGTTTAAACTAACACAATATAATTAGGGGAATACAAAAAATGCACTGAAATGTTGGAAGGCTTTGGGTTGGGCTGGGTGTCGCTGTGGTGGGATGGGGCTTTTGAGTGGGATTTGGGGACTTTGCATCAGACATGGTGGCTCAGTAGGGGGTTCTGGAAGGAGCTGGGGGCAACGGCCAGGGTTGTCGAGAAGAGGCCCTTGTGCTCATCAACATGGGGACAAGGTGGTTTGGCGCAGGGCCCCCTTCCCCAAAGCACCCCCCCCCCCCATGTTGAGGGCACGCGGCCTTGTGCGGCTCAGGAGGGGGGTGCTCGCTCATCCCCACCCCCTTTCCTGACTGGCCGGGCTACGTGCTCGGATAAGGGTCTGGTATGGACTCTAGGGGGACCCCCACGCCGTTTTTTCGGCGAAGAGGGTCCTCTTTAAATCCGTACCAGGCGACGGGGCTAGCAAGGTGTCAATCTTGCCGATGGAGGCGGCGACATTGGCTTCCTTCGCTAGTCCCGTCTACCTGGAGTCTCGTTCAAAATGAACGGACTTTACTCTGTGTGTGGGCAAGTCCGTTCATTTCAAAAGTCCGGTGGACTAGCACACAGACGGCCAGATTGTCTGCCGGACTGCCGAGTCCGGGGGATAATTTTGAGTCAAGACTTCTTTCTAAAGCCCCATACACACGGTCGGACTTTTTCATGGATTCTGTCCGATCGGACAATGTTGTTGAAAAATCAGACCGTGTGTATGCACCATCGGACAGTGTTCGTCGGTTTGTCCGACGGACAAAGTCTTATCTCCTGCTGGAAAGATTTGCCGTCAACCCGGTCCGATCACACCAAACCCGATCGTGTGTACGGTTGTCCGACTGGACAAAGTGCTACGCATGCTCAGATCACATTACAAGACCAAAGCTATTGGCTACTAGCCTCTACGTTGTCCCGTCGTAGGCAACAAACGTCACCACGTTCAGAATGATCGGATTTTCCGACAACTTTGTCCGACCGTGTGTACGCAAAACCAACATCGGACAAAGTACGACGGACATGATCCGACGGACCTGGTCCGCGGATTGTCCGACCGTGTGTATGGGGCTTTAGTCTGCCGGATTTTTGGGAAGAAAAAGTCAGCCGGAGCCCACACATGGGCGGATTGTCCGGCGGACTCTGGTCCGCGGGACCAAGTCCGCCGGATAGTCCGATCGTGTGTACGCGGCATTACTGGATTTTTATTTGCTTCAGTATCCAGACAGCCCCAAGAACTCCATACAGCCGCTATTACCTGAAAAAAGACGATTTCAATAAGAGGGGCCACAATGGTGGACGTCCCAGTGCTGATGTCAGCAAGAGCTGAAAAAGATTACAGATTTGCTATAAGGGTCTTATTATGGGTCATATTTGTAGCATGATCGATTTGCCTTATGCCGCGTACACACGATCGGAATTTCGGCCAGCAAAAGACCGATGAGAGCTTTTCGTCGGAAAATGCGACCGTGTTTATGCTCCATCTGACTTTTGCTGGCTGAATTTTCACCAGCAAAAGTTGGAGAGCAGTTTCTCATTTTTTCGGTCAGAAAAACTTCTGATCGGAAATTCCGATCGTCTCTAGCAATTCCGACGCGCAAAATTCCTACGCATGCTCGGAAACAATTTGATGCAAGCTCGGAAGCATTGAACTTAATTTTCTCGACTCATCGTAGTGTTGTACTTCACCGCGTTCTTGGCGGTTGAAAGTTCAGAGAACTTCTGTGGGACCGTGTGTATGCAAGCCAAGCTTGAGCGGAATTCCTGTCGGAAAAACCATCCAAGATTTTTCCGACGGAAAATCCGCTCGTGTGTACGCGGCATTATATTTGCTGATTTTCACCCACAAATGGCCATTTTTCTTATTTAAAAACATATTCAATGTCTGGTTTTGACGGCACATGTGTCCATACCCGATCAAGCAACACTCGCCACCATCTGAAAGTTCTCATTCTTCAACAACAGTCGCTGTTTTTATGATGGGGTCAATGTAACATATATGTATCCAATCTGCTTGCCACTCTAAACTGTTGAGTGATTGATTTTAACATTAATTTAAGGCCCCTTTCACACGAGGCGGACTCCGCTTCCACGGAGTCCGCCTCTGTCCGCCGGCTCAGCGGGAGACCTCTCCGTTGATCTCCGCTGAGCCGGCTGATGACAAGTCCCTCTCTGCTCACTGAGCGGGGAGGGGCTTGCGAGCGCCGCTGGTCTCTATAGAGAGATCGGATGAAAACGGACAGTGTGTCCGTTTTCATCAGATTTCACCCGATCCGCCAGCGACGGATCTGGACATGGGGCCATACGTCTGCTTTTGGCGGATCGGACCGGGTCGGATTTCAGCGGACATGTCTCCACTGACATCCGACGCTCCATAGACTAACATGGAGCGCCCGTTCAGATCCGCCGTTAAAGCTGACAGGCGGATCTGAACGGTCCGTCCATGTGAAAGGGGCCTAAGAGGTAGACCCACACTAATCTATCACCTACTTCTGCATGCCTGCGCATTCGCATCACTGCAAAGGAAGATCTGCTTTTCGAAAAAGATTCAATTTTGCATATGTTTGCATTCACCCTCCATGCTGGCCATCAGAAATTTTGGATCATTTGCATGAAAGTGATAAATACACAAAATGTAACGGGATGCATTTACCGGTAATTTTGCCCTCCTCTCGATCAACTGTGTGTATAGATTTTTAAAGGGATTTTTTTTCCCTTCCTTGGGTTCAATTGTGCCTATAGGATTTTATAGGGTTTTTTGCCTTCCTCTGAATAAATTGTGTGTATTGGATTTTTTTTGCCTTCTGCCGTGTACACACGGTCGGAATTCTCGTCGGAAAAAGCTCTGATGGTTTTCTTGTCGGCATTCCGACGGAATTTCACTCAAACTGTCTTGCCTACACACGGTCACACCAAATTCCGACGGTCAATAACACTGCGGCATACAACACGTTCGACTGCACTATAAAAGGGAAGTTTAATGCTTCTGAGCATGCGTCAAATTGTTTCCGAGCATGCGTTGGAATTTTGCGTGTCGGAATTGCATACACACGATCGGAAAATCGGATAGAAAGGTTTTCCGTCTGAAAAATTAAGAACAGGTTCTCAATCCAAAGTCCGTCGGAAATTCTGACAGAAAAAGACTGATGGGCATACACGCGGTCGGAAAATCTGATGAAAAGCTCCCATCGGAAATTCCGACCGTGTGTACGCGGCATTCCTCTGGATCAACTGTGGGCATAGGATTTTATAGGGTTTTTTGCCTAGAAACCTCCACTTACATTTCCCACCGCAGGGATTTCTGTAGTAAAACCAAGAGACCCAATCTTCACCCCTCACAGTGGGCTCCGTTACAAAACCTTCAGGAACCGGGGACCCTCGGGAAACCCACACTCCAGGACCCGTAAAGCACCCCGCCATTAAAAACGTTATGGCTGAAAACACCAAAGCACTGGATCCCGGGGGTCCAGCTCTCTAAAAAGAGATGCATTTCTTCTGCCACGAGGCCCGGGGACCATTCAATTCGGCCCAAAAAGAGACTTTGAATGGATCCGGCTGCATAGCTATCCCCAGCAAGGATTGCTCCAGCGGAGCTCAGCACAGCACATCTTTACTTGTGACCAACACTTTAGACCAGGGGTCTCAAACTGGTGGCCCTCCAGCTGTTGAGAAACTACAAGTCCCATCATCTCTCTGCCTGTGGGAGTCATGATTGTAACTGTCAGACTTGCCCTCATGGGACTTGTAGTTTCACAACAGCTGGAGGGCCGCCAGTTTGAGACCCCTGCCTTAGACACTGGCGAAAAAACTGAGGTACTCCCAGTAGTAGTAGGAGTTATATAGGGAGGCAACTTCCTGTTTAGGGTGTGCAAGTGTCCATCACCTGAAGGTGGACTATAACCCACATAGTAATTACTATGGCTCTGTGTCCTGTGATGTACAATTAAGAAATAGGATTTTAGAGGGTTTTTTGCCTTCCTTTGTATCCAGTATGCCTATATGATCTTATAGGGGGATTTGTGTCTTCCTATGGGATCAACTATGAGTATAGGATTCTGTGTATAGAGATTTTATTTATTTATTTATTCTATGTATACATTTTTTATTTACTTTTTTTTTCCCTAGATGGTCTTTTTTCAACCTAACTTTCATCAAATATTTCAACCAAATAAGCGTGTGTTACATTTATACCAGATTGTAACTGACAGATTAAATCTTTTTTTTTTTCTATACTTGATACTTATGTGATATCTCTGCAGAAGGACTGTGATGATGGATTTGATAAATAAAAGCCCAAAAAAAAAGAAAAAGAAAATCCGACAGCCTTAAGAGTCATTTTCCTTTATGAGAGGTCAGAAGAGAACAAGGGAAGATGGTATTTTAGGAGTCTACTAGGAATAATGCGCTTTCTTTGATACTTGGAGATGGGAGCCAGCTGAGACTGAAAAACAAACATTGTGGAATGTTCATATTAAAATTCTGTGTGATGGACTGCGTACAGTGGGGACAATTAGTCAATCTTTATTTAAAGCAATTACCAGTCATTTGAACTTCAGTGTGTGTAACTGCCTCCATCCATTCCTCAGATCTGACAGCCGTCTTGCCAGAGTAAATAAGGGCAGACAATAAAACATCTGCCGGAGTTGTGCTAATCTCACACAGGGGCTGCGCCGCACTGCAAGTCATACTCCGGACGGTTATTGCAAACTAGGGTATTGGCAGTAAATATATTTTCTGAAAGGTGATTGATACAAACATTTGCATTTAAAGGGATACTCTGCTTGGAATGCATCATGTCTCTAGGAAGAATGGAAATGTTACAGACGGGTGTCGATTCTTTGTGCCTGGCATTCATCAGGCACAACCCATGACCCATGGTCATGGGTTGTGCCTGCTGACAGTAAACTGATGTGGGCTTTAAGGAAGCGGGCTTGCCCCTAAAATGCGTCAGTACTATGAAATTTGGTGGCAGCAACCATGGGCGTCCGCAGGTAGGGGCAAGGTGGGTCAAGTGCCCCCCCCCCCCCTGGAACGGATCTTAAATTAAGCACAATTGCGTCTCTATCTAGGTGCTGCACCCGGGTGCCACCCGCCAGTGGGGTGACACTATTAAGGTGCTGTCAAGCCCCCCCATCAGTGTAGTGTGACTTTGGGCTCTTTTCCCTGCTCAGTCCAGCAGAGAACTCGGCGGTGCTGTGACAGGAGAAAGGCGAGCTGTGGGCTATGAGAGGTTTCCCCCGCTCGCCCCACCCATTCTCCTGTCAGGGAGAAGAGACGGCAGCTCTCACCAGGTTCCCCGCCCAGCTTCCTGCCCGCTCCGTTCCTTCCCTATTGGCCATAACTGAGGGCCAATCAAAGGTGACTAGGAGAGGCAAGCTTCATGGTACATGTAGTCCCAAAAGATTGGCGGCCCCATTTTTCACAGGGAGGAGGCTACAGCTCGATCAAGAGAGAGATTGAGAGACTGCAGCCTGGAAAAAAGCTGAGGGCGAGAGTTCTACAGGACAAAGAACGAGGAGTCACCAGAGAGCCACGCTGTTCAGCGCCACAAGAGAGAGCCATGCTGTCCAGCGCCACCATAGAGAGCCACGCTGCCCAGCACCACCAGAGAGAGAAAGACTGAGCCACTACCAGGGTACAGACATGCTACACTACTGAACAGTGTCGCCCCCGGGGAAACCAGAGTGAACAATCATCCAGCCGGAGTGATCACTGCTGTAGTTTCGCTAGGTCTGGTAAGAGGGCCTGTTGGCCATTATCCATTACTTATCCTAGGGACTGTACTACGTCTGCAGACTCTGACCATAATAATGTGATAATGACATTGTCGAAAAGGGGCGGTGCATGGGTGACCCTAAAATCATGCCCCCCCTGAAAAAAGTTCTGCCGACGCCCATAGTAGCAACTAGATCTAAGCCAAATGCGAAAGGCCATGTTCCTCTGATACCTCTGTAGGTGTCATCAAGAGAGCAGCTGTCTGATTGGATGCTGCTACCCTTTTTGACCCCTGCAGCCATCTTTGGTCTGGGCAGTGCTATTAAATAGCTATTAAATAGCACTGTCCCCCTTCAGTTGAAGCACATTTGCAAAGTGGCTATTTACTTTTAATGATAATGATAAATAGGACAACGAGAGGGTGAAGCTAAATAACGGGGCCCACAGACAGCAATGAAAATTGACAGGTGTTCATTTGCACCCAAAATAACAAATGCTCCATCAGCAATAATATCCAGAAATATGCTTTTAAATGACTCTTGAGATGGTACAGAACCACACACAAACTATACAAAATGTTCCCTGATACTTCTAATGCAGTGGTTTCCAAACTGTGGCCCGGGGGCCTGATGTGGCCTTTGCTTGCCTTTGTCCAGTCCTTTGGGCACTATTCCTTTTTTTTTACAAATCTTTTATTTAGTCAAAGGACATGGTCCAGAGACACATAACATTGTATAAAGATATTGACATATAGTACAGCACAACACATTGTTATTGCAGAAACTTGAATACTGAAAAACAAAAGAAGACAATATGCCTACTAGATGTCCAAGGTGTCATTTGTATTCCTGGCAAGGCATAGAGGGGTATACCCTCAAAACCGGACAGGGCTAGGGTAGATTATAGCCAAGGAATTAATTGCTCAGTAGGGTGAGCCCATGGAACCAGCCCAAATCATTTTTCAAACTTTTATTTAAATAAGAGTACCATTGAGCCGTAGAGACACGGATCAAGGGAGAGAGATAAAAAGATATTAAGAGAGTAGGAAGAAAGGAATAGCAAAATGATAGAAAGAGCGTAGGGTATAAAGTGGGTGAAAGAAGGAGGGAGGAGGGGGCGGGGGGTGAAGAGATGTAAGATGTAAGAAATCGTGAACCACACGGCCAATATTCGCAATGCATAGTTGGTATCTCCGAAGTACCAAATGTATCCAGAGTCATACCAGAGCAAAGTTAGTCTACAGAGTCGCATTCAAAAAGGGTTCAACCTTCATCAGAGAAGACGAACATGTTCCATAAAGACCACTATTTGGAGTAGCGTTCTTGTTGATGATGTGCCAGAGCAAAGTTAGTCTACAGAGTCGCATTCAAAAAGGGTTCGACCTTCATCAGAGAAGGCGAACATGTTCCATAATGACCAAGTAGCGTTCTTGTTTGATGACGTGTCGAGAGGGCAAGGTCTTCCAATTTATTTATTTCCTCTACTTTCTTGAGCCACATCCCGATGGTCAAAGACTGTGGAGATTTCCATTTAATAGGAATGCATGCCTTGGCAACGTCAAGGAGATGGCAAATGATTGATTCTTTGTATACCTTGCAAGGGGCATTGGAGGCATGGAGAAGGAAAAAGGCTGGGTCCTCCGGAATCAGACGTTCCGTAAATTTTTGGGCAATGCGTCTAAGCTCTTTCCAAAATTGTTCTAGTTTGGGACAAGCCCAAAGAATATGGTGTGCCCCGCTCCTCCTAGCATCTCCAGCAATAATCGGAACCGGCACTATTCCTTTTAGTGATGCCAATGATGGGGCACTATTCCTTCCCCTGATACCAACAATGGGGCACTATTCCACCCACTGATACCAGTGATGGGGCACTATTCCTTCCACTGATACCAGTGATGGGGCACTATTCCTTCCACTGATACCAGTGATGGGGCACTATTCCACCCACTGATTCCAGTGATGAGGCACTATTCCTTCCCCTAAAACCAACAATGAGGCACTATTCCTCCCACTGACACCAACGGCAGGACACTATTCTTCCCACTGACAACAATGATGGGGCACTTTTCCTTCCCATGATACCAACAATGGGGCACTATTCCTCGCATGTATACCAAACGATGGGGCATTGTTTACTCCCATTGATTCTAGGACATTTTCTACTCTCACTGGCCACAGTCCAGTCCCCCCCCCCCCCCCCCCCTCAAGGTCTGAAGGACATTAAACTGGCCCTTGGTTTAAAAAGTGTGGAGACTCCTGTTCTAATTTATATTGGAGATGATGTGAAGCTATGGGCACTATCCTCCACTTCTGGTAGGCATGCCCTTAGATCAGACCCACTTGGGCTGCTATCTAAGACACCACCGATAAGCTAATTTTTCCATTCCCCACCTTTCACATCTCAAGCTTGGCTTCTACACGACACCGATGACCGATACCCTGATAGGATTCCACAAAAAAAATCTACTTAATGCTGCCAAAATAATCAGACCCAAATCTAGAATGGAAAAGCCCTGGACACTAGAGTTCCTCTTTAATTCATAGCCTTTCATCCCATGACAGAGAAGAACGATGGCATGACCTTGGCTACCCTGTGGCGGCCTAAGATCTCTCCTCCAGCCGGCCGTGAGAACACCATCCTGTAAGTTACAGAGAGCCAGACAAACAGATTCTCCCCCTCCATATTTATAACCCTTATTATTCACCCTCCTTGGCGAGGGTGGCTGTTTCCTATGAAATAAACAGTCTTTATAAACATTCGGCGGCCATAAACAGGCTGATTTTTAGCGTGACTGAGCTGTACACTTCTGACAGCGTTGTCAGCTTTTCCGCTCAACAAATCAAGCCTAACGTATGGTGTTCGCAGTGTAATTTTTATTCCTCCCTGACTAGCCAACTACCCGGTGGTAATAGGTTCTTTGGAACAGGCCGTCGCAATATTTGTGCACGGCGTGATTGATTGGCGAAGCCGCCGTTTTCCATTTGTCCTTCTTGATTCCAATTCAGTTGTTTAAAGAAAAATGAAAAAGCAAGAGAGAGAAAAATGCACTGGAATTGCCGCCGATGGAGGCCCGAGCCCCCGTCGGCGAGGATTGTCTGTAAACATTAAGATATCTAAATGAAAATCAATAGTATACGTGCAGCAAGTGCTATCAGGTGCAAGTATCTGGAGATCCGCTCTAATCATCCCTTTCAGCCTGGATTTGACACGTCATCTCAGCCCCCTGAAGAGTTGTAATTGGCCGGAAGAATTTAATTTATAACCCAGGCAGGTAATCTTGACCCCCTTACTCGTTTTTTATAACAAGCTGTGAAATTTCTGAACTAGACCAGAGTGCAGACATGCATGGTGGTATTGGTAAACGGGGTGGGTTTGTGAGTGCAATATTTATGCCATAGCTATAGATAAAAAACATGAAAACTGCCCCAAGGACACAGTTATACAGCTTGCAGACAATATTAAATGGCCAGGTGGTGCTTTCAGAATGTCTTTTGGCTCAGCTTCAACCATAAAAAAAGAAAGGTGCAGGACACCCAAGTGTTCCGTTGATGGATGTGTAATAGGGAGGTGCACTACGAACGTTGCAGACCATCTTGATGCCATCTTACCTTGGCTTTAGCATTAGTAATCACCTATAATTTTCAAATCTGTCTCATTAAATCCTTCCCTAGTGTAGCACTACCCCTGCAAGGGCTGCTGATAACTGGTTCCCCCACTCTCGCACAGCCAGGCGACAAGCTTTTTCCACTCTCGTCCAGACAAAAGGAACAGTCTTTGAGCTTGTTTTTTGGATGGGGAATGGCAATTATGGGATGCCCAGCTTGACTGAAACAATAGACAGGGACAACTTCCTCACTATGTACAGGATCTTAAACTGTCCTCCTTCCCGGACACTGACAGTCTCTGAAGAAGAAATGGGAAAGCCCCTTAAGGACTGGGAACTTTCAGTCCCTTAGAAAGTAGCACATTGTGTTGTAAGCCGCATATAGGAGTATCTCCCACTCCACTGTAGACACAGATCCCAACTCTACTGCCTACAGGAATTACCAGCCCACTTGGCTGCTTTTGCACCAGCCAAACTGGCTGCTCCTAAGATCTCCTAGGGCAAGGGGTTTAACACAACGCTGTCCTCCAGAAAGGTTGGTACATGTGGCAGTCTCTCCCCTTGTGAAGCCCTGGGTGTGCTGATGTACTCACACTGTCCTCCTTGCTCCCTGCTGTTCCTTAGGTAAGATTCCTTGACTATTGTATAAAAGATGTACCCTACCCAGTACCTAACTGCTTTGCCCGTCCCTCCAGCCTCCCATTCCCACTTAATTCTAAAATAACTGAGACCACACCAAGCTGGAGTAACATTGGCCGAAGCAGCCATCTTTTATTAATACTATAAACAAAACTTACATAACTGTATAAAATTACCCATTATAAAACCACCCACTCAGTTAGATAACTCCTGTTAGCCTTTTGCAGGAGGAAACCCCACCCAATCTTGCCACCACTCCACTCTGGCACTGCGGTACCATAAACTGAAAAACCGGCCTCAGGCTGACATTCTGGCCCAGAGACAACCAAGAACATTTTTACCGCAAATCCCCCGTTAATGAATTCCAGCTCAAACCGTAATCTGGAATACCACCAAAAAAGGGGACCCCTCCCACCAATAGGATCCCGAACTCTTCAACATCCGGGGTTTCTTCCTTCATCCGCAACCCCCGCCTCTGCTACGACATCCAAAGCCCTGTAAAATAAATCACACCAGTTTAAACGTCACCCCCCCCCCCAACATTTACTTACCCATTTTCTTATGGAGGGAGGGTGGGAAGCTCGTTCCCCCTGGCCGCACTGAGCTGGGGAGGGACAACCACTCCCCCAAAATTACCCAAATGCTCCTCCCCTGCCTGCTGGCCCAATACCTATGCCACAAAAACCCCACCTGATGCACCACAGGGTTATACTTTTAACCCTATCATGCAAGCCCTCCGTCTACTTTCGTTTCTGGTTTTCCTACGGGCTTTTCTTTCAAACTGCACTGCTGTCAGGATCTTCCCAGGCCAGCCCAAGCTCAGCCTAGAGGCAGAGCTCCCCCCCAGACTTAGGGGTCCCCCCCAAGGCCACGACAGTCTCCACAGTACTCCATCTTCTGACTCCTCTGCTGGCATGACTCATCCATATTTAAGGGCTGACTCAGCCACCCTGCCGAGCCCTCTGCCTGAAAATTAGCCAAGTTCTTCTTAGTATGCAGATCAACTCTTATGGCCTCTGCCCACTAACTTCTAGAAGTTTCCAGGACCAGGGGGAGGCACCTGAGACTGTGAGTCATCCAGCTTGACCTGCAGTAAACCCTGACCCAAACTCAGACTCACTGACGCCATGAGTCACACGAATAATTTTACCTGCACTAACATAATATCAAACTAGAGGGTGCTACACTAGTATCCCTCAACTGGGACAATCCGGAGTTCACCATGGACATTAGACCATCTCCCGATTTGTCGAAAGCTTATTTGTCCACTTTCCTTTCTGTTGAGTGCTGTTTAAATATCTAGAAGTTTGATTAGATTTAACCAGTGGCTTTCCTCCTGAAATCTGGAGTGCGGGTAGATCTTGGCGTAGAAAAGGGAGCTTTTGAAGATGAGAATTTTGATTCTTAATAAGGTAAGTTTGGGGGTTACGGGTTGGGCTAAATCGAAGGTTGGGGTTATGAGTCTGTGATTAAGGTTAAAGTGTATCTAAAGCTTCACTTTAAAAAAATATATTTTTGGATCGGGGGTGACCCCACCATGGATATTTACCCTCTATATGTTTATAATGTGTAGGAAATGTATAAAAAACGAAAAGGGGGGGTTTTTAGCCAACCTAACGGACTATCACGGTACCTGAACGGACATATGTCTCAATACAAAAGAATAATTCTAGATACTTTTATTAACACATAATATACATAAAACATGTCACATATAAAAAAAGGGGGTCATTGCAGTCCAAGAATGTACATATACATATAGCTGTTAGTGAATCAGAATACTGAAACAAACTCGCAGGATGCTGGTTGACGCGTTTCGCTTAAAGCTTCTTCAGAACCAGAGTATAGTAGTTCGTATATCTGTTGTATATATCAAGAAGACAGGGGGGTTATTCATGAATGGATTGACAGATTATATGTATTTAGATCAGTAATCAATAATATAAGTGCAAATAGTTTACAATGGGTGTATGCACTCAGGAATACTTAAATGTTGCCTACCTTCCAATTTGTGTTGACAAGGTAGAAGCTAGTATATGTCTGCCGCACCCAAATTAGTTACCTAAAAGTGAGTCTCTCGGGATCGCCAACAAGGACTCGCCGAGTTTGGGGTCTGAAACCAGCAAACAGGGCACAATCTGCAAATGGGGGAGGAAACAAGAGAAAAAAAAAAAAAAAAAAAAAAAGGGGGGGGAAAAATATTTTCAGTACAAGTTCTAAGAAGTGATCGACCAATAATCAATCCCATATGTGGATATTACATCCCATATATACAAGTATATACATGAGGAAAATACTCACATAAAAATTAGAAAGAGAGGAGATTAATAGTAGTAAACCAAAGATGTGCCGAGTTTGGCCAATGGCATGGAGGTATTTGCGGATAGATCTAACGTGCCGGTATCCTAGAATTAATAATGATAATATCAAAAATAGGTAAAGATATACTGGCTTCCACTTCCAAAGCCCCTCAGTATATGTACCTTGAGGATCCCACGAAATACTAATTAAGAATCCCCATGAAGGGTAATAGTTTCAAATCGACGGCCTCAACACTATAGCAGATATAGCATCACATAAGTGAACTAGGAAGGAACAAAAGACGAGAGGGATATATAAATATATGTCCGCTAAGTTCCAACAGTATTTAGTATTATATATCAATGTAGTAGACCACAGCCTGGTTAATCCAACAGCGTACCTGATAGCCACATGGGAAAGAGGAACTGCCACAACTAGAGAAGATCACCAGCTCTTCAAAGTACAGCTTTTAATAGCTGAATCCATCAATAGCAGACTCTATGTAAAGGAAAAAATAGTACATGGCTAATAACAGAGCTCGTTTTTAGTTTTGTGTATGCCCGGGGCTATTTAGTCCCCAAGGCACCACCTAGAGCAAGGAGAGCAGCCTAATAGTAAATAAGTATTTTAATTTTAGATGAATATACCTGAGTATAACTTGGCAGAGGTAGCTTCCCAGCACTCCATCTCAGACAACCATCTGATGGAGTGCTGGTTAAATAGTGTGTCTTGGCGCCAAATTGGGGGGAGGAGGAAAGAGACCGCCCCATAGGGCTGATCAGAGATCACTCCGATCAGCTGGAGGGGCCGCCAGAAGGAGTGCCATAATGCACTAATACTGGCGCTGCTGTGCGCATGCGCCTAATCCGGCCGAGGGGATAGAGTCCGCATATGAAGCGGCTCGTCCGCCGCGGCCGAAAACGAAAGTGCGCGCATGCGCAGTAGAGAGTATGCGCATGCGCAGTAGAGGAGCGGGGGTGATTCCCGATCCAACCGAAGTAAAACAGTATTGAGGATGTAGAGCCCTTACAAGACACAAACTGTTGCTTGAGCCAGCACCATTCAGAGTAGTACTGGCTTATGGAAATAAGAACAAGATCAGTTGTAAGATCAATCCTGAGAGAGAATTAAAAATAAATATCCAAGATAGAGAATATAATAGAAACTTCAAAGGATGAGAAGAATTTTTTATTTTGTAAAAATGTAGGTGAAAAATAGACAAGGTTGAAAGAAAATGAATATAAATAAAAATAAATATAAAAATAAAAATAAAAAATAATAAAAAATAAATAAAAATAAAAATAAAATTAAATAAAAATAAAAATAAAAAGTGAGAATAAATCAAAAAATAAAAATAAAAATAAAAATAAAAATTGATAAAATAAAAAATGGGTGAAAAATTAATAATGATAATAAAAAAACGAAAAAACGGAAAAATAAGGGTTTTGGAAAATAAGATAATAAAGGTGAAAAACTAAAATCAGTAATTTTTTCCTTCAACATTTGCAGACCGTGTCCGAGATGTAAAAATGGGAAATGAGCCTCCTCCGACGCCACCACCGCAACGCCTCCACCGAGGCAGCTATGGTTGGGTCAAATTCCTCTCCACATTGCCTGCTGAAATCCAAGCCAGAGGGAGATCAAAAAATAGCTCATTAACCTTGGTGTTATGCTGGAAACATTATACCAATATACAGGGTTAGAGTTCCATTTGGGTCCCATATGAGGTAACCAAAACATATTTTTCTTGACAGTCCACTCAAGACAGTCTCCCCGTGTTCTCTATAGATAAACAACATTAATATCAAAAACAAAAACAAATAGCGTTGCATATCACATACAATGACAACAAATGTACAGATCGAGGAAATTCTATTTTTATAAGTTATTTACAGAAAAGATTAAGAGTGCTTCAAACTGTCTGCTTCATTATAAAGGGTCCATAGACAAGCAGGCCATACTATACAAATGAAAACTTCTGATCTATTGAGAGAAGGGACAAACTTGTCCCAATTCATAAGAATGGAGAAAGGGAGGTTTTCCAAGGGGGTGGGTATGTCCTGACTATAGGTAAAGTCAGAGGATAAAATTGATCATATTGATCGGGGGCCCCTGATTTGAACAATTCAGTCCCTGAGGAGGGGAGGGGGAGAAAATAAAAAGAAAAAGCATTGATATATACATATATATATATATGTGGAAAAATAGGGAAAGAGGGAGGTATTGGTAATAATCATAAAAAAGGGCGAAAACTGAGGGAATCGTTCAAGCCAGGGGCCCTTGTGGCATTTAGCTTGAAGATCCATCTGGCCTCGCGCTGCAGTAGTTTTTTGTCTATATTGCCCCCTCTGGGATCCTCTACCACATGTTCCAGGGCCGTGAAGCAAACCATAGAGGTGTCATTCCTATGGTACAGTGCTACATTGCGCCCTATTGGTGTATATAACAGATTTTTTCGTATATAATAGATGTGGTCATAAATTCTTCTCCAGAAATTTCTGAAGGTTTTGCCTACGTAAAATGCTCCACATTTACAAAAAGCTATATAGACTATCCCTTTTGTTTGACAGTTAGCTGAAAATGTAATGGTATGTGTTTCTCCATTAGGGAGTGTGTAGGATGATCCCTCCAATATCCAATCACAGTAATCACAGTCATAACATTTAAACATTCCTGGGATATCTACTTCATATTCGATATGCCCTTGAAAATGGGTATGTACCAACTTGTCTTTCAGAGATTGGCATTTCTTATAGGTAATTTGGGGCTTAGCCCCAATATATTTTCCTACGATCCTATCTCCTGTGAGGAGATGCCAATGTTTCCCAATTATATTGCGTATATCTTCATGATTACTTGAATACGTTGTTATGACTCGAGTAATGTTTCCGTGCTGTTTGTTACGTCTGTCCCCAAAGAGCAAATCAGCTCTATCTCTGTCAAGGGCCTTTTTAAATGCCTTTTTTAGGATGGTGTTGCTATAGCCCCGTATCCGTAGCCGTGCTTGTAACAGGTTGGCCTCTGATCTAAAGGCTTCCTCTGTTGAGCAATTTCTCCTCAGACGTAAATACTGGGAATAGGGGATGCTTCTAATCAAAGCTTGGGGATGTGAACTGCTTGCATGGAGGATGGTATTACCTGCCGTTTTCTTTCTATACAGGGATGTGGAAATTGTTCCATCTAATTGTTTTTGTATGGTGAGATCTAGGAACGGTAGTGACTCCGAACTAGATTCCATCGTAAACCTAAGGTTGAAGTTATTAATGGAGAGCACTTTCATAAATTCCCTCAGATTTTCCACGCTCGACTCCCATACCAGAAAAATGTCGTCGATGTATCTGTACCAGCATGATATGCTGGCCTGATACATCGATAGGTTGGGATTGGTGAGTATGGAACGCTCCCACCCCCCCAGGTACAAGTTAGCGTAGGATGGGGCACAACATGTCCCCATCGCTACTCCCTGTACCTGGAGGTAGTGGGAGTCGTCAAAAGAAAAAACATTCTTTGTTAGGATATGCTTTAATAATTCCAATATGAATGTATTGTATGGTCTCCGTATCGGATCGCCATCCCTAAAGAAGCTTTCCACAACCTCCAATCCCAGGGAATGAGGGATGCTGCAGTACAGAGCCTCTACATCAATTGCAACTAAAAGGCTAGTTGGAGAAACCTATTTGTTGTGCAACACTCGTAATAATGCTAAAGTGTCCTGTAAATATGAGGGGAGTTGTATCACATAAGGACGTAAGAAAGCGTCCACTAGTCTACTGCCCTTTTCACTTTTCGCCCCTATGCCCGATATAATTGGGCGTCCCGGTGGTTTTTGCATATTTTTATGTGTCTTCGGGAGTGAGTAGAAGGATGGGACTCTTGGATAGGTGGTTTTAAGGGCCTCAAATATATCTTTATCGATAATCCCCTCATTGAATGCTCGGGTAATAAGGATCTCATAATCTCCATTGAATGTTAGTATCTTTTCATAAGGAATGAGGCAATACCAATCTTCATTGGAGAGGATGTCCAAGCACATTTGTCTATAGTTTATGGTGTCCATTATTACTACATTTCCACCCTTGTCAGCCATTTTTATTGTAATTTCCTTGTTGTCTTGAAGTTGAGAGATCACAAGTTGTTGTTCTGACGTTAGGTTTTTTGTCTTCTGTGACCTAAAGTCTAATTTTTTGACTTCATTAGTTACTTGTTGTAAAAAGGTCCAGATGCTAGGGTTCGTTTTTAAAGAGGGAAAGTTAGTGGATTTATTTAAAAATTTGGGTATTTCCCTGGGTGGAATTGCCTGAGGGGGGTCCCCCGAAGCAAGCGGGGAAGCCCCCTCCGCAGGACCACCCTGGGACTCTTCACTCTCATCCAAGAGGTCCATCAAGTCTTTTAGAGCGAGGAAATCCCTGACTGTAAATCCCTTCCATTTCTCACGCTCAATGTATTCTTGTTTTTTCTTTTTCCTTTCATCATCAAACATAAATTTATAGGTAAGTCTTCTAGCAAATAAATTTAGGTCCTTAACGACCTCAAAACTGTTAGTATAAGATGAGGGACAGAAGCTTAGGCCTAGACCCAAAACCTCTAATTCCATGTGTGATAGGGATTTTGAAGATAGATTAATGACTTGTAACTGGTCCTCTATCGGTCTTTGTACGCAAATCTCTCCAGATTTTGCGAGGCTGTGGAGCGGTTTGGAGGGTCTTGTGTGGGGGGAAACAATTGAAAAACCTTTTCTTTTATATTTTTAGAAATCACTCCTCCGTTTCTTGCAGTATTAAAGCCTGGGAGGGGGGTTGATGGTGGGAGTAGGGGGGCTCTGTTGGCTCCTGTCAGATGTTCTAGGTCAGGGGATTCACCTAAGGTTGGGATACGGGGATCTATCCCCATTAGGCCACCCCCTCTCATGTCATGGTTCTCGTGTCCATCATTAGGGTAGTCTTTTAGTTTTTTGTCTTTTCCCCCTTTGTTTGCATTATCGCCTGTCGTTTGCCTCTTCCTTGATCCTCTCTGTCTTCCTCTACCACGTGTAGGGAAAGAGGATTGGTTTGAACGGGCTGAATAGGAGAAATTTGACGAATCAGAGTCAGTACCGTCTCTAAAGTCCCCATCACTTTGTGACTGTGTTTTGTCTGCATTTCGTTCCTGCTTTCTTTGGTTCTTTTTTCCTAGTTTCCCTCCCCTTTGGGGCCATCTATAGGCATACTTTCCATTAAACGCCATTTTGTCTCTAATAAACTTCACATCCTTTTTATATATAAGATCCTTATTATATTTCTCCAAGTATTCTTTTAAGGATTTGTCCTTTTCTAAAAATTTGGGGTGAGCACATAGAGATACATTTTGTTTCTGAAACTCTATGATCTCAGTATCAAGGTCCTTTATATCCTTATTATAGTGATCAATTAACGCTAACATCATTTTAGATGTACATTCCTGTAAGTTCAATTCCCATTTTTGTTTGAAGTCCAAACTAGTCTCCCAAAGATTTGGGAAGACCTGAATTCTCAAACCTTGAGGATTCAGGCCTTCCTTAAGGTATCTCTCCAGAAATTTTACCTGCCAAAACAGGTTAGATTTCCTTTCGAGAGCCTGTCTCAATTTCGTTATTAGTACCTCGATTTCCAGTTCAATTCCATGATCGTCCCCGCATTCTTTGTGTATCCTCGACATAAGCCCATCCCATTCAGAACCAGTATAGTCCGTCATTGTTGATTTTTCTATAGTAAAAGCCAATATTTTATATCTATGGGCAAAAAAAGATGAAGCAAAAACAGAGATTGAAACACTGAAAAAAAAAAAAAAATCATATAAGAAGTTATATATATAATATCTAATATATAGATTAGTAAGTCACAATTGTTCTTGTCCACTGAGCCATATTGCTCAAAGTGGACTACTCCCAAAGCTAAAGGTGAGCCTTTTCATATACAACAGATATACGAACTACTATACTCTGGTTCTGAAGAAGCTTTAAGCGAAACGCGTCAACCAGCATCCTGCGAGTTTGTTTCAGTATTCTGATTCACTAACAGCTATATGTATATGTACATTCTTGGACTGCAATGACCCCCTTTTTTTATATGTGACATGTTTTATGTATATTATGTGTTAATAAAAGTATCTAGAATTATTCTTTTGTATTGAGACATATGTCCGTTCAGGTACCGTGATAGTCCGTTAGGTTGGCTAAAAACCCCCCCTTTTCGTTTTTTATACATAATTTTAGGACGAGGTACCCCCCCTGAGCTTCTCCTTATCCTTCTATAAATGTGTAGGAAATGCAAAATGTTATAGTTTAACCACTAGCCGACAAGGGCACGACGATGTACGTCGGCACAATGGCACGGCTGGGCAAATGGGCGTACGGGTATGTCCCCTTTAAATCGCAGCATTGTGGGCGCGCCGACTGCCGGCGGCGCACGTACATGCCCACCGTGTGCTCCATGACCGTGCCCACAGGGTCCCGCGGACTCGATGTCCGCCGGGGGCCCGCGATCGTGTCACGGAGCGGAAGAACGGGGAGATGCCTTTGTAAACAAGGCATTTCCCCGTTCTGCCTAATGACATGACAGGGATCTACCGCTCCCTGTGATCATGTGCAGTGATTGCTGTCATGTCAGTGGTAGCCAATCCCCCCACAGTTAGAATCACTCCCTAGGACACACTTAACCCCTTGATCACCCCCTAGTGTTTAACCCCTTCCCTGACAGTTTCATTTACACAGTAATCAGTGCATTTTTTTATAGCACTGATCGCTGTATCAATGACAATGGTCCAAAAAATAGTGTCAAAAGTGCCCGATGTGTCCGCCATAATGTCGCAGTCACGATAAAAAAACGCACATCGCCGGCATTACTAATAAAAAAAAATGAATAATAAAAATGCCATAAATCTATTCTCTCTTTTGTAGACGCTATAACTTGTGCGCAAACCAATCAATATACGCTTATTGCAATTTTTTTTTTCCAAAAATATGTAGAATACATATTGGCCTAAACTGAGAAAGAAATTAGATTTTTTTTATATATTTTTGGGGCATATTTATTATAGCAAAAAGTAAAAAAAAATGCTTTTTTTTTCTAAATTGTCGCTCTTTTTTTGTTCATAGCGCAAAAAAATAAAAACCGCAGAGGTGATCAACTACCACCAAAATAAAGCTCTATTTGTGGGGAAAAAAGGGCGTAAATTTTGTTTGGGTACAATGTCGTACGTCCGCGCAATTGTCAGTTAAAGCGACGCAGTGCCGAATCGCAAAAAGTGCTCTGGTCAGGAAGGGGGTAAATCCTTCCGGGGCTGAAGTGGTTAATAGGAATGGAACAGAAGGGGACCTCTGTTCTGATTAGCTTATTTCCTTTCACTGGGAGAGACATACCCTCACTAAATCGATGACTTCCAGCTGCAGCAGCAAGAGGGGCGAACTGGCCAATCTGGCCCTTTAGTTCCCCCATTTGGCAAATCTCAAACAACAACTCGTCAGCCCAAACCCAAGACTCATCCCTAGTGACAAAAAATAAATACAATTTGTACCACTCGAATGCCCCAATCTGTTATCCCAGCTGACTGGCCACAGTGTTTGCATGTGCTGGTTGAGTGGAATTTTGTCTCATCAGACACCATAAGGACTACAACAAAATGGCACCTATCCGCATGCTGCCACGACAAGTAGTGAGCTCCTTTTAGTAAAAATGGCTTCAGCTTGGTCTCTCATGGAAGAACCCCCCTATAACATATTATTCCAAGCCCCTACTGGGCAAAACATGTTAGAGGGGTTCTCCCATGGGGTTGAAGACCAAGCTGAAACCAGTTTTGCTAAGAGGAGCTCACTACATGTCGTAGCAGTGTGGAGACGGGGGCCATTTTGTTGTAGTCATTCTTAGTGGCAACCTCACTAATCCAACCAAAAACTTAAAAAAAAAAAAAGGAATGTAAGGAAAGGCAACATAATTTTACTTTGTGATGAAAACTTTCTGTATTACTATGATTTAGCTATAGATCAGTCAACATTTTAGAGCCATTCAAGTCTAAATATATATGGAATTTTTTTTGTTTTTTCCCATAAACTGAAATTTCCTAGCAAGTTTGGCAAAGACATATTTTTTCATGGTCAGTGTGCTAATATGATACATAGGAATAAGTGTGCTAATATGATCCACCTCCCGTTGTCTAATTCCGGTTATTAAATCCTTGTATTTGTATAATTATGTCTTTATTTCTGCTACGTATGATGTTATCGCTCAGCGGGAGATTAGTGATTAGAAGGGAAGACGCCCATTAACAGTCATTAAAGGGAACATTCTAAGAATTACAGCAATTTCTTCCCAAGCTGTGAATCATAAAGAGGTCTTATCGTATAGAGACGTACTGGGCCATCCATGCTCTTGACGAACGACGGGATTAATGTACAGGGGATGAATAATATTTGCTCTAGACTATCATTGTCAGGAACAATGCATTATGGGAAATAAGGACCATTTAAAACAGCAGACAGTTGCTTGTACAGCGCAGTAAGACCACTCCTTACCCTTTCTTATTCAATAAGCTGTAAAAAAATCCCAAACAAACTTGAAAGAATATTTGGCTGGGTTAAAAACATTCAGACATCTCCTCATTATAACTGCAGATTGTTGAGAGAATAGCCTAGCCCAATGACTAATTGAAGCATCTACAAAAGATCTAAGAAGGCATCATCTACCATAACTTCCAAATGTTCCAGGGACCACCTTGGATTTGGGGAATTTGTCCCTTGAATTCTTTGTTCCTGGGACCAGGGGCAGACTGACGATTCGGCCACTCGGGCACTGCCCGAGGGCCCTGGGCCACTAGGGGGCCCCATCAGGGTTGCCAGCCTCAGTAAAACCAGGGACAGTATGTAAAAATCTGTGTTTTTTTTTACATCTGTCTCTGAAATGTCCCTTACCGACATCCTTTTGGTCTAAAAATCCAGAGATTATAGCTTCCCAGCCTCTCCAGTACCTTCTCAGCCAATAGAAACATGTCTGTGTATACTGTGCGTGTGTATACTAGACATGTGCACAATAGAAAAATTCATTTATTTTCGTTTCGTTTTTTTTCGTTTCCGTTGATTCGTAGCGATTCGTAATTCCGTAAGTCGTCGGTGTACGTATTCGTAACGATTCGTATTTTTGTAGATTTAGTTACATTCGTACTTTCGTTAGATTGATTTATTCGTACTTTCGTAACATTGTTTTCGTAGATTCGTAATCGGAGCATAATTCATAATGTTATGTAATGTGTATGCTATTATTACATTTTAAGAGACACGGAAAATTACGAATCGCAAAAAAAAAAAAAGAGTTATGATTGTACGAATTTTTTCGTTCAATCCATTCGAAGCACGTTAAGCAGCGCCATTGTAAGGGACACGGAAAATTACCAATTCAACAAATAAAAAAAGTTACGAATATACAAATTTTTTTCGTTCATTTTGATTTTCGTTGTTCCTGTTTTCGTTTTTCGGATTTTCTTCTTTCGTAGTTTCGTTCCAGAGATTATAGCTGCCCCACCTCTCCAGTACCTTCTCAGCCAATAGAAACATGTCTGTGTATACTGTGTGTACATGTCTGTGTATACTGTGTGTACATGTCTGTGTATACTGTGTGATTGTATACTGTGCGTGTGTATACTAGACATGTGCACAATAGAAAAATTTGTTTATTTTCGTTTAGTTTTTTTCGTTTCCGTTGATTCGTAACGATTCGTATTTCCGTAAGTCGTCGGTGTTCGTATTCGTAACGATTCGTATTTTCGTAAGAGTTATTTTTTCGTTGATTCGTTTTTCCGTTAGTTTAATTTTCGTTTATTCGAAATTCGGACACATTCGTATTTTCGTAGATTTAGTTACATTCGTACTTTCGTTAGATTGATTCATTCGTACTTTCGTAACATTGTTTTCGTAGATTCGTAATCGGAGCATAATTCATAATGTTATGTAATGTGTATGCTATTATTACATTTTAAGAGACACGGAAAATTACGAATCGAAAAAAAAAAGTTACGAATGTACGAATTTTTTCGTTCAATCCATTCGAAGCACGTTAAGCAGCGCCATTGTAAGAGACACGGAAAATTACGAATGGAAAAAAAAAAAAGTTACAAATGTACGAATTTTTCGTTCAATCCATTCGAAGCACGTTCTTCCCACTGATCACCAATGTAAGGAACATTCTTCCCACTTCTGGAACTTAACCCACTGTTGGCTGAAATTGTTTGTGTGTGTGTTATCAGCTTAAGCACATTGTGTTGGTCTATTAAAACATAGATGGGGATCAGATCACATTGTATGGCAAATTACTGCAGAAAACCAGTTAATTCCAAGGGGTTCACATTGTTTTTTATTGCCAGTATATATATATATATATATATATATATATATATATATATATATATATATGTATATATGTATATATATATAATTTTTAACAGAAATCTGCCACAATGTTTATTCCAAATAGAATCTATGAGCCGGGCTCTTCTCTTTATAGAGAGGTCAGACAAGTCCCGAGTACAGTTTCCTCCTTCAGACAAGGGCTCAATGTAAATGTGCCTGGTGGTTACAGAAGGTTAGCAGAGAGTGATGTCTAAGTCACTCCCTGAATAAAATACCAAAATCTATATTCATTATTTGATAACGCCAAAAACAGGAAACCGTAAATTATTTTTCCTGCGATTGAATGTTAATGCAGCCCCGGCTAACAACCTTCCAAGCAGGAAGAATAATGGATCGCAGAGGTGAACAGGACAGCGACAGGACCAGGATGCAACGTACGGAAAAATAATTCTTTGTGCACAGGAAGAGATACATATCTAGGCATTGATCCATTGGCTGCAGGACGGTGCAAAACAAGGGATGATCCCATGCTGATAAATCCAGTAAAGGAAAAAAAAAAAAAGTCAAAAAGTGCAATTAAAAACAATATTCTCTGGACTCAGTTCCAGTTTGCAAAGTCTTAATTAGGTCTTAAAGCTTAAAGCCTCACCCCGGATAAAAAAAATAAAATAAAAGTGAAATGTAACACAGCTCTGGTTGTAATAATCACCTCCTTTCCGGAGCTGTCCCCTGCAGTACCTATTTCCACCACAAAGTGTCCTCAGTCTTCCAGGTTGAATGTTGCAGTACCTCTTCTCCACCACAAAATGTCCTCAGTCTTCCAGGTTGAATGTTGCAGTACCTCTTCTCCACCACAAAGTGTCCTCAGTCTTCCAGGTTGAATGACATCTAGTACCACTCAATCTGAGGACATACTGTGTGTGCAGGCTCTCCCTTGAGGGGACATCACCACTGCATTAATATACGGTCACTTACCTGTCCAGGGAGTCCACGATATCGGCACCCCAGTCGATCATAGGATCGGCTGTCAGGTGCAGCCGCTGCCCTTCCTGGTTCCCTTGCCAGGAAGGGCGGCGGCTGCACCCGACAGCCAAATCAAAGATTGACTGGGGTGACGACATCGCGGACTCCCTGGACAGGTAAGTGACCGTATATTAAAAGTCAGCAGCTGCTGTGTTTGTAGCTGCGCTTTCCTATTGGTTAGGTAGAGAAGGAAGGAGGAGGGGGGGCCAAACTTCCGAGAGATCGGGCCGCGGCGCTGCCTCCCGGAAGTGGGAACTGGTACCTGTCAAAAACATGTACCCATTCGCCCCTCCCCCCCTGAAAGGTTCCAAAAGTGGCACCGGATAGGGGAGGGATACGGATAAGCGGAAGTTCCACTTTTGAGTGGAACTCCGCTCTAACTTTTACTTGACACCCGCAGCAGATCGCATTAAACACAGTGTGATGGGATGCGGGGAACGCATTGATTCCTGCGTGTTTCCTGCATCAGTGTGAACCCAGCCTTAGGGTTAGTGTTAGCACTACAAATAAGGTTACTATTGGCATAATGGCATTAAGAATGGTTTCAGGGAAAGTGCTAGAATTACCTTTAAGTTTAGTGTTAGAATTAAAAACTATGGTTAGGGTTAACCCTAGGATAAGGATTAGCGCTAGTGCTAGGGTTACCATTGGGTTTGGAGTGGCTATTAGGGTTAGTGCTAATGTTAGGACTAAGGTTATGGGTACCATTAGGGTTAATGCTAAAATTAGAGTTTGAGTTAAGATCATCTTTAGTGAAAGTGCTAGTTCATAACACCAGTTCCGTGCGCTTTTTTTCTGCACGAAAAATGCATGCATGCAAAAAAGTAGAGTGTGCTGCATTTTTTCTGCACAGAACTGTACTGAAACCTAGCAAATCGTATCAAAAACACACTCGCACTACGGGTGGTGTCAACTGTAAGCAAAAACTGATCCGGAACGTATCCAGAGTGTATTTTTGTGGTGTCAACTGGCCCTTAGGCCCCTTTCACACTGGGGCCTTTTTCAGGCGGTACAGCGCTAAAAATAGCGCCTGTTCACCGCCTGCAAAAATCCGGCCCCTTTAACTCCAGTGTGAAAGCTGGCAGGCTTTCACACTGGAGCGGTGCGCTAGCAGGACGGCAAAAAAAGTCCTGCTAGCAGCATCTTTCGAGCGGTATAGGAGCCGTGTATTCACCGCTCCTATACCGCTCCTTCCCATTGATTTAAATGGGAAGCCGCGGTAAAACCGCAACAATACCGCCGCTACGGCGGCGCTCTGCGGGGGTCTTTAACCCTTTTTCGGCCGCTCACGGGGGGTAAAACCGCACCGCGAGCGGCCGAATACCGCGGTTACAACGATGGTAAAGCAGCGCTAAATATAGCGCTGCTTTACCGTCACCGCGGCTCCCCGCCCCAGTGTGAAAGGGGCCTTAGTGTTAGCACTACAGATAAAGTTAAAGTTAATTTTTAGAGATAGTGCTAGGGTTAGTGTTAGAAATAAAACTAGGGTTAAAT
Source organism: Lithobates sylvaticus (assembly GCA_028564925.1). NCBI lineage: Eukaryota > Metazoa > Chordata > Amphibia > Anura > Ranidae > Lithobates > Lithobates sylvaticus. The sequence continues at coordinate 12,488,257 of CM053034.1, forward strand.
TAGCTTCAGGATTAAGATTAGGGTTAGTACTAGGGTTACCATTAGGGTTTATGTTAGGGTTAGATTTACTACTAGGGTTAGTGCTGAGGTTAGCAGTGAGGTTAGGGTTTTTATTTATATTAGGGTTTGTGCTAGGGTCACCTTCAAAGTTTGTGTGAACTCTACAGTTATGGTTACATTTGGGGTTAAGGTTAGTTTTAAGAGTAGCCCAACGTTAACCTTTAAGGTCAATCTTAGGACTAAGTTTACCTTAAGGCTTAGTGTCAAGGTTAGCACTAAGCTTAGGGTCAGTATTAGGGTTAGAATTAATGATGATATTAGGGTTTGTGCTAAGGTCATCTTTAAGGTTAGTGCTAGCACTACAGTTAAAGTTATCTTTGGGGAGAAGGTTAGTTTTAAAAGCAGCCCCAGGGTAACCTTTAAGGTTAATGTTTGGGTTAAATTTATTTTTAGGGTTAGGCTTAGTGTAAAGGTTAGCACTAAGGTTAGGGTCAGTATTGGGTTTAGAATTAACGATAATATTAGGGTTTGTGCTAAGGTCATCTTTAGGGTTAGTGCTATCACTACAGTTAAAGTTATCTTTGGGGAGAAGGTTGGTTTTAAGGATATCACTACGGCTAGTGTTATAATTAAACGTAGGGTTAAGTTAACCTTAGGGCTAGGATTAGGGTTAGCACTAGGGTTAACATTAAGGGTGATGTCAGGGTTAGTTACTACTAGGGTTAGTGTTAGGGTTAGCAGTAATTTTGGGGTTATCATCTTTAGGGTTAGTGCTAGCACTACAGTTAAAGTTATCTTTGGAGAGAAGATTAGTTTTAAAGGTAGTCCTAGGGTGACCTTTAAGATCAATGTTTGGGTTAAGTTTACCTTTAGGGTTAGATTTAGTGTCAAGGTCAGCACTAAGGTTAGGGTCAGTATTGGGTTTAGAATTAACGATACTATTAGGGTTTGTGCTAGGGTCATCTTTAGGGTTAGTGCTAGCACTACAGATAAAGTTATCTTTGGGGACAAGGTTGGTTTTAAGGATAGTGCTGGGGGTAAGTGTTATAATTAACCACTTACCCACTGGGCACTTAAACCCCCTTCCTAACCAGACCAATTTTCAGGTTTCGGGGCTCTCACAATTTGAATGACAATTACTCAGTCATGCAACACTGTACCTAAATTAATTTTGTGTCCTTTTTTTCACACAAATAGAGCTTTCTTTTGGTGGTATTTGATCACCGCTGGGTTTTTAAATTTTTGCGCTATAAATCAAAATATACTGAAAATTCAGTAAAAAAAATAAATAAAAATTCTTTGTTTCTATTAAAATTTATTGCAGAGTATTGGCGAGTATTGGCAGAGTATTGGCAGAGTATTGGCAGAGTATTGGCGAGTACTGGCAGAGTATTGCAGTGTTGCACAGTATTGCACAGTGGTGGCAGAGCTTTGCACAGTGGTGGCAGAGCGTTGCACAGTGGTTGTAGAGTATTGCACAGTGGGGGCAGAGCGTTGCACAGTGGGGGCAGAGCGTTGCACAGTGGTTGCAGAGTATTGCACAGTGGTGGCAGAGCATTGCACAGTGGGGGCAGAGCGTTGCACAGTGGGGGCAGAGCGTTGCACAGTGGTGGCAGAACGTTGCACAGTGGTGGCAGAGTGTTGCTGTCACTGACCAGCACTGTGGGCACTGGGCACTACACATCCAGCCCACAGCGCTGGTCCCATCTCCCCCCCTTTCCGCTTCTCCCCTCTCACTGTACCGATCGGTGTACATGTGATCGCTCCGTCATTTACCGTGATCCGTGATGCGCCGGGTCCTCGGGACCCGGCGGTCACGGATGTTCCCGAGTGCGTGCCCCAGGGGGTTCGCGGGAGTACGTTTCTGGGAGGACGTCCACCCAGGATAAGCCGAATGCGCTGTAGCCGTCTTTCGGCTATGGCCCGGTCGGCATGTGGTTAAAAGAAGGGTTAAGTTAACTTCAGGGTAAGGATTAAGGTTACCACTAGGGTTACCATTAGAGTTGATGTAAGGCTACTTTCACACTGGGGCGTTAAGCGTGCTGTCGGTAAATCGGCGCTATATTTAGCGGCGCTTTACCGTCGTTTTAGTGCCGCTATTCGGCCACTAGCGGGGCAGTTTTAAGCGGCCGAAAAAAGGGTAAAAACTGCCCGCAAAGTGCCGCTGCAGGCGGGTTTGGAGCGCTGCCCCATTGTTTTCAATGGGAAGAGGCGCTCCAAAGATGCGGCTTGCAGGACTTTTTTGCCTGTCCTGCAAGCGCACCGCTCCAATGTGAAAGGCCTCCGGGCTTTCACATTGGAGTGCATTGAGCGGCTCTTTCAGGGCGCTTTGCAGGCGCTATTTTTAGCACTTTATCGCCTGCAAAGCGCCTCAGTGTGAAAGGGGCCTTAGGGTTTGAGTTACCATTTGGGTTATTAGTTAGTTAGTTTATTAGTGTTAAGGTTGGGGTTACCATTAGGGTTATTGTTCATATCAGGGTTTGTGCTTGGGTTACCTTCAAGGTTCGTGTTAACACTACAGTTAAGGTTGGTGTTAAGGGTAGCCCTAGGGTAACCTTTAAGGTCAATGTTAGGGTTAACACTAGGGTAATGTTTACCTTTAGGGTTTAGCTTAGTGTCAAGGTTAAGGTTTGGGTACATTTTATAGGGTGTGAGTTACCATTTGGGTGTTTTTGACCCAAAAGCAGGTCCTTCATACCCTGTTTCCCCTAAAATAAGACCTAGCGTGATTGTCGGTGATGGCTGCAATATAAGCCCTACCCACCAAATAAGCCCTACCCTGTTTCCCCGAAAATAAGCCCTACCCTGAAAACAAGACCTACAAGGACTTTGACTAGGGCTTATTTGGGGGGTAGGGCTTATATTGCAGCCAACACCGACAATCACGCTAGGTCTTATTTTCGGGGAAACAGGGTAGTTGAAAGGAGTTTCCCTAACCTTGAGAACCATCTAGAGCCCAATTTTCACCAACGTTTCAAAAAAAGTAAAAACAATCAATTTTCAGCACTAAAAATATAGGACATTGGACACTCTCCCCAGGGACCGGTAATGTACTGTATCACTGCCATATATTTCTTACTTGATACTACCTGACCTTCCGCATGACTGGTGGCCCTCCTCTATACCTGCTATGCAGTCCTCTTCTGCCTGATGGTGGGCGAACGGTACCGTGGTCTCCCCTCTGTCGCCCTTCCACCTCCCCCCCCCCCTCACCCCTTCCCTACGCTTTGACCCGACTTGCACAAAAGGAGCCATGGGTGCTGAAGCCGGGGTGGAGAGGGGCTTGGCACGGATCGGTTGTCCCCTCCCCCCCCCCATTGGGGTACGGAGCCTCCTGAGCCCTTTACTATCCTGAGATTCCTGCATGGAGGTGTGAGATCATAACCCGCTCTATGACATGGATGTTTCCTTGATGGCAGACGACACAGCCCCGCGGCGGTTACCAGCCTGACGGGGGGAGGCCACGTGACCCGCTGAACCCCCATGTCTTCTGGAGAGTGGGCCCCCTTTAGACCTGGAACATTCGACCTTGGCCCTGACGAGGCTTGTGTTGCATAAGGGACCCCACCGCCTAGAAAGAGGAGACTGCTCACCGACACTTACCTGATCTCGCTGGCCCCCCCTGGGGCAACTCGCCTAAGGCATTTTCCCCCTCCCCACTTTTTTTTTTTTTCTGGAGATCACTGAGGGAGCATGCGTTGATGTTGGTCCCAACTTCTGTTTAGTAACGTTAGCAACAAGTACTTTCAAGATTGTGCCCTTGGCCATGCCAAGAGAACGTTGCATTTAACTGAGTTTGTCTTATCACCCGGTTAGCCTTCAGTAACCTGCTATATACTGCTCAGGTGGGAAGCGGCTGCAATGGACCGGACTAGACTGTACTAGGCAGCAGCAGCGTCCCTGGGCCGCTAGAGTTTTTCTCCAGGTCCCCAAAGGAGAAGATCCTACTGTTACTCGGTTATGGGATTGGGCACTCCGAGTTCCCCAACGGCTGTGCGGGGTGGGGGGTGGGGGGGTGGGGGGCTCTCTGCAGCCAATGTTAATGGGCTGTATGGTTTGTTATGTTTTTTCTTTTTTCAAAATGTCCCCTCCGTTCTGAGGGAAGTGTACAGTGGTGTTTCTAAAAAGCTTGACTCTGCTATTCCTAACTGTGTATGTCTATGCCATTACTCTAGATCAGTACGGATGTACGGTCGGAGGCCCCCGGGCCAGATGTCTTTTGAGTACTTGACTCCCCGGATGTCCCAACGTCACAAAATCAGATATGGCACAGGTTAAGGTGATGTCCTGGAACGTCCGGGGACTCAATGACAGGATCAAACGTTCCCTAGTTCATGCTTACATTAAACGGCACTCGCCTCACATATGTATCTTGCAAGAGACCCACCTGGTAGGTAGCAAAGTGTTGGGGCTAAAGAAAACATGGGTGGGACACTCCTACCATGCCACACACTCTTGCTATGCCAGGGGGGTGAGTGTATTGATCCGCAAGTCCCTTACCTATGAGTTGCTGGAGATAAAGATAGATCCGGAGGGTAGGTATGTGCTGTTACATGTCACTATAGACTCTGTTGAAATGGTAATTTTGGGTATTTACATCCCACCACCGGCTACAATGGCCCTCTTGAGACACCTGACCCCTCTCCTGTCTGCTTATCCCACAGACAATGTACTCATAGCGGGAGATTTTAACATGGTCCCCGATCCCTCTAGGGACAGATTAAACCAAGGTACGGGTGCAGACTCTCCTCTAGCTCAGTGGGCAACTTTGTACGGGCTGACTGACGTCTGGAGATGGAGGCACCCGTCTGATAGGGAGTACACTTGCCACTCCACTTCTTATAGAACTATGTCCCGTATAGACCTAATGTATGTCAGCGGTGGCCTGCTCTCCAGGGTGCAGTCAGTGGACATATTGCCTAGGGGTATATCTGACCATGCGCCTATCATGTGCAGTCTAAAAACCCAAACCCCCCCTTCAGATAGGCTTTGGAGGCTGTCAAGATATTGGATAGCTGACACACGCATTGAGACGGTGATCCCTGAACACACGGCAGAGTTCTGGAGTACTAACACGGGTACGGCCCCCCTCAACACCACCTGGGATGCCTTTAAGGCATTCATTAGGGGATGCTACCAGACATCTATCTCCCAAGCGCGTAGGGCAGCCGCTGCTGCCATAGAAGAAGCTGAAGCTAGAGCCCGAGAGCTAGAATCTAGGTATGTTAACACCCGCAATCCAATTACATATACGGACATGCAATCTGCCTATAGGGAGGTAATGCTCCTTAGGGTTGATAAAGCCAAAAAAGGGCAGCTGGCACAAACCCACCGCATTTTTGAGCAGGGGGAAAAAAATGGGAGGCTCCTGGCCTGGTTGGCCAAGGAACAACAACCGATCACCTCTATTGCACGGATACGTGAGATAGATGGGACGATAATCACAGACCCTACGGCTATTAATGCCCGATTCGCGGCATACTATCGCGAGCTTTACACCTCCAGAGCCGACTACTCGCCCGCGGAGTTGGACGCCTTCCTTGACAACATTGATTTTCCTACCCTGACTGATAGCGCCCGGGAACAATTAGACGATGTCATCACTCTAGAAGAAGTTCAACGGGCGGTAGGAGAAATGCAGGTGGGGAAGACTCCTGGGGTGGATGGAATCCCCCTAGAGTTCTATAAACAATATAGTGACCAGTTGACCCCCAAATTGCATGAGGTTTTTTCCAAAACCCTTGGGGAACAAAAGCTACCCCTGTCTATGGCTGACGCGGTAATCGTAGTGATACCCAAGCCGGGTAAAGATCCCGAGCTCTGCGCCTCCTACAGACCTATCTCCCTGCTTAACGCGGACGCCAAGGTTCTAACCAAAATCCTAGCCATGCGCCTTAACCAGGTCATACAGACGATAGTACACGAGGACCAGACGGGGTTCATGCCGGGTAAGGGGACTGACATCAACTTGCGACGGCTATACACCGTATTGGGGTCAGGGGATTGCCTGGGCCGCGCTGACGCAGTGGCCTCCCTAGATGCCGAAAAAGCATTTGACTCAGTGGAGTGGAATTATCTTTGGGGGGTCCTGCGTCGGTTCGGCTTTGGGCCTAGATTCATTTCCTGGGTGCAAGCGCTGTATGCGGCTCCCAAGGCGCGCATACGCACTGGGCTGGCCCTATCACCCATGTTCGATCTACACAGAGGAACCAGACAGGAGTGCCCACTGTCCCCGGCCCTGTTTGCGCTAGCAATTGAGCCCATGGCGATACTGCTGAGGTCCTCTCCGGACGTAAGGGGCATTGCCATTGGTCAGACAGTCGAAAAAGTCTCACTATATGCAGACGATACCCTTCTCTACCTTAGTGACACCACATGCTCTTTGAAGGAGGCTCTCCGACTCATCGACGTATTCGGCTCCTATTCGGGCATAAGGGTTAACTGGGGGAAGTCGGTCCTATTTGCCCTACACTCCCCTGACGGCATCCTACCAATAGACACCCCACTACAGAAAGTCTCCCAGTTTAAGTACTTAGGGGTGGTTATTCACAAGGACATTACTCAATTTATTCCCCTTAATCTCGCCCCGGCAGTTACCCAAATGACCAGGAGGTGCGCAGGGTGGAAATCCCTGCCCCTTACACCAGTAGGGAGGGTCAATTTAATAAAAATGGCAATACTACCCAAGTTTGTCTACCTGTTCAGGCAGTCCCCTGTCCTAATTCCACACTCCTTCTTTACCAAACTAGACAGTCTGTTGGTCTCGTTCATTTGGAACGGAGGCACACCACGGGTAGCAAAAACTACTCTGCAATTGCCAATATCCCTGGGTGGGTTGTCGCTGCCATGCTTCCTAAAGTATTATTGGGCGGCGGTACTGGTGACGGTCAAATGGTGGCTGGCCAGGGAACCTGTGAATCCCGCGGCCAGAGTAGAGGCGGCGAGACTTGGCTCCCACGCAGAACTTAGGCTGTTGGTCTACAAGGGACCTAAGGCTAAACCTGGCATTACCAGACCTATGCGTACCACACTACGAGTTTGGGAGACGGTTAGAACCAAGGTTGAACAACAAGACAATTGGTCCCCACACACTCCCCTATGGAACAACCCCAGACTCCCACACTTTAGATCTATCCCGGACCCACAGCTATGGATAAGATATGATGTCACGACGCTGGCTGACGTCACGTTCCGAACGGGGATTTGCGAGTTTGACGACCTAAAAAGGGATAAAGCAGTGCCCAACCACATGTTTTTCCGCTACTTACAACTTCGCCATGCCTTCCGATCACAATTCACAAAACCAATTACTGTAGCGAGTAACAGGATAGAAAGGATATTGCTTAGTGGGGAAGACAGGAAAACATTATCCTCACTCTACAGTGAGTTGGCCGGGCTTGACACCTCCAAGGTTACTCAACTGTTCAACAAATGGCAGGCAGATGTGCCGTCCCTGGCGGATGATGATTGGGAGGAGGGGATCCAACAATACCTTCCTCTCATGGTCTCGGCGAGGGATAGGTTCATCCAGCTAAAATTTATACACCGGGTGTACTACACCCCAGAGAGACTGGCAAGGATTTACCCCTCTTGTAGCCCGTTGTGTCCTAAGTGTACCACTGAAACAGGCACTTTCCTACATGTAACGTGGTCCTGCCGTCTGGTTCAGTCCTTCTGGGATGAGGTCCTGAGGGACATCAACGTTATTGGCAGGCTCCATGTCCCAAGGGATCCAATTCACCTGCTGCTGGGAATTGTGGATACACTTGCTGCCAAACATTCGAAGAAACTGTTTGTCTTCTATTCGGCGTTTTACGCCAGGAAGGCAATACTCATGAAATGGAAGGACCCCTCTCCACCAACAATCCAACAATGGCGATCCTTGGTGGACGCGGCCCTCCCTATGTACAAACTTACATATGCGGGACGTAACTGTCCCCAAAAATTTGAAAAAATATGGGGGGCCTGGGTGGAATGGAGGAACCTGTGTCTGGACTAACAAGATAAATCTGTGGAATAAATAGTGACACCTCCTACATGTTGCACTTAAATACCTAGCCCTGAGTGCTGCGACACACGACCGTAGTCGATAAACCAAGAAACTGTAAGGTTGGATAATTGATGTGCTATAGTGACATTTTGGAATGGTAGACGAGCTGAATATTGTAACATATTTTTTCTACTGCATAATGACTAAGATGTACCACTGTACAGGTTGTTTTTCATGTTTGTTTCTTCAAAAATAAATAAAAACTTCTGTTAAAAAAAAAAAAAAATATAGGACATTTCCCCAGATATGGATCTCCAGGAATAAATCTATGGAATGTGTTCCCTGGAAATCAGGGGAATAGGCGGCTCTGGTTTTATATTACGGCGCCACTACAGATCTTGCCTATTATTTGCTGGTCTGCCAAGTTCTGCGCTAGTTAAACCGGACAAGAGCGGATTATGAAACGATAACACTGGGGGGCTCGCCGCGTTCCGTGCGCTCATTCTGCAGCTAAATAAGATATCTGTCAGTGAGCGATACTTGTGGAAGGAATCCACTGCCTTCTGCTGTAATTTTCTCCCCTTTGGACAAGCGAATGTCAAATTAATGTTATTTATTCAGGCGCATCATCCGGCCCAACTCTGCGTTATTCATCACTCTTTACAGATAACACCTTAGGCCTGGCATTCTTTGCTCGGCCAATATTTTTCATTAAATAATGATTATTACTTAAAAACACAGGCATGTTTATTGCTGTCTGTGGCCATCTGGAATATTCTAATGCCATCAGTGACATAAATCCAAAATGGTCGTACTCTTGCTAGCAAGGTTAGATGAATTTAAGCTTGTATTGATGGCAGGGGCGGACTGACCATTCGGCCACTCGGGCACTTCCCGAGGGCCCCGGGCCACTAGGGGGCCCCATCAGGGTTGCCAGCCTCAGTAAAACCAGGGACAGTATGTAAAAATCTGTGTTTTTTTTACATCTGTTTCTGAAATGTCCCTTACCGACATCCTTTTGGTCTTAAAATCCAGAGATTATAGCTGCCCCACCTCTCCAGTACCTTCTCAGCCAATAGAAACAGGTCTGTGTATACTGTGTGTACATGTATGTGTATACTGTGTGATTGTACACTGTGTGTGTATACTGTGTGGCCCCATAATCTCTGATTGCCTGGGGGCCCCATAATCTCCTATTGCCCGGGGGCCCCATGAGTTGTCAGTCCGCCCCTGATTGATGGTCCTTTAGAGGTATTTGGTGCAGGTCTTCACCATCAATGCCATGGCAAGGATTAAAGAATCCCTCTAAATCCCTAAAAATTTCCACTTTATTCATGTTCTGTGACAACTTTTTGGATTTTATCCTCAGTCCCAGTGGTCACCAGGACCAAGGGAGAGGATGGCTCTCCTTAATGGGGACACAGAAAGCATGAAAAACCTTTAGAGGGGTTCTAATCTATCCTCCTTACCTATTCAAACGTATGGTAAAAACAATTGTCTATTTAATTGACCCAAAGAGGCCTCATGCAGTCCTGATGAGGGCCAAAATTATGAGTTAATTTATTAGTTAATTAAAGAAACCTCATGAGAAATATCTTGTAGAAGGAGAACATCAAGTTAGTATACGGAGCTCAAATGAAACATACATTTACTGGTCAAACAAAATAATCCAATGCGTTTCGGAGGTTACAAAGTATCCCTCCTTCACCAGGGACATGAAAAAGTCTTGGTTTCTTTTACCTGCTGAAGAATACTAGTTGTGCTGATTCTTTGACTTTAAGAAAGGAACTTTGCCCCTTTTTACCTTGTTTACCGAGTTATCCTCAAAATTTAAACCCTTGGCGCCGGCCAGTGTTGCCAACCGTCAGTATTTTTTACTGGCAGCCAGTAAAAAACGGGCACTTTTCTCCTGCCAGTAAATGCCAGTAAGAGGAAAAGGTTGCCAGTAAAAAAATATGGCTGTGATGCTTAGCTTGTGACTGGGCATGCACCGTCCAGGACCATCAAAGTGCCTGTTACAGTGTGTTCTGGTGGTACCGGCGGGGGTGGGTCCGGCGGAGATGGTGCCTGAGTGTGTTGTGTGATGTCATGGTGTAAGGGAGCCGAGCTGAGCGACCAGATCCTTGTGCACCTCTTAGCAGTGCTTCAATTTAAAATTTTGGTACATTTGCTACAAGCCAAGGAGACCATGGAGAAAATCTGGAGTGTAGAAGCCTGGGAACCAGATCATCTACGTCAACATCAATATTTTAAGACAACAAGACCAACGAGTTAATCCTAAGGGTCCAGAAATATTTCTCCACTTTCCTCAACTGACCTAATATGGCCATATTGGATCAGTTATGTTTTGAGCAATCCTCTGCCCTCAGCTCATTGATCCAGCAAGGACAGCTAACTTCAGATGAACTTGGGTTTAGACCCAAACCAAGCTCATTCCTAAGACCAGCTTAACTGTGCACCAGGTTTCTATTCCCCTCTCTGTGAGGGACCAAGAGGGGTGGGGGTTTCCATGATTGATTTGTGCAAAAAGTTGTATATTGATCTTTTAGCAATGGTGTGGAGCTTCAATTTAAATTCTTGTTAGATTAGGTCAACGACGTTGACCTAATTGGGCCATGTGATCATTTTGGGTCAATGATGTCACCAGTATCCCGTCCCATAGCTGACATACACATCATCGACCTAATATGAGCACCTGGCCATATTGGGTTAGTGATGTCCATAGTGTGGCCATATTGGGTTAGTGATGTTCATAATGGGGCTATATTGGGTTATAGACATCCATATTGTGGCCATATTCGGTTAGTGATGTACATATGGGGACCATATTGGGTTAGTGATGTCCATATTGTGGCCATATTGGGTTAGTGAAGTCCAAATTGTGGCCATATTGGGTTAGTGATGTCCATATTGTGGCCATATTCATTTAATGATGTCCATATTGTAACCATTTTGGGTTAGTGATGTCCATATTGTGGCCATATTGGGTTAGGTGGTTAGTGATGTCCATATTGTGGCCATATTGGGTTAGTGATGTCCATATTGTGACCATGTTGGGTTAGTGATGTTCATATTGTGGCCATATTGGGTTAGGTGGTTAGTGATGTCCATATTGTGGCCATGTTGGGTTAGTGATGTCCATATTGTGGCCATGTTGGGTTAGTGATTTCCATATTGTGGCCATGTTGGGTTAGTGATTTCCATATTGTGACCATATTGGGTTAGGTGGTTAGTGATGTCCATATTGTGGCCATATTGGGTTAGTGATGTCCATATTGTGACCATGTTGGGTTAGTGATGTCCATATTGTGGCCATATTGGGTTAGGTGGTTAGTGATGTCCATATTGTGGCCATGTTGGGTTAGTGATGTCCATATTGTAGCCATATTGGGTTAGGTGGTTAGTGATGTCCATATTGTGACCATGTTGGGTTAGTGATGTCCATATTGTGGCCATGTTGGGTTAGTGATTTCCATATTGTGGCCATGTTGGGTTAGTGATTTCCATATTGTGACCATATTGGATCAGTTATGTTTTGAGCAATCCTCTGCCCTCAGCTCATTGATCCAGCAAGGACAGCTAACTTCAGATGAACTTGGGTTTAGACCCAAACCAAGCTCATTCCTAAGACCAGCTTAACTGTGCATCAGGTTTCTATTCCCCTCTCTGTGAGGGACCGAGAGGGGCAGGGGTTTCCATGATTGATTTGTGCAAAAAGTTGTATATTGATCTTTTAGCAATGGTGTGGAGCGTCAATTTAAATTTTTGTTTTATTAGGTCAACGACGTTGACCTAATTGGGCCATGTGATCATTTTGGGTCAATGATGTCACCATTATCCCGCCCCATAGCTGACATACACATCATCGACCTAATATGAGCACCTGGCCATATTGGGTTAGTGGTGTTCATAATGTGGCAACTGATGGGTGGTACTGTGGGCACTGGTAGGTGGTGCTGGTGGGCACTGGTAGGTGGTATTGATAGGCAGCACTGGTGATGAGGCACTGATTGGTGACATTTATAGGTGGCACTGTGGGCACTGATAGGTGACACTATGGGCACTGATAGGTAGTACTGTTGTGCACTGGTAGGGGGCACAGGTGGCCACAGAAGCCTCTGCAGAGGCTCTACACGATCGGGACTGATGTCCCTCTCACAGCCGCCATGATCGGCTACCAGCATGAGGAGAAAAAAAATAGCCAATTACCGGCTCTGTTTACATCACATGATCAGCTGTCATTGGCCGACAGCTGATCACATGGTAAGGGGTTGGGATTGACCCCTTACTCCGATCTGTGATCAGCCAAGTCTCACAGACCCGCTGATTACAGAGCACGCCGCGCACGCCCTGCAGGGCGGCGCGCCGGCCACTCGAGCACGGGAGGACGTCCATGGACGCCCTCCCAGTAAAGTAGGTCCGCTCTGCAGCCGTCTTTCGGCTCTAACGCAGGTGGGAGGTGGTTAATATTGTCAGCAAATACAGAGATTGAACTGTGTACCCCCATCCTCCAGGTCGTTCATGAACAAAATAAACAGGATGGGTCCCAGCACAGAACCCTGGGGGGGACCCCACTACCCACCCCGACCATTCCCAGTACTCCCCATTTATCACCACCCTCTGAACTCGCCCTTGTAGCCAGTTTTCAATCCATGTACTGAGTGTCCTCCTATTTCTTGAGCAACCGGTAAACAGTCCAAACAGATCCAGGAAGCATCTTGATACATTTTAGCAACATGAAGGCAACTACAATGCAATCCGGCTCCACCACTTCTACAATGCAGTCCGGCTCCACCACTTCTACAATGCAATCCGGCTCCACCACTTCCACAATGCAATCTGGCTCCACCACTTATACAATGCAATCCGGCTCCACCACTTCCACAATGCAATCCGGCTCCACCACTTCTACAATGCAATCTGGCTCCACCACTTCCACAATGCAATCCGGCTCCACCACTTCTACAATGCAGTCCGGCTCCACCTGTTCCACAATACTTTCCGGCTCCACCACTTCTGCGTTGCAATCCGGCTCCACCACTTCTACAATGCAATCCGGCTCCACCACTTCCACAATGCAATCCGGCTCCACCACTTCCACAATGCAATCCGGCTCCACCACTTCTACAATGCAATCCGGCTCCACCACTTCTACAATGCAGTCCGGCTCCACCTGTTCCACAATGCAGTCCGGCTCCACCACTTCTACAATGCAATCCGGCTCCACCACTTCTACAATGCAATCCGGCTCCACCACTTCTGCGTTGCAATCCGGCTCCACCACTTCTACAATGCAATCCAGCTCCACCACTTCTACAATTCAATCCGGCTCCACCACTTCTACAATGCAGTCCGGCTCCACCACTTCTACAATGCAATCCGGCTCCACTACTTCTACAATGCAATCTGGCTCCACCACTTCTACAATGTAATCTGGCTCCACCACTTCTACAATGTAATCCGGCTCCACCACTTCCACAATGCAATCCGGCTCCACCACTTCCACAATGCAATCCGGCTCCACCACTTCCACAATGCAATCCGGCTCCACCACTTCTACAATGCAGTCCGGCTCCACTACTTCTACAATGCAATCCGGCTCCACCACTTCTACAATGCAGTCCGGCTCCACCACTTCTACAATGCAATCCGGCTCCACCACTTCTACAATGCAATCCGGCTCCACCACTTCTACAATGCAATCCGGCTCCACCACTTCTACAATGCAATCCGGCTCCACCACTTCTACAATACAGTCCGGCTCCACCACTTCTACAATGCAATCCGGCTCCACCACTTCTACAATGCAATCCGGCTCCACCACTTACACAATGCAATCCGGCTCCACCACTTCTACAATGCAGTCCGACTCCACCACTTCTACAAGGCAGTGCGGCTCCACCACTTCTACAATGCAATCCGGCTCCACCACTTCTACAATGCAGCCCGGCTCCACCACTTCTACAATGCAATCCGGCTCCACCACTTCCACAATGCAATCCGGCTCCACCACTTCTACAATTTAATCCGGCTCCACCACTTCTACAATACAGTCCGGCTCCACCACTTCTACAATGCAATCCGGCTCCACCACTTCTACAATGCAATCCGGCTCCACCACTTCTACAATTTAATCCGGCTCCACCACTTCTACAATACAGTCCGGCTCCACCACTTCTACAATGCAATCCGGCTCCACCACTTCTACAATGCAATCCGGCTCCACCACTTCCACAATGCAATCCGGCTCCACCACTTCTACAATTTAATCCGGCTCCACCACTTCTACAATACAGTCCGGCTCCACCACTTCTACAATGCAATCCGGCTCCACCACTTCTACAATGCAATCCGGCTCCACCACTTCTACAATTTAATCCGGCTTCACCACTTCTACAATACAGTCCGGCTCCACCACTTCTACAATTCAATCCGGCTCCACCACTTCTACAATGCAATCCGGCTCCACCACTTCTACAATTTAATCCGGCTCCACCACTTCTACAATACAGTCCGGCTCCACCACTTCTACAATGCAATCCGGCTCCACCACTTCCACATTGCAGTCCGGCTCCACCACTTCTACAATGCAATCCGGCTCCACCACTTCTACAATGCAGTCCGGCTCCACCACTTCTACAATGCAATCCGGCTCCATCACTTCTACAATGCAATCCGGCTCCACCACTTCCACAATGCAATCCGGCTCCACCACTTCTACAATTTAATCCGGCTCCACCACTTCTACAATACAGTCCAGCTCCACCATTTCTACAATGCAATCCGGCTCCACCACTTCTACATTGCAATCCGGCTCCACCACTTCTACAATACAGTCCGGCTCCACCACTTCTACAATGCAATCTGGCTCCACCACTTCTACAATGCAATCCGGCTCCACCACTTCTACAATGCAATCCGGCTCCACCACTTCTACAATTTAATCCGGCTCCACCACTTCTACAATACAGTCCGGCTCCACCACTTCTACAATGCAATCCGGCTCCACCACTTCTACAATGCAATCCGGCTCCACCACTTCCACAATGCAATCCGGCTCCACCACTTCCACAATGCAGTCCGGCTCCACCACTTCTACAATGCAATCCGGCTCCACCACTTCTACAATGCAGTCCGGCTCCACCACTTCTACAATGCAATCCGGCACCACCACTTTTACAATGCAGTCCGGCTCCACCACTTCTACAATGCAATCCGGCTCCACCATTTCTACAATGCAATCCGGCTCCACCACTTCCACAATGCAATCCGGCTCCACCACTTCCACAATGCAATCCTGCTCCACCACTTCCACAATGCAATCCGGCTCCACCACTTCTACAATGTTATCCGGCTCCACCACTTCTACAATGTTATCCGGCTCCACCACTTCAATGTAAATCCGGCTCCACCACTTCTACAATGTAATCCGGCTCCACCACTTCTACAATTTAATCCGGCTCCATGACTTCTACAATGCAATCCGGCTCCACCACTTCTACAATGCAATCCGGCTCCACCACTTCTACAATGCAATCCGGCTCCACCACTTCTGCAATGCAATCCGGCTCCACCACTTCTACAATGCAATCCGGCTCCACCACTTCCTTTTTCGAAATTTTTCTTCCAGCATATGAAAAAATAAATAAAATAAAAGGCAGATTTTCCGGTTGTGATTCAGTCAGGCGGCGGACGGTGACTTCTGTCATCTTATTAATCACGAAAACCCTTCCTTGTGCGGCGGAAGCAACAGGGGGAGCGGAGGAGGGCAGTGCTGCATGTTGACCCCCACAAGAGGAATGATGTCCTGTTATAGGGACTCCTGGGCCGATCCTGGGCATTTTCCCCTGACAAATTGGAAGCCCCCCTCCACCACCCCCCCCCCCAACCTCCCCCCGCCGGCTGCAGCAAAACAGGACTGATTTAGAAGAGCACAAACTACCCATTATCTGGCTGCATAAAAAGGCCATTTAAAGGCAAAGCTGTAAGACTCCGTTCCGCAGGACGCTTCCCGTCCCGGAGAATTATCCGCCGGGCGCCGCCACTCCGGAGAAAAGTCCTCATTTAGCCGGCCAGCCGAGATGATGAACTCCCGAGTTCATCAAAGAGTTTTTTTTTTGTTTTTTTTTACCGCTTAAAGGGGAACTACCGGGAAGTCTCCGGCGAGCGTTCAACTGGAATTCTGAATAAAGTTTGCAAAAAAAACATTTGTATTTTGCCGTGTTTTTTTTTTTTTTTGGGTTCTTTCACAGACGGGAATGCTTACTGCCCTAAAACATCGGTGAGGGTGGTCTTGTAGTGGCTGGCAAGGCACTACTGTGCCCCCCCCAAAGGTGGTCATGTGGGTGGTCAAGGGGGGCAGTAATAACCGCAGGCTCACCCGCCTGCTTTTTTACCACCTGCCTGGCCGACGCGCTCGATGAGCCGTTAAGAAAGGTTAGGGGGGAAAAAGTGACCCAGACTAATCTGAAAGTAATAGTGACTAAAAAAATAAAAAATAAAAATAATACATTTAAAAAAAAAACATCTAAAATAAAATAACAAAAAAATAAATAAATACAAATATAATCATCTAAATAAAATAACAATAAAAATAAATAAATAAAAAAAAAACATCTAAAATAAAATAACAATAAAAATAAATAAATAAATACAAATATAATCATCTAAGATAAAAAAACGAAAAAATAAATAAATACAAATATAATAATCTAAAATAAAATAACAATAAAAAAAAATAAAAAAAAACAAATATAATCATATACAATAAAAATAAATAAAATAAATAAATAATAAATAAATACAAACATAATCATCTAAAATAAAATAACAATATAAATAAATAAATAAATAAATACAAATACAATCATCTAAAATAACAATAAAAATTAATAAATAAAAACAAATATAATCATCTAAAATAAAATAACAATAAAAATAAATAAATAAAAACAAATATAATCATCTAAAATAAAATAACAATAAAAATAAATAAAAAAAACAAATATAATCATCTAAAATAAAATAACAATAAAAATAAATAAATCAAAACAAATATAATCATCTAAAATAAAATAACAATAAAAAAAATAAATAAAAATAAAAACAAATATAATCATCTAAAATATAATAACAATAAAAAAAAAAATAAATAAATAAAAACAAATAAAATCATCTAAAATAAAATAACAATAACACATAAATAAATAAAATAAATAAATAAATAAATAAATAAAAATAAAAACAAATAAAATAAAATAACAAATAAAAAATAAATAAATAAAAACAAATAAAATCATCTAAAATAAAATAACAATAAAAAAAAAAAAATAAAAACAAATAAAATCATCTAAAATAAAATAACAATAAAAATAAATAAATAAAAAAAAATATAATCATCTAAAATAAAATAACAATAAAAATAAATAAATAAAACAAATATAATCATCTAAAATAAAATAACAATAAATAAATAAATAAATAAAACAAATGTAATCATCTAAAATAAAATAACAATAAAATAAATAAAATAAAACTTAATCTGAGGAGCAGGAGCTGCAGACTCATGAAAAAAAATTAAAAAAATAAAAACCTGAATTAGCTCTTCAGAAATGTGGAACAAATAACCTTAGACTAATCTATAAATGATCTAAAATAAAAATTAAAATAAATGTAAAATAAATAAATAAAATAAAACTTAATTTAAAAAAATGCAGGAGCTGCAAAATCATGAAAAAAAATAAATACAAATAAAATAAAAATAAACCAATTAAAATAAAACTTAATCTGAGGAGCAGGAGCTGCAGAGTCATGAAAAAAATAAAAAAATAAAAACCTGAATGAGAAATGTGGAAAAAAATAACCTTAGACTAATCTATAAATGATCTAAAATAAAAATTTAAATAAATGTAAAAAAATGTAATAAAATAAAATAAAACTTAATTTAAAAAAAAATTCTGACTAATCTATTCATGATCTAAATAAAAATAGAATAAAAATAAACAAAATAAAATAAAACTTAATTTCTAAGAGCTGCAAAGTCATGAAAAACACATTAAAAAAAGACAAAAAAAAAAACCCAGTATGAGCCTTGAAAGTCATAATAAAAAACATTAATAAAAACCTAAATGAGCCCTTAACAAATGTGGAAAAAATAACCCCAGACTAATCTATTCATGATCTAAAATAAGAATCAAAATAAAAATGTAAATAAAAATAAAAAAATAAAATAAAATTAATTTAAAAAAAACGCAGGAGCTGCAAAGTCATGAAAAACACATAAAAAAAGACTAAAAAAAAACCAGTATGAGCCTTTAGAAAAATGTGGAAAAAATAACCCCAGACTTATCTAAAAATAATCTAAAATAAAAAAAAATAAAATAAATAAAATAATATAAAACATAATCTAAACAATGCAGGAAGTGCAAAGTCATTAAAAAAAGCTGAATGGGATGTTAAGAAATGTGGTGAAAATTGTCTCAGAATAATCTAAAAATAATCTAAAATAAAATAAAAATAAATAAATTAAAAAATGAAATAAATATAAATTTCTAAAATATATAAAAGCAATCTAAAATAAAAAGTAAATAAACAAAATAATATAACACGTAATCTAAACAATGCAGGCGCTTCAAAGTCATAAATAAAAAAAAATAAAAAATAAAACTTTTAAACTTCTGCCTCTCGCTCCTTTATGAACTTACTCCCTAAGAAATAAAACTGCATAAAGTTGCTAGAAATCCTTCACAATTGTCGGCCATCGGAAAGGAAATAATAAGTGATGGTGGACAGAACGGATCTGGTGTTTTGCAGGGAAAGCTGCTGACAAACGCGCTCCGACATCCCGTCCCGGCCATGAAAATATCCCATTTTAAAACGGTGTTTATTTGAAATCTTTGACGTGCGGACGGAGCGCGGCTCTCTCGGCGTGCCAGAAAAGCATCATTAGTCGGCGCCTCGTACAGCGGAGGATTTACATTAAACAGATTCTCGCTCACATCTCGGCGCACTTCTCTATAATTCGCGCTTTTGGGAAGAAATAGGTCGGCTCTCCCAGGGATGACTGAAGTGCAATAATTGGTCGGGTCATTTCAAACATGTTTAATATACATTATTTTTTATTTTTATTTTTAGTTCTCCCTTTGAAGGATTGTAGCACTTAAATAGCAATATTTCTATCCAGCGTGATGAATGGCGGCCCCTCCTTGTGAGCTAAATCCGCTTCTTTCCAAAACTTCTATATTTATCGCGGCGGGAACGTTCATCCGGGGGGGCGGGGCGGATCTAGATTTGTTGTCCCGAGGGATAATTCCTCGAAATTTTTGTCCTCCCGTCATTAGAAGAGGAAATAAATATCTGAAAACAGTAAGGCCCCACGTTCACACTTATTATTATTTATTTATTTTTAAAATTGCATTTAATATTACTTTTTAGATTAGTCTGGGTTCATTTTTTCGTGCGACTTTATGCATCAAAAGTCGCACGAAAAAATGGACCCAGACTAATCTAAAAAGTAATATTAAATGCAATTTTAAAAATAAATAAATAATAATAATGTAAAATAAAATAACAATAAAAAGAAATAAAAAATAAATAAAATTAAATTAATATAGAAAATGCAGGAGCTGCAAAGTAAAAAACAGAACAAAAATAAATAGATAAACCCTAAATGAGCCCTTAAGAGAAGTGGAAATAAACATACCCCAGACTATTCTAAAAGTAATATGAAAAAATAAAAACAATTAATAAAAATAAAAAAATTAAATAAAAACAAATATTATAATCTAAAATATAATAACAATAAAAATAAATAAAAAATAAATAAAATAAAACATAATCTAAAAAGTGCAGGAGCTGCAAAGTAAAAAACAAAAACAAAAGGAAAAACTTGAATAAGCCCTTAAGAAATGTGGAAACAAAAATGACCCCAGACTACTTTAAAAGTAATATTAAATAAAATGTAAAAAATAAATAAATAATAAAAATAATAATAATTTAAAATAACAATAAAAATAAATTAAAAAAATGAAATCAAATTTAATATAGAAAATGCAGGAGCTGCAAAGTAAAAAATAAAAATAAAAAAAACAAGCCTACTCTAAAAGTAATATTAAATAAAATAAAAATAAATAAATAAAGAAAAATAAAGAAAGAAAGAAAAATAAATTAATAAAATAAAAACAAATGTAACAATCTAAAATAAAATAACAATAAAAAGAAATAAAATAAAACGTAATCTAAAAAATACAGGAGTTGCAAAGTAGAAAAACAAAACAAAAATCTGAATGAGCCCTTAAAGCAGACTTCCACTAGTTTTTTACATTTATTAAAAGTCAGCAGCTACAAAAAGTGCTACAAATGGAATGGAATGAATTATTATTATTATTATATTATTATTAATAATAATAATAATAATAATAAAACGTTTTTATTATTACTGTTATTTATTATTATTAATTTGTACGTTCCCTTCGTTTAGATACGACATTCATGATTTCGGATAATTCGTAACTTCGGATAAATTCATATTCGTTACGTTCTCTAACAACCAAATTTGAAAGGGAATTCCAATACCTTTAATTTAATAGTTAGTAATAGTTAAGTCAATATTAGTTAGTTATTATTTCAGATTTTCAAATTTTTGGGTTTTCTTATTTTCAGATTTTCGAATTTCCGGAATTTCGGATTTTCACATTTTGAATTTCCAAATTTCCAAATTCTCTAATTTTAGAATATTCGAATTTCCAAATTTTTGAATATTCAAATTTATGAATTCACGAATTTACAAATTTTCTAATTTACGAATATTCGAAAAAAAAAAATTTGTTAAACAGGTTTTCGTTAATTCGGATGTTTCCGAATTAACACATTTTAAAGATTTGTTAAAAAACGAATTTAGAACGAACCGAATTGCACATGTCTAATTTGTATTCAGCCCCCCCTTTACTCGAATACCCCTAACTAAAATCTATAATTTTCTAAGGTGCCCATAGACCTTAATCCATTTTTATTTGATTTTATAATTGTAATTGATCATTTTGTAAGGTGCCTTAATAAATGAGGTCCAGCGTCAATTGGAAGCGGTAGGATTCCATCACAGATAGTTTACAACTTCCTGTCTGGAGAGGAAGCACTTGCCATATATATATATATATATATATATATATATATATATATATATATATATATATATATATATATATATATTTTTTTTTTTTTTTTTGTACGGCTTTAGGTAGAAGGAAAAAAAAAAGTTGTGAAATTCTGTTGAATTGATTTTAGTGTAAACAAGTACAGGATACACATATCCCTCAAGGACAAAGGTGGGCGAAGAATAAAAAAATGAACCGGCTCGCCAAACACGGCAGCGGGTGAAACACCAAACTAATGGGATGAGCTCTATGATCCTATGAGATGATGAACCAAAAGTCATGATGGTTGTCAGAGCATCTGTGCCCACAGACCTCCATCATTTTATTTTATCATTTTCTAAGGTTCCTTGATATATGAGGTCCAGCGCCATTTGGAAGCGGTAGGATTTCAGCACAGATCGTTTCCTGTCTGGAGAGGAAATGCTTTCCGAAAATGAACCGGCTCGCCAAACACGGCAGAGGTGAAATACCACGCCAAGGGTGACGAGCTCTGGAATCCTATCCTATTCCTACAATCAGCAGACTCAGTGGCTCCAAAACGCAGAACACTTATCCGGAGGAAAAACTCAGGATGGTTTAACAGCTCTCTCATGCTACTCAAGCAAGAACGCTGAAGAGCTGAAAGAGCATGGAGAAGAAATCCTACCAAGGAAAATCAGACAAACTACAAAGGACTCACAGAGAATTATCACAAAGCAATCTTTAAAGCTAAAAAAGATTTTTTTTGCAAATACCATTTCATCGCATTTTATTTTATCATTTTATTTTATACAGTAATTTTCCTAAGACGTCTTGATAAATGAGGTCCGGCGTCATTTGAAGGCGGTAGAATTCCATCCCAGATAGTTTACAATTTCCCGTCTGGAAGAGGAAGCACTTGGCGGCTTTTCTTTTTTATTTTTTTTACGGCTTCAGGCAGACGGAAAAAAAAAAAGTTGAATTGATTTTAGCGTAAACAAGTACAGGATACACATATCCCTCAAGGACGAAGGTGGGCGAAGAATAAAAACGAAACCGGCTCGCCAAACACGGCAGCGGGTGAAACACCAAGCCAACGGGACGAGCTCTAAAATCCTATGAGACGATGAACCAAAAGTCATGATGGTCGTCACAGCATCTGTGCCTACAGTCCTCAATCCATTTTTATTGTATTTTATCTTTTTATTTTATAATTTCCTAAGACGTCTTGATAAATGAGGTCCGGCGTCATTTGAAGGTGGTAGGATTCCATCACAGATAGTTTACAACTTCCTGTCTGGAGAGGAAGCACTTGGCGGCTTTTTCTTTTTTCTTTTTTTTTTGTACGACTTCAGGCAGAAGGAAAAAAAAAAAAGTTGTGAAATTCTGTTGAATTGATTTTAGCGTAAACAAGTACAGGATACACGTATCCCTCAAGGACGAAGGTGGGCGAAGAATAAAAACTGGCTCGCCAAACACGGCAGCAGTGAAACACCAAACTACGAGACGAGCTCTAATATCCTATGAGATGATGCACCAAAAGTCATGATGGCCGTCAGAGCATTGGTGCCCACAGTTCCCTATCCATTTTTATTGTATTTTATCATTTTATTTTATAATTTTCTAAGGTTCCTTGGTATATGAGGTCCAGCGCCATTTGGAAGCGGTAGGATTTCAGCACAGACCGTTTCCTGTCTGGAGAGGAAACGCTTGCCGAAAATGAACCGGTGTTCTGTCAAAAAATGTCCACCTATCGAATAATGTCCGCCCCGTACTGCGCAGGTGCAGCGCTTGCGCAGTACGGAGGACAAGGAGATTCGAAAATCTCCGAAGATGAACGGTGCCTGCGCCTTGAGTCGAGGTTCAACCCCCACCATCCAAGAGGACATAGGGCTGCACATAGTTAGAGAGCCCCACGCCACGCCTCGGGCACAGCCTCGCTTCGCTCGGCTCTTTTTTATTCTAACTCTATGTCCACTTGAATGGTGGGGCTTGAACCTGGACTCACGGCGCAGGCGCCGTTCATCTTCGGATATTTTCGGAAGCTGCTTGTCATCCGTACTGTGCATGCGCAGTAGACGGCGGACACTATCCGACGGGGGACAGTATTTGACAGGACACCGGCTCGCCAAACACGGCAGAGGTGAAATACCACGCCAAGGGGACAAGCTCTGGAATCCTATCAGAGGTAGAACCGAAAGCCATGTTGGTCGCCAGAGCGTTGGTGCCCACAGACCTCAATTCCATTTTTATTTTATTTTATAATTTTCTAAGACGTCTTGATAAATGGGGTCCGGCGTCATTTAAAAGCGATAGGATTCCATCACAGATAGTTTACAATTTCTTGTCTGGAGAGGAAGCACTTGGCGGTTTTTTCTTTTTTCTATTTTTTTTTTGCACGACTTCAGGCAGAAGGAAAAAAAAAAAAAAAAAAGTTGTGAAATTCTGTTGAATTGATTTTAGCGTAAACAAGTACAGGATACACGTATCCCTCAAGGACGAAGGTGGGCGAAGAATAAAAAATGAACCGGCTTGCCAAACACGGCAGCGGGTGAAATACCAAGCCAACGGGACGAGCTCTGGAATCCTATCAGAGGAAGAGCTGAAAAAGCCATGATGGCCGCCGGAGCGTCTGTTGCCCACAGACCTCAATCCATTTTTATTTTATTCACACTGCAGTGTAATATTTCCTACCTCCCCTTAGCACCACACATACAGTGTACTTGAAAAGAAAAATCCATATTATTGATCTTACAATGTCACCACAATTATTCTTTTGAAACAGCCATTGAAAACAAATTACATTTGCTCTGGCTTTTCATCCGATCGCTTGGCGTGAGCAGTGCTTACTGTAGATGGTAGCCCCCCCCCCCCTCCTTCCTCAGGCATCCCCCCCCCCCCCCCCCAAGCTCAAGATGCTAAAGACAGCTAAAAAGGAAAGACCATTGGCTAAAAATGTACTTATTAGTGGGCTATTAGGGCTCGCTCACACCGGCGGGCGTGGTATAATGCGCCCGCTCGTGTGCATTATGACCAAGGCATCATATATGATTGATCACACCATATAGGTTTTTTTTTTCGTTTTTTTTTAACCTCTTAATTGAAATATCACAAAAGGGTCACCACTATTCACTACAGAGGGTTCAAATATTATACACCGCGTCGAACCACGGGCTCAACTCAACTCATACAACTCAAGGCAAGTCGCCTTGTCTATGCACCAGATTTGCCCAGTGCAGCTCAATGCATATGGTGTGAAGGTAGGGTTGCCATCTGTCCGGGATTCACCCGGACAGTCCAGGGTTTCGAATATGTCCAGGTTTCAGACTGTCTGAAACCCAGACACATTATTCAGATGGGACTGCAACCTCCCCCCCCCCCCCCCATCCAACTTAGGCATGCCTGGGCACACCCTATTTACCCAGTGCAGTGCAGATTCCCCTCAGCTATGACTAAGCACTACATTGACGTGTGAAACGCGTTAGCTCCTGTCTGTTCCTGCTGTGGCTTGTATTTTTGTTCACAAGAATTTTTGAATAAAAGGCAAAAAAATGTTTTTTGAGTGCGGCTGTCCAGATCTTCTTCCTATTTCAGATTCCCCTTGTTGCCCGGGTTGCACACACCTATGCTTACCATTGACCAAGTACCACAACCACCCAGTTCATAGGCCCCTCCCTCCCTTCTCTGTCCTGCCCCTGAGCAAATGAGTACACTAAGGTAAGGGGGACACAGATGTAAGGGGTGCTCTGTGGACTCTGATGTAAGGGGGAGCTTTGGGAACCCTGATTTAATGGGGAATGCTGGGAATTCTGATGTAAATGGGGGCTTTGGTAAGTAGAAACCCCCTTACATCTTTCTTTCTTTCTTTCTTCTCTCTCTTTCTTTCCTTTTTTTTCTTTCTTTTTCTTTTCTTCTTTATTTCTTTCTCACTCTCTCTTACTTTCTTTCTTTCTTCCTCTCTTTCTTCTTTCTTTCCTTTCTTTCTTTATTTCTTCTTCTCTTTCTTTTTCTCTTTCTTTCTTTCTCTCACTCTCTCTCTCTCTCTCTCTCTTTCTTTCTTTCTTTCTTTCTCTCTTTCTTCCTCTCTCTCTTGCTTCCTCTCTCTCTTTCTTCCTCTCTCTCTTTCTTTCTTCCTTTCTTTTCTTTCTTTCTTTATTTCTTTCTTTCTTTCCTTCCTACCTTCCTTCTTTCTTTCTTTCTTTCTTTCTTTCTTTCTTTCTTTCTTTCTCTCTCTCTCTCTCTTTCTTTCTTTATTTCCTTCTTTCTTTCCTTCTCCCTCTTTCTCTCTCTCGCTCTTTCTTTCTTTCTTTCTTTCTTTCTTTCTCTCTCTCTCTCTCCCTTCTCTTTCTTTCTCTCTTTCTTCCTCTCTTTCTTTTTCTTTGTTTCTTTCTCACTCTCTCTCTCTTACTTTCTTTCTTTCTTCCTTTTCTTTTTTTTTCTTTCTTTCCTTCCTTCTTTCTTTCCTACCTTCCTTCTTTCTTTCTTCTCTCTCTCTCTTTCTTTATTTCCTTCTTTCTTTCCTTTTCCCTTTTTCTCTCTTTCTTTCTTTCTTTCTTTCTCTTTCTTTCTTTCTTTCTCTCTTTCTTCCTCTCTTTCTTTCTTTCCTTTTCTTTGTTTCTTTCTCACTCTCTCTCTTACTTTCTTTCTTTCTTTTTCTTTCTTTCTTTCTCACTCTCTCTCTCTTTCTTCCTTTTTTTCTCTTTCTTTCTTTCTGTTTCTATTCAAGAATTTTTGAAAAAGTGCGGCTGTCCAGATCTTCTTCCTGTTTCAGATTCCCCTTGTTGCACACACCTATGCTTCCCATTGACCAAGTACCACAACCACCCAGTTCATAGGCCCCTCCCTCCCTTCTCTGTCCTGCCCCTGAGCAAATGAGTACACTAAGGTAAGGGGGACACAGATGTAAGGGGTGCTCTGTGGACTCTGATGTAAGGGGGAGCATTGGGAACCCTGATTTAATGGGGAATGCTGGGAATTCTGATGTAAATGGGGGCTTTGGTAAGTAGAAACCCCCTTACATCTTTCTTTCTTTCTTTCTTCTCTCTCTTTCTTTCCTTTTTTCTTTCTTTTTCTTTTCTTCTTTATTTCTTTCTCACTCTCTCTTACTTTCTTTCTTTCTTCCTCTCTTTCTTTCTTTCTTCCTTTCTTTCTTTATTTTTCTTCTCTTTCTTTTTCTCTTTCTTTCTTTCTCTCACTCTCTCTCTCTCTCTCTCTCTCTTTCTTTCTTTCTTTCTTTCTCTCTTTCTTCCTCTCTCTCTTGCTTCCTCTCTCTCTTTCTTCCTCTCTCTCTTTCTTTCTTCCTTTCTTTTCTTTCTTTCTTTATTTCTTTCTTTCTTTCCTTCCTACCTTCCTTCTTTCTTTCTTTCTTTCTTTCTTTCTTTCTTTCTTTCTTTCTTCTCTCTCTCTCTCTTTCTTTCTTTATTTCCTTCTTTCTTTCCTTCTCCCTCTTTCTCTCTCTCGCTCTTTCTTTCTTTCTTTCTTTCTTTCTTTCTCTCTCTCTCTCTCCCTTCTCTTTCTTTCTCTCTTTCTTCCTCTCTTTCTTTTTCTTTGTTTCTTTCTCACTCTCTCTCTCTTACTTTCTTTCTTTCTTCCTTTTCTTTTTTTTTCTTTCTTTCCTTCCTTCTTTCTTTCCTACCTTCCTTCTTTCTTTCTTCTCTCTCTCTCTTTCTTTATTTCCTTCTTTCTTTCCTTTTCCCTTTTTCTCTCTTTCTTTCTTTCTTTCTTTCTCTTTCTTTCTTTCTTTCTCTCTTTCTTCCTCTCTTTCTTTCTTTCCTTTTCTTTGTTTCTTTCTCACTCTCTCTCTTACTTTCTTTCTTTCTTTTTCTTTCTTTCTTTCTCACTCTCTCTCTCTTTCTTCCTTTTTTTCTCTTTCTTTCTTTCTGTTTCTATTCAAGAATTTTTGAAAAAGTGCGGCTGTCCAGATCTTCTTCCTGTTTCAGATTCCCCTTGTTGCACACACCTATGCTTCCCATTGACCAAGTACCACAACCACCCAGTTCATAGGCCCCTCCCTCCCTTCTCTGTCCTGCCCCTGAGCAAATGAGTACACTAAGGTAAGGGGGACACAGATGTAAGGGGTGCTCTGTGGACTCTGATGTAAGGGGGAGCATTGGGAACCCTGATTTAATGGGGAATGCTGGGAATTCTGATGTAAATGGGGGCTTTGGTAAGCAGAAACCCCCTTAACATCAGAGTTCCATTTTATGCCACAGTCCATATTGTTCCCCTGTAAAAAAAAAAAAAAAAAAATTGCTGTGTGCCGCTAAAGTGTTCCTGTTTGGCTTGAAGAAAAGGTGGCAACCCTATGTGAAGGGTGCCCTGAAAGCGGAACTTTACCCCCCCCCCCTTACTTTTGTGGCTCCACCCCCCTCTCTGGGGCCTGGACAGCCGCCCTCAAAATCAAATGCCTTTATTTAAAAAAAGGAGGTAATAATCCAAAAAGTACAAGCCACAGCAAACAACGGATCACAGGAGTTGACGCGTTTCACACTGGAAAGGGTCAAGGACTTTTTTTTCCTGCAGCAGATTGCATTTTGTGTCTAATCGACTTCAATGGACCCATGTTGCGTGTTTGATGCGTTTTTACATGCATTTTGCATGTTGCGTTTTTGCATTTATTTCTCTTTAACAAACTGTGTATAAATGGTTACTAAGGAGCGGGCCAGAAACTCGGCCACCGCATCCTTAACAACTGGTGAGTTGTAAAAAAAAAAAAAATTGCGAGCAAAAATAACCGGCAAAAAAAATGGAACCCCCCCCAAAAAAGGCATACAATGGCAGGGGGTCCCCCCTACAGGTCTGGTATGGATTTGAAGGGGAACCTCCCGCCAATTTTTATTTTATTTTAATGGCGTGGGGGTCCCCCCTAACATTCCCAGCCCAGGGTTTTGGGGAAGAAGCCCTTGTCCCCATCAACATGGCAGGGCCCACCCCAAAGCACCCCACCCCCCCTCCCTCAGTTGAGAGGTTATGTAGTCTGGTATGGTTTAGGAGGTGGGGCGCTCACTGATCTCCTCCCTTTCCTGACCTTCCGGCTCCATGCTCAGATAAGGGCCTGGTATGGATTTGGCGGGGGGGGCGCGCCATTTTTTTCCGAATTTTTTTTTGCCGGCAACTCTTTTTTTTACATTCAGCTGTCAGCGGGGGAAGCCCACTGACAGATGATGACTCCTGTTAAGGAGTGGCGGCCGGCTTCCTGGCCTGTTCCCTAACAACCAGCTATACACAGTGTATTTAAAGGGGGGGGGGAAGCAAAATGCATGAAAACTGCACGTGAAAATGCATCAAAAACGCGATTTAAAAAACGCACTGCAAAATGCGCCAAAAGAAAATACATCAAGCACAGCCCGCTACTAAATACTGTATAAATCAACACATTCTATATCTGTATATGTGCAATGCGGTTGATTTACTAATGGCAACACTAGACTGTGTACTTTGCAAGATCAGTTGCTTCGGAGATTAGTAAATGAGGTAAATCTCCACTTTGCAAGGAATACCCAATCACATGCAAGGAAAAAAAAAAAAAAACAGCATTTTTGCTCGCACATCATTGGATGATGGAAGTCAGCTGAGCTTCTGCTCATTTACTAAGCTCTGGAGCAACTGTCTGTTTGCCTTTAGTAAATTAACCCCAATGTCTTTCTTTACTTTTTCTTTTCTTTCTTTCTCTCTCTCTATTTCTTTCTTACTTTCTTTCTTTTTCTCTCACTTTCTCTTTATTTCCTTCCTTCTTTTTTCCTTTCTTTCTTTCTTTTTTCATTCTTTCTTTCTTTCTCTCTCTCTCTTTCTTTCTTTCCTTCTTTCTTGTTTTCCTCTCTTGCTCTCTTTCTCTCTCTCTCTTTCTTTCTTCCCTTCCTTCTTTTTTCCTTCTTTCTTTCCTTTTTTCTTTTTTCCTTCCTTGCTTCTTTCTTTATTCTCTTTCTTCCTTTTCTTCTTTCTTTCTTTTTTCCTTCATTCTTACTTTTTTTTGTTCTCTTTCTTTCTTTCTTTCTCTTTCTTTCTCTTTCTTTCTCTTTTAATCTTTCGTTTTTTCTTTTGCTCTCTCTCTATTTATCATTCTCTCTCTCTCTTTTCCTTCCTTCCTTCCTTCCTTACTTCCTTCCTTCCTTCCTTCTTTCTTGCTCTTTCTCTCTCTCTTTCTTCTCTCTCTATTCTCTCTCTCTATTTCTCTATCTCTCTTTCAATTCCTTCCTTCCTTCTTCTCTCTTTCATTCTTTCTTGCTGCTCTTTCTTTCTTTCGTTCTTTCTTTTGCTATCTCTCTATTTATCACTCTCTCTCTCTCTCTCTCTCTCTCTCTCTTCCTTCCATCCTTCATTCCTTCCTTCCCTCCTTCTTTCTTTCTTGCTCTATCTTTCTTTCTTTCTCTCTCTCTTTCTTTCTTCCCTTCCATCTTTTTTCCTTCTTTCTTTCCTTTTTTCTTTTTTCCTTCCTTGCTTCTATCTTCCTTCTCTTTCTTCCTTTCTTCTTCTTTCTTTCTTTTTTCCTTCATTCTCTCATTTCTCTCTCTCTCTTTCTCTCTCTCTCTCTCTCTCTTCTCTCTCTTCTCTCTTTCTTTCTCTTTCTTTCTTTCTTTCTCTCTTTTTTTTTTTCTCTCTCTCTTTCTTCTTTCTTTTCTTTTCTCTTTCTCTCTCTTTCTTTCTTTTGTTCTCTTTCTTTCTTTCGTTCTTTCTTTTGCTCTCTCTCTATTTATCACTCTCTCTCTTTCTTTCTTTTGCTCTCTTTCATTCTTTCTCTCTTTTTTCTTTCTCTCTCTCTCTTTCTCTCACTTTCTTTTTCATTTCTTCTTTCTTTCTTTCTCTCTCTCTTTCTTTCTTTTGTTCTCTTTCTTTCTTTCTCTTTATTTCTTGCTCTTTCTTTCTCTCTCTCTCTCTTTCTTTCTTTCTTTCTTTCTTTCTCTCTCTCTCTCTCTCTCTCTCTCTCTATTTCTCGCTCTCTCTATTTCTCTATCTCTCTTTCAATTCCTTCCTTCCTTCCTTCCTTCTTCTCTTCCTTCCTTCCTTCCTTCCTTCCTTCCTTCCTTCCTTCCTTCCTTCTTCTCTCTTTCATTCTTTCTTGCTGCTCTTTCTTTCTTTCTTTCGTTCTTTCTTTTGCTCTATCTCTATTTATCACTCTCTCTCTCTTCCTTCCTTCCTTCCTTCCTTCCTTCCTACCTTCCTTCCTTCTTTCTTGCTCTTTCTTTCTCTCTCTCTTTCTTTCTTTCTTTCTCTCTCTCTCTCTCTCTATTTCTCGCTCTCTCTATTTCTCTATCTCTCTTTCAACTCCTTCCTTCCTTCCTTCCTTCTTTCCTTCCTTCTTCGCTCTTTCATTCTTTCTTGCTGCTCTTTCTTTCTTTCTTTCTTGCTCTTTCTTTCCTTCGTTCTCTTTCGTTCTCTTTCTTTCTCTCTCTCTCTCTTTCTTTCTTTCTTTCTCTTTCTTTATATCTTTCTTGCTTTCTTTCTTTAATTCCCTTTCCTCTGTTAGATTGCACGCTCTTTTGAGCAGGGCTCTCCTATGTTTTGTGCATTCTATTGTGTTCTATAATGGTAACCTTACTGTATAGAATAACTCTTGTTGGATGTACAGTTCAGGTGGTTGTTTCATTGTTACAAGTCTAAGGGGAGATGCCTCTATATCACTGCGTTTGACATTGAAGGAGAATGTAACCTCATTTCTGCAGTGATGAAGTCTGACCCCTCACTCCGAGAAGGAGGACCGGGTGTCTCTCCGATGGGATTCTTCATATCTATCTGCAGGCTGGTGGCAGTGGTGGGGGGCGGCGGGGGCTACACCGCCCGCTCCGGTGGATACTCAAGTCAAAGGCAGTGACAGGTTTAAAGTGTCATCCCAACTTCTATATTGTTTTTCAGAAGCAAATTCATTATCAACCAATTATTTGTTATGTTTTTTTTTTTTTTTTTTTTAATTCTTATTTTATACATTTTTCATTTAAACAATATACATAAAAGAAATTTGACAAAACGGAATGGACGTTCTATACAATAAATACATCATTAAAAATGTATCCCCCCCTTCTCTATTTTACCTTACCCTATTGAAATCTGACAGTGGGGTCATTTCTTATCATTTAATAGATTTTAAAGTTATATCCAAGTTTCCGAAAAATCTAAAGATTTGTCTATCAATGTGTCCACAAAACTGCCGCAAAATTTTCCACCAGCCGCCACTGGTATCTCTAACCCATTGTATATCAAGAAGCAGCTATAGATTATTAGACTATGACTGCCAATATACATGCCCGCTGATTTGTTCAGTATATTTACGTTTTACCGCCTCTGATTGGACGGGGACTATGAGCTTTGTTCATTGGCTGTGATTTGTTTGTTACAAGTTTTTTTGGCGCCGTGTTTAACATGTGCTTACCATGACCTACAGGGGATCTGTTCTGGGGAGGTGTGGGTTCCACCATTCACCTGGTCCGATCTAGCCTGATTCACATTTGATTGGTCATTTTTACTGAGAGGGTTAACACCCCTTACCACATTGTTAGTGTTTGCCCTATCAGAGGTTGTAGAACTTTAATTATGTATCAGTTTTTGATTGGCCTATGGGTACTTTAGTTATTTATATACATATATGTGCAGTGTGGGGGAACAGGTATATGCCCCAGTTGAAGTCTACTATAGACGAAACGCGTCGGAAAAGGTCATACTCATTCCCACACTGCTTTTCACTGCTGATCACTTTTATTCTTTGTTTTATACTGGTTTTTGTCCATAAAAACCTGCCCGTTTGATCTACACCATTGGAGTCCCCTCCTTGTTTCTTCTCTCTTTCCACTATATGGTTTGGAAATTTTTGGGGAGCATCCTACGAGAGCCTTCGCCACATCATCAGTGGTGATCCAGTACTGGCTCGGTTCATTCCATCCGTGGATTTGCCATCAGGAATTTCCAGTTTCCGTTTTACCAGTGCCGGTCCAGGTTCCATCCAAGTTATCCACGTTCCGACCATCTGGTCTGTGAGGTCGTGATTGGTCCCATGGAGTCCATTTGTCATTTTATCACTTTGGGACATTTTGTTTACAGGATTTATTTGCACTTATTTTTTATATTGGACATTTGTGTTTATAATTTGTACACTTTAAGGAGTACATTTCATTGTCCTTCTCCTTTGAATATTGTTTTTTTGGTTTATGGGTATCACACCTATTTACACATTTTAGCGCTGCACTCTCCTTCACATTGTATATCAATAATTGTATCCATATTCCAAGAAATATAATGATCAAGCATTGTTATCCACAACCTAATATTACTATCAAATTTCCTTTTACACACCCATATAAACCAAGACTTACAAATTGACATTCAAAAGACACACAGACCAGACCCACAATTATTGTTGTGTTTTTTTCCTTAACATTGATAGTTCTACCCACTTTGTCCTTTTGTTCTATTTTATTCTACACAATTCTATTCTTTCTATCCTGTTTCATTCTATTCTATTTACTAGAATATTAACTAGAATGATGGTGATAACATAATTTTATTGCAGCCAAGTGGAAGCATTTTCTTAGTCTCCACTCCCCTACTAACAAGGTAGTAGATCTTTTTTTTCATCTTTTAGGGTGGGGTCAGCCTCGGGGCACCTAGAGGCAAATTATGGGTGCGGCAAAATTGCATGGTGGCATGGGCTTTCAACTTGAGCCTACTGTGTACACAGTAACATATAGCACAGTTCTTCTACCCAAAAAATAGTCTTTAATTACTGTGCCACAGGCAAGAGTCTAACAGGGGTCAGGAGTGTACAATGCATAGAGGGCAGGGGTCAGGAATGTACAATGCATAGAGGGCAGGGGTCAGGAATGTACAATGCATAGAGGGCAGGGGTCAGGAATGTACAATGCATAGAGGGCAGGGGTCAGGAATGTACAATGCATAGAGGGCAGGGGCCACGAATGTACAATGCATAGAGGGCAGGGGTCAGGAATGTACAATGCATAGAGGGCAGGGGTCAGGAGTGTACAATGCATAGAGGACAGGGGTCAGGAATGTACAATGCATAGAGGGCAGGGGCCAGGAATGTACAATGCATAGAGGGCAGGGGTCAGGAATGTACAATGCATAGAGGGCAGGGGCCAGGAATGTACAATGCATAGAGGACAGGGGTCAGGAATGTACAATGCATAGAGGGCAGGGGTCAGGAATGTACAATGCATAGAGGACAGGGGTCAGGAATGTACAATGCATAGAGGGCAGGGGCCAGGAATGTACAATGCATAGAGGGCAGGGGTCAGGAATGTACAATGCATAGAGGACAGGGGTCAGGGATGTACAATGCATAGAGGGCAGGGGTCAGGAATGTACAATGCATAGAGGGCAGGGGTCAGGAATGTACAATGCATAGAGGGCAGGGGCCAGGAATGTACAATGCATAGAGGGCAGGGGCCAGGAATGTACAATGCATAGAGGGCAGGGGCCATGAGTGTACAATGCATAGAGGGCAGGGGCCAGGAATGTACAATGCATAGAGGACAGGGGTCAGGAATGTATAATGCATAGAGGACAGGGGTCAGGAGTGTACAATGCATAGAGGGCAGGGGTCAGAAATGTACAATGCATAGAGGACAGGGGTCAGGAATGTACAATGCATAGAGGGCAGGGGCCAGGAATGTACAATGCATAGAGGCCAGGGGTCAGGAGTGTACAATGCATAGAAGGCAGGGGCCAGGAATGTACAATGCATAGAGGGCAGGGGTCAGGAGTGTACAATGCATAGAGGACAGGGGTCAGGAGTGTACAATGCATAGAGGGCAGGGGCCAGGAATGTACAATGCATAGAGGGCAGGGGTCAGGAATGTACAATGCATAGAGGACAGGGGTCAGGGATGTACAATGCATAGAGGGCAGGGGCCAGGAATGTACAATGCGTAGAGGCCAGGGGTCAGGAGTGTACAGTGCATAGAGGGCAGGGGCCAGGAATGTACAATGCATAGAGGGCAGGGGTCAGGAGTGTACAATGCATAGAGGACAGGGGTCAGGAGTGTAATGTACAATGCATAGAGGGCAGGGGTCAGGAGTGTACAATGCATAGAGGACAGGGGTCAGGAATGTACAATGCATAGAGGGCAGGGGTCAGGAGTGTACAATGCATAGAGGGCAGGGGTCAGGAATGTACAATGCCTAGAGGACAGGGGTCAGGAATGTACAATGCATAGAGGACAGGGGTCAGGAGTGCACAATACATAGAGGGCAGGAGTGTGCAATGCAAAGAGGGCAGGGGTCAGAAATGTACAATGCATAGAGGACAGGGGTCAGGAATGTACAATGCATAGAGGGCAGGGGCCAGGAATGTACAATGCATAGAGGGCAGGGGTCAGGAGTGTACAATGCATAGAAGGCAGGGGCCAGGAATGTACAATGCATAGAGGGCAGGGGTCAGGAGTGTACAATGCATAGAGGACAGGGGTCAGGAGTGTACAATGCATAGAGGGCAGGGGCCAGGAATGTACAATGCATAGAGGGCAGGGGTCAGGAATGTACAATGCATAGAGGGCAGGGGCCAGGAATGTACAATGCATAGAGGCCAGGGGTCAGGAGTGTACAATGCATAGAAGGCAGGGGCCAGGAATGTACAATGCATAGAGGGCAGGGGTCAGGAGTGTACAATGCATAGAGGACAGGGGTCAGGAGTGTACAATGCATAGAGGGCAGGGGCCAGGAGTGTACAATGCATAGAGGACAGGGGTCAGGGATGTACAATGCATAGAGGGCAGGGGCCAGGAATGTACAATGCGTAGAGGCCAGGGGTCAGGAGTGTACAATGCATAGAGGGCAGGGGCCAGGAATGTACAATGCATAGAGGGCAGGGGTCAGGAGTGTACAATGCATAGAGGACAGGGGTCAGGAATGTACAATGCATAGAGGGCAGGGGTCAGGAGTGTACAATGCATAGAGGACAGGGGTCAGGAATGTACAATGCATAGAGGGCAGGGGTCAGGAGTGTACAATGCATAGAGGACAGGGGTCAGGAGTGCACAATACATAGAGGGCAGGAGTGTGCAATGCAAAGAGGGCAGAGGTCAAGAGTGTACAATGCAGAGAGTGCAGGGGCCAGGAGTGTGTAACACGCATATCAGTAAATAACGAAAAAATGATGTCCTCGCCCAAGCCCAAATCCCCCTAGAAGAGATCTCACCCCCTATTTAAAGATTTCCCTCCCCCAGTATAGATCCCCCCAGAACAGGTCCCCCCCCCCCAGAACAGGTCCCTCCCCCAGTACAGATACCCCCCAGTACAGCTCTCCCTTCTCCATGAAACCCACTCACTAGGCCGGGCAGTTCAGAGTGATCTTAGTGAGGGGAATTCCTCCCTGTGCTGCATCATGACCAGAACCGAAAAGGAGATAAAGAAAGCCTTTGTTTCTCTGAACTGCCGCAGCCTGTCCCTGAGTCCTGACAGGCAGCAGGAGCAGCAGCTGCAGTACTTCAGGTGCAAATCCAGATTTAGCACTAGCTATAGCGCCACTGATACTCTGCAGTGATTTGGACCCCCTATCCCCCCCCCCCCCTTATCTACTCCCCCTACTAAAAATCATACATCCCAACTTTTTGAGATGGGAACGAGGGACAACTATTAGCAAAAGTATGTTGGCATAGGACCCACCCCCTGTCATGCCCCCTTAAAGGAGAATTATACAAAAAAATGATTAGGTAAATCCGCAAGTGCTTTTTTTTTTTTACCCCTACTTTTTCAATTGCCTTTTGAAATTTACAAATGCAGCAATTTAGAAATCGGATGAAAGGTTTAACTGGGAAACACTTCTTGAAAGATAAATATTGTATATACAACTATATAGATCAGACCAAAATGAGGGACAGAGGGAACTTGTTCCGAATGAGGGACAGTTGGGTGCTATGTAAAAATGACTATATCTACAACTCATGATAAATTAGTGTGATGATCAGTGGGAAGAATGCTGCTTACACTTGTGGCCATTGGGAAGAATTACCTCCTTACAGATGGCTAAATGGTGTCAGTGGGATCTGAGAAGCAGATATTGCTTATTGCTCAAGGAACCCCTAGCAACCTCTGGAGGAGGCCTAGGCTTTCATGGAACCCTGGTTGAGAAACCCAGCCTTGGACTATACAATATAACTAGTGGCGGCCCGTCCATTAGGGGCACAGGGGCACCGTCCCCCCTAATCCATGGGCCCGGCCCCTAATCTACATGCAGGGCGCCGGATGCATGGATTTCAATGTGTTTTTTTTTTAAGCACATGATTAGAGCCTGAGGCTCTAATTGGCTTAAAAAAGGGGTGGGGTCGGGGTGCAGAGCACTGCTCCCTGAACCCACCCAGTTGTGGGACAATAGCGAATCAATATACACTATTGTCTTCCCGATTCTCCTCCTGGCCAATCAGGAAGTCCAGAGACCCGATTGGTCAGGGAGTCCCGGCCAATCAGGTTTTAGGACCCACTTCCTGTTCGGCTGGGAGGAGACGCAATGCCTGTTCAGCTGGGAGGAGAACCAATGCCTGTTCAGCTGGGAGGAGAACCAATGCCTGTTCAGCCGGGAGGAGAACCAATGCCTGTTCAGCTGGGAGGAGAACCAATGCCTGTTCAGCTGGGAGGAGAACCAATGCCTGTTCAGCTGGGAGGAGAACCAATGCCTGTTCAGCTGGGAGGAGAACCAATCCCTGTTCAGCTGGGAGGAGAACCAATGCCTGTTCGGCCGGGAGGAGAACCAATGCCTGTTCAGCTGGAAGGAGAACCAATGCCTGTTCGGCCAGGAGGAGAACCAATGCCTGTTCAGCTGGGAGGAGAACCAATGCCTGTTCAGCTGGGAGGAGAACCAATGCCCGTTCAGCTGGGAGGAGAACCAATGCCTGTTCAGCTGGGAGGAGAACCAATGCCTGTTCAGCTGGGAGGAGAACCAATGCCTGTTCAGCTGGGAGGAGAACCAATGCCCGTTCAGCTGGGAGGAGAACCAATGCCTGTTCGGCCAGGAGGAGAACCAATGCCTGTTCGGCCAGGAGGAGAAATAATGGCCCCCGGCTCTTCCATCAGCAAGCTCGAGTGAGGAGCAGCATCGGCCTCCTAAGGTAAGGTCACTGATCGCCACTGTCTGTCTCCCGCGAGGGGGGGGGCAGGTTTGTTTGCCACCCCCCAAAATATTGAGCACCGCTGATTATAACTTTTCTAACAAGTCAAGGGGAGAGGCTGCAGCAGGGGGCTGATCTGTGTCAGGCATTTGTAAACACAGCCAAGAACTGAACAGGCGGCAGGGTTTATATGACTGCCTCATCTCGTAGCCAGCATCTCAGTTCGAGAAAACAGATAGTCACCCTGGATGGTGCCTGAACAAAGCCGGCGCCATCCTTCTAGAAAGAAAAGCAGATGAATTTATTGTGAAGGGATGTGCTGCGATCTCTGTGAGGAGTAATAAACACCTGGAAGTATTACACTGACACATTGCTGAGCATGCATGCACTTAAGATAAAAAAAAATAATCTCATGCACTTTGTAGCGGCAGCGCCACACTCTCTGTTGGCATCTTGCGGCAGCGATGGGGTTAATCCCGTCACGCCGCGCACTCTGCTGGCTCCAGGCAGCGGTGGGGAGAATGGCGGCGGGGTTTTTTAGGGAACCTGCAGTCTTGTTGACACGAGCATCTCGGTATAACCCCTGCAGCCTCTTGATATGAAGCATTGATTTTGCTGTCTGGACGCACTTCCAAAGCCATTCATTCTCTATGGTCAGGACTCGGCTAAGGAGAGAGAGAGAGAAAAAAATCGGTGCTTTTCATTTTTTTTTTTCCTCTGTAGTTTGTTGCCTGGAGGCACAGCGAAGAATACATTCCACGCAGCCAAAAATGATTTGTTCAAGACGCGTGTAGCTGGCGCTTTATAACCTCAGAAAACGTTTTTTTGGCGAGACCCCCGGAATGTAAGGTCACTCGTCACCTTGTAGGTTGTAATACCGCCGGGAAATTCCTATATTTAACCTAAGCCTGTTCTTCTCTAACGAGACGCCCGCAGAGGACGCCCAAATCCGGAGCTGGAAATATATAGGGCGAGCGGGGCGACGGAGGGCGTTATGGTACCCAGAAAAATCGGTATGCGTATCGACCTTTCACTTGCGAAAAGCAGGCGGATGCAAAGTGACTGAGACACCAATCGCTTTATTACGCTGGTTAGGGCTAGGTTCGCACTTTGCTGCTAGGATGTGTTATGTCAATGTACGTGCGCTGGTTCGCATTTTTACGCGCATTAAGGTGTACGCTGCGTCCATTTAAAATGATCGCCTGGCAATGCACCTCCATGACCGACCTGTGCCTTTGCTGGCAGTGCATTGCAAGGCACGTTAATGCGTCGCCACAGTTTGCAGCGTGGTGCAAAGTACATCTATTATAAACGTGCGTTGGGGTGGCATTAAAGAGGAACTCCTGTCTCTTCTTTATTTGGCCTCTATGTTGGGCTGGTGCCTGCACAGATGTGCTGCAGGGCAGAGTTACAGAGACATGAGTTTATCACTGTGCTGCTTCTCCTTTCACTGTCCATTCACAAGTTGGGGGCTTGTCCGGGATCACCAGGGCTCAGTGGAAATGCACCTCCATGATCGACCTGCACCTTTTCAGGCAGTGCATTGCAAGGCACGTTAATGCGTTGCCATGGTTTGCACCATGGTCTAATGTACATCTATCAGGAATGTGCATTGGGGTGGCAATAAAGAGGAACTCCTGTCTCTTCTTCATTTGGCCCACCCCCCCCCCCTCTGGCACCACCCTCTATGTTGGGCTGGTGCCTGCACAGATGTGCTGCAGGAACATGCATTGGGGTGGCATTAAAGAGGAACTCCTGCCTCTATGTTGGGCTGGTGCCTGCACAGATGTGCTGCAGGGCAGAGTTACAGAGACATGAGTTCATCACTGTGCTGCTTCTCCTTTCACTGTCCATTCACAAGTTGGGGGCTTGTCCGGGATCACCAGGGCTCAGTGGAAATGCACCTCCACGATCGACCTGCACCTTTTCAGGCAGTGCATTGCAAGGCACGTTAATGCGTTGCCATGGTTTGCACCATGGTCTAATGTACATCTATCAGGTATGTGCATTGGGGTGGCAATAAAGAGGAACTCCTGTCTCTTCTTCATTTGACCCCGCTTCCCCCCCACTGTCTGGCACCACCCTCTATGTTGGTCTGGTGCCTGCACAGATGTGCTGAAGGGCAGAGTTACAGGGACATGAGTTCATCACTGTGCTGCTTCTCCTTTCACTGTCCATTTACAAGTTGGGGGCTTGTCCGGGATAACCAGGGCTCAGTGGCAATGCAACTCAATGATCAACCTGCACCTTTGCTGGCAGTGTATTGCAAGGCACGTTAATGCGTTGCCACGGTTTGCACCATGGTGCAATGTGCATCTATCAGGAACGTGCGTTGGGGTGGCATTAAAGAGGAACTCCTGTCTCTTCTTCATTTGGCCCACCCCCCCATCTGGCACCACCCTCTATGTTGGGCTGGTGCCTGCACAGATGTGCTGCAGGGCAGAGTTACAGAGACATGAGTTCATCACTGTGCTGCTTCTCCTTTCACTGTCCATTTACAAGTTGGGGGCTTGTCCGGGATCACCAGGGCTCCGTGGAAATGCACCTCCTTAATCGACCTGTGCATTTGCTGGCAGTGCATTGCAAGGCCCGTTAATGCATCGCCACGCTTTGTACCGTGGTGCAATGTACATCCATCAGGAACATGTGTTGGGGTGGCATTAAATATAAACTCCTGCCTCTGTGTTGGGCTGGTGCCTGCACAGATGTGCTGTAGACATGTGCGATTAGTTTAGTACGAATCGGAAATTCGTACGAATTTTTCGAAATTCGTACATTCGTACGAATCCGAATTACAAATTTTTACGAATACGAATTCTAAATCTGAATACGATATCCGAATCCAAACTACCAAATAACTAATTTCAACAAATATGAAAGAAATTATAGCAATTCGTACGATTCGTACGTATTCGTAAACGAAATTTCGTATTTCGTACTTCCTCTGAGTGATTGGTGAACAATAGACAATAGACTTGTGTTATGTAACGTTAATACGTTTTCGGATAATTTGCTATTATTCGTAGAGTGTCGTTATTCGTTATCCAAATTAACGATTCGTAACGATTCGTACGAAATTCGTATTTCGTACTAAGCCAAATTAAATTTCGTAACACGAATTACGTTTTTTTTTTATACGGAACGAAACAAAACTAATTTTTTGACGGCTCCCATGTCTAATGTGCTGCAGGGCTCTGCCCAGCCTTGGGGTCCTGGCACATCTACGCATATGCACAAGGATTATACAGACATATCATTTTTTAACTACAATCAGTGTAAGTACCTGAATGTGTCTTAGTATCAGTCTCTAGTATTCCCTGTACAGCAGGGCTAGAGTGTGAGAAGAAAAAGCATCACAAAGAGCCAATCAGTGCATGCACTGATGAACAGCATACTAGCAGTTACAGAGACATGAGTTCATCACTGTGCTGCTGCTCCTTTCACTGTCCAGTCACAAGTTGGGGGCTCATCCGGGATAACCAGGGCTTAGAGGAAGTGGGTTGAATGATGCTGGCTATCAGACTAATGCCCCGTACACACGGTCGGATTTTCCGACGGAAAATGTCCTATCGGACCATGTTGTCGGAAATTCCGACCATGTGTGGGCTCCATCGGACTTTTTTCCGTCGGAATTTCTGACGAAAAAAGTTTGAGATCCTGCTCTCAAATTTTCCGACAACAAAGTCCTATCGGACTTTTTCCGATCGTGTGTAGAGAATTCCGACAGACAAAGTGCCACGCATGCTCAGATGACATTACAAGACCAAAGCTATTGGCTACTAGCCTCTACGTAGTCCCGTCTTACGCAACGAACGTCACCACGTTCAGAATGATCAGATTTCCTGACAACTTTGTCTGACCGTGTGTATGCAACACCAGTGTCGGACAAAATCCGTCGGAAAAAATCCGACGGATTTTGTGGTCGAATTTTCCGACCGTGTGTATGGGGCATTAGTATCAGTCGCTAGTATTCCCTGTACAGCAGGGCTAGAGTGTGAGAAGAAAAAGCACCACAAAGAGCCAATCAGTTCATGCACTGATGAACAGCATACTAGCAGAGTTACAGAGACATGAGTTCATCACTGTGCTGCTGCTCCTTTCACTGTCCAGTCACAAGTTGGGGGCTCGTCCGGGATAACCAGGGCTTAGAGGAAGTGGGTTGAATGATGCTGGCTATCAGACTAAGACATTAAGTGGCAGAAAAAAAAATATTATGGCATAGGAAATCTCCAGTTTGAAGGTGAATAATGCAGGAAAACCTTGTTTTATTCTTTTATCTATTATTGGGCTATTCATTATTATGTTGCAAATTTTGCCTTAGGTATTTTTTCATTGCGAAAACAGGTGGTAAATTGGGTGTTTGTACTGATTTTCTTTTACATTCTTCTGTTTCCCGTCTCAGAAGAAGGCCGTAGCGCAGTACAAATGACCCGTACATTTCAGATCCCCGGCAGGGAATTCTCAGCTACCAGAATTTAGATCTAAAATGATTTAAAGACAAATGAGCTCCCGTGTTTATTTTTTCAATAACGCGAAATAAAGCTCCATCACGGCGCGGGTTTAGGAAGTGCCGGGGCCGCCCGGCCGCCTTCACGGGGGGAACGAGATGTCCGTGCTGCTCAAACGCACCGCTGTACCCCGGTCCACTGCTGAAAATTGCTCTACAAATCTGCTTAATGCAATTTTCCGACAATTCCAAACTGCGAAAATGACAAGGTTTGTTTGTAATAAAATTCGCAGGACCGGAGCTCGCTGCCCTCTCTGTGCAGACTTATACGGACGGGTCTAGCCGCTACAGTAACTAATTATACAGCCACCAGTAGAGTGGCGACATTAGATTGTAAGCTCCTCTGGGGAAAGCACCAGAGGAGAATGGTCTTCAGTAAATCAACGTGGACTAGTTTGACACGTCATAAATTATTGAAATAAATAAAGTAAATATAGAAGGTGAAGGGGATGAAACACGCCCCTGAGGCTGGGTGCGTTGTGGCAACATGCGGGTTAACACAATGCAGGTGAAAGAACATTAAGTGCATTAGCGCATTACAGTGCCATTCATTTTGAATGGTACCCCAATGAACTAAGGCAGAGTTCTCCAAATGAGATTTTATCTGGCCCGCAGCTGATATGCACTGACTGAGCATACAGATCAGTTGGTCTCCTCTGATGGGGACTCAGATGTAACAGGGGGGGGGGGGGGGGGGGGGGTGAGGAGATATTGGGAATCTGATATAAGGGAGACTCTGATGGGTACACTGATGTAAGGGGGGGGGGGGGCTCTAATGGGGACCCCAATGTAAGGGGGACTCTGATGTGGGCACAGATGTAAAGGGGGACTCTGATGTAAGTTTAAGACTCATATGGGGACACTGATGTAAGGGGGGACTCTGATGGGGACCCCAATGTAAGGGGAACTCTGATGTGGGCACAGATGTAAGGGGGAATCTGATGGAGACACTAATGTAAGTGGGGGGGGGGGACTCTGTTGGGGTCACTGATGTAAGGGGCTACTCTGATGGGCACACTGATGTAAGGGGAGATTTTGATGGGGACTCTGATGGGGACAGTGATGTAAGTGGCGGGAAGACTCTGATGGGGACTCTGATGTAAGGGGAGACTCTGGTGGAAACCCTAATGTAAGGTGAAACTCTGATAGAGACACTGATGCAAGTGGGGGGAAGACTCTGATGGGGACACTGATGTAAGAGGGATTCTGATGGGGACACTGATGTAAGGGGGACT
Organism: Lithobates sylvaticus; assembly: GCA_028564925.1. Classification (NCBI taxonomy): domain Eukaryota; kingdom Metazoa; phylum Chordata; class Amphibia; order Anura; family Ranidae; genus Lithobates; species Lithobates sylvaticus. Next base: position 12,531,144 of record CM053034.1, read on the forward strand.
CTGATGGGGACACTGATGTAAGGGGGGACTGTAATGGGGACACTGATGTAAGGGGGGCTCTGATGGGGACACTGATGTAAGGGGGACTCTGATGGGGACACTGATGTTAGGGGAGACTTTACTAGGGACACTGATGCACAGGGGACTTTTATGGGGACACTGATGTAAGGGGGACTCTAAAGGGGACACTGATGTAAGGGGAGACTGTAACGGGGACATTGAACTATAATGGGGACACTGATATAAGGGGGAGTCTGAGGGGGACCCCAGTGTAAGGGGGTAATCTGATAGGGACACTGGTGTAAGGGCAACTCTGATAGGCACATTGATGTAAGGTGGGACTCTGATGGGGACATTGATGTCAGGGGGGAATCTGATTGGAACATTGATACAAGGGGAGACTGTAATGGGAACACTGATATAAGGGGGACTCTCATGGGGACCCTAAAGTAAGGGGGTAATCTGATAGGCACACTGATGTAAGGGCAACTCTAATGTAAGGTGGGACTCTGATGGGATCCTAATATAAGGGAGGACTCTTATGTGGACACTGATACAAGGGGGGGGGACTCTAATTGGGCTCTGATACAAGGCCAGACTAATAAGGAATCAATGTAATGGAGAACTCCTAAGGTGGATTTTAATGGGGAGCACCTAGGTAGGTGCTAGAGTAGATTTTTTTCCGGTAAGTGTAGGTACATTTAGGCAGGCCTAGCTTCCAGTTTGTTTTAGTTTGTGTGGGCTGGGAATGGCTCAGAGTAGCAGCTATGACTTACAGACAGCATCGCCTCACTGTTGCCTCCCTCTGTCTTCTAAAGGATTCTAGAAGAAGAGGAGGGGAAGATAGGTGGAGCTGTCTGGGGTGTCTCAGGGAGACCTGACCAATCCCCAACTAGGATTGGCAGGGGGCAGGCCTCCTTGAAATACCCAGGATCAGCTCAGCTGGGGAGGAGTTGTCAGATGGAAGAACTGAGGATGGAGTACTAGGCTGTTGGGGAATTTGAGGGAGCTCCCCAGTCTGGGGGCGGGGGGGGTGACCTTGGGCCTGGGACTCGGTGCAGGACTGAGTGGTTCAAGAAAGCATGAAGGATCTGAACAGAAGGCACAGGAGGAGCCAGAGAGGACAGCAGGAGCTAGTACTGCTAGGCAAGTCTTCAGGAGAGAACCACCGGTTGCAGCCAGGAGGGCTGGCGAGTGACATGTGCAGTCAGGAGGACTGAAGAGGCATGCCAGAGAGGACTGAGAGGAAGCAGTCAGAGCTGGGTGTGGAGCCAGTAGGGAGGATTGTGATGTCATGGGCAGTGGAGTCGGGCAACTGCAGCCAGGAGGGCTGTCAGGGCCTGAACCGGACTGACTGGGATCAGTAGTCCACCAGAAGGACAGCTAGCACTAACAAGACGCTGTATATTTTCTGCTACACTATAGAGGCCCGCGGCCTCTGCCTGCAAAAGGCTATTGCTAAGTCCTGGCTGGGCCAGTGTCAGACCTAACCACCATGTGCTAGCTGTTCCTGAAACCACTAGATAGGAAGTGAAGAGTTGTGCTGGAGGAGTCTAGAGAAGTGTACAAAGAGTGTACATAGTTGTCCCTAGCAACGTTGCAATTATTTCACTGGGCATCCCATATTTCCCATGCCCCATCCAAGTTAAATTCCCTCAATAAAATAACAAAACAAAGCCACGGACTGTTCAGTGTCTTGGAGTTTCTGGGAAGTGAATGCTGGGCATGGTGACAGGTTGGCCACATTACATTGGGGGGGGGGGGGAGAACCTCCTGGTGTAGTAATCGGAGGATAGAGGAGCCCCCCTCTCTCACCCCCTCCCTCTCTCACCATCCCTCTCTTTCTCTCTCTCTCCCCTCACCTCTTTCCCCTTCCCTCTATCACCATCCCCCTCCCTCACCATCCCTATCTTTCTCACTGTCTCACCCCCTCTCCCCCTCTCTCTCTCTCCACCTCCTCTTTCCCCCTCCCTCTCTCTCACCCCCTCTCTCTCTCACCCCCCTCTCTCTCTTACCACCCTCTCTCTCTCCCACCCCCCACCCCTTCCCCCCTTTCTCACCCCCGTTTCTCTCCCCCACCTCTCTCCCCCCTCCCCCTCTCTCTCACCCCTTCTATTTCTCTCTCTCCCTCACCTCTTCCCCCCTCTCTCTCACCCCCCCCCCCACCTCTCCCCCCATTCCAAGACCCCCTTTTCTCTCCCCCACCTTATTCCTCCCTCCCTCTCTCATCACCCCTCCTCCCTCTTATTCTCACCCCCTCTCTCTCCCCCCACCTCTGAAGAGGTGGAGGTCCATTAGGAAGAGGTGGAGCCTAAAGAGGAAAGGGTGGAGTTTACAGATGAATGGATGGAAATTAAACAGGAAAGGATGGGACAAATTTAGATGGGGGGGCGCCCCAATTTTAATCTTGCCTAGGGCAGCACAAAAGCAAAATACACTTCTGGATGTAGCTGGGGGCAGAGTTTTGGACATTTTTTTGAGACATTGGATGAGTGGAACGATTGGCGGAGAGAGGTGGTGACCAGTGAGCGGTTGGTAAGGTTGATGGGTCTGGCAGCAGCATTCATGATAGACTGAAGGGCAGGGCTGTCTTAATATCATCATGGGCTATTGGGCAAAGTAATGCTCTGGGGCCCCTACCAGCCTGCCCCGATTTACACACCTACTCTCAAGAATTAAAGTATAAATAGCTGATAAAATGAAACATATATTATTATTATTAGTACTTTCAATAAAATGGGGGGGGGGGGGTGATGAGGGCACAATACTGGGATCAGGACAGCACAGTACAGGTTCAGGGATTCTGCCTGGGACATGGTCATTTTGGGACAACTTAGTAAAAAAAACGTGACTGTCCCGGCAAATCCGGGACAGTTGGCAAATCTGGTGTAATGCAATTACCGTGGGGCCCCCATATACTTGGGGCCCCCAGGCAGTGCCCATGCATTAAGATGGCCCTGCCGAAGGGGGAATATTCTGTGTAGAGATAGGCCAGCAAGGAGGGAGTTGTCAGGGAGAGATGACAAGGGAGTGAGTTATTAGATTGATGGTGGCATTGGTTAAGAATGGGTGAATTCTGGAAATGTTACAGAGGTTGGGGGGGGGGGGGCAAGATTTGGACTGATTAGGGGTGCGGCTTATGTAATAAATTTCCCATTTTAGCCACGTAGAAAATTCTGAAGGATCCCTTTTCTGGTTCACAAGGGCACAGATGAGTTTTCATGGATGGATCGGCAATCTATGGCAAACATCAGCTTTAATCCAACATGTCTCCTGGTTTTGGGCAGACGGATTACCCCATAGTCATCAATATCTATTGTATCTCCTGGTTTCTTTTCCTGTCCTAGAACTATGGTCATCATTTTAGAAAAACAAGAATAGGCTGGCATGAAAAAAAAATATATATATATAATTAATGCAAATAAGCGCAGATTTTTTATTTTTTTTTCTTGAGCTTGATTAGCCCAGCCAATGGAAATTTTTAGAAAACGTATACAATTATTTTAACTGTCATTGCCTGGCAATTGTAATTGACATGATTTGTACAAGATGCAGTGTAATAACTGAATATATTAAAAAAAAAAAAAAAAAAAAGGAGGGGAGAAAAAAAAAAAAAAAAAAAGCTTGTAGCTTGATTATCAGCAGAACATTGCTGTTGCCACAGAATTATTAACAACACAATTATAACTGCATCCTTAGGATACGCTCTTAGGCCTTTCATGCATTAGCGAATCTTGGCTAACGAAGAAAAAATTAAAGTACAGCAAATTTCATCGCTCCCGTTGTACCCAATATCATTAAAAATTTATAAAACTTCTCTGCTACATGACAAGTGTTTGGTTTAAATGAGGAACAGAACAAAGCGCAAACCTTGTTTTTTTTTTTTTTTGTATCTTCCTCCTTGAAGGTTTTTTTTTTTCTCCTTGTCTTTTTTTCCGCCCCCCCCCTTTCCAAAAAAAAAAAAAAGCCAGCACCTTTCTCCAGCTGAAATATGTAACCATTACAGACTGACAGCTTGACACGTTGTGGCCTGTCAGAAGATTAATCTCTCAAATGTTTTATTTTAGAAAAGGAGCCAAACTGCAGGAAAAATAAGCCAGTTGTTTCAAGGGCTGGAGTTAGATCAAACGATGCTGGCATTACCACTTATAGAGGCCTTTTGATTTACAATGGAGCTGTCAGAAGCTGATTAGACGCCGTGCGTGTGTTTAAAAAGACCTGTAGATGCTCCTTCTGCTTGCACAAGAGCTCCCCTTTATCTTCGCAAGTGGCGAGGGGCCAACGTTGGATCATTTGCTCGGCCTTATGTGGCTACGTGATCCATTTGGACAGCTTAAAAGAGAGTCCCGGAGCAGAAGGAGAGAAAAGAATGGGCGTAGGGACGGCATGACAGGGGTGGACAGGACAGTCATCTTAAGAAAGGAAAATATGTCCCCTTTAAGAAAGGGGGAGTGGCCGGAGAAGGGGAGGCGCTCGGGTCAGGAAGCTGGAGAAAGGAAGGGATCTGACATCACTAGTGAGCGGCGGAGGAGAAGATTCCCACCCACCCTCCCGAGTTAGGTTAATTATAATGTGGGCTGTTGAGGACAGCCAGTGTGGTGTGTGATTTGGACATAACACGGTTGGCCGTCTCTGAGTCCGGGGCTTGCGACTGGAGGCCTAAAGTTTAAAATAAGTTTGTCGCGGTGACCAGGTGAGTGTCTTACCCTCGAAGACCCCAAAAAGAGGATATAAGTTGATTGAGAGGGCAGTGATTGGGTCTTTGGAGGAGGAGAAGATGGATGTTATATGTATATAACATGGTTGGTACCCATCTGTGGATGGGGTTAACATGGTCGGTACCCATCTGTGGATGGGGTTAATATGGTTGGTACCCATCTGGGGATGGGGTTAACATGGTTGGTACCCATCTGTGGATGGGGTTAACATGGTTTGTACCCATCTGAGGATGGGGTTAACATGGTTGGTACCCATCGGTGGTATGGGGGTTAACATGGTTGGTACCCATCTGTTGTATGGGGTTATCAGGTACCTTCCGGTTAATAAGGGGTTAAGCAGGAAGGGGTAAACGGTAGGTCACTGCGAAGGTTGAGTACCGTCTCTGAGTCCGGGGGCTTGCGACTGGAGGCCTAAAGTTAAAAGAAGTTTGTCGCAGTGACCAGTGGTGGGTGTTACCCTTGAAGACACCAAAAGTACATAAAAAGTTGGTTAAGAGTTATTTAAATATTATTTATTTAATTTATGGAAATTAATAATAAAAGCCCGTCAAGGCCATTTACTCCATAATCTTGTCACGTCATTTGTGGGGGGAATTGGAGGGATTAGATTCTATGTCTAACGGGTGACGTAAGTGACTGATTTAGGTCCTTCACATGTCATGAGTGGTGGTCTACTTTCTTGGGTAGCTGTGGGATACTGCAACATCGTAAAGGTAACAATTGAGGTCGCTTTCCTCTTGCTTCCTAGCACAGTCCTTGCAGCAGCAAATAAATGGACTGGGACACCCAGGGACCCATAGGTGCACAGATCCTATTGCATAAGGGTGTGCACCCCAAAGCTCAAACACACATGAACGCCACCTGCTGTCACAGGGAGGAGGCTCTGATGGTGGGAGACAGTTGATTGGGAGCCTATTACCTTACATCCTAAGCAGGGGCGGACTGACCATTCGGCCACTCGGGCACTGCCCGAGGGCCCCGGGCCACTAGGGTGCCCCATCAGGGTTACCGGCCTCAGTAAAACCAGGGACAGTATGTAAAAATCTGTGTTTTTTTTTTACATCTGTCTTTGAAATGTCCCTTACCGACATCCTTTTGGTCTAAAAATCCCTAGATTATAGCTGCCCCACCTCTCCAGTACCTTCTCAGCCAATAAAAACATGTCTGTGTATACTGTGTGATTGTATACTGTGTGTGTGTGTGTGTATACTGTGTGGCCCCATAATCTCTGATTGCCTGGGGGCCCCATAATCTCCTATTGCCCGGGGGGCCCCATGAGTTGTCAGTCCGCCCCTGATCCTAAGTATAGGTGTAATGTGTTCCTACAGTTGAACCTAGCCTTTAATATAATGGGGGCATTTACACTGGCCACCGGCACCCCAACCACCCACCTGGTGCCACCCCTGGATAATGCTAATGTACACGGGGTGATTAGGGTGTGTCCATGCACACCCGGCACACCCTGTGCGCACGCCTATGCAGGGACTCCATAAGGAATGTCCACCTTTCAGCATGGGCTGACACTGGTGCAAGAGAGATAGATCCCTTTGGAAAACCTAGATGTGTGGTGGCCTACTTACAAGGTATAGGGGGCCTCAACTGCGACCATTGAAACCACCAAGGGGTTGCACAAAATATTCTGTATATGTATGATACAAAAGAGTGTATGAGACTTCAGACATACTATAGGAGATGGTCGGACGCTGTAGATGTGTTACAAGTTTGGTTGGGGACAGTTGCACAAGACCACAATTACAGCCCTAAAACAGTTCAATGCTACTACTTAGGACTGTCAGGGTCCAAGGGCTGTCCGATAAGTATGAAAGGGGCACAGGTTGGGGACCATGGCTTAGATATTCTGCTAGCCTTTTGATTTGCAATGGAGCTGTCAGAAGATGATTAGACGCCGTGCGTGTGTTTAAAAAGACCTGTAGATGCTCCTTCGCTTGCACAAGAGCTCCCCTTTATCGTCGCAAGTGGCGATACGGTGGATAATTTGCTCGGCCTTATGTGACTATGTGATCCATTTGGACAGATTAAATGAATGGTGGTCTACTTACAAGGTTGGGGTGTTGGGTAGCTGTGGGATACTGCAACATCATAAAGGTAGCAATTGAGGTCCCTTTCCTCTTTCTCAAAGCTTCCTAGCACAGACCTTGCAGCAGCAGAAAAATGGACCCATAAGGAATGTCCACCTTTCAGCATGGGCTAACACTGGTGCAAGAGAAATAGATCCATTTGGAAAACCTAGATATGTGGTGGGCTACTTACAAGGTATAGGGGGCCTCAACTGTGACCCTTGAAACCACCAAGGGGTTGCACAAAATATTCTGTATGATACATAATAGTGTATGAGACTTCAGACATACTATAGGACAGTGATGGCGAACCTTGGCACCTCAGATGTTTTGGAACTACGTTTCCCATGATGCTTGTGCAGTGTAGTGGAGCATCATGGCAAATGTAGTTCCAAAACATCTGAGGTGTCAAGGTTTTCCATAACTGCTGTAGGAGATGGTCAGAGGCTGTAGATGTGTTACAAGTTTGGTTGGGGACAGTTGCACAAGACCGCCATTACAGCCCTAAAACAGTTCAATGCTCCTACTTAGGACTGTCGGGTTCCAAGGGCTGTCCGATAAGTATGAAAGGGGCACAGGTTGGGGACCACGGCTTAGATATTCTGCTAGCCTTTTGATTAGCAATGGAGCTGTCAGAAGATGATTAGACGCTGTGTGTGTTTTTTAAAAAGACCTGTAGATGCTCCTTCGCTTGCACAAGTACGTCCCTTTATCATTGCAAGTGGCGATGGGCGAACGTTGGATAATTTGGTCGGCCTTAAGTGACTACGTGATCCATTTGGACAGCTTAAATGAGTGGTGGTCTACTTACAAGGTTGGGGTGTTGGGTAGCTGTGGGATACTGCAACATCGTAAGGTAGCAATTGAGATTGCTTTCCTCTTTCTCAAAGCTTCCTAGCACAGTCCTTGCAGCAGCAAAAAAATGAACTGGGACACCCAGGGACTCCATAAGGAATGTCCACCTTTTAGCATGGGCTAACACTGGTGCAAGAGAGATAGATCCATGTGAAAAACCTAGACGAGTGGTGGCCTACTTTCAAGGTATAGGGGGCCTCAACTGCGACCCTTGAAACCACCAAGGGGTTGCACAAAATGATATGTTTATGTATGATACAAAAGAGTGTATGAGACTTGACATACTATAGGAGATAGTTGGAGGCTGTAGATGTGTTAAAAGTTTGGTTGGGTACAGTTGCACAAGACCGCCATTACAGCCCTAAAACAGTTCAATGCTCCTACATAGGACTGTCGGGTTCCAAGGGCTGTCCGATAAGTATAAAAGGGGCACAGGTTGGGTACCATGGCTTACTAGATATTCTGGTAGCCTTTTGATTTGCAATGGAGCTGTCAGAAGATGATTAGACGCTGTGTGTGTGTTTAAAAAGACCTGTAGATGCTCCACTATACCCACCTATATGAGCTTGTTGGCAGTAGCGATCCTGACCTCCCTGGGGCCCTAAGCAAAATTCTGCTAAGGGGCCCTCTACTTGACCCGTGATGCCGTGAGCTATGTAAACCATTTGCCATTGCCACACAGTAACACCTGACACTTCAGTGCTCCCAAAACAATCCTCCCTCCTTTAAACAAAACAGTCAAAGAATAAGTACAACAATATAGAACAGAATGAGGTCCCCAGAGAGCCCCCCTTACATCAGGGTCCTCAGAGAGCCCCCCTTACATCAGGGTCCTCAGAGAGCCCCTCCTTACAGCAAGGTCCCCAGAGAGCCCCCCTTACACAAGGGTCCCCAGACAGCCCCCCTTAAATCAGTGTCCTCAGAGAGTCTCCCCCTACATCAGGGTCCCCAGAGAGCCTCCCCCTACATTAGGGTCCCCAGAAAGCCTCCCCTTACATCAGGGTCCCTAGAGAGCCTCCCCCTACATTAGGGTCCCCAGAGAGCCCCCCCCCTTACATCAGGGTCCCCAGAGAGACTCCCCCTACATTAGGGTCCCCAGAGAGCCTCCCCCTACATTAGGGTCCCCAGAAAGCCTCCCCTTACATCAGGGTCCCTAGAGAGCCTCCCCCTACAGTAGGGTCCCCAGAGAGCCCCCCCCTTACATCAGGGTCCCCAGAGAGACTCCCCCTACATTAGGGTCCCCAGAGAGCCCCCCTTACATCAGGGTCCCTAGAGAGCCTCCCCCTACATTAGGGTCCCCAGAGAGCCTCCCTTACATTAGGGTCCCCAGAGAGCCTCCCCTTACATCAGGGTCCCCAGAGAGCCCCTCCTTACATCAGGGTCCCCAGTGAGCCTCCCTACTTACATCAGGGTCCCCAGAGGGTATCCCCCTACATCAGGGTCCCCAGAGAGCCTCGCCTTACATCAGGGTCCTCAGAGAGCCTCCCCTTACACCAGGGTCCCCAGAGAGCCTCCCCTTACACCAGAGAGCCCCCCCCCCCCCTTACACCATGGTCCCAAGAGAGCCTCCCCTTACATTAGTGTCCCAAGAGAGCCTTCCCTCTTACATTAGTGTCCCCAGAGAGCCCCTCCTTACACAGGGTCCCCAGAGAGCCCCTCCTTACACAGCTCTACCAAACAACATCCGCTTGGAAGAAAACCATCAGGCATTCAGGAAAAAACTCAAGACCCACCTCTTCTAATATCGCAGGACAACAAGAGCAGACAAGCGCCTTGAGGCGATTCGGTTCGCATTTGCAGCGCTATACAAATCATTCATTCATTACACAGGGTCCCCAGAGAGCCCCCCCTCTGACATTAGTGTCCCCAGGGGGCCCCTTCTTACATCAGTGTCCCCAGAGGGCCCCGTCTTTACATCAGTGTTCCCAGAGGGCCCGTCCTTACATCAGTGTCCCCAGAGGGCCCCGTCCTTACATTAGTGTCCCCAGAGAGCCCCCCTCTTACATTAGTGTCCCCAGAGAGCCCCCTCTTACATTAGTGTCCCCAGAGGCCCCCTTCCTTACATTAGTGTCCCCAGAGGCCCCCTTCCTTACATTAGTGTCCCCAGAGGCCCCCTTCCTTACATTAGTGTCCACAGAAATCCCCCCTCTTACATTTTGGCCCCCAAACAGCTGACTCCCCCCTTGCAGAGGTTCCCCTGTACCTGGCTGGTAGAGGTGGGAGGCGGCGATCGGCAGCTATATGGTGTCCACAGGCAGGGGGATCTCCCTGGGGCTAGTAGTTCTATCTCCGAATGTATACAGCGGAGAGGGGAGAGGCCTCTGACCCGGGCATCAGCAACAGTGTTCAAGCAGAGTTAAAGTGAAACTGATACCTGCCTGGGTCAGAGGCCCCTCCCTTCTCCTCTCCACTGTATACACAGAGTACTACAAACCCCAGGGAGATCCCGCCGCCCACTCAGGCACCATAGAGCTGCCGATCGCCGCCTTCCACCTCCTCCCACTTCTCCTCACTGCACTCTAAACATTCAGCCAGAGGTGCAGGGGGGGATGCTGGGTCTTGGGGGGCCCCCCCACAGCAGCGGGGCCCTAAGCAGCTTGCATAGTGTGCCTATAGGGCCGATCGGCTCTGCTTGTTGGGTATTCCGATCCAAAACCTTGGGCATTATTATGGAGTTGCCCTCACTGCTTTGTTTCTATAACAGCCTCCACTCCTCTGTGAAGCCTTTCCACAAGATCTTGGAGTGTGTCTGTTGGAATTTGTGCCCATTCAGCCAAAAGAACCTTTGTGAGGTCAGCCGCAAACATTTGGTTGTAGTGTGTATGAGGTTATTTATGCATTGTCATGGTAATCTAAGCCAAGGTAACAAGTAAAGGTTCTTTGAAATAGTGGTGATCCTTGCAGAGAAGTGTTAGGTTGGATGCCAGTGCTTGTGTACTTAAAGGAACCAGTGATGGAAAACCTGGTTATACTTGTATGAGGCGTCCTGTAAGTTTTTATATTATCAAGTCCGGGGGGAAATCTACGCAGGTCATTAACGACCTGTCCGCTTATGGATCCCTAGTCATTACAAAGGGTATAAAAATGATTGAAACACCCATAAGGAGATCTTAATATAACTTAGTAAAATATACAGTGCCTAGAATAAGTGATTACACTTTGAAAAGATCTTTGATTCTGTTTATTCAGTAAAAATCAATAGAAGTTATAGCCTCCACGTGCAGAAATGCATTCATTTTTTCTTTCAGAAGTGGAATGAGAAAAAAAAAAACTGTGTCCTGATTCTTGAGAAATGTTACTCCAGAATTGTATCACTCAAACACTCAATTCCGCTATAGTTCCAGCTTGGTGTACGATTTCATAAATAGCTCTATCATAGAGGAATGTGGTTCCCTTATGCTTTTGTGGGTCACTGAGCAATCCGGTTGGATGCTAAAAGCCCATGTGATGGCAGCCATCTTGGGTCAGGCAGAGTCTATTTAAACCCCTTCCTCCTGAGTTTGGTGCTCACTTAGATTGTGGGTAGTGTAGGCACAGGTCATCTGTCTGTCAGGGACAGTAATAGCAGCGAAAGGTTCCAGTCAGGTAGGGAAAGCTTAGGGATCCGCTACCTCTTCCTCAGGGCAACCATCAGAGGGGGACAGCCCATACACATGTAAGGGGCCGGTGTGTTCTGAGGGGCCCAGACCCCAACCAACGTGTTGTTGTTGCTATAGTTACTAGCAATTGCTAAAGCAGGGCGGCCACCGAGCTCACTTAGGTCCAGCTGCAGGGGGAAGGTGGAGTGATATCATCTGCACTCTGCCTCTCCCTGCAGACCAACCATGCCAGTTGCATTGCAGCCGTGTTGAAGAGCTGCACTGCGTGTAGCCTGCAGGACTGCTCAGTACTCACTGTGGACTGGTCTGGAGACAAGTTGTTACACACCACAATAAATTGATTGACAATGCTGCTGGATGTGGGCCTGTGCTGTGACTGTCTCTTTGTTGGATTGGGCTGTCTCTTTGCTATATGGGGAGTCTCCTTGCTATATGGGGATGTCTCTGTTGGATTGTACCATCTCTTAGCTGGATTGGGATGTCCCTTTGCTGAATATATGAGGATTTCTCTTTGCCGGATGTGGATGTCTCATTTCTGAATATATGGGGATGTCGCTTTGCTGGATGGGGATTTCTCTTTGCTGAATATATGGGGCTCTCTCTTTGCTGGATTTGGACGTCTCTTTGCTGGGTTGGGCAATCTCTTTGCTGAATATATGGGGATGTCTCTTTTAATGGATTGGATTCATTTTCATATAGTAAGTTGTAAGAGTTTTAAAACAAAAGTGGGTGCACTGACTGACTCGGTGAGATGGCCAGTGGGCAGATTCAGTGGGACGGCCAGTGGGTGGGCCCTGGGGAATGTTAGTGGTCAGGCCCGGGGGGCCCAGGCCTAAAGCTGTGTAAGGGGCTCAAAAATTTCTGGTGTCTGCCCTGCTCTTCCTGGAAACCTTCCCGCATGGCCATGGACTGGGCCGCATTTTGCCATTCAGGACGGATGCTGTCAGTTAGGCTGAGACCTGCTGTAGTACAATTGGCTGTTTGTCTGTGAGTGTTCCTGGTCGTGCTGCATTCCCTTCCGGGCTTGTTGTGAACTGCTATACTTTGACTGCAATCCAAGTTCCTTATATTGCATCTGCACTGTGTGTGAGTTACTGCCGCCGCACCCCGCTGCACCCTCCCACAAGGTGACTTGGTTGGCCAGTCTGTTATGGTGACCACACTGTAAGGTTGGCATTATCTTGCTTGAAAATTTTGCCAGAGTAATGTAAAATGGAGTCACCGGGGACCCTCATCCATCCATCCAAAATGTTATTTTATTTTACGAATAGTTCCATGATCTATCATGTCCATCTTTCTGTTTGTGACTTTGGAAGAAGAAACTCTCCGTCTCCCCCTACACCCTTCCTTTGTGATGGTCAGGCCTTGGTCTTCAGTCTTCAGTTGAACTACCTAGATTATTAGAAAGCATTTATAATATATTATAATCTACCTGGAGCCTTAGGACACCATAAGATTGTGTTATATTGTTATATGGAGATTGCACTCTTGGGTGCAGAAACATGAAATTCCTCAAAGACATGTCCCATTATCGTAGCAGCACCAGAATGGATCTTCTACAGAACCATGGATGCACAAATAAAATCAGTAGTCAGCAGATCCCACCATCTTCTCCGCCTGCTACGTAGACTCATCCCCTTCATTCCAGAAGAGGAGAAAGCGGTAGTAGTTGGAACAATCATCAATTTGCGACTCAACTACGCAAACTCTCTCTACATAGGACTACCTAAATACCAGATTGCACACCTACAAGTCGTCCAAAACACGGCAGCAAGACTAGTTACGGGAAAAAAACCCTGGGAATCCATCTCCCCATCCCTGAGGACCCTACATTGGCTAACGGTAAAGGATAGGATCACATTCAAGACCCTCTGCCTCACCCACAAATACACACAAGGAAACGCCCCTCAATACCTATGCAAAAAAATAAAACACTACACACCCGATCGCAGCCTCCGATCAACTAACCAAAATTGCCTCCTCATCCCCAAGTCCCGTTACAAATCAAAGAGAGAACGAAGATTCGCAGGCCAAGGACCAAGGCTATGGAACGCTCTACCCACGAACATCCCATCGGACCTTCAGAAAAAAACTCAAGACCCACCTCTTCTAAGTAGCAGGACAACACAGGACGGACCAAGCGCCTTGAGGCGATTCAGTTCGCATTTGCAGCGCTATACAAGTCGTTCATTCATGGACTGTAATAAAGACTGGGCGGAGGATCAAATCTTTTCTTGTTTCTTAGAAAAACAAAACAGTTTAGGGAAGAATTGGACTTGTCATGATTGGAGCATGTGAGCTACCATTGTTGACTTGTTATCAGGGGCGGACTGAACATTCGGCCGCTCGGGCCATCAGGGTTGCCAGCCTCAGTAAAACCAGGGACAGTATGTAAAAATCTGTGTTTGTTTTACATCTGTCTCTGAAATGTCCCTTACCGACATCCTTTTGGTCTAAAAATCCAGAGATTATAGCTGCCCCACCTCTCCAGTACCTTCTCAGCCAATAGAAACATGTCTCTGTATACTGTGTGTACATGTATGTGTATACTGTGTGTGTGTGTGTGTGTATACTGTGTGGCCCCATAATCTGATTGCCTGGGGACCCCATAATCTCCTATTGCCCGGGGGGGCCCATGAGTTGTCAGTCCGCCCCTTCTTGTTATTAACCACTTCAATACCGCCTTATAGTCATATGATACCCACAAGGTGGATCTCCCATCCTGGGTGGGCGTCATATGACATCCTCCCATTCCCGGCAGCCTAGGGGGCTCGTGCCCGGCGGCCGCGATGTCCGCCGGGCACCCGCGATTGCCCGTTAAAACAACGGGACCGCGCGGGACCGTGGAGCTGTGTGTGTAAACACACAGCTCCACGTCCTGTCAGTGGGGAGGAGACCGATCATGTGTTCCCAGTACGGAGGAACACCGATCGGTCTCCTCCCCTTGTGAGTCCCCTCCCCCCACAGTTAGAATCACTACCTTAGGGAACATATTAACCCCTGCAGCGCCCCCTAGTGTTAACCTCCTTCCTGCCAGTCACATTTACACAGTAATCAATGCAATTTTATAGCAACGATCGCTGTGTAAATGTGAATGGTCCCAAAAATGTGTCAAAAGTGTCCGAAGTGTCCGCCGCAATGTCGCAGTCACGAAAAAAAATCGCAGATCGCCGCCATTACAGGTAAAAAAAAAAAAATGCAATAAATGTATCCCCTATTTTGTAGACGCTATAACTTTTGCGCAAACCGATCAATATACGCTTATTGCGATTTTTTTTACCAAAAATATGTAGAAGAATACGTATCGGCCTAAACTGAGGAAAAAATTATTTTATTTTTTTTAAAAATGGGATATTTATTATAGCAAAAAGTAAAAAATATTGTGTTTTTTTGTTTTAAATTGTCGCTCTTCTTTTGTTTATAGCGCAAAAAATAAAAACCGCAGGTGATCAAATACCACCAAAAGAAAGCTCTATTTGTGGGAAAAAAACGAACGTCAATTTTGTTTGGGAGCCACGACACACGACCGCGCAATTGTTAGTTAAATCGACGCAGTGCCGAATCGCAAAAAGTGCTCTGGTAAGGAAGGGTGTAAAATGGCCCGGTACTGAAGCGGTTAAAATCCAAATTCTCTAGCAGTAAGCTCATATCAGGCCAACGACTCCAAGCAATATCTGTTTCCAAACAGCGCCACCGAATGGCTGCCTATGCCTACACATCACCCACTGAAATACAGCTGGTTCGGGTAGCGGAAGCTAGAGGGGGGCATGGAGCTTCTGTTGGGTTAGTATCACACGGCTCACTTGGCACCGCCACTATTCATAGAAGGCTTTGGGAGAGATTTACTAAAATTGGAGCACTCGGAATCTGGTGCAGCTGTGCCAGGTAACCAATCAGCTTCTGGCTTCAGCTTATTCAATTAAGCTTTGACAATAGAACCTGGAAGCTGATTGGTTTTCTATGCAGAGCTGCACCAGATTTTGCAAGCTCCGGTTTTAGTAAATCTTCCCCTTTGTCTTTTTGTTACAATGAGTACAAGGCAATATCTGATAGAACGAGGTGGAGAAGAGAGGCAGTGACGTCACATCACACTAAGCGCACCAGGAGGAGCATTTGGCACATGTTTGTGGTGTGCTTCCATTGACTTGAATTAAGAAGTTTGGCAAGCTTCGCAAGTTGTAACACCTGCCAAATGTTGGAAGGTCGATTAAAATTAATACGAAGCATCTCAAATAAGCTGGGTGTATTAGACAATTTGCTATTCATTTAAAGAACAGGCATTTGCTTTGCAAAGTGTTTCGAAATCTTTATTAAAATAAGAGGCAGAGAATTATATCCCAGGGTTCCTCAGTCACGTATCCCTTTTTTCAAGGTTGTCCCTGAGAAAGGAGTGTGTGACCCTGAAACGTTGATGGGCTGAAGACCTTGATACCTCCTTGTCTACTATACTAGGGGTCTCCAAACTTTCTGAACAATGGGACAGTTTACTGTCCTTTAGACTTTGAGGGGGCCGGCTGTGGCCAGTGGGAGTAGAGAAGTACAGAATGTCCCATCTTTGGCACTAGAGGGAAGAATATTGCTCCATTGTTGGTATTAGGGGAAGAAATAGTGCTCCATCATTGGTGTGAGTGGGAGAAATAGTGTCACATCATTGGTGTCATTGGGAGGAATAGTGTCTCATCATTGGTGTCATTGGGATGAATAGTGCCCCATTGTTGGTATCAGGAGAAGGAAGGGGGGAATCTCTGATAGCCCGCAGCTCGCCTTTCTCCCGTCACAGCACTGCCAAGTTCTCTGCTGGACTGAGCAGGGAAAAGAGCCCAAAGTCACACTACACTGATGGGACCCTCCATTGGCTAACCGTAAAGGATCGGATTACATTCAAGACCCTCTGCTTGACCCACAAATGCACACAAGGAGACGCTCCTAAATACTTATGCGAAAAAATACAACACTACACTCCCAATCGCAACCTCCGATCTAACAACCAAAACCTCCTCCTCATCCCCAAGTCCCGGTACAAATCAAGGGGAGAATGAAGATTTGCAGTCCAAGGACCACGGCTATGGAACGCTCTACCGACGAACATCCGCTTGGAAAAAGACCATCGGGCCTTCAGGAAAAAACTCAAGACCCACCTCTTCTAAGATGTAATCAACGCAGATCGGATCAAGCGCCTCGAGGCGATTCAGTTCGCAGTTTGCAGGGCTATACAAATCATTCATTCATTCATTTATGGGGGGGGGGTCACCCACTGGCGGGTGGCACCTGGGTGCAGCACATCGATAGAGACGCAACTGTGATGAATTTAAAGCGGAGCAACACCCGTTTTTAAAACCTATAATAAAAAAAAAATACTCACCTTCCTCGATCCGAAACGGCAGGTTTCTTTTTTTTTTTTTACTTACATTTAGTTGTTCTTCTTCTTTGCATCCATTGCTCCCTGGTTCTTGGTCCCTCGGATATGGGCGGGGATATTACGGCTATTACGTAATATCCCCTAGCCCGCACTGTCTCCTGGGAGCTTGTGTCATAGCTCCCAGGAGTCAGTGCGGCTGCCTGGCCCGAGATCGCGCGAGACTTCGAACCGAACGTGACGTCATCACGACGCTGCTGACGGCGCTCCTATGAACGGTGTACTGCGCATGCGCGGGATTAGAGAGAGGCGTGAATGAAATCCAGAAAGACAATGCCCTGGAGTATTCAAATGCCCACACGCAAGATGAGGATGAACCCGGATATAATATATATAAAGTGTTTTTTAGACATAAAATCAGAATGTCAAAAGTGAGACAGACAGGACAGGTGAGCTAATGATTTACAAATCAATTTCTTAATCAATCCCCATTGAAAAAAAAAAAAAGTCAGGGGCAGTGTAGCTCCGCTTTAAGATCCGATCCCTGAATCCGGGGGGGGGGGGGGGGGGGGGGGGGGGGCACTTGACTCGCCTTGCCCCTACCTGCGGACGCCCATGCACCCCACCTACAGTACGCGCTTTGTGTGGTGTGCAAAAGACAAACTAATTATATTTTGAGGAATTTTTTATTTTCAATGCTAAACAATTGTCTGCCTTTTGTGAACGAGGCCTAAGAGCGCAGTTGAGGATCATCAAAGAGAAGCTCAATAAGAACTCTGCAGTTCTAGCAGGAAAAGCATCTATTATTTTTTGTTTAGTTCCTATGAAAGTTATCACACAATCCCTGTGTAACAATAATGCAAAAAACAAAAACACTTTAACATCACAATGACCGGTGCCATCAAGTCAAATTGGCATCGTTAACGAAGAGCATTTAATTGGCGTCGCAGCACCCCCAACCCTTGCTCTCCAAATTATCCGGTGGTGAATTTCTTTGGAGAATTCCCATAAGTCAGTAGAATTGTCAGACTAATTAAAATTTTCTAGACTCAGGGGAGACCTCAGAGAACATCTTGGTGTCGCAAGTACAATCTGCACAAATAAGTTTGTTCATTCTCATTACGGGGAACCTGGAGGTAGGACCACTAGGAGAATCTGAAAACGCCAACCATCAGGCTTGCTGGAAAACAAGAGACAAGACTGTCAAGTAAGGATGTAATTTAGTTCGGTGAGCGCCGGGTGACAGGGTGGTTTCCATGGCAACTCGGTGACCACTGCCAGAAACAATTGTGTTGGTGTGTTAATTACTCTCATCTTGTGATACATTGTATCATGAGAGTTCTGCTAATGAAAGGAATAAAGATCAGATGAGACAATTTACCTCCGCAATCACCGAAAATGGTCTGCTAAGTAGGTACAGGAAATGGCAGCGCACCTGACCTTATAGCAAACCATTTATGTATGTATTACTTATTTATATCACTCTTATAGTGTATCTAAATCCAACAAAAATCAAAATGTAACATATTGTAGCATACAATTCCTTAGATGTGGGAAAGATATACACTATATTTTCAAACATATTGGGACACCCTCCATTATATGCACATCAAAAAAGAAAAGAACCCCCTAGATTTGGGACTTTGCTTAGACCACCACATGAAACCAAGGTGTATAAAAGAGTAGTTTTATTAGAATGTCTTCAAAAATATTTTCACCTATTGTCTAAAACAGGGTACACAATGCAAAGAGTGCACAATACAATACAGAAAAAATTCATGGTAACAGACAGTGTTGTAAGTAACTGAGTTAAAATAAACTGAGTTACGTAACGCAGTTACTTTAGAGGGTAACGAGTAATCTAACTGATTACTTTTCCCCTCATGGTAACTCAGTTCCCATTACTTTGGCTTAGTTACCCCAATTACATCTACCGCCACTAGATGGCAGTAGTGTAATTCCGGTGTCCTGCCGAAAAAGTTCTCCCGCCGGATAAGGACCCCCTGTACTGCGCAGGCGCAGTGCTTGCGCAGTACGAAGGACTACGGAGCTTCCGAAAATTGCCGAACCTAAACAGCTCTGAGTGAACTCTACACCGCGCAGGCGCAGTTAACATGTAATTGTACGAGGCGATGCCGCACACTCCCGATGCTCGTGCTACTCTGCAAGGGGCGTCTATCGTGTAACTAAGGGGCGGGTCTAGTATTACTGTAACCAAGGGGCGCATTTATTATTATTGTTAAATATCGAGCTCTGCCCATTAATTTAACATTCGCCCTCTTCTGTAGCCATCCGCCCCTTACACGATATAATAATAATAGACCCGCCCCTTGCTTGCACGCTATAACAGATCTGCCCCTTGGTTAGAGTAATAATAGAGCAGCCCCTTGGTTACACGATATATAACAATAATAATAAATGCGCCCCTTGGTTACAGTAATACTAGACCGCCCCCTTAGTTACACGTATAGAATATTAAAAAAAAAGTCACAGTTACTTTGCTGCGTAACTAATTACTTTTCCAATGTAGTAACTGAGTTACTAACGCAATTACTTTTTGGGGAGAAGTAATTTGTAACTTAACTAATTACTTTTTTAAAGTAAGATGACAGATACAAAAAATTACAAAAAAAAACAGATTGGTAGCACTAGAACTCTCATTGGGGTATGTTGCCCCCCCACACAGAACCCGACGCGTTTCCAGTTCTTAAAGTTGTAGAACCTTCATCAGGGGTGAAGTGTGATGGAGTTAGTGATATAATTGTCGCTCAAAATGGAGCAGACAGCCAAAATACGGGATGGGCTTCCAAAAACGGAAAAGAGCACATGTGTCTCCTAGGAGCCGCTAAGTTGCAGATGTAGGTTTGTTTAAGTATAGCCGATAAGTTGGATGCTTGGTATTCCACCTATGTGAGTCCGTTATCGTTTGATATGGGTCCTAACAGGTGCAGATATATGGTTAAACAAAATCTCAGAACACAAATAAGTCCTCAAGGTAGATGCAAGGTGAACTACCATATGTAGTTCATCCGAGAAATTCCACCAGTAGGATGAATATCCAAAGAGGAAATAGTGTGGGGATGTCAGGAGTTGTAATAACCCATGCAAGTGGTTCCACGTGGGGAGAAAGGAAGACGGCGGAGACGGAGTCCCTATAGCGGTGTGCTGCCCCTATTATATGCACATGAACTTTAATGGCATCCCAGTCGTATGCCCTGTACACACGGTCGGGATTTCCGACGGAAAATGTCCGATCGGACCATGTTGTCGGAAAATCCGGCCGTGTGTGGGCTCCATCGGAATTTTCCGACAGAAAAAAATTTGAGATCCTGCTCTCAAATTTTCCGACAACAAAATCCGATCAGACTTTTTCCGATCGTGTGTAGAGAATTCCGACGGACAAAGTGCCACGCATGCTCAGATCAAATTACGAGACCAAAGCTATTGGCTAATAGCCTCTACGTAGTTCCGGCGTACGCAACGAACGCCACCACGTTCAGGATGATCGGATTTTCCGACAACTTTGTCCGACCGTGTGTATGCAACACCAGTGTCGGACTAAATCCGTCGGAAAAAATTCTACGGATTTTGTGGTCGGAATTTCCGACCGTGTGTACGGGGCATTAGTCTGTAGGGTTCAAGGTTAGGGTGACCAGACATCCCCGGTTTCCGGGGACAGTCCCCGGATTGAGGACACTGTCCCCGAACCAAGTCTGTCCCCGGTTTTGTCCCCGGATTGGATTTGAACAGGGGCTGGGGCAATTTCAAAGACAGTTAGTGCAAAAATCAGATTTACACAACCCCCCCCCCGCTCTTCTGCTCCTACTAGCTTAGGGGGTGGGGTGCATTTTTTTCATTATCTGTGCCCCTTTCTGGTGATCATGTGCTGGTTGGAGTGGAGAGAATATTTCTTCAGTTTCGGGTGCATGCCCGTTCTGCTCGCATGTTCTTCTGCCTTGGCGCAAGTCCCGGCCAGCCACCTGCCCATCTCCTTGCCTTCCCTGGCGGAGTGATCTTCCTCCGCTTCCCACTTAGTAGTAGCCGGGGCCTGGAGATTAAGACTTGACAGGCTGTGAGGCGGGCGGCGACGGGCAGGGAGTCGCTAATTGCCCCCGGATTTCATTTTAAAAATCTGGTCACCTTATTCAAGGTGTTCTATCGAGTTAGGACTCTGTGCAAGCCAGTCAAGTTCCTCCACCTCAAACTCGCTCATCCATGTCTTTATGGACCTTGCTTTGTGCACTGGTCCAAACCATTTGTTGGAGGGGGGATTATGGTGTGGGGTTGTTTTTCAGTGGTTGGGCTTGGCCTCTTTAGTTCCAGTGAAGGGAACTCTTAAAGGGGTTGTAAAGGTTCCCGTTTTTTCACCTTAATGCATCCTATGCATTAAGGCGAAAAAACATCCGATGCTTACTGGCCCCCCAGCACCCCCCGTTTACTTACCTGAGCCCTCGAAAGTCCCACGTC
The DNA here is from genome assembly GCA_028564925.1 of Lithobates sylvaticus. Taxonomy (NCBI): domain Eukaryota; kingdom Metazoa; phylum Chordata; class Amphibia; order Anura; family Ranidae; genus Lithobates; species Lithobates sylvaticus. The sequence continues at coordinate 12,552,217 of CM053034.1, forward strand.
GAGAACACGCTGGCTTCTCAGCTCTTCTCGGCCTGGTCTTCTTGGCTCTTCATTAGATAGATTGATAGCAGCGCAGCCATTGGCTCAAATCCAAATGACGTGGCCACCAGGGGGTGGGGCCGAGACATACACTCTGTGTCTATGGACGCAGAATGTATGAGAAGGGAGCGCGCCCGCAAGGTAACCCCCTCAGGAGAGAGCTTCCCGGGGGGATATCTATTGCGGGGAGGAGCCGAGAGAGCCACCGTGGGACCCCAGAACAGGAGGATCGGGGCCACTCTGTGCCAACAGGAAAAGCCGGTGATCGGCTTTTCCTCACTCGCGTCTGACAGACGCGAGTAGAGGAGAGCCGATCGGCGGCTCTCCTGACAGGGGGGGGTCTGCGCTGATTGTTTATCAGCGCAGCCCCCCCTCAGATGCCCACACTGGACCACCAGGGACTCCACTAGGACCACCAGGGAAGTGGGCAACATGTGGATGGCCAGGTATGTACCCCCTGGCCATCCACATGTGCAAATGATGCCCAATCTGTGCCAGTCAGTGCCCACAAATGGGCACTCACTTGCACCTTTATGTACCAATAAAAAACAGTGATGCCAAGCAATGCCACCCATCAGTGTCATCTGTGCCACCCATCAGTGTCCAGCAGTGCCACTTATCAGTGCCCATCCATGCCCATCAGTGCCCACCTATCAGTGCCCATCAGTGCCCATCCATTCCACCTATCCGTGCCACCCATAAGTACCCATCAGTGCCACCCATAAGTGCCCATCAGTGCCGCCTATGAGTGCCCATCAGTGCTGCATACCAGTGCCACCTATCAGTGCCCATCAGTGCCACCTATCAGTGCCCATCAGTGCCGCCTATCAGTGCCCATCATCAGTGAACGTCAGTGCCACCTCATCAGTACCACCTCATTGGTGCCCATCAGTGCCGCCTTATCAGTGCCCATCATTGAAGAAGAAAACATACTTATTTACAAATGATTTTAACAGAAACAAGGAAAAACTTTTTTTTTTTCATAATTTTCGGTCTTTTTTTATTTGTTGCGCAAAAAATAAAAATCGCAGAGGTGATCAAATACCACCAAAAGAAAGCTCTATTTGTGGGAACCAAATGATAAAAATGTTGTTTGGGTACAGTGTTGCATGACCGCGCAATTGTCATTCAAATTGCACCAGCGCTGAAAGCTGAAAATTGGTCTGGGCAGGAAGGTGTCTAAGTGCCCGGTATTGAAGTGGTTAATATTTCAGTTCAGTCCACAGGAAGTTGCGAAGACCCTGGTTTTCTGACAGGATCAACAGGCATTTTCTGTCATTGCTGAAAAAAGAAACAAATGCGTCCAATACATCTAAGGACAGGTAATATAAAAAATTTGTTCTTGGGTTTCGTTATCCTTTAATTACGGCCGTATTGTGTTTTACGCTCCTTCTTTAGGTACGGTTATCAGCAGAGCCCTCCCTTAAAGCGTTTCTCCTTTCTCAGCCAATAATCTCAACGCATGGATTACAAAGCCGTGTCGGATGTTAAGACTAATACCTCTTGTTTTCAAGAGGCTTTCCATCACCGAGAACCTTTCCTGCCTTGCCTTATGCACCAGCAAACATACTGATGCAATTTAAAGGTCATGTACTTTTCAAACTGACAAGCACCTCCGAAAATTTTGACGCGAGTCAGTCCAAGACCTGCACCACTTCCAATGAAATGGAATTAAGTTAAGCATCGGTTGGTGTTAGCGCGATCATGTGAACTGATTAGAACGTGTAACCATGGAGAACGGTGATTTTAACTGTGACGGACAACCTTTCACAGCGACGAGATGTCGCCCTGACATGAATGAACTAAGAGAGAGGAAGCTGAGGAAGGGTTTGGAGATGTAATCAACTGATAGAGACCAGAACGGGTCTTCGCCGTAGTATATGCAACTCTGGTTTAAATTAAAGGCCTATATGGCTCTATGTAAGATGTTTTATGCATCTGCTCAACATTTCTCAAAAAAAAAAAAATAGGATCCCCCAGATGTTCCTCACTTTCATAATTCTTGTGTAAATCATGTTTTAAGGTTGAATCAATAGATATAAAGAAAGAATTTGCGCTAGGTGAGAAAAAACTTATTGACAAAAATTGTGTTGATAAGGAAATTAAACCAAAAAACCGTGAAGGTAAATCCTGCAGCTGGACATTAATAACCCCGGTATAGGGCACAAAAAAGATATATGTAAACAGAAAATGCAGCGCTGGATAGTGAAAAACTGAAAATTACCAGTTAACGTGACCCAAATTAATTAGTGAAAAATAATAGAAATTCAAGCACAATATATAACCAGTTAATATGAATAACCCAAAATGATTAGTGAAAATAAATGTTCAAACAAAGTTCATACTTAATCAATGAAAAAAAACCCCAAATGGGGGAAGTGAATAAATGAATACTCAAACAAAGTTCATATGTGAATCCAAAAATTCAAAAAGTCCAAAGTGATTAGAAAAAAAGAACAAATGAATTCATAAAAGTTCCTGTGAAATCAATCCAAAGTGTAGATGTTGGTAGTAGTGCAGCCCATCACCACAGAGATAAAGCAAAAGGGGGGGAGGCTTACCAGAAAGCCAGCGACCGCCCTTATTCAGGGGGTCAAACTGAGCTTAAGATGAACAGCCTTGGTGCTGTTGGGGATATCCCACGTCCGAATCGATATCCGACGGCAACGGATCTCCTCCCGACTGGTGGCTGTTCCCCGAAATTCCTCGTGTGTCACTGGCAATATAACGACCGGATGGGTCGAATGGATGATATGGATGGAAAACAAAAGGGGACTCGAATAGTGTAGACGTTTTCCAGTGGGTTTATTAAATTAGCCACAATAGCATAACAAAAAAATCGAAAAAACCTTGCAAGGTAATGGCGGCTCCGTTCGGTCTATGGGACAATACTCGCGCATGCGCAGTACGATCGTACGTAACGAACCCTACGGCGTTTCGTCACAACTGACGTCATCATCCGTACCCCTGATGACGTCAGTTGTGACGAAACGCCGTAGGGTTCGTTACGTACGATCGTACTGCGCATGCGCGAGTATTGTCCCATAGACCGAACGGAGCCGCCATTACCTTGCAAGGTTTTTTCGATTTTTTTGTTATGCTATTGTGGCTAATTTAATAAACCCACTGGAAAACGTCTACACTATTCGAGTCCCCTTTTGTTTTCCATCCATATCATCCATTCGACCCATCCGGTCGTTATATTGCCAGTGACACACGAGGAATTTCGGGGAACAGCCACCAGTCGGGAGGAGATCCGTTGCCGTCGGATATCGATTCGGACGTGGGATATCCCCAACAGCACCAAGGCTGTTCATCTTAAGCTCAGTTTGACCCCCTGAATAAGGGCGGTCGCTGGCTTTCTGGTAAGCCTCCCCCCCTTTTGCTTTATCTCTGTGGTGATGGGCTGCACTACTACCAACATCTACACTTTGGATTGATTTCACAGGAACTTTTATGAATTCATTTGTTCTTTTTTTCTAATCACTTTGGACTTTTTGAATTTTTGGATTCACATATGAACTTTGTTTGAGTATTCATTTATTCACTTCCCCCATTTGGGGTTTTTTTTCATTGATTAAGTATGAACTTTGTTTGAACATTTATTTTCACTAATCATTTTGGGTTATTCATATTAACTGGTTATATATTGTGCTTGAATTTCTATTATTTTTCACTAATTAATTTGGGTCACGTTAACTGGTAATTTTCAGTTTTTCACTATCCAGCGCTGCATTTTCTGTTTACATATAAGGTTGAATCAATATCTGAGTCTACAAGTTGTCCTTTGGGGCACTCACCTTACCCCTTGTGTCCACCTGGAGAAATATTTACCTTTGTCCTTGATCCAACGATCTTCGCTGTGCCGGCCCATCCAGCACCACAGCCTTGCTAAAAGTGTTCCCTACTGGGACCTCTTCATCTTTCATATGCATCCTATTTATTCCAATAGGGAGACCCTTCAGAAGCATTGGAGGCCACCATGAGTATGGCTCTCCATAGGAATGAATAGGACCATGCATGTCACAGGAAGAAAAGGACACCTGCACCACTTGATCCCCCAGATGTTCCTCACTTTCATAATTCTTGTGTAAATCATGTTTTAAGGTTGAATCAATATCTGAGTCTACAAGTTGTCCTTTGGGGCACTCACCTTACCCCTTGTGTCCACCTGGAGAAATATTTACCTTTGTCCTTGATCCAACGATCTTGTGCCGGCCCATCCAGCACCACAGCCTTACTAAAAGTGTCCCTACTGGGTCCTCTTCATCTTGCATATGCATCCTATTTATTCCAATAGGGAGACCCTTCAGAAGCATTGGAGGCCACCATGAGTATGGCTCTCCATAGGAATGAATAGGACCATGCATGCACAGGAAGAAAAGGACACCTGCACCACTTGATCCCCCAGATGTTCCTCACTTTCATAATTCTTGTGTAAATCATGTTTTAAGGTTGAATCAATATCTGAGTCTACAAGTTGTCCTTTGGGGCACTTACCTTACCCCTTGTGTCCACCTGGAGAAATATTTACCTTTGTCCTTGATCCAACGATCTTCGCTGTGCCGGCCCATCCAGCACCACAGCCTTGCTAAAAGTGTTCCCTACTGGGTCCTCTTCATCTTGCATATGCATCCTATTTATTCCAATAGGGAGACCCTTCAGAAGCATTGGAGGCCACCACGAGTATGGCTCTCCATAGGAATGAATAGGACCATGCATGCACAGGAAGAAAAGGACGCGATGGTGATGATTTTGGAAGAAAGATTGTGCAGTGCCAGGTGGGGCCACAGTGGATTAAGGCAAGTTTTTCTCCAGGTGGGCTGTACTCCAGAGAGGGCTGGAGCCATGCCTTAAAATACATTTTGTGCCCACAAAAAAGTTGACATTTAAAGCGGAACTTAACTTGGCAGTCCACCAGAAGATTAACTTAAAACCTCACATCATGCCCCAAAATAAGATCATTCTGGAGAAAAGTATTCAACTTAATTGATAGGCTTGTAGGACACCAGATCCCCAGATCCCCTATGGTAGCCAGGGCCATCTTAACAGCATTATAGGCCCCCGGGCAATACAGTGCACTGGGGCCCTGTCTACACGATCACGCACGAGAATAAAAATGCAAATTATCAATAAGGCTGTATTTATTGGTACTTCCAACAAAATCAGTGTTTAAACATTAACACAACGTTTGGACCATATAACATGAGTTTGATGGGCATAGTGGCTGCGTTTAATGGACACAGTGGCAGCTTTTGATGGGCACAGTGGCAGCTTTTGATGGGCACAGTGGCTGTGTTTGATGGGCACAGTGGCAGCGTTTGATGGGCACAGTGGCTGTTTGATGGGCACAGTGGCTGTGTTTGATGGGCACAGTGGCTGTTTTGATGGGCACAGTGGCTGTTTTTGATGGGCACAGTGGCAGCTTTTGAGGGGCACAGACAGTGGCTGTGTTTGATGCACAACTTGAACTTACTTAAGTAGACATTGTTAGACTTACTTGAGGCTGCCGGCCTGGTGCAGTAAAGTGAGTCACTCACAGCAGCAAGGCAGCGCCAGCTATCAAGGGCCGTCTTTCCGCTTCGCTCCCTCTCCATTCTGTCTGAAGAACATGGCAGAGGTGGGCGGAGCCTGTTCACTAGCCACTGGGGCAGCCACGGTGCACTATAAATGCTGGGGTGGCGAAGTGAGCAACCAGTGCAGTCAGTCAATTTAAGCAGCAGATTGCAGCGCTTAGGATCAGCTCTGGATGGGGCCCTCCAGACAAGTGGGGCCCCTGGGCAACTGCCCAGCATGCCCAGTGGAAAAAACGGCCCTGATTGTAGCCCTCCTCAATGCTCACATACCAAACTTATCCAAAGCCTCACGAAGTCTTATCAGATTTATACTCCTAGGAGCCAAACTAACGGTTGCTAAAGCCTGGAAAAACCCCAAGATCTCCTTCCCCGCAGTAATCAGAAAAGTCTCCTGGATAATGTCACAGGAGGAACTATCCAACATTATCTCAGACACAGTTAGTAGATTTGAATCCACCTGGGAACCCTGGGCCATTTATATTGGATCCCCAATGCTCACTTACCCAATAATTCCCTGAGATACTTTGTTTCCTGAAAATGATGTTCTGATCATCCTGACTTATCCCCCCCCCCCCTCCACATTTCTTTCTCCTCCTTCTTTCCCTCCCCTTGTCCTTTTTTCTTCCGCTTTCCACACTCTTCTCTCCTTCTTTGTTTATGTTTGTTAGGAAAATGACAGGCTCCTGATCACGGAAGCCTCCCTGCTTATTGGTTATCCAGAGGAGAAGGCCCTTACTGCGGCTGTACAACCAAGGGGCTGGGTGGTGGGGCGGCGCGGATCCTCCTATTGGGCACAGATAGTTCCCAGTTTGGGTGCCTGATGGTGGGGGTGTCCACGCCCGCTACACCGCTGAGCATTTCTTCATCCCCCATACCCCATATGTTGGACCTACAGGTCCCACCAAGACTCGTCTCAACATCCGCCATTTTTATATAAGTATCTTTGAGATATACCATATGCTATCCGTTTTTATTCCTGTTTAATTTTGCAATGAATTCATGTCTTGTCATTTTTCATTGTATGCATTTTGTTAAACATAATAAAATACTTTGAAATAAGATCTCACATCATGAGTGCCCCAAGTCATTAATAAATGCTCTATTCCTATGATTTGGTCTAATTCTCTTTTACCATCGACAAGCTTGAAAGCTGCACATGCCTCCTTTCTGGCACCATCTTGGATTTATCCTGGCACCCACCACTTCCTACAAGTCCTTCACATGCCCCCTACCAAGCTTGTCTTAAGATCCACTTGGTGAACATCCTCGGCGATGCTGACGTTGCAATCAACATTATCTCCATGGGGCAAACTTTTAAAAGAGGATTTCTCTACAAGATTTGTTGTGTCTTCTAGCTTTCTGTGAAGGAACTCATCCAAGTTCTTCAATCTCGGCCCAGTGAGCAGGCCGGGAATGCAATGTGATGCGGCGGGCAGAAAATACATGGAGTCCAGGGGCAGTAACAAGAATATATTGCAACAGAAGTCCAGCAATACACAAATACATGGGAAGTCAACCCAACCGGGAGCAATCACAAGTTGTAGGAGCTATAGGACAGTAGGCTGAGGACTCATCGGAGCACTCACAAGTTGTAACAGCTATGGGGCAGTAGGTTGAGGACTCATCGGAGCACTCACAGGTTGTAACAGCTATGGGACAGTAGGTTGAGGACTCATCGGAGCACTCACAGGTTGTAACAGCTATGGGACAGTAGGCTGAGGACTCATCGGAGCACTCACAAGTTGTAACAGCTATGGGGCAGTAGGTTGAGGACTCATCGGAGCACTCACAGGTTGTAACAGCTATAGGACAGTAGGTTGAGGACTCATCGGAGCACTCACAGGTTGTAACAGCTATAGGACAGTAGGTTGAGGACTCATCGAAGCACTCACAGGTTGTAACAGCTATGGGACAGTAGGTTGAGGACTCATCGGAGCACTCACAGGTTGTAACAGCTATGGGACAGTAGGTTGAGGACTCATCGGAGCACTCACAGGTTGTAACAGCTATGGGACAGTAGGTTGAGGACTCATCGGAGCACTCACAGGTTGTAACAGCTATGGGACAGTAGGTTGAGGACTCATCGGAGCACTCACAGGTTGTAACAGCTATAGGACAGTAGGTTGAGGACTCATCGGAGCACTCACAGGTTGTAACAGCTATGGGGCAGTAGGTTGAAGACGCAGAGGTGCCGACAGGATCAGAATGTGGCCTGGCTGGTCCATACCCAAAGGGGAAGCTTCCCAGAGATCTTGAGGGATCCCTGCACTTTCCCCACTCCTCTGGAGCCATTCCCTGACTCTTTGTACTGTCCCTGTGAGACGGGTGACCTGTCCCTACTATAGCCACTTGCAAAATGCACATGAAACCCAGGAGCCAGGGTCTTAAAGCGGCGTTCCAGGCTTTTTTGTTTTTTTATTAAAAGTCAGCAGCTACAAAAAGTTTAGCTGCTGACTTTTAATAAACAGACACTTACCTGTTCCACGGTCCAGCGATGCAGCCGCACGGACCCCCGCTTCTCTCCCCCTCCTCTCCTTGGCACCTCCATTGATACTGTGGGCACCAGGCCATAACAGCTTGCTGCTTCACGGCTGGGCACACACTGCGCATGTGCGAGTCGCCCTGCGCTCTCCCAGTGGACTGGCAATCTTCTGGGACCTGTCACGTGTCCCAGAAGATTGCCGAGAGGGAGAAGCCGCCTAGGGGGAGAGGAGGAGTCACCGAGGCGGTCTGTAGCTGGAACCAGAGGGTGGGAGAGGAAGTCCCCTTCAAAACTAAGCACCCACCCCCCCCCCCCCCCCCAAAAAAAAAATTACATGCCAAATGTGGCATGTAAGGGGACAAGGAGGGCTTAAAGCGGAGTTCCACTTTTGGGTGGAACTATACTTTAAATAGACTCTGCCCCTCCCAAGATGGCTGTTAAAGGCACCTGGGTTGCCAGCATCCACTGAGATAACTGCCTCCCTGTGACCAAGGAAACCATAGCGCAACTATGTTCCTCTCAACTTCCTCACCCATCTTCATTGTCGCTACAGACAGCGCCACCTGCAGTGAAGAAAATAGACTGCAACTGCCTACACTTGGCATGCACAGCTTTGCATCAGCAACAAAAATGAATGCAAGAAATCAAGAATAGTAATGTTTTAACCGCTTCCAGACCGCCCACCGTCGTTATACGTCGGCTGTTTGAAGAGGAGTATCGTTGTTATGGCAGCAGCTAGCTGCCAGAGCCCAGTATCCTCTTCTTCAGTGAGCGGTCCGGTTTCAGATAAAAGTGATCTCTGCAGCAAATTCGCTGCAAGATCACTTTTATCGGCGACGGAAGAGGGCCCCCCCTCCCACTGTGCTCTTGTGCCCTCTGCCGCTCACCGGAGCCTTCGGCAGCAATCAGATCTTCACCCTTGCTGTGCATGGAGACGAGTGAGGGGAAGATGGCCCCCACCTGTCTCCATAACAATGCAGGGCGGAAGCGAAATCAAAACATTACTTCTGCCCATTTTTTATTGCATTTTAGTGTAAATATGAGATCTGAGGTCTTTTTGACCCCAGATCTCACATTTAAGAGTTCCTGTCACGCTTTTTTTTTCTATTATAAGGGATGTTACATTCCTTGTAATAGGAATAAAAGTGACCCAATTTTTAAAAAACTGTGTAAAAATAAAAGGTAAAATAAATAATAAATTTTTTTTTTTGTAAACGCGCCCCGTCCCGACGAGCTTGCGTGCAGAAGCGAACGCATACCTGAGTAGTGAAAACGGTGTTCAAACCACACATGTGAGGTATCGCCGCGATCGGTAGAGCGAGAGCAATAGTTCTAGCCCTAGACCTCCTCTGTAAGTCAAAACATGCAACCTGTAGAATTTTTTAAATGTCACCTATGGAGATTTTTAAGGGTAAATATTTGTTGCCATTCCACGAGTGGGCGCAATTTTGAAACGTAACATGTTGGGTATCAATTTACTTGGCGTAACATTATCTTTCACAATATAAAAAAGATTGGGGTAACTTTACTGTTGTCTTATTTTCTAATTCAAAAAAGTGTATTTTTTTCCCCAAAAAAGTGCGCTTTTAAGACCGCTGCGCAAATACGGTGTGACAGAAAGTATTGCAACGACCGCCATTTTATTCTCTAGGGTGTTAGAAAAAATGTATAATGTTTTGGGGGTTCTAAGTAATTTTCTAGCAAAAAAAAATGATTTTAAGTCGTAAACAACAAATCTCAGAAAGAGGCTCGGTCCTTGAGTGGTTAAAGAACGTGGAAGCCATATTTTGACTATGCAAGTTGCACTTTGATATTAGGCAAAGTTGGAATAGAGTTTTTCTTTTAAAGGAAAAAGTTGGCTGGAGGAATGGACAATGACCAATTGTTTTTAAAGAAAACATCCAAGAATTTTAAAATCCTGTTTGAAGCTTATCCAACATGCACCAAGCGGTCCATTTGGCCCAAAAAGTCCCACGAAAAAAGTCCAGTTTACATCCTCTTGAGTTTTTTTGAGATTTGTCGACAGCTTCTTCTACGAAAAACCCTTTCTGGAATATTGTTTATGTCCATTTCTCTTTAAGTAGCCTTTACAAATGTAATTTTTCTTTAAGTGTAATCTACAAAGCAGCCCATGTATTCCAAGAGGCTAGACTGGAAACGTCCAGCGTACATTCCTCGAGCGTTAAGGAAGCGGCTCAGCCAGGATTTATTAGCCTAAACTAGTTTTTTATCTGCCAAGAAGACGAGAGACTGCGTTTGAACTATTTTGTTTATCTGCCTGACACCGGAATCATTCATCAGAATTTAAATCAATCCAATTTCATACATTTAAGACTATATTAATTTTTTTCGCGGCGTTCTTTGAAGTGGCCTGTCAAGTGAAGGAAAATAGAGATCAACTTAAGTAATTATGCCAATGAGCTGTGTTAATACATCTCCTTCTTTATGATGTAAAAGGGCAGCGATGTGCTCAACGGACCTAAAATAGAATTTCACATTGAAGAGTCCGCACATATTATGGATTTTTGGATATAAGTGTCAGCAGCAGATATGAGCAAAGAGATGGCTTGGAATTCATGGACCATAAGTCATATATTATGATTGGCTAAATGATTAAAATTTGGTATAAGTAGACCCAATCACTAAAACATCACAAACATTTACATCCGGCCACTCTTCAAAATTATCAGCAAATCGGATTTATGCTACCACTCATACGTGGACGACACTCAACTGTACTTCCGTATCACCGGACAAAAAGACCAATACCAGGAACTAGGAAAATGTCTCACATTGATAGATGACTGGATGACCACTAGCTCCCTCAAACTCAATGGATCGAAAACAGAACTACTGCTCCTCGATGCAAACCGAAGGAAAAAAACGAAGACCCCTTGGACACCACCAACCATCCTTGGTCAGACCATCCTCCCAAGCACCAAAGCCAAAAGCTTAGGAGTCATCTTTGATTCAGAGATGACCATGGAGGCACAAATAGGAACAGTAATCAGCGGATCACATCATCCCCTCCGCATGCTTCGCAGACTCATCCGATTCATTCTGGAAAAGGAGAAAGCAGTAGTAATAGGAACCATCATCAATTCGCGTATCGACTACGCAAACTCACTCTACATAGGATTACCGGATTACCAGATTCCACGCCTTCAAGTCGTCCAAAACACAGCAGCAAGACTAGTCACGGGAAAGAAACCCTGGGAATCCATCTCCCCATCCCTAAGGACCCTCCATTGGCTGACGGTAAAGGATAGGATCACATTCAAGACCCTCTGCCTCAAACACAAAAGTACACAAGGAAACGCTCCTCAATACCTTTGTGAAAAAATAGAAAAATATATACCGAATCGCAGCCTCCGATCGACAAACCAGAACCGCCTTCTCATCCCCAAAGCCCGATACAAATCGAAGGGAGAACGAAGATTCGCAGTACAGGGACCTCGGCTATGGAATGCTCTACCAAACAACATCCGCTTGGAAGAAAACCATCGGACCTTCAGGAAAAAACTCAAGACCCACCTCTTCTAATATCGCAGGACAACAAGAGCAGACGAGCGCCTTGAGGCGATTCAGTTCGCATTTGTAGCGCTATACAAATCATTCATTCATTCATTCATAAAGTTTACCATGTTGAAGCTGATCTCCAAACAGCTGAAGATATGCTACTTTAAAGTGAAACTAAGCTTAAAACATGGAAAAAATAAAAAAAACTCTTGAAAGTAGAGCAATAAGAACCCATTTTTGGCAAAAGAGGCTTTGCAGGTCTCGCTTGCCCAAAAATATAGGGCAGCATACACTATGGCCTATGGCTGGCATCTTATAGACGCATCCTATTTCTGTGTGCATGTTTCACGTGATCGGAAGCTGTCCAAAGTTCTAAGAGGATGATGGGAAACCCAGAAGTAGCTGTGGTGGGGATGGCGGCAGCAAAGCAGTGAATAACAGCCTAGGTTGGTCAGAGATGAAGAAGGCCACCCTTTATGGCAAGAACTCATAAGCCACAATGTGCTCACCGCTTAAGTATAAGATGTAATTTTTGTGTTCAAACACAAACTACTCACATAAAGATGATAAAAACACAGCATGTAAAGCCGACAATCGTGTTAGTCCCGTAGGGCAGTAACGGGGGACGTCATGCATAGCTCCTCCCCCGTACACACTACGTTCAATCAGAACTTCAACGTCACCGGGCTCCACCCCCCTTCCCCTCGTTAGCAGATGGAGGCACTTGGAGAGAGGGGGAGGAGTCCGGTGACGTCGATGTCCGTGATGTCACCGGATTGCCGGCGGAACTCCCTGAAGACCCGGAAGCCGGCGGAGAGGTGAGTACCGATCAAAAAAATTTATGGATTAATCGAGGAATTAATCTTTAATTTCCACCGCCCTAGTACACATGATTGGAAAGTCCGACAACACACATTTGTTGGCGGAAAATTTGAGAACATGCTAGCCAACATTTGTTGGCGGAAAGTCCAAAAACAAATGTTCGATGGAGCGTACACACGGTCGGACTTTCCGCCAACAAGCTCACGTCCAACATTTGGTGTCGGAAAATCTGGTCGGGGCATAAGACTGGGAGGCCCAATACTTTTGTTAATATAAAGTATGTGATTATATTTTTTATAGACCCAGAAGCAGATATCCATAAAAAAGGCCTTCAAAAGGGAAGAATTTCTTCTTTACCTTTCGAAATCTTGGTATGAGAGAACAGATCTAGAAAAAGGAATATGGGTGTAACAATGGGAGTTGTTAGTTTTGGAGCTAGCTGCTCACCCCGGATAAATTTATAGGAAAAAGTATATAATGTTCCCCATGGGGTTTTAAGGCAGCAAAGAAAAACACTATCTTGAAAAAATCAAAAAGTTTTATTAAATATATTATCCAAAAGAACCATACATGTGGATTTATATTATTAAAATGCGAGCTCTGGTTTACATTTTGCAATCTATCTGGGCAAAGAGAGGTACATGCGAAAGTCTATATAGAGGCGATTCAGTTCGCATTGTAGCGCTATACAAGTTATTCATTCATTCATTCACAACAATATATTATATTCATAAAACAGTTGTGGTACAGTAGATTTCAAGGAAAGAATTTTATCTGGCGAAGGTGCACCCCACTGCCTCAATGCATTTCGACCGTATTTATGGTCTTCTTCAGGGGGGAGGAGCAGATATCCATAAAAAAGGCCTTCAAAGGGGAAGAATTTCTTCTTTACCTTTCGAAATCTTGGTATGAGAGAACAGATCTAAACAGCTCTTCCGTCATTTCAAGATCTTCCAGACTACGAAAATAACCTACAGCTGTTTCTGGTTTTACGCCAAGGAAGATAGTTTGTATAAAAGAGAGGATTCACGTCGCACTCCGATAAAATGTTAACCATGTAAAACAATACTTAAAAAAAAAAAAAAGCCTGGAATAAAAGGAAATGTTTTAAAATAAAAATTCAAAAGGAACAGATTAGATGTTAGAACCAACACAGCCTATTAATATTCCTGACTTCCAACCCTCCAATTTTCACTTCAGTCTATAAACAGACACAACCTATAATCAACTTGTAAGCAAACTTTTTATTCAGTACTGTAAAAGTGACATTATATAAAATAAATTAAAGGTTCAGGCACACGTTAGTGATTTCTCATGAAACCCTTGACAAACTCTGTCAAAAAAAATTACATATTTACTTTAATCACAAAGCTATAATACTTGCAAGCTCTCCATCGGCGGGCCTCAAATATTACATTAGACGTATGATTAAAATTTAATCAGATGACAACTTTATTTGGAGGAAAGAATGACGGTGACAAAGAACGTTTAAAAAAAAAAAAAAAGCATGTTGAGGGGGGGGGGGGGTTTAAAATTAATCGATGCCTGTTTAAAACCTAATCTCACTGTTACCTATTTGACACCCCCGTCCCCACCCCCACTGGCTATACACAGCTCAAATTTCACACTATCCTTGCTAATAAGAAAAAAATTGGTATATAGAAAAGCTAAGGGCGGTACCTCACCCTGTAACATTAGAAAGAAAAAGAGAGAACCGATTTGTGGACTATATCGGTACCTGAACACAATGTGCGGACCAAACAGTTATATAAAATAGTTTATTACAGAATACTTTTACTACAATCACATAAATCACATCTAAATAAATATTAAAGAAAGCCTAGTATAAATATCATATCATATGTCGAAAGTGCTAGTTGACGCGTTTCGCCCCGGAGGCTTCTTCAGAACCACATGGACATAATCATAGTGTTAAAAAGGATCACGAAAATCTGGAAGATACAAGGCATGGAAGTCAAGTCCATATAGGGCATAACAATTTTAATAAATACTGATGAGATCATTATGGGTCATTTTCTAAGCAGCCTACCTTCAAATTAAATGAAAATATAACATGGCCCCCATAGATATGGGGGATTCATGAAAGCAAAAATGATGATAAATTTGTGTATAAGGAGGCGGCGTTATACCCCTAGGTGGAGGTATTGAGGGATAATATCCATGTAAATAAGGGACCCAAGTCAATGTTCATGGTGGATCTGTAGGCAAAAATGATCCTTGCTAAATCGGTTATAATTCGAGCCATGGGTGACCCTGCCGACACCATCCGGCACAACAGACTTTTGCCGCGTACACACGATCGGAATTCTCGTCGGAAAAGCCTTGGATGGTTTTTCAGACGGAATTCCGCTCAAGCTCGTGTTGCCTACACACGGTCACACCAAATTCCGACCGTCAAGAACGCGGTGACGTACAACACTACGACGAGCCGCGAAAATGAAGTTCAATGCCTCCGAGCATGCGTCGAATTGTTTCCGAGCATGCGTCAAATTGTTTCCGAGCATGCGTTGGAAATTTTGCGCATCGGAATTGTCACAGACGAAGTACAACACTACGTCGAGCCGCGAAAATGAAGTTCAATGCTTCGAATCCGGGGGGGGGGGGGGGGGGGCACTTGACTCGCCTTGCCCCTACCTGCGGACGCCCATGCACCCCACCTACAGTACGCGCTTTGTGTGGTGTGCAAAAGACAAACTAATTATATTTTGAGGAATTTTTTATTTTCAATGCTAAACAATTGTCTGCCTTTTGTGAACGAGGCCTAAGAGCGCAGTTGAGGATCATCAAAGAGAAGCTCAATAAGAACTCTGCAGTTCTAGCAGGAAAAGCATCTATTATTTTTTGTTTAGTTCCTATGAAAGTTATCACACAATCCCTGTGTAACAATAATGCAAAAAACAAAAACACTTTAACATCACAATGACCGGTGCCATCAAGTCAAATTGGCATCGTTAACGAAGAGCATTTAATTGGCGTCGCAGCACCCCCAACCCTTGCTCTCCAAATTATCCGGTGGTGAATTTCTTTGGAGAATTCCCATAAGTCAGTAGAATTGTCAGACTAATTAAAATTTTCTAGACTCAGGGGAGACCTCAGAGAACATCTTGGTGTCGCAAGTACAATCTGCACAAATAAGTTTGTTCATTCTCATTACGGGGAACCTGGAGGTAGGACCACTAGGAGAATCTAAAAACGCCAACCATCAGGCTTGCTGGAAAACAAGAGACAAGACTGTCAAGTAAGGATGTAATTTAGTTCGGTGAGCGCCGGGTGACAGGGTGGTTTCCATGGCAACTCGGTGACCACTGCCAGAAACAATTGTGTTGGTGTGTTAATTACTCTCATCTTGTGATACATTGTATCATGAGAGTTCTGCTAATGAAAGGAATAAAGATCAGATGAGACAATTTACCTCCGCAATCACCGAAAATGGTCTGCTAAGTAGGTACAGGAAATGGCAGCGCACCTGACCTTATAGCAAACCATTTATGTATGTATTACTTATTTATATCACTCATATAGTGTATCTAAATCCAACAAAAATCTAAATGTAACATATTGTAGCATACAATTCCTTAGATGTGGGAAAGATATACACTATATTTTCAAACATATTGGGACACCCTCCATTATATGCACATCAAAAAAGAAACGAACCCCCTAGATTTGGGACTTTGCTTAGACCACCACATGAAACCAAGGTGTATAAAAGAGTAGTTTTATTAGAATGTCTTCAAAAATATTTTCACCTATTGTCTAAAACAGGGTACACAATGCAAAGAGTGCACAATACAATACAGAAAAAATTCATGGTAACAGACAGTGTTGTAAGTAACTGAGTTAAAATAAACTGAGTTACGTAACGCAGTTACTTTAGAGGGTAACGAGTAATCTAACTGATTACTTTTCCCCTCATGGTAACTCAGTTCCCATTACTTTGGCTTAGTTACCCCAATTACATCTACCGCCACTAGATGGCAGTAGTGTAATTCCGGTGTCCTGCCGAAAAAGTTCTCCCGCCGGATAAGGACCCCCTGTACTGCGCAGGCGCAGTGCTTGCGCAGTACGAAGGACTACGGAGCTTCCGAAAATTGCCGAACCTAAACAGCTCTGAGTGAACTCTACACTGCGCAGGCGCAGTTAACATGTAATTGTACGAGGCGATGCCGCACACTCCCGATGCTCGTGCTACTCTGCAAGGGGCGTCTATCGTGTAACTAAGGGGCGGGTCTAGTATTACTGTAACCAAGGGGCGCATTTATTATTATTGTTAAATATCGAGCTCTGCCCATTAATTTAACATTCGCCCTCTTCTGTAGCCATCCGCCCCTTACACGATATAATAATAATAGACCCGCCCCTTGCTTGCACGCTATAACAGATCTGCCCCTTGGTTAGAGTAATAATAGAGCAGCCCTTGGTTACACGATATATAACAATAATAATAAATGCGCCCCTTGGTTACAGTAATACTAGACCCGCCCCTTAGTTACACGTATAGAATATTAAAAAAAAGTCACAGTTACTTTGCTGCGTAACTAATTACTTTTCCAATGTAGTAACTGAGTTACTAACGCAATTACTTTTGGGAGAAGTAATTTGTAACTTAACTAATTACTTTTTTAAAGTAAGATGACCAACACTGGTAACAGACGATACAAAAAATTACATAAAGAAAAAATACAAAAAAAAAACAGATTGGTAGCACTAGAACTCTCATTGAGGTATGTTGCCCCCCACACAGAACCCAACGCGTTTCCAGTTCTTAAAGTTGTAGAACCTTCATCAGGGGTGAAGAGTGATGGAGTTAGTGATATAATTGTCGCTCAAAATGGAGCAGACAGCCAAAATACGGGATGGGCTTCCAAAAACGGAAAAGAGCACGTGTCTCCTAGGAGCCGCTAAGTTGCAGATGTAGGATTTTATAAGTATAGCTGATAAGTTGGATGCTTGGTATTCCACCTATGTGAGTCCGTTATCGTTTGATATGGGTCCTAACAGGTGCAGATATATGGTTAAACAAAATCTCAGAACACAAATAAGTCCTCAAGGTAGATGCAAGGTGAACTACCATATGTAGTTCATCCGAGAAATTCCACCAGTAGGATGAATATCCAAAGAGGAAATAGTGTGGGGATGTCAGGAGTTGTAATAACCCATGCAAGTGGTTCCACGTGGGGAGAAAGGAAGACGGCGGAGACGGAGTCCCTATAGCGGTGTGCTGCCCCTATTATATGCACATGAACTTTAATGGCATCCCAGTCTTATGCCCCGTACACACGGTCGGGATTTCCGACGGAAAATGTCCGATCGGACCATGTTGTCGGAAAATCCGGCCGTGTGTGGGCTCCATCGGAATTTTCCGACAGAAAAAAATTTGAGATCCTGCTCTCAAATTTTCCGACAACAAAATCCGATCGGACTTTTTCCGATCGTGTGTAGAGAATTCCGACGGACAAAGTGCCACGCATGCTCAGATCAAATTACGAGACCAAAGCTATTGGCTAATAGCCTCTACGTAGTTCCGGCGTACGCAACGAACGTCACCACGTTCAGGATGATCGGATTTTCCGACAACTTTGTCCGACCGCGTGTATGCAACACCAGTGTCGGACAAAATCCGTCGGAAAAGATTCTACGGATTTTGTGGTCGGAATTTCCGACCGTGTGTACGGGGCATTAGTCTGTAGGGTTCAAGGTTAGGGTGACCAGACATCCCCGGTTTCCGGGGACAGTCCCCGGATTGAGGACACTGTCCCCGAACCAAGTCTGTCCCCGGTTTTGTCCCCGAATTGGATTTGAACAGGGGCTGGGGCAATTTCAAAGACAGTTAGTGCAAAAATCAGATTTACACAACCCCCCCGCTCTTCTGCTCCTACTAGCTTAGGGGGTGGGGGTGCATTTTTTTCATTATCTGTGCCCCTTTCTGGTGATCATGTGCTGGTTGGAGTGGAGAGAATATTTCTTCAGTTTCGGGTGCATGCCCGTTCTGCTCGCATGTTCTTCTGCCTTGGCGCAAGTCCCGGCCAGCCACCTGCCCATCTCCTTGCCTTCCCTGGCGGAGTGATCTTCCTCCGCTTCCCACTTAGTAGTAGCCGGGGCCTGGAGATTAAGACTTGACAGGCTGTGAGGCGGGCGGCGACGGGCAGGGAGTCGCTAATTGCCCCCGGATTTCATTTTAAAAATCTGGTCACCTTATTCAAGGTGTTCTATCGAGTTAGGACTCTGTGCAAGCCAGTCAAGTTCCTCCACCTCAAACTCGCTCATCCATGTCTTTATGGACCTTGCTTTGTGCACTGGTCCAAACCATTTGTTGGAGGGGGATTATGGTGTGGGGTTGTTTTTCAGTGGTTGGGCTTGGCCTCTTTAGTTCCAGTGAAGGGAACTCTTAAAGGGGTTGTAAAGGTTCCCGTTTTTTCACCTTAATGCATCCTATGCATTAAGGTGAAAAAAACATCCGATGCTTACTGGCCCCCCAGCACCCCCCGTTTACTTACCTGAGCCCTCGAAAGTCCCACGTCGAGAACGCGCTGGCTTCTCGGCTCTTCTCGGCCTGGTCTTCTTGGCTCTTCATTAGATAGATTGATAGCAGCGCAGCCATTGGCTCAAATCCAAATGACGTGGCCACCAGGGGGTGGGGCCGAGACATACACTCTGTGTCTATGGACGCAGAATGTATGAGAAGGGAGCGCGCCCGCAAGGTAACCCCCTCAGGAGAGAGCTTCCCGGGGGGATATCTATTGCGGGGAGGAGCCGAGAGATTCACCCTGGGACCCCAGAACAGGAGGATCGGGGCCACTCTGTGCCAACAGGAAAAGCCGGTGATCGGCTTTTCCTCACTCGCGTCTGACAGACGCGAGTAGAGGAGAGCCGATCGGCGGCTCTCCTGACAGGGGGAGGTCTGCGCTGATTGTTTATCAGCGCAGCCCCCCTCAGATGCCCACACTGGACCACCAGGGACTCCACTAGGACCACCAGGGAAGTGGGCAACATGTGGATGGCCAGGTATGTACCCCCTGGCCATCCACATGTGCAAATGATGCCCAATCTGTGCCAGTCAGTGCCCACAAATGGGCACTCACTTGCACCTTTATGTACCAATAAAAAACAGTGATGCCAAGCAATGCCACCCATCAGTGTCATCTGTGCCACCCATCAGTGTCCAGCAGTGCCACTTATCAGTGCCCATCCATGCCCATCAGTGCCCACCTATCAGTGCCCATCAGTGCCCATCCATTCCACCTATCCGTGCCACCCATAAGTACCCATCAGTGCCACCCATAAGTGCCCATCAGTGCCGCCTATGAGTGCCCATCAGTGCTGCATACCAGTGCCACCTATCAGTGCCCATCAGTGCCACCTATCAGTGCCCATCAGTGCCGCCTATCAGTGCCCATCATCAGTGAACGTCAGTGCCACCTCATCAGTACCACCTCATTGGTGCCCATCAGTGCCGCCTTATCAGTGCCCGTCATTGAAGAAGAAAACATACTTATTTACAAATGATTTTAACAGAAACAAGGAAAAACTTTTTTTTTTTCATAATTTTCGGTCTTTTTTTATTTGTTGCGCAAAAAATAAAAATCGCAGAGGTGATCAAATACCACCAAAAGAAAGCTCTATTTGTGGGAACCAAATGATAAAAATGTTGTTTGGGTACAGTGTTGCATGACCGCGCAATTGTCATTCAAAGTGCACCAGCGCTGAAAGCTGAAAATTGGTCTGGGCAGGAAGGTGTCTAAGTGCCCGGTATTGAAGTGGTTAATATTTCAGTTCAGTCCACAGGAAGTTGCGAAGACCCTGGTTTTCTGACAGGATCAACAGGCATTTTCTGTCATTGCTGAAAAAAGAAACAAATGCGTCCAATACATCTAAGGACAGGTAATATAAAAAATTTGTTCTTGGGTTTTGTTATCCTTTAATTATGGCCGTATTGTGTTTTACGCTCCTTCTTTAGGTACGGTTATCAGCAGAGCCCTCCCTTAAAGCGTTTCGCCTTTCTCAGCCAATAATCTCAACGCATGGATTACAAAGCCGTGTCGGATGTTAAGACTAATACCTCTTGTTTTCAAGAGGCTTTCCATCACCGAGAACCTTTCCTGCCTTGCCTTATGCACCAGCAAACATACTGATGCAATTTAAAGGTCATGTACTTTTCAAACTGACAAGCACCTCCGAAAATTTTGACGCGAGTCAGTCCAAGACCTGCACCACTTCCAATGAAATGGAATTAAGTTAAGCATCGGTTGGTGTTAGCGCGATCATGTGAACTGATTAGAACGTGTAACCATGGAGAACGGTGATTTTAACTGTGACGGACAACCTTTCACAGCGACGAGATGTCGCCCTGACATGAATGAACTAAGAGAGAGGAAGCTGAGGAAGGGTTTGGAGATGTAATCAACTGATAGAGACCAGAACGGGTCTTCGCCGTAGTAGATGCAACGCTGGTTTAAATTAAAGGCCTATATGTCTTGACTCGAGGTAAGATGTTTTATGCATCTGCTCAACATTTCTCCAAAAAAAAAAATACATATGATCCCCCAGATGTTCCTCACTTTCATAATTCTTGTGTAAATCATGTTTTAAGGTTGAATCAATATCTGAGTCTACAAGTTGTCCTTTGGGGCACTCACCTTACCCCTTGTGTCCACCTGGAGAAATATTTACCTTTGTCCTTGATCCAACGATCTTCGCTGTGCCGGCCCATCCAGCACCACAGTCTTGCTAAAAGTGTTCCCTACTGGGACCTCTTCATCTTTCATATGCATCCTATTTATTCCAATAGGGAGACCCTTCAGAAGCATTGGAGGCCACCATGAGTATGGCTCTCCATAGGAATGAATAGGGCCATGCATGCACAGGAAGAAAAGGACACCTGCACCACTTGATCCCCCAGATGTTCCTCACTTTCATAATTCTTGTGTAAATCATGTTTTAAGGTTGAATCAATATCTGAGTCTACAAGTTGTCCTTTGCGGTACTCACCTTACCCCTTGTGTCCACCTGGAGAAATATTTACCTTTGTCCTTGATCCAACGATCTTGTGCCGGCCCATCCAGCACCACAGCCTTACTAAAAGTGTCCCTACTGGGTCTTCTTCATCTTGCATATGCATCCTATTTATTCCAATAGGGAGACCCTTCAGAAGCATTGGAGGCCACCATGAGTATGTCTCTCCATAGGAATGAATAGGACCATGCATGCACAGGAAGAAAAGGACGCGATGGTGATGATTTTGGAAGAAAGATTGTGCAGTGCCAGGTGGGGCCACAGTGGATTAAGGCAAGTTTTTCTCCAGGTGGGCTGTACTCCAGAGAGGGCTGGAGCCATGCCTTAAAAGACATTTTGTGCCCACAAAAAAGTTGACATTTAAAGCGGAACTTAACTTTGCAGTCCTCCAGCAGATTAACTTAAAACCTTACATCATGCCCCAAAATAAGATCATTCTGGAGAAAAGTATTCAACTTAATTGATAGGCTTGTAGGACACCAGATCCCCAGATCCCCTATGGTAGCCAGGGCCATCTTAAGAGCATTATAGGCCCCCGGGCCAATACAGTGCACTGGGGCCCTGTCTATACGATCACGCACGAGAATAAAAATGCAAATTATCAATAAGGCTGTATTTATTGGTACTTCCAACAAAATCAGTGTTTAAACATTAACACAACGTTTGGACCATATAACATGAGTTTGATGGGCATAGTGGCTGTGTTTAATGGACACAGTGGCAGCTTTTGATGGGCACAGTGGCAGCTTTTGATGGGCACAGTGGCTATGTTTGATGGGCACAGTGGCTATGTTTGATGGGCACAGTGGCAGCTTTTGATGGGCACAGTGGCTGTGTTTGATGGGCACAGTGGCTGTGTTTGATGGGCACAGTGGCTGTTTTTTGAAGGGCACAGTGGCTGTTTTTTAAAGGGCACAGTGGCTGTTTTTTGAAGGGCACAGTGGCTGTGTTTGATGGGCACAGTGGCAGCTTTTGAGGGGCACAGACAGCGGCTGTGTTTGATGCACAACTTGAACTTACTTAAGTAGACATTGTTAGACTTACTTGAGGCTGCCGGCCTGGTGCAGTACGTGAGTCACTCACAGCAGCAAGGCAGCGCCAGCTATCAAGGGCCGTCTTTCCGCTTCGCTCCCTCTCCATTCTGTCTGAAGAACATGGCAGAGGTGGGCGGAGCCTGTTCACTAGCCACTGGGGCAGCCGCGGTGCACTATAAATGCTGGGGTGGCGAAGTGAGCAACCAGTGCAGTCAGTCAATTTAAGCAGCAGATTGCAGCGCTTAGGATCAGCTCTGGATGGGGCCCTCCAGACAAGTGGGACCCCTGGGCAACTGCCCAGCATGCCCAGTGGAAAAAACAGCCCTGATTGTAGCCCTCCTCAATGCTCACATACCAAACTTATCCAAAGCCTCACGAAGTCTTATCAGATTTATACTCCTAGGAGCCAAACTAACGGTTGCTAAAACCTGGAAAAACCCCAAGATCTCCTTCCCCGCAGTAATCAGAAAAGTCTCCTGGATAATGTCACAGGAGAAATTATCCAACATTATCTCAGACACAATTAGTAGATTTGAATCCACCTGGGAACCCTGGGCCATTTATATTGGATCCCCAATGCTCACTAACTCAATATTTCCCTGAGATACTTTGTTTCCTGAAAATGATGTTCTGACCATCCTGACTCATCCCCCCCCCCCCTCCACATTTCTTTCTCCTCCTTCTTTCCCTCCCCTTGTCCTTTTTTCTTCCGCTTTCCACACTCTTCTCTCCTTCTTTGTTTATGTTTTTTAGGAAAATGACAGGCTCCTGATCATGGAAGCCTCCCTGCTTATTGGTTATCCAGAGGAGAAGGCCCTTACTGCGGCTGTACAACCAGGGGGCTGGGTGGTGGCGTTGGCAGGGATCCCCCTATTGGGCACAGATAGTTCCCAGTTGGGGTGCCTGATGGTGGGGTGTCCCCGCCCGCTACACCGCTGAGCATTCCTTCATCCCCCCTAACCCCATATGTTAGACCTACAGGTCCGACCAAGACTCGCCTCAACATCCGCCAGTTTCATATAAGTATCTTTGAGATATACCATATGCTATCCGTTTTTATTCCTGTTTAAGTTTGCAATGAATTCATGTCTTGTCATTTTTCATTGTATGCATTTTGTTAAACATAAAAAAATACTTTAAAATAAGATCTCACATCATGAGTGCCCCAAGTCATTAATAAATGCTCTATTCCTATGATTTGGTCTAATTCTCGTTTTACCACAAGCCTGAAAGCTGCACATGCCTCCTTTCTGGCACCATCTTGGATTTATCCTGGCACCCACTTCCTACAAGTCCTTCACATGCCCCCTACCAAGCTTGTCTTTAGATCCACTTGGTGAACATCCTCGGCGATGTTGACGTTGCAATCAACATTATCTCCATGAGGCAAACTTTTAAAAGAGGATTTCTCTGCAAGATTTGTTGTGTCTTCTAGCTTTCTGTGAAGGACCTCATCCAAGTTCCTCAATCTCGGCCCAGTGAGCAGGTCGGGAATGCAGTGTGATGCGGCGGGCAGAAAATACATGGAGTCCAGGGGCAGTAACAAGAATAAATTGCAACAGAAGTCCAGCAATACACAAATACATGGGAAGTCAACCCAACCGGGAGCACTCACAAGTTGTAACAACTATAGGACAGTAGGTTGAGGACTCATCGGAGCACTCACAAGTTGTAACAGCTATAGGACAGTAGGTTGAGGACTCATCGGAGCACTCACAAGTTGTAACAGCTATGGGGCAGTAGGTTTCATAGTTTCATAGTTTCATAGTTAGTAAGGTTGAATAAAGACATCAGTCCATCCAGTTCAACCTGTGAGTGAGTGTCTACAATTGTCCCTATCCCTGTACATTGCACACTCACATCGGTCCCTACCCTCAAAGAGCCCACAATCCAAGGTCCCCATTCATATACTAGGGCCAATTTTTGGACAGAAGCCAATTAACCTACCTGCATGTCTTTGGATTGTGGGAGGAAACCGGAGTACTCGGAGGAAACCCACACGTTCTCTGTATTACGGGAGCCGGCAATTCATTATAGCCGCAAGTGATTTTAAATAGCTTTTTTTCCTGTAAAAATGACACTTTGTGCAGGGACAGTTCTAAGAACGAGAAACATGCGCCCCTTTACATGCATACTATACACACCCCCCAGGTATGAAATTTAAAGAAATATTACACTTTTATTGTTTCACTTTAAGCATTATTAAAATCACTGCTCCTGAAAAAACGTCAGTTTTTAAAACTTTTTTTTGCATTGATACATGTCCCCTGGGGCAGGACCCAGGTCCCCAAACACTTTTTATGATAATAACTTGCATATTAGCCTTTAAAATTAGCACTTTTGATTTTGAACGTTCGAGTCCCATAGACTTTAATAGGGTTCTAAAGTTCACACGAGCTTTAGGTCTGTTCGCAGGTTCTGGTGCGAACCGAACAGGGGGGGTGTT
Source organism: Lithobates sylvaticus (assembly GCA_028564925.1). Taxonomy (NCBI): domain Eukaryota; kingdom Metazoa; phylum Chordata; class Amphibia; order Anura; family Ranidae; genus Lithobates; species Lithobates sylvaticus. The sequence goes on from CM053034.1 coordinate 12,577,168, forward strand.
CGGCTCATCCCTACCAAAGGGGAAGCTTCCTAGAGATTTTGAGCGATCCCTGCAATTTCCCCACTTCTCTGTTGCCATTCCCTGACTCTGTGTACTGTCCCTGTCAGACGGGTGACCAGTCCCTACTATAGCCACTCGCAAAATGCACATGAAACCCAGGAGCCAGGGTCTTAAAGCGGCGTTCCAGGCTTTATTAAATTTTTTATTAAAAGTCAGCAGCTACAAAAAGTTTAGCTGCTGACTTTCATAAAAAGACACTTACCTGTTCCACGGTCCAGCGATGCGGCCGCACGGAGCCCCGCTTCTCTCCCCCCCCCCTCCCCGGCGCCTCCATTGATACTGTGGGCACCCGGCCATAACAGCTTGCTGCTTCACGGCTGGGCACACACTGCGCATGTGCGAGTCGCCCTGCGCTCTCCCAGTGGACTGGCAATCTTCTGGGACCTGTCACGTGTCCCAGAAGATTGCCGAGAGGGAGAAGCCGCCTAGGGGGAGAGGAGGAGTCACCTAGGCGGTCTGTAGCTGGAACCAGAAGGTGGGAGAGGAAGTCCCCTTCAAAACTAAGCACCCACCCCCCCCCCCCAAAAAAAATTACATGCCAAATGTGGCATGTAAGGGGACAAGGAGGGCTTAAAGCGGAGTTCCACTTTTGGGTGGAACTATACTTTAAATAGACTCTGCTCCTCCCAAGATGGCTGTTAAAGGCACCTGGGTTGCCAGCATCCACTGAGATAACTGCCTCCCTGTGACCAAGGAAACCATAGAGCAACTATGTTCCTCTCAACTTCCTCACCCATCTTCATTGTCGCTACAGACAGCGCCACCTGCAGTGAAGAAAATAGACTGCAACTGCCTACACTTGGCATGCACAGCTTTGCCTCAGCAACAAAAATGAATGCAAGAAATCAAGAATAGTAATGTTTTAACCGCTTCCGGACCGCCCACCGTCGTTATACGTCGGCTGTTTGAAGAGGAGTATCGTTGTTATGGCAGCAGCTAGCTGCCAGAGCCCAGTATCCTCTTCTTCAGTGAGCGGTCCGGTTTCAGATAAAAGTGGTCTCTGCAGTAAATTCGCTGCAAGATCACTTTTATCGGCGACGGAAGAGGGCCACCCTCCCACTGTGCTCTGGTGCCCTCTGCCGCTTACCGGAGCCTTCGGCAGCAATCAGATCTTCACCCTTGCTGTGCATGGAGACGAGTGAGGGGAAGATGGCCCCCACCTGTCTCCATAACAATGCAGAGCGGAAGCAAAATCAAAACATTACTTCTGCCCATTTTTTATTGCATTTTAGTGCAAATATGAGATCTGAGGTCTTTTTGACCCCAGATCTCACATTTAAGAGTTCCTGTCACGCTTTTTTTTTTATTATAAGGGATGTTACATTCCTTGTAATAGGAATAAAAGTGACCCAATTTTTAAAAAACTGTGTAAAAACAAAAGGTAAAATAAATAATAACATTTTTTTTTTTTTAAACGCGCCCCGTCCCGACGAGCTTGCGTGCAGAAGCGAACGCATACCTGAGTAGTGAAAACGGTGTTCAAACCACACATGTGAGGTATTGCCGCGATCGGTAGAGCGAGAGCAATAGTTCTAGCCCTGGACCTCCTCTGTAAGTCAAAACATGCAACCTGTAGAATTTTTTAAATGTCACCTATGGAGATTTTTAAGGGTAAATATTTGTTGCCATTCCACGGAGTGGGCGCAATTTTGAAGCGTGACATGTTGGGTATCAATTTACTTGGCGTAACATTATCTTTCACAATATAAAAAAGATTGGGCTAACTTTACTGTTGTCTTATTTTCTAATTCAAAAAAGTGTATTTTCCCCCCAAAAAGTGCGCTTTTAAGACCGCTGCGCAAATACGGTGTGACAGAAAGTATTGCAACAACCACCATTTTATTCTCTAGGGTGTTAGAATTTTTTTTATCATGTTTGGGGGGTTCTAAGTAATTTTCTAGCAAAAAAAAATGTTTTTAACTTGTAAACAACAAATCTCAGAAAGAGGCTCGGTCTTTAAGTGGTTAACCACTTTCCGACCGGTGCACGACGATGTACGTCCATTTTTTGAAGAGGGATATCTCGGTAACGGCAGCAGCTGCTGCCACAACCGAGGTATCCATCTCTTCAGGCGCCAGTCGGCTGTCCGATAATGGTGGTCACCGCGGCGGATTCGCCGCAAGATCACCGTTATCGGCGGCGGGAGAGGTGCCCCCCCTCCCGCTGCTCTCCCGCGCCTTCCGCCGCTTACCGGAACCATCGGCAGCGGCGGAGGCGATCGGGTCCGTTCTCCTCCTGTGTCTAGAGATGAGTGACGCTAAGATGGCCGCCACTTTTTTTTTTTTTTTTTTTTCATTGAAGTCCAAATATGAGATCTGAGGATTTTTTGACCCCAGATCTCATATTTAAGAGGACCTGTCATGCTTTTTTCTATTACAAGGAATGTTTTACATTCCTTGTAATAGGAATAAAAGTGAGCCAATTAATTTTTTAAAAAAAACAGTGTAAAAATAAATAAAATCAAGAAAAATAAATAAGAAAAACAAAAAAATTTTTTTTAAAGCGCCCCGTCCCGACGAGCTCGTGCGCAGAAGCGAACGCATACGTGAGTAGCGCCCGCATATGAAAACGGTGGTCAAACCACACATGTGAGGTATCGCCGCGATCGGTAGAGCGAGAGCAATAATTATAGCCATAGACCTCCTCTGTAACGCAAAATATGCAACCTGTAGAATTTTTTAAACGTCGCCTATGGAGATTTTTGAGGGTAAAAGTTTGATGCCATTCCACGAGCGGGCGCAATTTTGAAGCGTGACATGTTAGGTATCAATTTACTCGGCGTAACATTATCTTTCACAATATATAAAAAAATTGGACTAACTTTACTGTTGTCTTATTTTTTTATTCAAAAAAGTGAATTTTTTCCAAAAAAAAGTGCGCTTGCAAGACCGCTGCGCAAATACGGTGTGAAAAAAAGTATTGCAACGACCGCCATTTTATTCTCTAGGGTGTTTGAAAAAAAACAATATATAATGTTTGGGGGTTCTAAGTTTTTTTCTAGCAAAAAAAACTGTTTTAAACATGTAAACACCTAAAATCCAAAACGAGGCTGGTCTTAAAGTGGTTAAAGAACGTGGAAGCCATATTTTGACTATGCAAGTTGCACTTTGATATTAGGCAAAGTTGGAATGGAGTTTTTTTTTTTAAAGGAAAAAGTTGGCTGGAGGAATGGACAATGACCAATTGTCTTTAAAGAAAACATCCAAGAATTTTTAAATCCTGTTTGAAGCTTATCCAACATGCACCAAGTGGTCCATTTGGCCCAAAAAGTCCCACAAAAAAAGTCCAGTTTACATCCTCTTCATGAGTTTTTTTGAGATTTGTCGACAGCTTCTTCTACGAAAAAACCCTTTCTGGAATATTGTTTATGTCCATTTCTCTTTAAGTAGCCTTTACAAATGTAATTTTTCTTTAAGTGTAATCTACAAAGCAGCCCATGTATTCCAAGAGGCTAGACTGGAAACGTCCAGCGTACATTCCTCGAGCGTTAAGGAAGCGGCTCAGCCAGGATTTATTAGCCTAAACTAGTTTTTTATCTGCCAAGAAGACGAGAGACTGCGTTTGAACTATTTTGTTTATCTGCCTGACACCGGAATCATTCATCAGAATTTAAATCAATCCAATTTCATACATTTAAGACTATATTAATTTTTTCGCGGCGTTCTTTGAAGTGGCCTGTCAAGTGAAGGAAAATAGAGATCAACTTAAGTAATTATGCCAATGAGCTGTGTTAATACATCTCCTTCTTTATGATGTAAAAGGGCAGCGATGTGCTCAACGGACCTAAAATAGAATTTCACATTGAAGAGTCCGCACATATTATGGATTTTTGGATATAAGTGTCAGCAGCAGATATGAGCAAAGAGATGGCTTGGAATTCATGGACCATAAGTCATATATTATGATTGGCTAAATGATTAAAATTTGGTATAAGTAGACCCAATCACTAAAACATCACAAACATTTACATCCGGCCACTCTTCAAAATTATTAGCAAATCGGATTTATGCTACCACTCATACGTGGACGACACTCAACTGTACTTCCGTATCACCGGACAAAAAGACCAATACCAGGAACTAGGAAAATGTCTCACATTGATAGATGACTGGATGACCACTAGATCCCTCAAACTCAATGGATCGAAAACAGAACTACTGCTCCTCGACGCAAACCGAAGGAAAAAAACGAAGACCCCTTGGACACCACCAACCATCCTTGGTCAAACCATCATCCCAAGCACCAAAGCCAAAAGCCTCGGAGTCATCTTTGATTCAGAGATGACCATGGAGGCACAAATAGGAACAGTAATCAGCGGATCACATCATCCCCTCCGCATGCTTCGCAGACTCATCCGATTCATTCCGGAAAAGGAGAAAGCAGTAGTAGTAGGAACCATCATCAATTCGCGTATCAACTACGCAAACTCACTCTACATAGGATTACCGGATTACCAGATTGCAGGCCTACAAGTCGTCCAAAACACGGCAGCAAGACTAGTCACGGGAAAGAAACCCTGGGAATCCATCTCCCCATCCCTAAGGACCCTCCATTGGCTGACGGTAAAGGATAGAATCACATTCAAGACCCTCTGCCTCACCCACAAATGTACACAAGGAAATGCTCCTCAATACCTTTGTGAGAAAATAGAAAAATATATACCGAATCGCAGCCTCCGATCGACAAACCAGAACCGCCTTCTCATCCCCAAAGCTCGCTACAAATCGAAGGGAGAACGAAGATTCGCAGTACAGGGACCTCGGCTATGGAATGCTCTACCAAACAACATCCGCTTGGAAGAAAACCATCGGGCCTTCAGGAAAAAACTCAAGACCCACCTCTTCTAATAAGCAAGACAACAAGAGCAGACAAGCACCTTGAGGCGATTCAGTTCGCATTTGTAGCGCTATACAAATCATTCATTCATTCATTCATAAAGTTTACCATGTTGAAGCTGATCTCCAAACAGCTGAAGATATGCTACTTTAAAGTGAAACTAAGCTTAAAACATGGAAAAAATAAAAAAAACTCTTGAAAGTAGAGCAATAAGAACCCATTTTTGGCAAAAGAGGCTTTGCAGGTCTCGCTTGCCCAAAAATATAGGGCAGCATACACTATGGCCTATGGCTGGCATCTTATAGACGCTTCCTATTTCTGTGTGCATGTTTCACGTGATCGGAAGCTAATTGAGGAATTAATCTTTAATTTCCACCGCCCTAGTACACATGATTGGAAAGTCCGACAACACACATTTGTTGTCGGAAAATTTGAGAACATGCTAGCCCACATTCGTTGGCGGAAAGTCCAACAACGAAATGTTCGATGGAGCGTACACACGGTCGGACTTTCCGCCAACAAGCTCACGTCCAACATTTGGTGTCTGAAAATCTGGTCGGGGCATAAGACTGGGAGGCCCAATACTTTTGGTAATATAAAGTATGTGGTTATATTTTTTATAGACCCAGGAGCAGATATCCATAAAAAAGGCCTTCAAAAGGGAAGAATTTCTTCTTTACCTTTCGAAATCTTGGTATGAGAGAACAGATCTAAACAGCTCTTCCGTCATTTCAAGATCTTCCAGACTACGAAAATAACCTACAGCTGTTTCTGGTTTTACGCCAAGGAAGATAGTTTAAAAGAGAGGATTCACGTCGCACTCCGATAAAATGTTAACCATGTAAAACAATACTTAAAAAAAAAAAAAAAGCCTGGAATAAAAGGAAATGTTTTAAAATAAAAATTCAAAAGGAACAGATTAGATGTTAGAACCAACACAGCCTATTAATATTCCTGACTCCCAACCCTCCAATTTTCACTTCAGTCTATAAACAGACACAACCTATAATCAACTTGTAAGCAAACTTTTTATTCAGTACTGTAAAAGTGACATTATATAAAATAAATTAAAGGTTCAGGCACACGTTAGTGATTTCTCATGAAACCCTTGACAAACTCTGTCAAAAAAAATTACATATTTACTTTAATCACAAAGCTATAATACTTGCAAGCTCTCCATCGGCGGGCCTCAAATATTACATTAGACGTATGATTAAAATTTAATCAGATGACAACTTTATTTGGAGGAAAGAATGACGGTGACAAAGAACGTTTTAAAAAAAAAAAAAAAAAAAGCATGTTGGGGGGGGGCGGACTTAAAATTAATCGATGCCTGTTTAAAACCTAATCTCACTGTTACCTATTTGACACCCCCGTCCCCACCCCCACTGGCTATACACAGCTCAAATTTCACACTACCCTTGCTAACAAGAAAAAAATGGTATATAGAAAAGCTAAGGGCGGTACCTCATCCTGTAACATTAGAAAGAAAAAGAGAGAACCGATTTGTGGACTATATCGGTACCTGAACACAATGTGCGGACCAAACAGTTATATAAAATAGTTTATTACAGAATACTTTTACTACAATCACATAAATCACATCTAAATAAATATTAAAGAAAACCTAGTATAAATGTCATATGACATGTCGAAAGTGCTAGTTGACGCGTTTCGCCCCGGAGGCTTCTTCAGAACCAGATGGACATAATCATAGTGCTAAAAAGGATCACAAAAAAATGGAAGATACAAGGCATGGAAGTCAAGTCCATATAGGGCACAACAATTTTAATAAATACTGATGAGATCATTATGGGTCATTTTCTAAGCAGCCTACCTACAAATTAAATGAAAATATAACATGGCCCCCATAGATATGGGGGATTCATGAAAGCAAAAAAGATGATAAATTTGTGTATAAGGAGGCGGCGTTATACCCCTAGGTGGAGGTATTGAGGGATAATATCCATGTAAATAAGGGACCCAAGTCAATGTTCATGGTGGATCTGTAGGCAAAAATGATCCGTGCTAAATCGGTTATAATTTGAGCCATGAGTGGCCCTGCCGACACCATCCGGCACAACAGACTTTTGCCGCGTACACACACAATCGGAAAAGCCATGGATGGTTTTTCCAACGGAATTCCGCTCAAGCTCGTGTTGCCTACACACGGTCACACCAAAATCCGACCGTCAAGAACGCGGTGACGTACAAGACTATGAAGAGGCGCGAAAATTAAGTTCAATGCCTCCGAGGATGCGTCGAATTGTTTCCGAGCATGCGTCAAATTGTTTCCGAGCATGCGCCGGAAATTTTGCGCGTCGGAATTGCCACAGACGATCGGAATTTCCAATAGAAACTTTTTCTGTCTTAAAAATTGAAGAACATGCTCTCAATCTTTTGCTGGCCGAAATTCCGCCAGCAAAAGTCCGATGGAGCCTACACCCGGTCGCATTTTCCGACCAAAAGCTCACATCGGACTTTTGCTGGCGGAATTTTTTGATCGTGTGTACGAGGCATTTGATTGAAAAATCAAAGGGGCTGCATGGAAAAAAAGATGGCCAAGCGGTGACTGCGGCCAATTGGGTGTAGCCACCGTTCAGGTTTCCTTTATGCTTGCCATCTGGTAAGCAGGTTTCCTTTATGCTTGCCATCTGGTAAGCAGGTTTCCTTTATGCTTGCCATCTGGTAAGCAAGTTTACATTACGGTGGTTGGGCTCTCTCTTGTCTGTGTTGGATTACACTGTGGTGACATCAAGAATCTGAAGTGATTTAATATGGACTTTTATATATTTTGCATGTTTTGATTGGTCGATTGAAACTTTTGCAGCGCAGCTTTACTATTTTAAACAGAAAATTCTATCGGCCATTAATGATAAAAGGTGGAATTTCATTGGAAAATGATGTATATCGTCGCACGTCAGAAATCTCTTCATGTTGACTCGTAAAAGGTAATGAAAAGCTCTACATTAATTTTAGGCGATGCGTTCGTTTTAAAGCCGATCTCGTTTGCAGGTAAAAAAAAATAAAACAATAAAAAGATTGATAAATCTTAGAACCTCCTTTGAATGCTGTTTGTATTTTCGAAGTCACAACGTACACTTTGATGGAAGGAGAAGACACTACACTTGACATTAAGAAACGGCAATTTTACAACCCATTTAATGCACTCTAAGGATATTGTATGAAAAAAATAAAAAACGGCATTGGCATGTTGATGCGGATTGTACAAAGGTCAGTGATTTGGAAGCTCCTTCAGACAATTTGCCAGGATTTTTGGCATTTTGTAAGCACACATAGGACGTATCTCCAGCACGCTGACCTTGACAGTGAATTGGATAAATAAACCTTCAATTTACCCCCTCCGGCTCGTAGCGAGCCTGTCTAGTCCCTCTGGAAGCATCACCTGTCCACATCGTTCAACCGGCTGCAAGTTTCAACTGACGAGCCGGCTCAGCTCTCCCGGTTTTGTGACAAACACTATCTAACAGATAAGGCTGCGCTAAAGTCAAACTCAATAGTGTTTCCATTGAAAATTTAATGTCGGATCCATCGCTCCCCATCATTCTCTCCGCTGTTGCTTTTCGGATCCCAGGGGGGACTTCAAGAGAAAAGCACTACTCCATAACTGGTAATGACGTGGCATTTAATGATACTGTCCACAGTGATACAAGGCCAGAGAAAGTAATGTGCTCTTATGTACAAGATAGGCACGGCGGTACGTAGAGCGCCATCCGTATCTTTCTCACCTCTGCCGTTAGATACAAAGTGACATACGTTCGGCTTCCGCGCCCAAATTTCCTCCTTTCATTTACCATCAAGTGGCTGGTAGGGGGGTAAATTCCCTTACTGCCCAATCTATGCCGGTCAGAGATGTGCATATTTTGTGTTTTTTTTTTATTTTAGAAATATTTGAGCCTTGCTTACAATGTAATATTTAATCCCAACTCTAAATTGTATTTAGAACATAAAATTTTTTTTTTCCTAATATGTTTATATATATATATATATATATATATATATATATATATATATATATATATATATATATATATATATATATATATTTATATTTAAGTAGCATTACAAAAACATAAAAAAATATCCCTTACATGTATTTATATATATATATATATATATATATATATATATATATATATATATATATATATATATATATATATATATATATATATATATATAAAATACATGTTAGGGATATTTTTTTATGTTTTTGTAATGCTACTTAAAAAAAAAAAAAAAAAAAAAAAATATATATATATATATATATATATATATATATATATATATATATATATATATATATTTTTTTTTTTTTTTAAGTAGCTCTCACTCTGTAATGTTTACTCCTTTCCTGGGGCTGTCTGCCACAGAGTAGTAGCATTATGATGGTCCTTTTCCTTATTAAATTTAGCAATATTCAAGCCTTGCTTATTATAATTTTTAAAGCTCAATTCTAAATTTAAAAATATATTTATTAAATATTAAAAAAAAAAAAAAAATCACCCAGCATATTCTAAAAAAATGTTTTTAAATATTAGAGCCTTGCTTAAAATGTAATATTTAATCCCAACTCTAAATTGTATTTAGAACATACATTTTTTTTTCTAATAGGTTATTTATATATATATATATATATTTTTTTTTTTAAGTAGCATTAAAAAACATATTCCTAACATGTTTTATATATATATATGTATATATATATTTTAAGTAGCTCTCACTCTGTAATGTTTACTCCTTTCCAGGGGCTGTCTGGCGCAGACCCATTCTATGTCCTTCTATTGATGGTCCTCTTCCTTATTAAATTGGGGTTGCCCAACCTATGCTGGTCAAAGACACACATATTTTTTTTTAGCAATATTATCATTTTTAAAGCCCAATTCTAAATTTAAAAATATATTTATTAAATATTTAAAAAAAAGAAAATTACCCAGCATATTCTAAACATTTTTTTAAAATATTAGAGCCTTGCTTAAAATGTAATATTTAATCTCAACTCTAAATTGTATTTAGAACATAAAAAAAAAAAAATCCTAACATGAGATATATATATATATATATATATATATATATATATATATATATATATATATATATATATATATATATATATATATAGTTTTTTTTTTTTTTAAGTAGCATTAAAAAAACATTAAAAAAATTCCTAACATGTTATATACATATATAGATGTATATATTGCCCTTTCAATAAACGTTTTGTGAACCTCATACTAAAAGTTGCTCTGAACACCTGGTGCTCCTTATTTCTCCCCCAAGTTTTCTCACTGAAACAGCCTCAAGGTTGTACCAGAAAGGCAGTGACCCAAGCCCCCAAGGGGGTCCACCACCACGGTCCACTGTTTGGGCTTAACCCACTGGAAGTGATTTCACCCTCACTGTCCATGCAACTATCTACCTACGATGAGATACCGATCCTGCCAGTCCAGCACAGTCTCCATCAGAGTGACAGAGAGATGAGCTTATTACTGTGCTGCTTCTCCTTTTACTGACAAGACACAGGCTGTGGCAGGTCCAGAAGGGCCTGGACTCAGAAGAAGCAGTACAAGAAGCCAATCAGTTCATGGGAATGCTGATGAAAGGAGAGAGCAGAGTGTCAGAGAGATGAGCTCATTACTGTGCTGCTTCTCTTTTCACGGTCCAATCACAGGCTGTAGCTGGTCCAGAAGGGCCTTGGCTCAGAAGAATCAGTTTTAGAAGCCAATCAGCTCATGTAAATGCTGATAGGAGGAGATAGCAGATTGTCAGGGAGATGAGCTCATTATTGTGCTGCTTCTCCTTTCAAGGTCCAATCACAGGCTAAGGACCTGGGATCAGAAGAAGAATTACAAGAAGCCAATCAGCTTATGTGAATGCTGATGGGAGGAGAGAGCAGTGTCAGAGAGATGAGCTCATTACTGTGCTGCTTCTCTTTTTCCTGTCCATTCACAGGCTGTGGCAGGTCCAGAAGGGCTTGGGATCAGAAGAAGAAGTACAAGAAGCCAATCAGCTCATGGGAATGCTGATAGGAGGAGGGGGGAGATTGTCAGAGAGAGGAGCTCATTATTGTGCTGCTTCTCCTTTCAAGGTCCAATCACAGGCTGTGGCAGGTCCAGAAAGGCCTTGGCTCAGAAGAAGCAGAACAAGAAGTCAATCAGTTCATGTGCATACCGATAGGAGAGAGCAGAGTGTCAGAGAGATGAACTCATTACTGTGCTGCTTCTTTTTTCCCTGTCCAATCAAAGGCTGTGGCAAGTCCAGAAGGGCCTGGGATCAGAAGAAGCAGTACAAAAAGCCAATCAACTCATGTGAATGCTGATGAAAGGAGAGAGCAGAGTGTGAGAGAGATGAGCTCATTACTGTGCTGCTTGTCTTTCCCCTGTTCAGTCACAGGCTGTGGCAGGTCCAGAAGGGCCTGGGCTCAGAAGAAGTACAAGAATCCAATCAGCTCATGTGAATGCTGATAGGGGGATGGGCAGATTTGTCAGAGAGATGAGCTCATTATTGTGCTGCTTCTCCTTTCAAGGTCCAATCACAGGCTAAGGGCCTGGGCTCAAGCCAATCAGCTTGTGTGAATGCTAATCGGAGAAGAGAGCAGTGTCAGAGAGATGAGCTCATTACTGTGCTGCTTCTCTTTTCCCTGTCCATTCACAGGCTGTGGCAGGTCCAGAAGGGCCTGTGGTCAGAATAAGAAGTACAAGAAGCCAATCAGCTCATGTGAATGCTGATAGGAGAGAGCAGAGTGTCAGAGAGATGAGCTCATTATTGTGCTGCTTCTCCTTTCAAGGTCCAATCACAGGCTGTGGCAGGTCCAGAAAGGCCTTGGCTCAGAAGAAGCAGTACAAGAAGTCAATCAGTTCATGTACATACCGATAGGAGAGAGCAGAGTGTCAGAGAGATGAACTCATTACTGTGCTGCTTCTCTTTTCCCTGTCCAATCACAAGCTGTGGCAGGTCCAGAAGGGCCTGGGCTCAGAAGAAGCAGTACAAGAAGCCAATCAGCTCATGTGAATGCTGATAGGAGGAGATGGCAAATTGTCAGAAAGATGAACTCATTACTTTGCTGCTTCTCTTTTCAAGGTCCAATCACAGGCTAAGGACCTGGGCTCAGAAGAAGAAGTACAATAAGCCAATTAGTTCATGTGAACGCTCCTAGGTGGAGAGAGCAGAGTGTCAGAGAGATGAACTCATTACTGTGCTGCTTCTCTTTTCCCTGTCCAATCAAAGGCTGTGGCAGGTCCAGAAGGGCCTGGGCTCAGAAGAAGCAGTACAAGAAGCCAATGAACTCATGTGAATGCTGATAGGAGGAGGGGGCAGATTGTCAGAGAGATGAGCTCATTATTGTGCTGCTTCTCCTTTCAAGGTCCAATCACAGGCTGTGGCAGGTCCAGAAAGGCCTTGGCTCATAAGAAGCAGAACAAGAAGTCAATCAGTTCATGTGCATACCGATAGGAGAGAGCAGAGTGTCAGAGAGATGAGCTCATTACTGTGCTGCTTCTCTTTCCCCTGTTCAGTCACAGGCTGTGGCAGGTCCAGAAGGGCCTGGGCTCAGAAGAAGCACAAGAATCCAATCAGCTCATGTGAATGCTGATAGGGGGACGAGCAGATTTGTCAGAGAGATGAGCTCATTATTGTGCTGCTTCTCCTTTCAAGGTCCAATCACAGGCTAAGGGCCTGGGCTCAAGCCAATCAGCTTGTGTGAATGCTGATCGGAGAAGAGAGCGGTGTCAGAGAGATGAGCTCATTACTGTGCTGCTTCTCTTTTCCCTGTCCAATCACAAGCTGTGGCAGGTCCAGAAGGGCCTGGGCTCAGAAGAAGCAGTACAAGAAGCCAATCAGCTCATGTGAATGCTGATAGGAGGAGATGGCAAATTGTCAGAAAGATGAACTCATTACTTTGCTGCTTCTCTTTTCAAGGTCCAATCACAGGCTAAGGACCTGGCCTCAGAAGAAGAAGTACAAGAAGCCAATTAGTTCATGTGAACGCTCCTAGGTGGAGAGAGCAGAGTGTCAGAGAGATGAGCTTATTACTGCGCTGCTTCTCCTTTGCCTGTCCAATCACAGGCTGGGGTTGGGCCAGAAAGGACTGGACTCAGAAGAAGCAGTATGAGAAGCCAATCAGTTCATGTGCTTCTCCTTTCACTGTCCTTTCACAAGCTAGGTTTGGGTCCAGGGGGGGACCGGGCTCAGAGTTAGTTGAATGATGCTGGCTATCAGACTGAGGACATCTAGTGGCAGGAATAAAGTACTGCATGGGAAATCTCTGGATTGAAGGTGAATATTGCAGCAAAAATCTGGTTGTATTATTTTATCTTTTAATAGGCCATTCATTCTTACATCTCCTTATGATTGGTTGGTAGACATGTGCAATTCGTTTCATAATTTTTTTTGTTTTTCGTTAAAATTCGTTATATTCGTTCATTCGCTATCGTACGAATGAACGAACGATTCGCTAAAAATTTTAACGAATTGTTCGAATCGAACGAATCGGAAAACAACGAAAATCCGAAATAACCAAATTAGAAACAACGAATCTGCGAAAGAAGAAAATCCGAAAAAAAAAAACGAAAATGGGAACAACGAAAATCAAAATGAACGAAAAAATTTGTACATTCGTAACTTTTTTTTTTTGTTGTTGAATTGGTAATTTTCCGTGTCTCTTACAATGGCGCTGCTTAACGTGCTTCGAATGGATTGAACGAAAAAATTCGTACATTCGTAACTTTTTTTTTTTTTTTTTTCGATTCGTCATTTTCCGTGTCTCTTACAATGGCGCTGCTTAACGTGCTTCGAATGGATTGAACGAAAAAATTCGTACATTCGTAACTTTTTTTTTGATTCGTAATTTTTCGTGTCTCTTAAAATGTAATAATAGCATACACATTACATAAAATTATGAATTATGCTCCGATTACGAATCTACGAAAACAACGAAACTACAACGAAAGTACGAATGTAACTAAATCTACGAATGCGTCCGAATTTCGAATAAACGAAAATTAAACTAACGGAAAAACGAATCAACGCGAAAAAGTAACTCTTATGAAAATACGAATCGTTACGAATACGAACACCGACTACTTACGAACATACGAATCGTTACGAATACGAACACCGACTACTTACGAACATACGAATCGTTACGAATACGAACACCGACTACTTACGAAATTACGAATCGTTACGAATACGAACACTGACTACTTACGAACATACGAATCGTTACGAATACGAACACCGACTACTTACGAACATACGAATCGTTACGAATACGAACACCGACTACTTACGAAATTACGAATCGTTACGAATACGAACACCGACTACTTACGAAAATACGAATCGTTACGAATACGAACACCGACTACTTATGAAATTACGAATCGTTACGAATACGAACACCGACTACTTACGAAAATACGAATCGTTACGAATACGAACACCGACTACTTACGAAAATACGAATCGTTACGAATCCGAACACCGACTACTTACGAAATTACGAATCGTTACGAATACGAACACCGACTACTTACGAAATTACGAATCGTTACGAATACGAACACCGACTACTTATGAAATTACGAATCGTTACGAATACGAACACCGACTACTTACGAAATTACGAATCGTTACGAATACGAACACCGACTACTTACGAAATTACGAATCGTTACGAATACGAACACCGACTACTTATGAAATTACGAATCGTTACGAATACGAACACCGACTACTTACGAACATACAAATCGTTACGAATACGAACACCGACTACTTACGAAATTACGAATCGTTACGAATACGAACACCGACTACTTATGAAATTACAAATCGTTACGAATACGAACACCGACTACTTACGAAAATACGAATCGTTACGAATACGAACACCGACTACTTACGAAATTACGAATCGTTACGAATACGAACACCGACTACTTACGAAATTACGAATCGTTACGAATACGAACACCGACTACTTATGAAATTACGAATCGTTACGAATACGAACACCGACTACTTACGAAAATACGAATCGTTACGAATACGAACACCGACGACTTACGAAATTACGAATCGTTACGAATACGAACACCGACTACTTACGAAATTACGAATCGTTACGAATACGAACACCGACTACTTATGAAATTACGAATCGTTACGAATACGAACACCGACTACTTACGAAAATACGAATCGTTACGAATACGAACACCGACGACTTACGAAATTACGAATCGTTACGAATACGAACACCGACTACTTACGAAATTACGAATCGTTACGAATACGAACACCGACTACTTATGAAATTACGAATCGTTACGAATACGAACACCGACTACTTACGAAAATACGAATCGTTACGAATACGAACACCGACGACTTACGAAATTACGAATCGTTACGAATACGAACACCGACTACTTACGAACATACGAATCGTTACGAATACGAACACCGACTACTTACGAAATTACGAATCGTTACAAATACGAACACCGACTACTTACGAAATTACGAATCGTTACGAATACGAACACCGACTACTTACGAAATTACGAATCGTTACGAATACGAACACCGACTACTTACGAAATTACGAATCGTTACGAATCAACGGAAACGAAAAAAACGAAACGAAAATGAACTAATTTTTCTATTGTGCACATGTCTATTGGTTGGAGATCGGCTTTACCGTACACAGATTTAGGTGATTATGTTGGCTGAACCTGAAAAAACATTTTCAAAGGAACGACGACGGTAACCGAAGGGTGTTTTATATATCAGGCTGAATTTTTTTTTTCACTTTGATACGTTACAGCTTTACTTCATCGACTAATGTCCCTAATAGACAGTGACATGTTTTATGGCAGACAAAAGGAACGTTCCGCCATGATAGATAAGGTTAAAAATGTTACTTCTCTGATCATTTACTCTTGTGCCGTACGGAAAACTCCATCGCCAGATTCCATTTACATCACTCATCCGACAAGAGGGAGAGCGGGGCGCGTTATCTGACAGCCATTTTGGCTGATGGGACAAAGTGCACATTTTCCATTTTCTGACACACTCCCGTTGTTTATGTAGATAAGAGCGCAAATAAAAAATAAAAAAAAAGAACAATCGTAACGTTTCTACAAGATGTATCAAGAAAGGGATTTGTACATACAAGGCAACGGCGAGCGGTAATGCTGAACTCCGGGGATGGGAGACCTTCGTGTAACCACCTGCCTACCGGGCACTGTCACCCCCTTCCTGCCCAGGCGCCAATTTTCAGCTTTCAGCGCTCTCACACTTTGAATGACAATTGCGCGGTCATGCAACACTGTACCCAGATTACATTTTCATCACTTTTTTCTCACAAATAGAGCTTTCTTTTGGTGGTAATTAATCACCTCTGAGGCTTTTATTTTTTTCTACACAAATGAAAAAAGACCGAACATTTTGAAAAAAAATAAACAATTTTCATAGTTTGTTATAAAATTTTGCAAACAGGTACATTTTCTCCTTCACTGATGTGCGATGAGGCGTCACTGATGGGCACTGATAGGTGGCCCTGGTGTGCACTGATGAGCTGGCACTGATAGGTGGTAGGGATGAGCCGAACACCCCCGGGTTCGGTTCGAACCAGAACCTTCGAACGGACCGAAAGTTCGCGCGAATTTTCGAACCCTATACGTTATAATGGACGCGAACGTTCAAAATCAAAAGTGCTAATTACAACGGCCAATATGCATGTTAATGTCATAAAACAGGTTTGGGGACCCGGGTCCTGCCCCAGGGGACATATATCAATGCAAAAAGAACTTTTAAAAACTAACGTTTTTTCGGGAGCAGTCATTTTAATGATGCATAAAGTGAAAAAAAAAAAGTGACATTTTCCTTTAAATATGGTACCTGGGGGGTGTCCAAAGTATGCCTGTGAAGTGGCATGTGTTTCCCGTGTTTAGAACTGTCCTTGCACAAAATGACATTTGTAAAGGAAAAAAAGAAGCCATTTAAAACCACTTGCGGCTTTAGGTTTGATCTTAAGTAGAATCTGAACAGGTACATTATGAAGTGTAGCTCCATCCCAAAAAAATCTATTTTTAAGCTTTTTGGAGAACATAGGGAGGGGTTATCACCCCTGTAACATTTGCTGTCTTTGCACATCTGTTCAGAACATGTCACCTCACTTTCCGTCCCAATGACAAATGTTTTTGGAAAAAGTGGGGTTTTAATTGAAACAAGGATTGGTGATAAAGTATCAGTAGAGAGGAGATACCTTTTTCCCAAATTAAATCTAACAGGATAGAATTTCCCTTCCTAGGGGTAGATTTCCTCTCACTTCCTGTTTTCTCTTTCCATTTTCAAGTAGGAGTCGTTTGTAAGTTGGATGTTTGAAAGTAGGGGCCTGGCGTATATACTCTGCAGAAATTTGCCCTATTAGATGTTGGTGTAGCCACAAGACTGGTGGGCACAGGAATGGGCCCTGCTGTGAGTTAATAGATCAAGATTTGTAATTGCATGCACCTGTTGAACAGGGCAGAAAAATTGGGCCTTTGGCGGTGGTGGTGGACGGTGTTGCCACAAGACTGTAGGCCCTCATAGTTACTCTTGGTGGGCGCATGAATGGGCCCTGCTGTGAGTTATTAGATCAAGATTTGTAATTGCAAGCACCTGATGAACAGGGCAGAAAAATTGGGCCTTTGGCGGTGGTGGTGGACGGTGTTGCCACAAGACTGCAGGCCCTCATAGTTACTCTTGGTGGGCGCAGGAATGGGCCCTGCTGTGAACTATTAGATCAAGATTTGTAATTACCCGCCCCTGTTAAACAGGGGCTGAAAAATTGTGCCTTAGGCACTGGTGCTGGTGCCACAACACTGCAACCCCTCACAGAGACTGTACTTGGAGCACAGCAGTCACACGTGTTGCGAAGCATTTTTTTAAAAAAATTGTAAGTACACGCCCCTGTTAAACAGGGGCTGAAAAATTGTGCCTTAGGCACTGGTGCTGGTGCCACAACACTGCAACCCGGCCCTCACAGATACTGTACTTGGAGCACAGCAGTCACACGTGTTGCGAAGCATTTTTTTTAAAAAATTGTAAGTACACGCCCCTGTTAAACAGGGGCTGAAAAAAATTGTGCCTTAGGCACTGGTGCTGGTGCCACAACACTGCAACCCGGCCCTCACAGATACTGTACTTGGAGCACAGCAGTCACACGTGTTGCGAAGCATTTTTTTTTTAAAATTGTAAGTACACGCCCCTGTTAAACAGGGGCTGAAAAATTGTGCCTTAGGCACTGGTGCCACAACACTGCAACACGGCCCTCACAGAGACTGTACTTGGAGCACAGCAGTCACACGTGTTGCGAAGCATTTTTTTTAAAAATTGTAAGTACACGCCCCTGTTAAACAGGGGCTGAAAAATTGTGCCTTAGGCACTGGTGCCACAACACTGCAACACGGCCCTCACAGAGACTGTACTTGGAGCACAGCAGTCACACGTGTTGCGAAGCATTTTTTTAAAAAATTGTAAGTACACGCCCCTGTTAAACAGGGGCTGAAAAATTGTGCCTTAGGCACTGGTGCTGGTGCCACAACACTGCAACACGGCCCTCACAGAGACTGTACTTGGAGCACAGCAGTCACACGTGTTGCGAAGCATTTTTTTTAAAAATTGTAAGTACACGCCCCTGTTAAACAGGGGCTGAAAAATTGTGCCTTAGGCACTGGTGTGGTGGCATGGATCATTGAGGAGGAGGAAGAGGATAGTCAGTGAACATAAGAGGACAGTCACTCAGCATCAGCATAGGCAGTCTTGAAGGGATGTGACATTAAAAATTATTCGGTTATATCCGCCTCAGGTGCCTGGTAGCTGGTGGTGATCCAAGACTGATTCATTTTGATGAAGGTCAGTCGATCAACCGAGGCGGTGGACAGGCGCACCCTATGATCAGTCACAAATCCTCCAGCAGCACTGAATGTGCGTTCGGAAAGAACGCTGGAGGCAGGACAGGCCAGTAGCTCAATTGCATACTGTGCAAGCTCTGGCCAGTGATCCATCCTCAGGACCCAGTAAGCCAGAGGATTTTCGGTGGGAAAGGTGTCCAAGTCTGACCTTGCCCCAAGGTATTCCTGCACCATGTATATCAGACGCTGGCGATGGTTGCTGGAACCGATCATACCTTGGGGCTGCGGACTAAAAAATTGTCTGAACGCATCGGTCAGACGTCCACCTTCCCCACCGCTCCTTCTGCCACTGACCGAAGCCTCAGCAACTCGTCGCCCAGGACCAGGAGTTTGTAGCCTCCCAGTTTCTGGGAACGCGTTGCACAGACCTTTCTGCAAGGCCTCCCTGAGATGTCTCATCCTCTGCTCCCTCTGCGACGGCAAGATAAGGTCCGCAACCTTACCCTTGTACCGCGGATCAAGGAGAGTGGCCAGCCAGTAATGGTCCCTCTCCTTGATCCGAAGAACACGAGGATCCTTCCGCAGGCTTTGCAGGATCAGGGAGGCCATGCAGCGTAGGTTAGCTGAGGCATTCGGTCCGGAGTCTTCTGGGTCACTGAGGATGACATGATCGCCAGCCACCTCCTCCCAGCCACGTACAAGTCCACTGGCTTGTTGGGACTGTACATCATCCCTAAAAGACTGCTGCTGCTGATGCTGAGTGCCAGGCTCCACCTCCATGCTCACACAATCCTCCTCCTCCTCCTCCTCCTCCTCCTCCTCATCCTCTTCCTGTGTGATGGGTGGGACAGAAGGAACACTGTCCGGATAAAGGGGGCCTTGAGAGGCAAGGAAGTCCTCCTCTTCCTGCCTCTGTTCTGCCTCAAGTGCCCTGTCCATGATCCCACGCAGCGTATGCTCCAACAGGTGGACAAGAGGGACAGTGTCACTGATGCATGCACTGTCACTGCTCACCATCCTCGTGGCCTCCTCAAATGGTGAGAGGACAGTGCATGCATCCCTGATCATGCTCCACTGACGTGGGGAAAAAAAACCAAGCTCCCCTGACCCTGTCCTGGTGCCGTAGTCGCAAAGGTACTCATTGATGGCCCTCTGCTGCGTGTGCAGTCGCTGCAGCATGGCCAACGTTGAGTTCCACCTGGTGGGCATGTCAGATATTAGGCGGTTCTTGGGCAGGTTCAGCTCCTTTTGCAGCTCAGTCAGCCGAGCACTGGCATTATAAGATCGGCGGAAATGCACACAGACTTTCCTGGCCTGCCTCAGGACATCCTGTAAGCCTGGGAACCTGCCCAAGAACCGCTGCACCACCAGGTTGAGGACGTGAGCCATGCAGGGCACATGGGTGAGCTGCCCCTGTCGCAGGGCGGAGAGGAGGTTGGTGCCATTGTCAGAAACGACCATTCCTGGCTTAAGCTGACGTGGCGTCAACCACCTCTCGGCCTGCCCCTGCAGAGCTGCCAGAACCTCTGGCCCAGTGTGGCTCCTGTCCCCCAAACACACCAGCGCAAGCACGGCATGGCATCTTTTTGCCTGCGTACTTGCGTAGCCCCTTGTACGCCTACGGAGCACCGCTGGTTCCAAGGACAGAGCACTGGAGGAAGAAGAAGAGGAGGGGGTGGAGGAGAGAGGTGTGTCACAACCAGTAGCAGTAGTCGCGTTTTGGAGGCGTGGTGGCGGAACAACCTCCAACACTACTGCACCTTGTCCTGCATCCCTCCCAGCTGCCAATAGAGTGACCCAATGGGCCGTGAAAGAAAGGTACCGTCCCTGTCCATGCCTGCTGGACCATGAGTCAGCGGTAATATGCACCTTACCGCTGACCGCCCTGTCCAGCGAGGCATGGACATTGCCCTCCACATGCCGGTAGAGAGACGGAATCGCCTTCCGCGAGAAAAAGTGGCGTTTGGGAACCTGCCACTGAGGAACCGCACATTGAACAAACTCACGGAAGGGGGCCGAGTCTACCAACTGAAAAGGCAGCAGTTGAAGTGCTAGCAATTTAGCAAGGCTAGCATTCAACCGCTGGGCATGTGGATGGCTGGGAGTGTACTTCTTTCTACGGTCCAGCAGCTGGGGCAGGGAAATTTGCCTGCTGCATTCGGACGTCGGTGTACTGCAAGTACTTGGTTGTGACACACCGAATTCTACACCTTCAGTCCTCTCAGAGCAGCTTTCAGAGAGGACTGAAGGTGTAGTGGGGATGGAGATCCCAGCTGAGGAGGAGCAAGGAGAGGTCCGCTTAGTTCTTTGGTGTGGGTCTTTTATGTGTGCCTGCCAACGAGCTGCATGGCAGGTCGCCATATGTCTGGTCATGCTTGTGGTGCCCAAGCGGCTGATGTTTTGGCCACGCGAGATACGCTTGAGACAAATATTGCAAATAGCAGTGGTGCGATCTGCTGCACTCGTCTCAAAAAAGGCCCACACCAAAGAACTTTTCTGATAACGTGCAGAGGCAGCGCCCTGCACAGGCGGAGCTCTGCGGTGTTGTACAGTTGCTGTGCTGGCCTCTACCTGGCCTCCAGGGGGCATCCTGCCTCGTTGGACATGTGACGCCGCATCCTCCTCCTCCTCGTCCTCCTCCTCATCCTCTCTCCCTTGAGGCACCCACGTGGAGTCAGTGACCTCATCATCCCCTCCCTCTTCACCACTAGAGCAAACCTGGCAGTAAGCTGCAGCTGGTGGAACTGTACTGCCAGATTCCTCAAGCTGGGTATCGTCATCCGAGCCTTCGAATCGTTGGGCATCCTCCTGGAGCATGTACCCAACACTGTGCTCAAAGAGTTCGGGGGACTCCTCAGGAGGACATGGTGGGTCTAGGGAAGGGGTGGCTGATGATGCTCTGTCAGTACCCTGAGCCTGGGTGAGAGAGGATGAGGAGGATGAGGAGGGCTTGGTCATCCATTCTACCAAGCCTTCAGCATGATGCGGCTCCACATGTCCAGCTGCCGAAAACAAAGACGCGCGTGTCCCATGGCCACGTGCTGATGACGATGCACGACCACGTCCACGTCCACGGCCACGTCCACTAGAAACAGAGCCTGCCTGCCCTGTGTTCTTGGCTCTGCACGCTCTGCCTCCCCTTGGCGGTCTTCCAGCCATTGTAGTCGGTAGTCCTGTGGGTGCTGCTGAGAAGAAAATATAGGAGCTCTGTGTGATGCCACTAACACACTAGAAGTCCTATGGGTGCTTCTGCAAAGAAAATAGAGGAGCTCTGTGTGATGCCACTAACACACTAGAAGTCCTGTGGGTGCTGCTGAGAAGAATATATAGGAGCTCTGTGTGATGCCACTAACACACTAGAATTCCTATGGGTGCCTCTGCAAAGAAAATAGAGGAGCTCTGTGTGATGCCACTAACACACTAGAAGTCCTGTGGGTGCTTATGCAAAGAAAATAGAGGAGCTCTGTGTGATGCCACTAACACACTAGAAGTCCTGTGGGTGCTTCTGCAAAGAAAATAGAGGAGCTCTGTGTGATGCCACTAACACACTAGAAGTCCTGTGGGTGCTTATGCAAAGAAAATAGAGGAGCTCTGTGTGATGCCACTAACACACTAGAAGTCCTGTGGGTGCTTATGCAAAGAAAATAGAGGAGCTCTGTGTGATGCCACTAACACACTAGAAGTCCTGTGGGTGCTTCTGCAAAGAAAATAGAGGAGCTCTGTGTGATGCCACTAACACACTAGAAGTCCTATGGGTGCTTCTGCAAAGAAAATAGAGGAGCTCTGTGTGATGCCACTAACACACTAGAAGTCCTGTGGGTGCTGCTGAGAAGAATATATAGGAGCTCTGTGTGATGCCACTAACACACTAGAATTCCTATGGGTGCCTCTGCAAAGAAAATAGAGGAGCTCTGTGTGATGCCACTAACACACTAGAAGTCCTGTGGGTGCTTATGCAAAGAAAATAGAGGAGCTCTGTGTGATGCCACTAACACACTAGAAGTCCTGTGGGTGCTTCTGCAAAGAAAATAGAGGAGCTCTGTGTGATGCCACTAACACACTAGAAGTCCTGTGGGTGCTTATGCAAAGAAAATAGAGGAGCTCTGTGTGATGCCACTAACACACTAGAAGTCCTGTGGGTGCTTATGCAAAGAAAATAGAGGAGCTCTGTGTGATGCCACTAACACACTAGAAGTCCTGTGGGTGCTTCTGCAAAGAAAATAGAGGAGCTCTGTGTGATGCCACTAACACACTAGAAGTCCTATGGGTGCTTCTGCAAAGAAAATAGAGGAGCTCTGTGTGATGCCACTAACACACTAGAAGTCCTGTGGGTGCTTCTGCAAAGAAAATAGAGGAGCTCTGTGTGGTGCCACTAACACACTAGAAGTCCTGTGGGTGCTTATGCAAAGAATATATAGGAGCTCTGTGTGATGCCACTAACACACTAGAAGTCCTATGGGTGCTTCTGCAAAGAAAAAATAGAGGAGCTCTGTGTGATGCCACTAACACACTAGAAGTCATCTGGGTGCTTCTGCAAAGAAAATAGAGGAGCTCTGTGTGGTGCCACTAACACACTAGAAGTCCTGTGGGTGCTTATGCAAAGAATATATAGGAGCTCTGTGTGATGCCACTAACACACTAGAAGTCCTATGGGTGCTTCTGCAAAGAAAATAGAGGAGCTCTGTGTGATGCCACTAACACACTAGAAGTCCTGTGCGTGCTGCTGAGAAGAATATATAGGAGCTCTGTGTGATGCCACTAACACACTAGAAGTCCTATGGGTGCCTCTGCAAAGAAAATAGAGGAGCTCTGTGTGATGCCACTAACACACTAGAAGTCCTGTGGGTGCTTCTGCAAAGAAAATAGAGGAGCTCTGTGTGGTGCCACTAACACACTAGAAGTCCTGTGGGTGCTTATGCAAAGAAAATAGAGGAGCTCTGTGTGATGGGACTAACACACTTCAAGTCCTATAGGTGCTTCTGGGAACAAAATATAGCTCTGTGTGTGTAATGGGACTAACACACTTCAAGTCCTATAGGTGCTTCTGGGAACAAAATATAGCTCTTTGTGTGTAATGGGACTAACACACTTCAAGTCCTATAGGTGCTTCTGGAAACAAAGTATAGCTCTTTGTGTGTAATGGGACTAACACACTTCAAGTCCTATAGGTGCTTCTGGGAACAAAATATAGCTCTGTGTGTGTAATGGGACTAACACACTTCAAGTCCTATAGGTGCTTCTGGGAACAAAATATAGCTCTTTGTGTGTAATGGGACTAACACACTTCAAGTCCTATAGGTGCTTCTGGGAACAAAGTATAGCTCTTTGTGTGTAATGGGACTAACACACTTCAAGTCCTATAGGTGCTTCTGGGAACAAAATATAGCTCTGTGTGTGTAATGGGACTAACACACTTCAAGTCCTATAGGTGCTTCTGGGAACAAAATATAGCTCTTTGTGTGTAATGGGACTAACACACTTCAAGTCCTATAGGTGCTTCTGGGAACAAAGTATAGCTCTTTGTGTGTAATGGGACTAACACACTTCAAGTCCTATAGGTGCTTCTGGGAACAAAATATAGCTCTGTGTGTGTAATGGGACTAACACACTTCAAGTCCTATAGGTGCTTCTGGGAACAAAATATAGCTCTTTGTGTGTAATGGGACTAACACACTTCAAGTCCTATAGGTGCTTCTGGGAACAAAGTATAGCTCTTTGTGTGTAATGGGACTAACACACTTCAAGTCCTATAGGTGCTTCTGGGAACAAAATATAGCTCTGTGTGTGTAATGGGACTAACACACTTCAAGTCCTATAGGTGCTTCTGGAACAAAGTATAGCTCTTTGTGTGTAATGGGACTAACACACTTCAAGTCCTATAGGTGCTTCTGGGAACAAAATATAGCTCTGTGTGTGTAATGGGACTAACACACTTCAAGTCCTATAGGTGCTTCTGGGAACAAAATATAGCTCTTTGTGTGTAATGGGACTAACACACTTCAAGTCCTATAGGTGCTTCTGGGAACAAAGTATAGCTCTTTGTGTGTAATGGGACTAACACACTTCAAGTCCTATAGGTGCTTCTGGGAACAAAATATAGCTCTGTGTGTGTAATGGGACTAACACACTTCAAGTCCTATAGGTGCTTCTGGGAACAAAATATAGCTCTTTGTGTGTAATGGGACTAACACACTTCAAGTCCTATAGGTGCTTCTGGGAACAAAGTATAGCTCTTTGTGTGTAATGGGACTAACACACTTCAAGTCCTATAGGTGCTTCTGGGAACAAAATATAGCTCTGTGTGTGTAATGGGACTAACACACTTCAAGTCCTATAGGTGCTTCTGGGAACAAAATATAGCTCTTTGTGTGTAATGGGACTAACACACTTCAAGTCCTATAGGTGCTTCTGGGAACAAAGTATAGCTCTTTGTGTGTAATGGGACTAACACACTTCAAGTCCTATAGGTGCTTCTGGGAACAAAATATAGCTCTGTGTGTGTAATGGGACTAACACACTTCAAGTCCTATAGGTGCTTCTGGGAACAAAATATAGCTCTTTGTGTGTAATGGGACTAACACACTTCAAGTCCTATAGGTGCTTCTGGGAACAAAATATAGCTCTGTGTGTGTAATGGGACTAACACACTTCAAGTCCTATAGGTGCTTCTGGGAACAAAGTATAGCTCTTTGTGTGTAATGGGACTAACACACTTCAAGTCCTATAGGTGCTTCTGGGAACAAAATATAGCTCTTTGTGTGTAATGGGACTAACACACTTCAAGTCCTATAGGTGCTTCTGGGAACAAAATATAGCTCTGTGTGTGTAATGGGACTAACACACTTCAAGTCCTATAGGTGCTTCTGGGAACAAAGTATAGCTCTTTGTGTGTAATGGGACTAACACACTTCAAGTCCTATAGGTGCTTCTGGGAACAAAATATAGCTCTGTGTGTGTAATGGGACTAACACACTTCAAGTCCTATAGGTGCTTCTGGGAACAAAGTATAGCTCTTTGTGTGTAATGGGACTAACACACTTCAAGTCCTATAGGTGCTTCTGGGAACAAAATATAGCTCTGTGTGTGTAATGGGACTAACACACTTCAAGTCCTATAGGTGCTTCTGGGAACAAAGTATAGCTCTTTGTGTGTAATGGGACTAACACACTTCAAGTCCTATAGGTGCTTCTGGGAACAAAATATAGCTCTGTGTGTGTAATGGGACTAACACACTTCAAGTCCTATAGGTGCTTCTGGGAACAAAATATAGCTCTGTGTGTGTAATGGGACTAACACACTTCAAGTCCTATAGGTGCTTCTGGGAACAAAATATAGCTCTGTGTGTGTAATGGGACTAACACACTTCAAGTCCTATAGGTGCTTCTGGGAACAAAGTATAGCTCTTTGTGTGTAATGGGACTAACACACTTCAAGTCCTATAGGTGCTTCTGGGAACAAAGTATAGCTCTTTGTGTGTAATGGGACTAACACACTTCAAGTCCTATAGGTGCTTCTGGGAACAAAATATAGCTCTGTGTGTGTAATGGGACTAACACACTTCAAGTCCTATAGGTGCTTCTGGGAACAAAATATAGCTCTTTGTGTGTAATGGGACTAACACACTTCAAGTCCTATAGGTGCTTCTGGGAACAAAGTATAGCTCTTTGTGTGTAATGGGACTAACACACTTCAAGTCCTATAGGTGCTTCTGGGAACAAAATATAGCTCTGTGTGTGTAATGGGACTAACACACTTCAAGTCCTATAGGTGCTTCTGGGAACAAAATATAGCTCTTTGTGTGTAATGGGACTAACACACTTCAAGTCCTATAGGTGCTTCTGGGAACAAAATATAGCTCTGTGTGTGTAATGGGACTAACACACTTCAAGTCCTATAGGTGCTTCTGGGAACAAAATATAGCTCTTTGTGTGTAATGGGACTAACACACTTCAAGTCCTATAGGTGCTTCTGGGAACAAAGTATAGCTCTTTGTGTGTAATGGGACTAACACACTTCAAGTCCTATAGGTGCTTCTGGGAACAAAATATAGCTCTGTGTGTGTAATGGGACTAACACACTTCAAGTCCTATAGGTGCTTCTGGGAACAAAATATAGCTCTTTGTGTGTAATGGGACTAACACACTTCAAGTCCTATAGGTGCTTCTGGGAACAAAATATAGCTCTGTGTGTGTAATGGGACTAACACACTTCAAGTCCTATAGGTGCTTCTGGGAACAAAGTATAGCTCTTTGTGTGTAATGGGACTAACACACTTCAAGTCCTATAGGTGCTTCTGGGAACAAAATATAGCTCTTTGTGTGTAATGGGACTAACACACTTCAAGTCCTATAGGTGCTTCTGGGAACAAAATATAGCTCTGTGTGTGTAATGGGACTAACACACTTCAAGTCCTATAGGTGCTTCTGGGAACAAAGTATAGCTCTTTGTGTGTAATGGGACTAACACACTTCAAGTCCTATAGGTGCTTCTGGGAACAAAATATAGCTCTGTGTGTGTAATGGGACTAACACACTTCAAGTCCTATAGGTGCTTCTGGGAACAAAGTATAGCTCTTTGTGTGTAATGGGACTAACACACTTCAAGTCCTATAGGTGCTTCTGGGAACAAAATATAGCTCTGTGTGTGTAATGGGACTAACACACTTCAAGTCCTATAGGTGCTTCTGGGAACAAAATATAGCTCTGTGTGTGTAATGGGACTAACACACTTCAAGTCCTATAGGTGCTTCTGGGAACAAAATATAGCTCTGTGTGTGTAATGGGACTAACACACTTCAAGTCCTATAGGTGCTTCTGGGAACAAAGTATAGCTCTTTGTGTGTAATGGGACTAACACACTTCAAGTCCTATAGGTGCTTCTGGGAAGAAAATATAGCTCTGTGTGTGTAATGGGACTAACACACTTCAAGTCCTATAGGTGCTTCTGGAACAAAATATAGGAGCTCTGCCTGCCTGCCAGGAACACACTACAAGTCCTATAGGTGCTTCTGGTAACAAAATATAGGAGCTCTGCCTGCCTGCCACTAACACACTACAAGTCCTATAGGTGCTTCTGGTAACAAAATATAGGAGCTCTGCCTGCCTGCCACGAACACACTACAAGTCCTATAGGTGCTTCTGGTAACAAAATATAGGAGCTCTGCCTGCCTGCCACTAACACACTACAAGTCCTATAGGTGCTTCTGGTAACAAAATATAGGAGCTCTGCCTGCCTGCCACGAACACACTACAAGTCCTATAGGTGCTTCTGGTAACAAAATATAGGAGCTCTGCCTGCCTGCCACGAGCACACTACAAGCCCCTCTTTGTCAATCAATCTTTGTAACTGAATCTATCTAACTCAATCTCTGTAAGTGAATCTATCTAACTATCTCAATGCAGCAGAGTGTCACAGAATCTGCCTGCTCAATCTGCGCCGGAACCGCATGTGACCGGCGCAGACGGCGTGGCGGCGTTTTATAGGGGGGGGGGCGTGTACTACAGCCCCTGAGCTGTAATTGGCTACAGGCGTCCTGCCTGTAGCCAATTATGGCTCTTCGATTTTCCGGGGCTGTGATTGGCCAAGCATGCGGGGTCACAGTGCATGCTTGGCCAATCATCAGCCAGCAATGCACTGCGTCGGCCGCGCCGGCCGCAATGCATTGCGGGGCCGCGCGCATAACCCGAACGTGATGCGAGCGGCCAAAATAGTTCTGGGCTCGCAGAGCGAGCGAACGCCCGGTGCTCGATGCGAACGTGGGTTCGCATCGAGCACCGGGCCCATCCTTAATAGGTGGCATTGATGGGCTCTGATTGGTGACACTGAAAGGCACTGATAGACAGCACTGATGGGCACTGATGGGCACTGATAGGCAGCACTGATGGGCACTGATGGACACTGATAGGCAGCACTGATGGCCACTGGTAGGTACTGGTAGGCGGCACTGATAGGTGGCACTGATGGGCTCTGATTGACGGTACTGAAGGGCACTGATAGGTGGCACTGATAGACAGCATTGTTGCTCTACATAAAGATGGCCTAGGCCAGTGATGGCGAACCTTGGCACCCCAGATGTGTTTGGAACTACATTTCCCATGATGCTCAACTACACTGCAGAGTGCATGAGCATCATGGGAAATGTAGTTCCTAAACATCTGGGGTGCCAAGGTTCGCCATCACTGGCCTAGGCTATAAGAAGATTGCCAAGACCCTGAAACTGAGCTGCAGCACGATGCCCAAGACCATACAGCGGTATAACAGAACAGGTTCCACTCAGAACAGGCCTCGCCATGGTCCACCAAAGAAGTTGAGGTCACGTGCTCAGCGTCATATCCAGAGGTTGTCTTTGGGAAATAGACGTATGAGTGCTGCCAGCATTGCTGCAGGGGTGGGGGGGTCAGCCTGTCAGTGCTCAGACCATACGCCACACACTGCATCAAATTGGTCTGCATGGCTGTCATCCCAGAAGGAAGCCTCTTCTAAAGATGATGCACAAGAATGCCTACAAACAGCTGAAGACAAGCAGACTAAGGACATGGATTACTGGAACCATGTCCTGTGGTCTGATGAGACCAAGATAAACTTATTTGGTGTCAGATGGTGACAAGCGTGTGTGGGGGCAACCAGGTGAGGAGGACAAAGACAAGTGTGTCTTGCCTACAGTCAAGCATGGTGGTGGGAGTGTCATGGTCTGGGGCTGTATGAGTGCTGCCGGCACTGGGGAGCTACAGATCATTGAGGGAACCATGAATGCCAACATGTACTGTGACATACTAAAGCAGAGCATAATTCCCTCCCTTCAGAGACTGGACCGCAGGGCAGTATTCCAACATGATAACGACCCCAAACACACCTCCAAGATGACCTGTGCCTTGCTAAAGAAGCTGAGGGTAAAGGTGATGGACTGGCCAAGCATGTCTCCAGACCTAAACCCTATTGAGCATCTGTGGGACATCCTCAAACAGAAGATGGAGGAGCGCAAGGTCTCTAACATCCACCAGCTCTGTGATGTTGTCATGGAGGAAGGGAAGAGGACTCCAGTGCCAACCTGTGAAGCTCTGGTGACCTCCATGCCCAAGAGGGTTAAGGCAGTGCTGGAAAATAATGGCGGCCACACAAAAAATTGACACTTTGGGCCCAATTTGGACATTTTCACTTAGGGGGTGTACTGACTTTTGTTGCCAGCGGTTTAGACATTAATGGCTCACTGGCTAATGGCATTAATGGCTTAATTAACTTACTATTTTACATTGTAGCAAAGTGTAATTTCTTCAGTGTTGTCACATGAAAAGATAGAAGAAAATATTTACAAAAATGTGAGGAGTGTACTTACTTTTGGGAAATACTGTGTGTAATATATATATATATATATATATATATGTGTGTGTGTATGTGTATATATATATATATAATAATATTATTATTATTATTATTTTTTATTTTTTTGAAAAAGGTAGAACTCTCCTTTAAGAAGATCTTTACCAACCTTTAATTAAAATTGAAGGCGCCCCTTTTAATGATTTAATTCCCAGAATCGCAGGCTCAGAGCCCTTTAAACGGTGGCGTCGCTGCGATTCTGGGAGTGACAGCTGTCTATTACCGACAGGTCAGATTCGTTCCACTTTCGGGAACCTGAAGCAGTCAGAAAAGAGGCCTATGTGTCTCTTCGGAGGTGGAGAGCCCATTAGGCGGCGCGGTGTTTATGACAGCACTACTTAGGTAATGACTTCAGTACAGTCAGACTGACGGCGGTGATCCGGCTCTGCCAGACTCCATATCTTCCCCTTATTTATTATCATGATTGCACAGAATGTCTTGGCTCCGGTACAGGAGCGCATTGACTAACTGAGCAGCGGGGGGTCCAATCCTTCAAAGACTCTCCAGAAATGTCCTGGAGATTGATCAAGCTGGCCCATGTCTGCTAAAATCTGTGAGCCCCCCCCCCCCCTTCCCGATTGCAGGATTCAGGTTTTCATACTATCACCTCAAAGGCATATCTAAACCCAAGAACTAAAATCTAATGCATTGCAGCTTACCAGTCCTTAGATGGGATGGCTGCATTAGTTTTCTCTATATTTACTGGTCAGTAACCAGGGGCGTTGCTAGGTCTACAAAAGATCTGGGGCTAGAGCCCATAGCAGCGTAGTAAAGAAAGTCATACGCTTGGGCGGGCATACACATGTATATAATATACGTGTGTGTGTGTGTATATATCCCCAGAGAGCCCCCCACTTACATCAGGGTCCCCAGAGAGCCCCCCCTTACATCAGGGTCCCCAGAGAGCCCCCCCTTACATCTGGGTCCCCAGAGAGCCCCCTCTTACATCAGGGTCCCCAGAGAGCCCCCTTACATCAGGGTCCCCAGAGAGCCCCCCCTTACATCAGGAAACCCAGAGAGCCCCCCCTTACATCAGGGTCCCCAGAGAGCCCCCCTTACATCAGGGTCCCCAGAGAGCCCCCCCTTACATCTGGGTCCCCAGAGATCCCCCTTACATCAGGGTCCCCAGATAGCCCCCCTTACATCAGGGTCCCCAGAGAGCCCCCCTTACATCAGGGTCTCCAGAGAGCCTCCCCTTATATCAGGGTCCCCAGAGAGCCCCCCCTTACATCAGGGTCCCCAGAGAGCCCCCCCTTACATCATGCTCTCCAGAGAGCACCCCGCTTACATCAGGGTCCCCAGAGAGCCCCCCTTTACATCAGGGTCCCCAGAGAGCCCCCTCTTACATCAGGGTCCCCAGAGAGCCCCTCTTTACATCAGGCTCCCCAGAGAGCCCCCTTACATCAGGCTCCCCAGAGAGCCCCCCAACTACATCAGGGTCCCCAGAGAGCTTCCCACTTACATCAGGGTCCCCAGAGAGCCTCCCTTACATCAGGGTCCCCAGAGAGCCCCCCTTACATCAGGAAACCAAGAGAGCCCCCCCTTACATCAGGGTCCCCAGAGAGCCTCCCTTACATCAGGGTCCCCAGAGAGCCTCCCTTACATCAGGGTCCCCAGAGAGCCCCCCTTACCTCAGGGTCCCCAGAGAGCCTCCCCTTACATCAGAGTCCCCAGAGAGCCTTCCTTACATCAGGGTCACCAGAGAGCCCCCCTTACATCAGGGTCCCCAAAGAGCTCCCCCCTTACATCAGGGTCCCCAGAGAGCCCCCCAACTACATCAGGGTCCCCAAAGAGCTCCCCCCTTACATCAGGGTCCCCAGAGAGCCCCCCTTACATCAGGGTCCCCAGAGAGCCCCCCTTACATCAGGAAACCAAGAGAGCCCCCCCTTACATCAGGGTCCCCAGAGAGCCTCCCTTACATCAGGGTCCCCAGAGAGCCTCCCTTACATCAGGGTCCCCAGAGAGCCCCCCTTACCTCAGGGTCCCCAGAGAGCCTCCCCTTACATCAGAGTCCCCAGAGAGCCTTCCTTACATCAGGGTCACCAGAGAGCCCCCCTTACATCAGGGTCCCCAAAGAGCTCCCCCCTTACATCAGGGTCCCCAGAGAGCCCCCTCCCCTTGGGGACCCCTGCAGAGACTCTGGGCTATGGGCCCCAGATTCGGGGCTACAGCCCCAAAAGCCACCCCCTAGCGACGCCACTGCCAGTAACACTTCCTGCCCTATGGTGACAATGGTAACAACACTCACTTATTGTACCCCAGTGGCGGCCCCCTCCACCGCGTCTACCCCCTATTCATGCATCCGGTCCCTTTCAGGACGCCGGGCGCCTGAATTACAGCGGTGGTGGGGTTTTTCTTTTTGAAGCACCAGATTGGAGCCATAGGCTCTAATAGGTTTCAAAATTGGGTGGACTCATGGTGCAGACGCAGAGCATTGCGCCCTGAGCCCACCCAGGTGTTACAACAGCGAATTGACATTCGCTGTTGAAAACACGGATCCTCAATCCAGGCAATCAAAAGCAGGTGTGAGACCCGTTTTCCAATTGGTCCAAAAGAGAAGACTCCCGATTGGCAGCCGAGGAGGAGGGAGGAAACGGAAGCCGCTGCCGACGCCGTGATGACCCGTGAAGAGCAGGGGAACGGGAGGCCACCGCCGAGCAGAGGAAGCCGCCGGTGAAGCGATGGGGTGAGTGCTACTGACAGATCGCGAGGGGGGTAGGGGTTGGTGTCGGTGGCATACTGTTTACCTGAATTCGGACCTAAAACTGAGCCAAAGATGCTCAGGACTCCTGTGCAATCCGCTCCTCAGCCGCCACGGAGATAGGTGAATCGGCTCCATTGAGAGCCAGGCACACTCTCCTGTTATGCGAATTGGATGGAGGGGGAGAGGATTTGTGCAAGGAGGGGGATTTGGAGTAGGGGGAGAGGATTTGTGCAAGGAGGGAGGTTTGGAGTAGGGGGAGAGGATTTGTGCTAGGAGGGGGGATTATAGTAGGGGAAAAGGGTTTGTGTGAGAAGGGGGGATTTGGTGTGGGTGAGAGGATTTGTGCTAGGAGGGGGGATTTAAAGTAGGAGGAGAGGGTTTGTGCTAGGAGGGGGGATTTGGAGTAGGGGGAGAGGATTTTTGTTAGGAGGGGGAATCTGGGGGTTTGTTTTAAACAAGATATTATGTGGGGGGTTGTGCTAGAAGAGAGGATTTGTGCTAGGACGGGGGATTTGGAGTAGAGGGAGAAGATTTGTACTAGGAGAGGGGATTTGGAATAGGGGAGAGGATTTGTGCTAGGAGGGGGGTATGGAGTAGGGGAGAGGATTTGTACTAGGAGGGGGGGATTTGGAGTAGGGGGAGAGGATTTGTACTAGGAGAGGTGATTTGGAGTAGGTGGAGAGGATTTGTGCTAGGAGGGGGGATTTGGAGTAGGAGGAGAGGGTTTGTTCTAGGAGGGGGGGTTTGGAGTAGGGGAGAGGATTTGTACTAGGAGAGGTGATTTGGAGTAGGAGGAGAGGATTTGTGCAAGGAGGGGGATTTGGAGTAGGGGGAGAGGATTTGTGCTAGGAGAGGGGATTTGGAGTAGGGGGAGAGGATTTGTGCTAGGAAGGGGGGGGTTTGTAGTAGGGGGAAAAGGTTTGTGATAAAAGGGGGGATTTGGAGTGGGTGAGAGAATTTGTGCTAGGAGAGGGGATTTGGAGTAAGGGGAGAGGATTTGTGCTAGGAGGGGGGATTTGGAGCAGGAGGAGAGGGTTTGTGCTAGGAGGGGGGATTTGTAGTAGGGGAAAAAGGTTTGTGATAGAAGGGGGGATTTGGAGTGGGTGAGAGGATTTGTGCTAGGAGAGGGGATTTGGAGTAAGGGGAGAGGATTTGTGCTAGGAGAGGGGATTTGGAGTAAGGGGTAAGGATTTGTGCTAGGAGGGGGGATTTGGAGTAGGGGGAGAGGATTTGTGCTAGGAGGGGTGATTTGTAGTAGGGGGAGAGGATTTGTGCTAGGAGGGGGGATTTGGAGTAGGAGGAGAGGGTTTGTGCTAGGAGGGGGGATTTGGAGTAGGGGGAGAGGATTTTTGTTAGGAGGGGGAATCTGGGGGTTTGTTTTAAACAAGATATTATGGGGGGGTTGTGCTAGAAGAGGTGATTTGGAGTAGAGGGAGAAGATTTGTGCTAGGAGAGGTGATTTGGAGTAGAGGGAGAAGATTTGTGCTAGGAGAGGTGATTTGGAGTAGGGGGAGAATATTTGTACTAGGATGGGGGATTTGGAGTAGGGGTAGAGGATTTGTGCTAGGAGGGGGGTATGGAGTAGGGGAGAGGATTTGTGCTAGGAGGGGGGGATTGGGGGGTTTGTGCTAAACAACATAATATGGGGCCCCCCATTGTGCTAGGAATAAACATTTATTTTGGGAAGGGAGATTTGTGGTAGTAGGAATGGTTGAGGGGCATTTGTGTTAGCAGAAGAAATATGGGGGGGGGCGATTTGGAGCTGGGAGGGGGGATTTGGAGTAGGGGGACAGGATTTGTGCTCAGAGGGGAAATTTGAGTGGTAGAGGATTTGTGCTAGGAGGGGGGAATGTTTTTTTGGGGGGGGATTTGAGCTAAGCATGCAGATTAGAGCTTGATTTTTATTTTATTTTTGGTGGGGGGGGGCGATTTGGAGCTGGGAGAGGGGATTTAGTGTAGGGGGAGAGGATTTGTGCTAGGAGGGGGGATTTGGTGGTTTGTGCTAAACAAGATAATATGGGGGCCATTGTGCTAGGAGGAGTAAACATTTCTTTTGGGGAGGGAGATTTGAGCTAGTAGGAATGATTGAGGGGCATTTGTGTTAGGGGATCAAATTTGGGGAAGGGGGGATTTGAGCTGGGAGGGGGGATTTGGAGTAGGGGGAGAGGATTTGTGCTCAGAGGGGAAATTTGAGTGGTGGAGGATTTGTGCTAGGAAGGGGAATGTTTTTCTTGGGGGGGGGGGGGGGTTTGAGCTGTGTAATGCGAGGATTTGAGCTAAGCATGCAGATTAGAGCTTGATTTTTTTTTTTTTGGGGGGGGGGGGGTGTTTGCTTAAACAAAGTTCATACATCTTGGGGGGGGGGGGGATTTGGCATGGGCTCTAGTAGATGACCTTGTCCCTACACTGGCTACACAATATGTAGAAGTTGATTGTTGGGGTGTACTTGCCCTTTAAGAATTAGGAAAAGAAAGGGGGTGTGGCCTCGCAGACAAGGACGGGATGGATTTGGACGGGTGTGAAGGAGATCCGACGCTCTCCAACCACTTCCAGAAATGTCTTTTTCTTCACTTGCGCAGATAATTACAGCTCTTCCTGGGCCGCTAATGAAGGGAAAGTTCTTTTCTGGGGGTGTTAATAAAAGGCCGTTCCTAATATGTTAACAAAACAAAGGAGCCCAGATGCACGTAGGTAATATAATTGTGTAATTAGCATGCTCCAAAGATGAGTTAACATTACAGTTTATCTGCCGCTAATAACCACCTATCGAGCCGCGGAACCCTTCCGTCTTGTTAAATATCTCTTTCCCCTTGAACGAACGGTAAACGCGCCCAGCAGGGGGGGGTTGGAGGTGTGTGTGGGGGGGGTTGGAGGTGTGGGGGGGGGGGGTTATTATGAAGGAGGCGAGATGGCGTTTTATTCCGCTTCTATGGGATGAACGTATGGAAAGCATACTGGATGCTGCAGAGCAAAATACTGCTAATAGATGTATGTATTCTATTAGAGAGCGTTAATTATAAAGGAATTATATAGGGGATTGTTAAAAAAAAAATAATAACCAATCAGAAAACTGCTTGCTTAAAGAAGAACTCCGGCCTTCTCTTTCAGTCTTGCACAGTTATGCCAACTGTCCCGGTTTTTCTGGGACAGTCATGCTTTTTACTAAGCTGTCCCGGGATGGTCGTTTCCTGCGCAGCATCCTGAAACCTGTGCTGTGCCCTCCTGATCCTAGTATTGTGCCCTCCTGATCCTGGTATTGTGCCCTCCTGATCCTAATATTGTGCCCTCCTGATCCTAGTATTGTGCCCTCCTGATCCTAGTATTGTGCCCTCCTGATCCTGGTATTGTGCCCTCCTGATCCTAGTATTGTGCCCTCCTGATCCTAATATTGTGCCCTCCTGATCCTAGTATTGTGCACTCCCGATCCTAATATTGTGCCCTCCTGATCCTAGTATTGTGCCCTACTGATCCTAGTATTGTGCCCTCCTAAACCTAGTATTGTGCCCTCCTGATCCTAGTATTGTGCCCTCCTAATCCTAATATTGTACCCTCCTGATCCTAGTATTGTGCCCTCCTGATCCTAATATTGTGCCCTCCTGATCCTAGTATTGTGCCCTCCTGATCCCAATATTGTGCCCTCCTGATCCTAGTATTGTGCCCTCCTGATCCTAGTATTGTGCCCTCCCGATCCTAGTATTGTGCCCTCCCGATCCTAGTATTGTGCCCTCCCGATCCTAGTATTGTGCCCTCCCGATCCTGGTATTGTGCCCTCCTGATCCTAGTATTGTGCCCTCCCAATCCTAGTATTGTGCCCTCCCGATCCTAGTATTGTGCACTCCCGATCCTAATATTGTGCCCTCCTGATCCTAGTATTGTGCCCTACTGATCCTAGTATTGTGCCCTCCCGATCCTAGTATTCTGCCCTCCCGATCCTAGTATTGTGCCCTCCTGATCCTAATATTGTGCCCTCCTGATCCTGGTATTGTGCCCTCCTGATCCTAGTATTGTGCCCTCCTGATCCTAGTATTGTGCCCTACTGATCCTAGTATTGTGCCCTCCTGATCATAGTATTGTGCCCTACTGATCCTAGTATTGTGCCCTCCTGATCCTAGTATTGTGCCCTCCTGATCCTAGTATTGTGCCCTCCTGATCCTAGTATTGTGCCCTCCCGATCCTAGTATTGTGCCCTACTGATCCTAGTATTGTGCCCTCCCGATCCTAGTATTGTGCCCTCCCGATCCTAGTATTGTGCCCTCCTGATCCTAGTATTGTGCCCTCCTGATCCTAGTATTGTGCCCTCCCGATCCTAGTATTGTGCCCTACTGATCCTAGTATTGTGCCCTCCTGATCCTAGTATTGTGCCCTCCTGATCCTGGTATTGTGCCCTCCTGATCCTAGTATTGTGCCCTCCTGATCCTAATATTGTGCCCTCCTGATCCTAATATTGTGCCCTCCTGATCCTAATATTGTGCCATCCTGATCCTTGTATTGTACCCTCCAGGTCCTAGTATTGTGCCCTCCTGATCCTAGTATTGTGCCCTCCTGATCCTAGTATTGTGCCCTCCGGATCCTGGTATTGTGCACTCCCGATCCTAGTATTGTTCCTTCCTGATCCTAATATTGTGCCCTCCTGATCCTAGTATTGTGCCCTCCGGATCCTGGTATTGTGCACTCCCGATCCTAGTATTGTGCCCTCCTGACCCTAGTATTGTGCCCTCCTGATCCTAATATTGTGCCCTCCTGATCCTAATATTGTGCCCTCCTGATCCTAGTATTGTGCCCTCCTGATCCTAGTGATGGTGCCCTCCTGATCCTAATATTGTGCCCTCCTGATCCTAGTATTGTGCCCTCCTGATCCTTGTATTGTGCCCTCCTGATCCTAGCATTGTGCCCTCCTGATCCTAGTATTGTGCCCTCCCAATCCTAATATTGTGCCCTCCTGATCCTAATATTGTGCCCTCCTGATCCTAGTATTGTGCCCTCCTGATCCTAGTATTGTGCCCTCCTGATCCTAATATTGTGCCCTCCTGATCCTAATATTGTGCCCTCCTGATCCTAGTATTGTGCCCTCCTGTTTCTAATATTGTGCCCTCCTGATCTTAGTATTGTGCCCTCCTGATCCTAGTATTGTGCCCTCCTGATCCTAGTATTGTGCCCTCCTAATCCTAGTATTGTGCCCTCCCAATCCTAGTATTGTGCCCTCCACCGGAGACGCACATGCGCACCCGCTTAATGGCGGGGGGAGCTGATGTGCGTGGCCGGCGGCCACCCGCACAGGAGAGAGAGGCAGAACGGGGATCTGTCAATGTAAACGGACAGATCCCCAAGTGTGAGGAGCATTCTTCCCACTGACTATCACAATAGTGCAAGGTTTCTCAACTAGGGTTGAGAAATGACCAATTTTAGGGTTGAGGGTTGAGAAATGACCAATTTCTGCCTCTCAGATAAGTTCCCACTGACACCATTGATCTTTTTAGCTCTCTGTAAGGGGGGTAATTCTTCCCAATGACCACAAGTGTAAGGAGCAATCTTCCCACTGACCATCACACTAACGTATCATGAGTTGTAGATATAGTCATTATTAGCAGGGGTTCCCTGAGACCTTATTTGCTAGGCTGTAGTCAGTCCGGGCTGGGTTAATAGTTTAAGGGTTCCTTTGTCTTAAAAAGGATGAGAAAGACTGGTTTAGGGTAAAGGTCCGCTTTAACCGCTTGACGACCGGCGCACGCCGATATACGTCGACAGAATGGCACGGATAGGCATAAGGGCGTACATGTACGTCCCCTTTAAGATGCCGCCATGCCATTGCGCCGGTCGGGACCCCCATGAGGCCGGTCGCGGGACCCGCGGACTCGATCGCCGTGGGGACACCCGCGATCGTCTCACGGGAAGGCTGAACGGGGAGATGCGGAAATAAACAGCATCTCCCCGTTCTGCTTAGCAACTAGTGACGCCGATCTCTGCTCCCTGTAATATGGAGCAGAGATCAGCATTCACTAGCTGACAGCCACGCCCCCCCCCCCCCACAGTAAGAAACACACCTCTAGGCACACTTAACCCCTACACTGCCACCTAGTGGTTAACCCCTTCACTGCCAGTGTCATTTACACAGGAATCAATGCATTTAAATAGCACCGATTGCTGTATAAATGACAATGGTCCCAAAAATGTGTCAAAAATGTCCGATGTGTCCGCCATAATGTCGCAGTCACAATAAGAATCGCTGATCGCCGCCATTACTAATAAAAAAACTATTAGTAAAAATGCTATAAAAATATCTCCTATCTTGTAAACGCTATAACTTCTGCGCAAACCAATCAATAATCGCT